>OZ026619.1:14708308-15328308 GCA_964020975.1 Hermodice carunculata | reverse complement strand
ATTTATACATAAAATACATCATCTTTACCTCCCGTACTCGGACATGACTTCTGAAATTGGATCACAGTGAGTCAGCTCGGCATCTCAGCACAGGTAGCCATAGCGATGTTTGTGTTGAAGGTCATTCACCACAGGGAGTCAACTTTTCCCGTTCAACTTGCTAATAGCCTGGTGACCAGAAATAAATTTGCTTTTGTTATATTTCTTGACCAGTTTATAGGTGGTTTGACTGCTGAACCAGTGCAAGGATGTCCCATTTTGATACAACTCACCATTTGGACGTGCTGCTGATTACCTGCAACTAAATATAACCCGAAGCTTGTCGGGGAGGGGGGAGGGGTGGAAAAACGTGACTTTCTATGGCAGAAATTGGATAGGTGACTGATCACTCGCTACTTTTTCCGCAACCAGTTCCTTACTTTGCAAGCAGGTTGATGATATGAGGACCTAGGCATTTGCATATACAATTCTGCGATCCCACTATTCTAGAGTCCACCAAAAGACTCAATTATGCGACATGTCTGTTTCATTGTTTGTAAATTTATATGACACATATTTCAAAAAGATCCGTTTTGATAGCCGTAAGGAGGATAAGCATGCTGCATGAAATCTTCGGGTGAGCGTGCAATCAGGTGTTGAGAAACTTAAAGGCTGCCTCCATGGAGTCAAAAAATCATAAAGGGGCATCTTTAAGGTTCCAAAAATTTTTTAGTTTGCCGATTTCCCTTAAGGAGATATAGTCCTGGCCTGTGATAAACGCGTCCATCCACCAGATCCCGCTAAAAGTACCTCTAATGTTTCGTATAAGCTCACAAGAGGGCAGTTAAAGGATAAAATTATTATCATGGAGAATTCAGGAGAGTTAAAGCATGTATCATTAGCCCGGTCAAGCGTTATTAGAATTCATAAATCATTTATTTCGTGTGTAGAAATAGTACAAAGTACATACATAAGTACATGTATAAAGCACACATTATGAGTATGCCGGGCCATGACGCCCTACCCGTAGTAACGGCCGCTATGTTGAAACAAATGCAAAGGGTATCCCTGTGAGATCCACCCAACCATTGGACAGGCAGGTACCGCCTTTAAGAGGTGGACGCCCCACAGCATGAAAATGGCGTCCGGCTTCAAGACATGTGCAGCCCACCGCGAGAAATGTACGTCCTGGCTAGGAGGTATGAGATCCTTGAAGAATGATGTTGACGGGTGTTTTCATGAATGAAAGTTGGGTTTTATGTGAACTACAAAAACAAAAACCAAAAAAAAAAAAAACAAACAAAAAAACACACACACATACAAAACAAACAAAAATATTTTATTCTTCAAGAAAAGAATAAATGTAAACACCTTCTCGTCGTTAGTCCTGGTCGACGCACTACCTTGGACCGACGCGGAGATACCAGTGCCTACGGGTTTGGTTTTACGATCACAACTCCGGTATTGCGGTGACAAGGACGTATGTCTCGGATGGTTTTATTATTGTATTTAGATAAGGAAACACCACGGGTCTGAGTGGGTCCCTCAGTCAGAAGAAATAAGAAGCCACAAAGCCCGAAATGGTTGTGTGTTAGTCATTGTGACACAAGAGCCAACGACCACGCGTTGTGTCCTCTTTCAGCAATCCTCTTTGTACATGATTTAAGGAGATTAGTATTCGTTCGCACTTTGAACTTCATCTGGTCCAACACCTTAGAAGCTGCACTGGACTCTAATTTCTAACTTCCTGTGTAAGCTACTTCTTACATAGCAGCTAACCCTTGTATGCACCATGCTTTGAAGACCGACATTTTCTGTCTGTGGAGCAATTGTATCAACCTCTTCATCCAGATTGGCATTTTCCTGATTTGAGCCTTGAGAATGCACAGTATTTATCTTCATATTTTGAGCAACTAATTTCACCAAACAAATTTGTGTCTATAAATCTTTGTAAATTCTCTAAACCATTTTTTGTACTGCATAAGATACAATGGTGTACAGGGTTGTTGAATATAAAATATTTCCTATATAGCCTGTTTACCATATTAAAAGTTGCCCGTTGGACATGATTGCAACTGATAAATTGACAATTCAAATTTAAAAAAAGCTGTTTTGCGTTGCAAATGTTAACAAATAAAAAACTTGATTTGCATTAAACTACATGTACGATTCAAGCTGAACTTTTATGTTTTTGTGCAGCAAAGTGACCATTGGGCAAGAAACATAATATTAGATTCGCCTTGAGGCGGTCGTTTTGCTTTACTCTTTAGCTGAGTGCAATGGTGGTGAAACCAGGCAGTATTTTTTGCAAAAATTCTGTTAGGCTTCTAGTAATGTTATCGCATTGCCTGATCACATACTGCTGGATACCTGGATCTGTCAGAAACGTGTGTATTATGCATGCGTTTGGAGGTATTTTGAATGGGTTTCTTTGATAGTTTATTCCGTCAGTATTGCAACCCCACGTCACAACATCAGGTCTCTCAGTGGCAGTGACGCTTTCATAAAAGTTGCATCTTTCGGATTCCAGAAGAACAGAAAAAAGTTCCTGAAACAGTCAACACTTTTTATACACAACGGTTAATTTATAATTCGAAAACAAATTTTTAAAAAGCAACGCAAAACCAGTGCGATCAGCAAGTGCGAAAAAAACATGAACGAGGAGCACAATAACGTTTGTATCGTAAAACTGTATTTTGTTTGGCGTCCATATAGCAGCTACTGTGACTTTCCAAACTAAGTTCCGCTCAGTGCCACAGCATTCAGATTTGCCGTGTGTGCTTGCAAGGTCTTATCCTCATTGGTTTCGTTGGTGCACCTGGGCTTGATACTGCTGTTACAGGGTATCGAAAACCAGAACAGACTGTATGCCTGGTAGAATATGCAAGAATACTAACTGTATAGGTAAGTTTGTGTGTTTACTTGTGAAAAATTGCGACAAGAACAGCACAGATGCTATTCGCATGGGGAATATGAACGTTTTGGATGCTGTTTCATCGTAAGGTTGCTCGCGTGTGGGCATCATAGAGCTTTGCACCTTGTGTACATGCTTTATACACTTGCTGATCATTTAACTAAAGTTCTCAAATGGGCATGCTAACATTGTGCCCGAGGCTAATTCACTTTGTCCATTCACCATGTGCGCAAAGATTATCACTTGCGCCTACTCGGGACTGAACATGTGCTTCACAGGCCACAAGGATTGACGAAGACATTCTCCGCATACTGACTTTACGGACTTTGCCATGTAACACAAAAAGATTTCAGCGTAAATGCCATCACACGTGGTTATAAAATTGCTTTAAAAACAATGAAAGTGTTGGAGTCTGTACGTGGTTGTAACTGGTACGGCAATATTGAATGAATGCTAATGGACTTGCAGGCTTACGGAATATGGACAAGGAGTGGGTGAGTAGGTTGGTGGGCGGCAGCTATCATTCACAAAAGAGATCGGCTGCAGCAGACCTCAAAAATAGAGACACCTGTGAGTATGTCGAGAGTCTTGACACGCACTTTAAATCTCTCTATTTTTAATCGTTTTCCCTTTTATTTTAGTTGCAGCACCCTTTTGCAAAACGTCACGTGCAAAACTTAGATTTGCGTCAGTGTTAGACCGCACTACTCAAGCGGGACTCTAATAAGCTCTGTTTCTCGAATGCGCATGCTCAAAATTTGAATCTTATCATCCGAGAAAAAAAAACTCGACCGAAGCCCACACACATAATATGAATATAATTGACATGTGTAACATTTTCCATGTTCCCGTGAGTCTGCAGGATGAATAAATGCAGGGCTAAGTGGAGCATCCGGTTGTCAACAGATTCTCAAAAACAATGACTTTATTATGAATTTATATAGTGAAAGACAGATTTCTGTGACATTGATGAGTAACGTCAAGCAAAGAAGGAAAAAATACCAGAGTAAGTTTAGCTATTTCATTAACGTCAAACGGTGTTTTCTGTACAAATAAAGCATGGTCACACCTCTCTGCACACGAGTAATTACCATGGGTCGAGTCAATTAAACAGTCAAATCCATCCCAAAAACCTGTCAGAGACTGTATGCCGATGTCACTGTTCCATTGAAAGATTCATGTTTAGATAAGATGCTAAAGAACACTATCCTACATGACCACCTATATTCCTGTTCTACAGTTTTGCCCTCTCAATATGTTTTTGGGTACGTTGAGCATGATTGACATGCCCTGTTTATGATCCTAATAACACTTTTTCTATGCCAAAGTTAGGGCCTTACTTCTGTCTGAAGCCGTTCAGTAAATAGACCACCTGTCAATATGCTGCAACCACGCAGGCGTTTGTCAGCGGGAGAAATAGCAAATTATGGGGCTGTGTAATAAAGCAGAGTCGAGCCAAGAAAGATGTGTCACAGAGTTTAATGTTTCCCAAAAGTGTAGTGAGCTGCCTGGTGCAAAATGGAAGTTTGACAGGACTGGAACTGTGCATTTAAAGGTGGCAAACCGAACAAATGACGATGGAGTCGTAGACTTTGTTTGTGCTCATCCATTTTCATTAGATACTGAAGAACGCGGGCATCTGAGAGAACTTAATGGCAAAATTATTGCAGAAAGAACGCTGCGGAGGCGATGGCTAAAGGTCAGTCTGCAGTCCCAAGACCTGCAGTAATTAGTGAGCAAAACCAAGAGGCCAGGTTAAGGTGGTGCACTATGGTCCGGTTACTCTCTCTCTCACTCTCTCGCTCTCGCTCTCGCTCTCTCTCTCTCTCTCTCTCTCTCTCTCTCTCTCTCTCTCTCTCTATATATATATATATATATATATATATATATATATATATATATATATATATATATATATATATATACCTATTTTATTGTCACGTATGTCTCTGAAACAGTCGCCATATGTGTCATGGCCAAATGCGTTCAAAAAGGAATATCTGCCCACGATGGATTTTTAGAACAACGAGGCAGACAGTAATTTCATATCCTGGTCTGAAATGCAAGATATATCCTTGGTCTAATAGGTGTGCCCCAAAACTTAACCAAAGTGTGGGGGTTTCTATAATCAATTGGTTCATGCTGGGCACACAGACGTGCATGCAGAACATATTTGAATGGATGTGGTGCCCTAAGCCTACTAGTAAACACGTGACATAGCACTGGTTGTTTATTTGCACGGTGAAAGAACCTGCTCTAGATTCACGCGAGTTCTAAACTCATTCAATTGAGATACGTCGTGAGTGGAGTAAAGATGCAACATCACACTGGAGGGTGGACAGGGCAGTTCACTCACAGCCTAGTGAAGAGAGCAAGACATTGTTGCCAAAATCAGTTGCACCACCAGCAAGTGATAGCTTAGTAAATGATATTGGAAAAATCGGCAAAGCTATTCCAGAAATGGATGCCGATTGGCTTTTGGCATAAGCCATAGACCCTCAGGTGACCTTCTGATAAAGTCTGCATTGTACTCAGAAAACAATATAACAGACAAACAAAATTGCCAATTTAGATGCTGCAATCATATGTGCACCTTAGGTTGCCATGGACTTTCAAGAGAGCAACATATGTGCGGTTGCTTAGGCTACACCGAGGTGGTTTGAAGAGCAGCCACTACCTCTCTGAGCAGAATACATGAATAGAAAAATGACGCCCAACGCTTTGAAAGAGAGCCATGAACAGTAGACAGCATCAGAAAAGCACTTGTTGAATTACTGAAGCAGAGAACAGAAGAAATGTACAAGTGTGAAGACAGAAAGCACATTGGAAATGGAAATCTAATTTATAGCTTGACTGTAGGCAGTAGCCTATGGGTAAATCTGATTGGAAGAATAGGTCACTGGGTGGGCTAAAACAGTCACACATATCTGTCAGCAAATGTCAAATGAATTTATGCACGATTCTGTTGAATGAAAACATCTTAGACATGGCTGTCTTTGCTTCTTCTGAAACAAAAACAATGATGGTTTTTCACAACTAAAAACCAACTTGAATAAACTAATTGGAAACAGTTGTCCCGACGAAGAAAAAGAAATAACAAAGATACGTTAGGGGATATCATTGTAACCACACATTTCAAAGATAAAATTACGTGCAGTAGCTGGTTTGATAAAAATGCTGGCATAGAAACGTGGTTAAGTGGTGTTATTGGCGCATTAATCCAACGCGATTATGTTCCTAAATCTCCATTGTTGAATCACAAGGACAAGAATTAGGGAACTAGTCATATGGACGTATGGCAACTTGTAACTGACATGAGGAATGCTGACTTTATAATAGCATGGTGAGATATTTTTCTAAAAGGGCTTATCATCACTTAAACATTCTGAATAAGCATTTAAATCATAATCAGACATATTTTTCTTCTGGTACATCAAATAACGCCAGCTGGACATTTTATATGCCTGAAGCTTGCAACATACTACCACGTTTTATATTGCAATATGTTCACTTTTGTGGCATATAAACAAAAGGAAAATACATTAGTCCCATGACAACACTACTTCACACCTAATATATGCAATCAAAAAAGTCTTTTAACCTTGCATATTAATGTTGACTAATACTTTGCATGACGACTTCTTCATTATGAACTTCTAGACTATCCTCGATAATATTCAATACAGCTTCAACATTCTTCAGCAATGTTCAATATCTCATTATCACATTACCTCCATATCTGAATATCGTAACCTTTGGCTTAGAATTCAATATTTAACAATATCAAAGATATAAGACTCAAAAAACGTTGCCAAGTAAAGCAGGCATGTTACCGTGTTGCAATTACCCTTTCTAATTATGTCTGACAATGAGAACTAAGGATTATTAGTCTTTGTATTTCTAAGTTTATGTGCCTACTTCCTTTTCTTTGAGATTTTGTTTGTTAACTGCTTTTGCATTCAATACGGACCAGTTCGTTGTCATTCCCCACAAATGATCTTCCATTTTCTTTGATCTCTTTTCTCATTTAGATCTATGCTTGTTTTGCACGTCACGTTTCACGACCCTTTTTGACAGCACCAGAATTTGTATTACATATATCTCCCTCTATTGCCCAAAAGTAATATTTGCAGTATTGACATACAGATCTCGATGTTTAGTAATTTTTCTGTTAATAGAAATACACTGATCTTACAAATCATCTATGACTGCTCGAACCATATCAGGATTTGTGTAACACACGTTCAGTAACCCTTTCCTGACTTATTCCAAAAACTGTTTTCGAAACGTGCAAATGCTCATGTTAGTTTGTCTTTCACTGCACAAGTAGGCTATGATCAAGGGAGAAGGCATGATGGCTGCCTATCGAAACTCAGCCAGTCGAGCATAAACAACAGGTTCTATAAAATTGTTTTGTATTGATGTGTGGGCCTTCCAAACAGCGGTGAGATATATGTAATGTTCACCCGGCAATGTCAAAATCCATTTTGTATGTCTTGAATTGGTTCTTTGTGTCTATAGCTTATGCCGTGTGGAAGAATGTAGATTTTTCTCATGAGAGGGTCTTTACGAAATCCTGTCTTTGTATAATTGAATTCAAAGCACTGTATTAGTTCGTTTGGCTTAAAAACCTAGCAGTTGCTTTAAATTGGCTTTGCACACAACACATAATCTTCCTGATATCACGTTTGTGTGACGATTCCAGTGTTTATCAACGTAACGTTATATCGTATTCTGATGAATCTACTATTGCATTTCGGTGTCAAAGTCATCCGATACTGTGCCACGGATGCATAATAAATCATATTACCTCACTTTGTTAATAGATTCTGGAATGACGTTAAAATGCATTTACTGCTAATTATTGCTGTAATTTTAACTGTTGCATTCCAGTGGGAACGGCATAATTATGTTGTGGGTGCTGGACGGACACAGGTCAAAAGAGCTCTTGTTGCATGTTTTATGATCATTTTTTAATTAACACAGAAATTATACTAAATCAATGGGCTGTCCACCCTGTCTTATTTTTGTGTATATCATCTTTCCAAGCATCAATTTGAGTATTTCAAAATAAGCTGAGTCTCCATAAAATTAAATGTATAGTACCATGGGCAGTTTTGTTGTGAATTGTTTCTATTAAGAAATATTTACGTACCATACGCTGTGGTTATCATATGAACAATGGGGTATATATTGGACATTGAATTGGTAGAAAGAAATGATTTCATACATAGCAACGATTTACACATTGGTGGAAAATGGCAATGGGCCCAATACAATCACAATGATTATAAGCGAAAAATGCATCATGTAATGTGAGTTCAGGAATATTAAATATTAAGTACGTTTGTGAATATTGGAAATCATGATGCAGCTGCCACATGATTCAATTTACAAGTGTAGATTTCTGCAGTGCATGCGGGATTAGCAGGTATAATTTAACCTGTCAATTTGCTGTCAAATAAGCATGGAACTTTCATTTGATCACACCAGGTTCTAATTGACAGATGACGGATGGTTTCGAGCATCTCGTTACGGAAACAAAGAGTGGTACAACCCTTGTCAAAATTCTCTTTCAGGCATTAGAATTGAAGTTCATTCTCACCTGAAAGTTTTGCTCTAACGGGCAACTTAAGGGAAAATTAATAATAACTGCGCTACTTTACTCACTTTCACCAACTCTCCTGGTTTTTCTTCTCACCTCGTGTAGCGTGAGTCACAATCTTTTTTTTGGGGGGGGGGGGGATTTGACAACTTTTTAAAGTCATGGCAAAGCACAAAGCTACCCTTACCAGTGTTTCTACATCTTCAAGACCACACAAAACACGCCGAAGACAGGACACTGTACCTGATGCTGCGAAATTGGAAAATTTTATGACACAAGTGGAAAAAATTACCGAAAGAGGGAGTACCATCAAATGTTCCATTCAGTAGAACACTTCAACACCAGTATCGACGGGCATCCCTATAAGAACATAATCCTGATGCCAGTACCTGCACTCAGCATAGTGGTACAATGTGTTTTAATCTGATCCTCACGGACTTGCGCCTGATAGACTTTTTAAATGCTCGGGTGGACAAAATATGGGGGTCTGCACCGCAGCACCTGACGGCCACATGAGAATTTGCAGAGGCCTTGGCTCAGAACTTGGGGGATTAGACAACCCTTAACCCCAACTTTATGGCCGAACCAATTTGTACACTGCATTCTGGAGAAGCACATTTGAAACATGATTCACGCAGAATGCAAGAATATGTAGCGGGAGCCCTGCTATCCTAAATTTGCTAGAAACAAATGCTTCCGCAAAAGTGTTGGTTTCAGCCATTTACAACAACTAACGCCTTTGCGATAACCGGTTTAACTTGTAAAGGTTTACAGTTGCCATTTATTTGATACAAGTTAATTGACGCTTGATGACAACTTTCATATTAATTATCATCTTCATGTAAAGCGTATTGGACTATTTATATGTACTTTCATTTGTGCCCCGAGAATGCTCTTTACGTGTATGTCCGAATTGTGTTAAGCTTAAATATGTCTGGAAAGATCAAATGGTAAAAATTACTGACAGATTACCCAAAACGATTACCTTGCTCAAAAGATTAAATAATGGATGATTGACATATCGATATACTAAAACGGTTAACTTACTAAAAAAGATTCAATAATAGACAATTTACAACATCAATATATTACCAATCCGGTACAAAAACATTACAAATCCTAGGATCTGACCTTTTGGCAATATGAGCGTGATCCTCTTGATAACTGAAGTCAAAATCCGTTTGGCCAAAATAATTTAATTTATCATCTTTCAAAATGGTCAATAAAGATAGTACAACAATACCAAGCTGAATAGGAAATGTCAGAATTAGCTCTGAAATGTGTATTCGCTTCAATACACAACCGAATACACAAACATTTTGAGGGCAAGAGCTGTGTATTCCCATTGGTTTTCACTAAGGACTTCGTCTCCAATTAAACATAGTAGACCCTTTAAGGACCCAATGGGCAGAGCTTGAGGGTATTAAGTGTAAACAATTTACTTTTTTACATATCAGTAAATCCCTTTTAAACAGTTTTTCTTTGTGCCAATGTGAAATTTAATGCAAATGAACACCGCCTGTTCTGCTCTATGGTGTCCTGAATTCCACTTAGTATTTAACGTTCTTAAATGTTTACCCAAGAATACGGAGCCATATTTCGCATCTGACCATCGTTTTCCGAACATCAGTGTTGCATCTAGATCTCACGTATTCAAATTTTTATTTGCTTTCATTAAAAAATATCCCTGATCCGTCATATTCTTTTGAAAATTCTTGAAACTATAATGAATATTATCTTCTTCGTTGCGGTAAACATGCTGTTTGAAATTGAAAATTGTTCTAAAAATAGGCAACCACGACTGTGGAAACAGGAGCAAATTTATCTTCCCTTTTAAATATTGATAGGTGGTATTTTCATAAAACAAAAGTTGAAGGAAAGATGCCGCCTTCAATTCAGACATTCGTTAAGTTGTCATGACATTTATAATTTAATCTGGGCACCACTGGTGTTTCGAGTTTTAAATTTCTGTTGTTAAGGTCTAGGAATCATATATAAATATTTATATTAATTTAATTTAAACATATTTCTTTAGTATGACCTAATAGTACATCGAAATATACTAAACCAGAGACTCCCCTCACACGGGGAGACAAAAACAATATATACAAGATGTACAGGACAAAATAGTGTCTGAATACATACACAATACGAAAAAAAAAACCATAGAAAAGACTTCATCATACCAATGACTAGGCCCAGTATATGCACCGTACTATCTATATACATAAAGTGCAGCATTACGTTCCCAGTAAGGTAAAAGCAAAGGGGGAGAGAAAAGAAGAAGAAAAAAGAGAAGGGGAGGTAATACAGGAATAATTGCAGGCTTAAAAGTCAAATCGACAGGTCTCCGAGATGTACGTCTGAACAGCATCCACTGTTTCATTGCCATGCTGAATAATAATAATATATATTTATATTCTCCAAATATATTAATTCATATCCGTCATATTTGTCATGTCCGTCTTATATAGTGTGTTCTTCTTCGTCGGTGCAATCTCGCGATTAATTTTTTGTAAATGTTAGGTACTTCATGATAAATAAACTGGTTTCCCACCCAACAAAAATGTTTTCCATTCAAGGAACTCGTTATGCAAATTTTCTAACATAAAAGCTCGGTCCCACAGTATGGCTATGAGCTCGTTTAATAGTATGTCCTTATGCTCTAAAATGGAACGTTTTAATAGATCCATTGCTACTTTCAAGGTAAATGGTAGACTGTCAGTTAGGAACCGTGAAAGATTGAGTACTGTTGGACGTCGAGGTCGCATATGAAAGTTTTTTGGACATTTGTATTTTCCAAAAACCAATTTTAGAAACCAGAATACAACACGATACAATACATTTGTATCCAATTAGAAAGTGATTGAATTATGATAAACCTTTTTGACATTTGAAACTTCCCGAAGGGCTAATTTGGGTCTCAGAATGGCTTGGATCTTAGTGTGAAATCTTTCAAAGGTATAGGTACACTTATGTATTCTGTTATGAATAAACGTTATATATTATAAAACATTTGTGACGTTACTCTCAGTGCCAGCGAAACTGCACAAACTGTCAGTCAAGAAAATTATCAGGCTAAAATAAGGTTCCATTGGCAAAGTAGACCAGTCGATGAATCTACCCATAGATAGTCGACTATGTTCCCACAGCCTACCCTCTTAGCCTCTTTAGTTTTGCTTCAGCCATAGATCTAAAGACCAGACATCCCACTTGCATGGAGCTTGATACACCATAGATAGAAAAAAAGAATCAGAAGTACGGGATGTGGCATATTACCAAATGCTGATTCCCGGCACAAATACACACATGCGACCGTTAGCACAGTCCGTGTTGGCAGGTGTGATGTGAAGCCATGTGGGTAGCAGGTTGTCCTTTATGTTAGCACCGGTTCTGATAGATGGCAGCAGAGGGCGATCTGCTCGGGCTGACTTTTAATGTACTATTTAAAATGATCTTGGTGCAAGAGTGACGTACAAGAGAAAGGTGATAATAAAACGATGCTACATGTACATGTGGTTAATATATACATAAGGAACTGAACGAGGGTTACGATTCCCTAATATGTATGGTGTCCTATAAATGCCCCTCTTATTGTTTTGAATTTAGAGTCTTATTTTTACAACTTTTTTTCAATGTGTTCTGCAATAAATCTGATATATGTATTACATTTAAGTTGATCAAAGCATGTACGCTTGATAGAATAAACAGATATCTAGCGAAAAAGGACAGTGTTACGAATTCACGTACCAGACAAGTTATATTAGCCATGTAGTGTGCCTTTGAAGCTTATGTTGTATTTTTTTAATGCACAATCTTGCATCATGGAACAAAATATTATACACGGCGTTTCTTTTTCCATCTGTCTCCCTATTTTTTTTCTTTGTCCCCATCTACTTAACCTTGCCGATTGTTTTAAAAAGCAGATATATAAATTCTGTTAGAATCCGATAACATGACAGAAATGACGATTTTTTGGTAACTACAAACAATTTAACATTGCTTAAGATGTTGGTGAGAATTCTTGGACACGGATATCAATATTCGAGTGATGCCATTAAGAACACTTACGTCGACGCCAAGGTAATTTTGTATTCGATGAACTTCCTCTACGGACATTTAAAACCCATGCCCAAGAGAAATTCAGTTTATGAATGCAGATATCCTGAAAGTTTGGAACATTAGGATATTTTTAGACCTGTTGTGTGAAAATGGTTAACAGCCTATTTCTAGCCATCGCATGGGGATTACAGTGAAAGAATACAAAGGACAAGTGAGGCCATCCAAAACGACACAATCATTTCTACAACAGTTTAAAACTGTGTCTGAGGGACCTGTCCCGCTACTCTACTTTCCAATAGTTCACATCCATTGAAAAGGTCCAGAACATTTTAACGTAAAATCAGTTAATATTGAGAAAATCTTTTTTCCAGTTTGTAATTATTGTGGTAAAGTTCGCGCCCAACGCGGGTTGATGTTTGACGATGGAGCCGCCGATCCGGAATCCAGCCAATAATGGACCTAATCGTGGATTTTACCTGTTTTTGAACTTTGTAATCTTTAACCATGTACAATTGTTGAAAAATATGCGGTCAGATTTAAGATAAACTATGAGACAGCTTTTTTGTATTAAACCAACAGGCCTGCTTGACCAGCGGCCCTGGTTAGCATAGCTGTTTGATATTGTAAGTTCCCAAGGTCTCACGACGTTGATTGTGGTGAGATTTAAACCAAAATTCTTTGTCATTTGTTATTACCCATGATAACCAGCGTCCATCTGAAGGCGACACGTGTAGACGCAAGACAGCTGACTTTATGCTTGGATGTGTGAGTGAGGACGCTATTAAGCAGCGGGGGTTAACAATCTAATTTTATGGTGTTTATCCATATTTTTATACTTGGCGGAGTGGTTCTTCAGGCACGAATTTGAAATTAAGGGAAAATCCGTTAACGAACAAGTTGACACATTATGCGTAAGCACGCCTCCTGTGCAAGGTTCAACTTATATACCCAAAGCAGCACAATAGGCCCACTACAATGTCAGATCTGCACCAAGTAAAGAAATGAAATTGATCAAATCATTTTTCCAGTAAATTTACATTGGCGAATTTGAAACAAATTATTTCATTATATATATAATGAGACAGAGAGAGAGAGAGAGAGAGAGAGAGAGAGAGAGAGAGAGAGAGAGAGAGAGAGAGAGAGAGAGAGAGAGAGAGAGACGGAGAGTAAATTTGGAGGTGTTCACAAGCTTTTTTTCCAGAAGCCGGCTTGGATGCAGGTCTCTGTGTGGGTAAATGTATCTGCTGTGCCGAAGAAAAAATTCTGATGATTATAGTAAATGCAGTGTGATTTTCCCACTTCAAGTACCTAAGGAAAGTGAAATGTCCCTATTAAGACTACATAATCGACTGAAAACGGGTCTTAATAGGGAGTGATCTTAATTGGAATATAATTTATATAAAGAATAAACAAAACTGGGTTTGTAAACTGGTTGTCTTAATATAGAAATGGTCTCTTCATCGAGGTGGTCTGAATTGGAGATTCTAATGTAATTAGAAATCAAAGCAATCGTTATTGATATATTATGGCGTATGAGTAGAAACATACACCTGCATGCAAGAGATTGTTGCAAAAAGTATAATAAATGAGACCATGCGCAAAATGTATTGTCTACTGTAGTAATCGAAATGTCAAGATTGCATTGAAAGAATGAATCCTTTTTATAAGCGAATTTGCAGAACTCATTGACATTTTCTTGACTACCGAAACGAAAACAAGTCTTTGATTCAAAACGGGTCAACTGATGTTTGCAATTTGATGCAAGACTTACGACAAAATTTGTGACGCTATATTACGAGTCGGTATTAAAAAGCGCTGTGATCTTTAAATGATAAATTGCAAAGTGATAAAATATTAATATAACATTGTACTTTCCATATCACAGTGTTGATCCTATTTCTTCATTTAAACGTATCATATGCACACAACAGAATATATGGAGAAAATATAAATATAATTCCCATTTGTCTAGCAATGACTTTTGACACTCCAGAGCTAGACCATTTATTTAATCTATGAACTTTAGAACTGCGCCCTATTATTATTATCATCATCATCATCATCATCATCATCATCATCATCATCATCATCATCATCATCATTATCATTACATTATGAAATCTAAAGGACTCATTTTTAAACGTTGATCGTAGAGTTCGTGATCCTACACCAAACGACATCTTAATAGAAAGTGCACCGTATCAAAGCCATTCAGTCTTTTTATTGACCGACCTGCTGAAGAAGGTCAGGGCTTGCTGGAAACTTTACCCTTCAGAATGTCAGATACACAATGTTTTATAACGCACGATCATGAACGTATATATTATATAATAGCTTTTTGAGTATTTGGAAAAATCATGTGTGCATGGTACGGAAATAAGAAATCGACAATCTTGTAACGCATGAAACATATAACACCAAAGCAGCGCTTTACCGTCAATTTCGAGTTTAAAATATTCACCGTGACTACCAATTTCATTTTTCAACTTTGAATTCAAGGCATGAATCTCACAGTGTGTTTCGAATATCAGATATTATGGGACTCTAAGTACTAACACACCGTAAATTCTTCAGGTTTATGCTTTATAAGCTATACCAGCCGTTCTTTCCATTATATCTGAAAATGGAAGCTTCACTCCACTTGGAAGAATAAGTGTCCACCTTAAATGGACACCCATTTGCCCAAGTTCACGGGAGCTTCTGATTAAAGGGGGGGGGGGGGGTGGTTATTGAAAATTTAATACCCCATGGAGAATTTCTCCACCGTCCATGCCAGGACAGACATGTACAGAATACATATTTGACATGACATTCACAAGTTCCAAATTGAAAATATCCCAATTGTTTTTTGCGCGTTTTGCAATAAACGTAGAAGTGTTATTTTTATAAATATATTCTCAGTTCCAAATAAAGGTAAAGCTACAAACATCTTTCCTTGTGATGCCCATACTCGAGGCCTTGTTCGTCTTACTTTCTTTTATCGGTCTCCGTTTAACCCATGTAACCTCTGTACGTATTATTAAATATCATGCACCTTTATTCCCTGATTTCTGGTATGTTTTGTACATAATTCTTTGAATTGCAACAGCGGTACAGTTCGTTTTGTTACACAACTTGTTTTATTGTGTTTCTGTCATGTATTTACATGCATCGTAAGCGGACAGTCACTTAATATGAATTAAGTATGTACTGATGGTGTGGAAGCATCCAGTAGTCTTCTCTCCCATCGTTGTCAGTGTATGATATAGGAGCACACCATATGGGTCAATAAAGCAATTGTCTTTGCTCTCCTTGTTACCGTATGCCTTTTTGGAATAAAATGTGTTTAAACCAAATACACATAAGTATGATAGTATTTCTTGCCACGAACCACATATGCAAGTTGACCCAAAAACATATATATATATATATATATATATAGTTAATGTATTGCGCCGCGGTATGCCACGTGAAAGCCTACCAACCAATAAGCCGTTGTGATGCAATCTTTACAACCATAATCAACCTTGGTCAGGTCTGTATACATTTTTGACAGCAGTTTTTATTCAAAACTCTAGTCCTCAAAGACAAGGTATCCAACCGGTAAAGTTACACATCCACAGTTATGTCTGTGTACTCGCTGAACTAAATATATACGGCGGTCTCTCTTCCGGTGTAGTTTGCCCTGCACTGCTCTGTGTCTCTCCCTTTGGAATTTCGTTTCTTGAGTTGGACGCTGTCGAATTAAACGGTACTAAACTTGGCATTACATATGACGTCAATGTATTGTCGGCAATTTGCGTATTACTGTTGCTTGGCTGAGCATCGTCTCTTCTTTCTCTCATTGACCGCAAAGTAGAATAAATGACCAATACGGAGATAGCTGCGCCGCTACCTATAGTCAACGATAATACTAAACCCAAGTTTACACTGGATCCTTTCTTCAAACCTGAAAAAGATGAAAATTTGTAAATAATAACAAATAGTTTATTGATCAGGAAACTTGCGAGAGTCAAATACCTTCACAATTAAAAAGAAAAGGCTGGGTGCACAGCCCGTGCTGACGTCACATAAAAATAGATTTATAAAAATCCAAATTAAGTCTCAAGCTTAGCAGAGTTTTAACCTTAGTTACATCTAACGCTGAGCTGAGATGAGGCGAGCACATTTCAGCTCAATCGACCCCAAAGTTTGAGCTTATAACATATGGATATTATTGAACATTTTCTCTACTTGGTGACCTATATTTTTACTAGCTAAGACGTGTATTTTAGACCCGATACGTCTGTGGAAGGTTCCATTAGCAGAGTCTATGGTAAAAAATGTCACTGACCATTGATCCAGTTTTACAACATAAAATGTATGTTCGTTTTCCTTCAGGTGTATGAGGCTTTTATGGAACGAAATCAAAGCATATATAATACTTCAAAGAGATAAAGGTCACCCAAATGTATGACCTATTGACCTAGTTTACTTCGTGATATGTGCAGGGTAGGCATGGCCTGTTTCATGACAAATTGTTGATGCTCAGCAGCGTCGATTCCAAGAGATGAATAGTACGTCGAATATGACAGTGGCCTAAGCACTTGACCTGTCGCCCTAGCTTTAATTCGCATCATACATGTATACTTGACATATGTCGTGTGAGCTTTCGTCAATCAAAGTTGCAAAAGAAAGGAGTTACAGTTCACAGATACATAACTAATAAATTATATCAATGTGACTTAGACTTTTGATGTTGCTGATCTGTTTTTCACATGAGACATTCATGTGCATGTTCAAGTTCATGAACCTAAGTCCAGCTTCAGCACATATATATATAAGCTACACAGTTCATTAGCATTTCCTCGCCTTGCACATTGGTACTATGTACATATATAGTTATTAATGGTATAGTGTGAACTTGTCAAAAGCGACGCGCAACTTGGAAACTAAACAAATATTGGTAAAATGGTATTAGCCCATTCCAGTGAAACAGATGTTGTTACCTGTTCATCTGAGAAACATCAACACAAAGTTAAAATTAAGTCCACTGAGTATTATATGGAGACGACACAATTGCAAAACCCACAAAAATTACAATAAATTAACAGACATTGCAGTGTTCAGCAAATCTAAGAAGTTGGAGTCCCAGACTTGTCCTTGTGTGATCTTGTAGCGATTGATATTGCTGTGAGAAGAATTTTAAATTTCCCAAAAAATCAACAAATTCGGCGATAAAACCTGGAGTGTTACCTATTAGATATATCTGGTTGAGATCTACCAAGGAACATCCCCACAAAGCCCAGAGTGGGTCTCCTCTACGCTTTTGAATAGAACCATACAAACGCGATTGTGCAGTAGTATTACTATGTTCCAATGCTGATGTATGCTATTACTGATCATAATTTAAGTTCCAAAATTCCGTTAAAATGCAGACATAAAAGTTCCATCAATAAGTGAAAACTTGAGTGAATACAAAGGTACTATATCCATCGAATGTAGAGAATCCTGCGTGTGGTTTGGGAGGAGCGAATTTTTTTCAAAGGAAAGAAAGACAAACACGGACAACTCATTCATAAAGAAAGAAATACTGTAGTGACACATTGGCATCCTTAGATACCCTGAAGTGCCCCATTTTAATTTTGGTGCAATTGATCCAATGGTTACAGAAATTAAGATTTTTAACGATTTTCTAGAAAACATGAGCATAAAAATCCGCATAGAATACAAAATGCATTGAAGCATAAAGATCTACACAGACATGGGAAAGAGTCCCCGTGATACATCACCACCAAGCTGAAATGTTAACAAATATTGATCATTGACTAATCAGAGTGAAATTAAATTAATAGGGAATTCACAGTATAAATCCCTTTACCAATTATGTCTTTAAAGAACAGAATCTTTGCCAAGATTGAAAATAACTGTTAAATGTTTTTTTCTGTCCAACGTACACTTTGTCTATGGTTATAGAGCAGCAGGATTTATCTTCACAAGGAACACATGTAATACATTATTGCATTCGAGCCATAGAAAGATTTTGATCATTTACTAGTTACATAGTCAATTTGCATCGAGGTGCCTCGAGTTTAGCATATCTATAGTCTGGCATTCGGTTTAGTTTTGCATGAGGTCACATCGTTGCTTTGACAACAGATGTACAGATAATAGGTTTATCAAAGTAGCAGCGAGTTCAAAGAGGACTGTAAATGGAATTTGCAACGCCATGAATCGAACGTCCCGCTTAAAGTGTTTTAGTCCTTTTTCAAAACAAAAATAGTCATTAATGCACATGCGACAGGTCATCCTGGTTGAATCGTGTTTCATATCACAAAGCAATCGGGTCTGACGCCTGAGTAGTGCACAGAAGAATCTCTAATTCAGACCACCTCCACAAAGAAACCATTTCTTTAGTAAAACCACCAATTTACAAACCCATTATTGTTCATCCTGAGTTATATTATATCCCCATTAAGATCACTTCGCTATTAATACCAGTTTTTAATCCCTTAGGTGGTCTTAATAGGGATATTACATAAACACTTTGTAATAGATAAGACAAGATTCTGGAATTAATTCAGCAGGGCATCTTTAGATTATGCTTCCTTCGTAACAAAATAATACAAGTGCGCCCGTAATAAAAGTACCAGTGACTGAAACGTAAAAACATACTCTGTATACCTTACCTGTATTTGAATTCAAATTTCGTCCTGTTCTATCTTTTTGGTGTGCAGAGTAGCTCAATTTAAATCCTTTTTCTTTTTTGCCGCCACTCTTGCTACGAAAACGAATACTTATTTCTCCACCAGGACTAACTTCTACAGGTTTTTGGATCGCATTTCCACACCATGTTAGCAACTGAACAGTAGAATGTGTTCCTGTAATCAGACGGGTACATATTTCACTGATTATAAAAAATACCTATGTTGGTATTATCGAAAAAAATCACGCAAAATCCAAAATCTAAACTTGCAGATAAATGCACACCTTCCCACAAATTTAGTTATACCACGATCCGGTAATTCTAAACAAAAACAATCCATATAGTCTTATATGTCTTAGCTTTCAACTCGTACTAGTAACGCCATGTAAGTACCTGCAGGCTACAGAACTCTTTTAGCACCACTAAATATATAATAGGTTGATCTCTCTTACAGCAAAGTACATTATGGAGTATATGTTCATTCGAGTATCACATCAACAAAATACGTTATTTACGTACTATGCGTAATGTATAGTTTTTCTTCCACAACGGAATAAGCCAAATATTGCAACTCAAGAGTATGACATCGTGACTGGTTGAACCTTCAGATACCATGATTTATATTTTTAGGGCAACTGCTTGCCAAATGACGATAAAGTAAATATCATAACTGCACATAGAGCATTGTGCAGTTTAGTATTCCAAGTGGAAGATATCTGTTTTTATTCTAATGCCAGATGTCATTATTCAAAGACATGCACATGATCCCATATTACTATTTTTTGAAAGTATTTCTTATAATTTCCACTGAGTAAAATTGAATTGCTGAGTAACTGACGGTATAGACCGATTCAACCATATGTCTGTCGTATATTTTATGTCGTAGGACAGTAGTTGCTTGCCAACATCAAGACGAGATAAAAATCGTATCTGCACATACAGCATTGTGCAGTTGGCTGATTTTAATGTACCTTTCTCATAATATTCCTTAATTTATGCTTATTTTGTCAATATTATAACTATCGTTTAGACTTTTCATTCAGTTTTGCTGGACCGATAGTCTCAGAATCACTGCACTTTAACACTTTTACAAATTGAAAGTCACTTACCGTTTTGCTGTTTCCTAATTCTAACTTCTACAAAAGCACTTTGGCAAGTCAGATTTATGTCAACAACTTTCAATACAACAGTTGAAAAATCTGACTCCCTTGGGACTGTTATGTTCCAACACACATCAAGTGCCCTGCAAGACAACTCGTATTATCCTTTTTCACATGAAATAATGTTTAAAACATTGTTTTTACAGGATGAAAGTAACAGATAATTTACCAAAATACTTAGTTTAAATAGGGAGTCTATGTAGAGTTCTTCGTTTAAAGCACGATTGGTTGGTTCATTCCGTATAAGCTTATGTTTAATTTCAGTGTGCTATCCGATTATTGCAAGCATCTTCCTTAACATTCCTCTGATGCATTGACGTTGATGCATTATACTGTCTGCACATTTTTTCTTATTTTTACACAACACTCAAAACAGAATGAACAAGCGTGATGAAATAACTGCACTGATTGTGAGCACGCAACCGACGGCTGCCAGGGGAGGTACTCTTTACCACTCTATCCTACCACAGCAAACTAAAACGTCCTGTAATTTATATAAATATTTGCGAGAATCAGCATTTATGACATTACTTTAAACTATCCATTAGGTATCCACTATTTTTTTTTTTTTAAAAGAACTTAAATTAAAAAAGGTATCACACATGACACTCTCCCTGAACGTTTGCCTTATCTCCTTTTCTGAGGTTTCATGTATACAAATATCAGCGACCTGTGTTTTGTACTACTCCGTTTTGCAGTTTCCTTACTTTATATTAATTGCGAAAAGCCAAAAGATTTATAAACATAAATTTAGAGCAAACTGGAATACTTAATGCACTTGATACTCGTCACTTTCAAGGTGCCCAGGTTTTTTTAATTCATCAATTTACACTTGCCATTAATTTCCCCAACAAAAACAGGCTTAAGGGCAACAAGTACTTTTCGGTTGAAGTGTTATCCAATCACAGTAACATTCGCCTTTTTTAGTTCCAATGAGGTGATTATCAAAAGTATTGTAAAGTTTTGTTGTTGTTGTTGTTGTTGTTGTCTGTTTGTTTGCTTGTTTGTTTTGTCTTTATTGTTGATGATGTGAACATCCACATAAACATGATTTTATCCTTCTCCCTTTCCCTGTATAAGCTATGATAGCAACCAGGGAGTCTCGAACCAACAGAAGATACCATTCCTGGGTTTTGCTACGATCGAAGTTGTCCACAGGTTTTATGTTGATAAATTTTGTGTTTTTTGGTGTGATGTAACACGAGCCATAAATATGGTGACCAAAGCACCTCAACAATGGCTGATTATTTTTTTTGTAAACAAGACTGCACACAGAGATGTGAGAATCTAGTTTCAGGACTATTCGTAACAAAGAAGTTATATGTTTGTGTTTGAAAACAGTTCAAAAGTACACTTTATGACCACCGATCCGCTAAATTATTCGTATATGTCATTTTGCTTTTTTTACCGCGACTTCTTATTATAACCTTTATGTTATGACGCCGTGATCAGAAGAAAGAATCAGAAAATTTCTTTGCTATTCTTGGACAAAAATTACCACAGATTTTTTCACAGCCGACATAAAAGCGACATGAAAATGAATTATAAATATATGAAATAGCTTGAAATGACATAAGCTGGGAATGCAATAAAACAAGTAATGAAATCTAAGTACTCTCACCATCCGCAGAGGGCAGCGACAGTGGTTACATTTTCAAATATTATATTTTTCTAACTAAAAATTCACAATTGGAATGAAAGGGGTTACTCATATGTGGTGGCATTGATACCAAGTGTCCATTCCTGTTTGACATAGGGTCAGTGTTCATGCTGTTAACTTACTTTTCATAAAATTCTGGATACCCCGGTGATTTCAGGAACGAATTGGTCGTAGAAGCAGTAAGAAGGTGACAAGGCGATGGCACTACAAATAAATTCATCAATTATGTTTCTGACGTGTTTGATAGGCACGAATGCCAGTTCCAGTCATTTGATTATATCGTAAGAGTGCATGATTTTTGTGCCCAACTGGACAGATCGGCTGCAACCAAGATTAGTCTTTTCCACAAAGTAATTACACCAGCAATAATCACCTGATGATAGTATATCTGCCAGTGCGGCGCCTTGATATTGACCATAGCCGACCATAAGATGTGATAAAGGAATACTATAAACCACCTTTTATTCCTCTAACCTGTTTATCGCCCCATAATTTCTGCGATCGAACGATGCAACATTTCACACAAGGAAAGATATTCACAAACTAAAAGTTCCAAATTAAGTTTCCGTATCTTTATGCTGGTGAACAAAGGCAAACAATAATCATAAGTATAATTATGTTCCGCTTTGTCGAGTAATGACTTTTTTTACAAAAATTAAAACTCTTTGGCACATGTAGTTTTAACTTTCAAAATTTGATCCACATTCATCACTTTTTGTATTTTATCTTCGTGAAACTTCATGGCAGAGGTACAGCTACATACACCTGACAAAGAAGAATAGTTTACTTGTTGTCTAAATAGTATAAAATCTGTCGCTAGAATGTAAAAAAACTCTGTTATAAACATAAGTCTTGTGTTTTGATGTAATGTTAATTGATGTTCATTAGTTTGTAAAGTCAGGTGTCACGTGATTCGAATTAGCACCATGTAATGATGTAAACTTTATTGGCTGAATCAGAAAGAGCCTACTGACATTTTGCCAAACACATAGGAGCAATAAACGAGGAATATATTGCAAACGTATATAGAAAATTACTAAAAAAAATTAAACAGTCCTCTGTTGGTTATAAAAGAATTGAAAATACAGATGTGCGGTGAATAACAATAGCGTGTTCTAATTTCATTACAGATATGAACAACTTTGTGTCCAAAAGAGAGGAATACATAGGAGAAATCATATTGTGAAATATGAATGACGTACACAAGAAACATAGAATACTTACAACTTGTATTCATCACAGCTTGGTACATCAACTTAAACCCCTTGTATTCAGATTGATTGTTGCTGATAAAACGTATGAAAGCATACGGACCAGACGTGTGAACATCCCATGGTGTCTTTGTACCACAAAACTGACGAATAAGGTCTGCTTTGGCAGATGGTCCTGAATGGTAAACACGAAAAACATTCCGTAGTAACAAATTCGATGCTTACCATGGATATGCGGAACGGACTACTACCCGCCATGATCCGATCTGAACAATAATGAGCTATTCATTGTTAAAAGTTTCAAAGTAAAACATTACTCACAATTTCATCGGTCACCAAGGGAAACGTACTGCTATTGCTAAACCATTATGGGGTTATGGTTAGCAACGTTTCCGTGGGTCAACTTTGAATATTGGTGCTTTTTGTGTTAGTTCCAAAGGTACTTTAAATACCCAATCATACTTGGGCACAGCTCAGCCATCGAGTCGGTCATTTGGTAAGAATAGAATTTCACCCAGAAACGTGATAATTGTCAGTTATGGTTTCGCTTTGCAATATTTTCATATTGCTTATTTGTGTCTCTTTATTTGAAAAGGTCGGAGCCTCAAAAGTACTCTTTCTGATATGTTGCGGACATGAATGAAAAAGAAAAAAAAATCGGGATTATCGTAATATTAACACGTCCTGATATGTTTACGGAAAATTTAATACTCACCAAAGCACAAGCAATCAGAGAACTATGACAGTTCTGTGCTCAGCTGACCTTTGATGCACAGATTGAAGTGGTCCTGTGAAGTTCAGAATATTATCAATATGACTTTGGCAATATCAGATTTCTCTCTTACCATTTAGGAGTTAGCGTTTCTAAAATATAGAGTGACAGGGTTAACTATTACCAAGATATGAGCCTCTATGCCGGTTTGATCTTTCAATGTCACACACAGTAACAAAGATTAACATACTAGTATGTTCTTTCCTATTAATGTTCAATAGAAACAGCTGACATAGGATCGACCGTTGCCCAGAAATAAGCCAATAATTACGTCACTTTGACCGCTCAAGGTACCTCAAGGTCAAAATTAAAAACAAGAAAAGAAACTCCATAGAAATTTTTCTATTAGTGTATTAGTGTTTATTAGTGACCACGAGACTAGAATCCACCATTACCTAGATATAACCCTATGTGTCAAATTCCTGTTATCACTACTGCAACGATGCTAACATGTATGTCTACCCTTGCCAATAATTCCATACTTTGATAATTCTTGAAAGATAAGAAAATAACAGCAGCACCACTTATTGAACGATTTAACAGAGACTGAGTTCAAGTACATCTCCACAAAGTTTGAAAAAACCTGATATATAATTTGGAAAAAATGAAGGGAAAAATACAGAAATTTGTTTAAAAATTGCCGGAGCATGAAGTGAACTTCCCTGAGAATTTTGGAGAAGCCGAAAATGTGATCAATAATTGCAATTCCCATTGACTTATATAATAGTCATTAGGAATGTACGCATTGAACTACAAGCGCCCATTTCGGAAATGAATGCCACAATGTGGGAATAATGATTATACACTTTTTTTTTCTCACAAGGAAAATTTCCATCAAGTTTCAGAATAATCTGATCAATGGTTTTACAGAGGCAAAAAATAACAATTACACCAATAATTGTGTTTAAAAAATAAAAAAAATCAGAGGCTGTGTAAAAATTAAGGTCTAAGGGTGCCTACAAGTGCCGTATGCAATTTCGAAGCAATTGGCCAAAGAGTTGCGGAGAATTTCTTTTTTTATATAGATTTTGAAAAAAAAAATGAGAAGTATAACACTTAATAGAGTTTACTCAGTTAAACAAACGTGGTAGAGACCCCTTCCAATTGTACATCGGCACAAAGTTGGAAGTGACTATGGTTCAGGGTTTTGGAGAAGCTAATGTGGCATTTGAAAGAATATGCATATGCGGAAATGCAACCTTTACACAGAAAATATATACATTATTATTTAACTTACCGTCCCACATGGTCGTATAGTCACCAGAACCGCAAGGTGAGGCTTCTTCTAAAAGTGTATCTACGACAGAAAGAAAGATGGTGTGCTGCTCCATCCCTTTTGGAACTGTTAGTTGCCAACACACATCTGTATTCCTGTTGATCAGAATACCACATAACAAGGCACTAAAGAAGGGTTTATAATCTTTCTCTTAAGCATTTCAAGGAATCTCGACAGTTGTACATTGCCTGATTTCAAGCGATACATCTGCTTTAAAAATGGGTGTCGATTCAATTATAACAGACAGACAGGAAAAGGTTTCATTTGTTTCAAGGTTGTGACTGTTTGCGTTAATTTGCTTTCCTTACCTTTGAGTATAATCGATTTCAGTGTCAATAGCATATAACAAATTCAATGTTACAAAGTGTTTGAATCTCCATACTGTGCAAACAAGTGTACAAAAAGGTTGAGAGACAAACCGTTTGAACTGACCAACAAAGAATTACATTAGAAAACTATAAAAGGATCATACTGTGACTGTCACAAGGAAAGTAATGAACTAAACAAAACGTGCACGAAAACAGGTAGTCACTGAATGGAACAATTGGTAACACTTAATCGCAAACCACCTATAATATAGGTAAATGATGTATGAAGCGAATACAAAATGACCAGGCAACTCAAGAAGGATTGCTTGACATACTTTCTTACAGCCATATAACTGCATACAACCCCTTACTTGTTATATTGTGCTGGATAGTTGGGCGAGGTGACGTACGATGTAGTATCTTTGGCTTCTAGTTTACTGATGACACATCCATGCCTGCCTGAAAAGTGAAACTTACCACTGTAATCCAATAACTAGATAATCGATAGCAGTATAGTCTCTTCACAGTAAAACTACCTGGGTCGTCAGTCCTAGTCACCACAGGGACCAGAGTGTCGATAATGTAACCCAAGCCAGAGACGGGGGTAATCCGCGTCGGGCGAAGGGCCGTCTGGTGACTAGGACTGACGACGCGGGTGTTTTTTTTCATTTTGCACTTGAAGAATAACAAGAAAAAAAAAACATTTCTTCAATATTGCTCACATAAATACCAACGTTCGTTTCGAAACAAGGTTTGGTGAGGAGCAAAACACAGAAATACGTTGAGCGTAGGATTGTATTGAACACAACCAAAAGTAATTTGATCACACAGAAAAAAATGTCTAGAGGAAAATTATGGATTGATAACTGCTACATAAGCCTACTGTTTCAGTGTCACGCAACTTAGAGGCTTAAGTACTAAACAAACCTAAATGAGACAAGGAATGAATTGTCGCAATAACTACGTTATGCCAATTAAGCTGGATATGCATGCTGTTTCGGATGTCACACAGTTTATAGCATAAGGTCTGAACAGACATATGAATGATACAAAACAAGTATGCATATAAATATATATATATATATATATATATATATATATATATATATATATATATATATATATATATATATATATATATATATATATATATACGTACATATAGATATTTTTGTAAAAGTGTTGACAAATTTAACTAAACTATAGACTTATTAAACTGCATACTTTACTGGTATATCTGATTACCGGTATAATGGAAATAAGGTAGTCCAGCGGCTGGTTGCGGCTTGTCTGTGTGCATGTTATATCCACAGAAATACCTTTGCTAATTACCATGAGAACATGCTAGACAACATAATCACGAGGGTAGACCTTTCCCAACCCAGCAGTAAGGGGGGGAATTGCCCTCTTGTCTTGCTACAGCAACTTATCTAGAAATGAGGATTTTTCATAAATTGGTTAAATAAGACCCATTCAGACAAAACATAGACATGCAAATTAGGTCGAAGTGTGTAAAATAGTATTTGAAAAGTGAAAAAATTTTGACCAAAAACCCTTCGAGTTTGATTTTTTTTTCAAGTAAAATTTCAATAAATCCTCACAAAAGTACAAATCATTCTAGATATGGAGAGAGTTCATGCCGTATATTGAATATTTACAGAATATACTCTTGTCGCAAGGGAAGCATTTATACCTCCCCCCCCTTTCATTTTGGAGTGGATACTTAGCCGATGCAGATCGTAAATGTTGACATATTATCAATATTGCAAGAGAGCAGTGTTTTAATCCATAATATATTTCGATTAACTGCCCTTGGCGTACCAAAATTTTGCAATTATATCAGGAGACGTAACATTACCCATTTTGGGTTTAGGTGTTGGTTTAACATATTGAAGAATTATGACAGGACGTAAGTGTAGTAACGTCATATCATGAAAGTCTGTGGGCAGGAATTGAACGTTATGCCCATTTTAAGTCTTTTATGGGATTACAGCAATTTACTATTTAATTGATTTTTTTTACTTTTCATCACCAATGAAGTTAAATTCGCAAAATTCTAAACAAGAAACAGCATTTTTCCTGCACATGTATGTTGCTGTAGCATATTAAGCACATATGTGCAGCTGGGTGGCACATTGTTTGGTAAAAGTGTCACCTTTATCACTGGTATATGCATGTCATTTGCAAGCACAACGCCAATATCTGAAGTCCAATGCTTTCACCTGCAAGGCAGTGAACTTACATTACAGTAAAATAGAACGCTCTTAAAATGTGTTGATGCATCTCAAGGGAATTGAGTGGTCTTTGCTGTATTTTGATACTTTTACTATTAAGCTATTTTACATGACGCACTAATTTTGAGTACTTGTACTTCATATTGTTCTACCTTCGCTCGAATGTTATCCAGCTGAGAATCATCAGGGTTTTTTCGAAGCTACCAAGATATGAGGAAGGATCAATCTTCAGAGCAAACAACCTTGCACTGACAAATAACTTATCATGATCTAAATGGGGCAATATTTGTTCCATTGAACTAAGTAACCTCTGCAAAAGGTCGTGCGTAACACTTACATTACCTATTGCAAAGTCCCAGTCATACCTTACCCATGTTGCTACCTGTGTAGGCTCCCACCTCCATTTTTGTTGAGCATTCAGAGACCCCAAACTGGAAAGCTCTTTCTTCATATACTCACTTTCTCACTTTATAATAATAATAATAATAATAATAATAATAATAATAATAATAATAATAATAATAATAATAATAATAATAATAATAATAATAATAGTAATAATAATGACGATGATGATGCTGATGATGGTGATGATTATGATTATGATTATTATTATTATTATTATTATTATTATTATTATTATTATTATTATTATTATTATTATTATAATTATCAGCATCGAACAAAAAAGGCAAAAAGAAAGAAAAATATAAACAAAAAATTACAAGTCAATGGGACTTTCAAAATGCTCTAGTCAAGCGCGCAGTTAGAATATGTGGTTTCAAATAATTGTCTCAGTAAATTAGCAGTTGAAGTGAATCAACTACACCATCAACACATAGGCATCGCTTTTTGCACCAGTGCTAGAAATACCACCTTATCAGCACAGTATGATTATAATGCCATGTTCTCTCCAGTAACTTATCACTGAACGGAGTTCTTTGGTGAATTGTATTTGTGACGTTTTATCCAGAACCACTTCTTAGTAGTCATTACCCTTTTCAGCAGTCCAAACCCTTTACTCTATATAAGCTAGCCTGTCACTGTCTAGCCTACATACATATGGTAGTTCTTTTGTCCGTTCAGCGGGTAACTACTCAGAACAAGTTTTGGAGCCTGTACCCGAACACGTCTCTCCGACTAGTGGCTTCTTGGTTAAGTTAAATATTCAGCAGAGACAACATAACAATGAATAAATATGAAAGTTGCAAATGATGAACTAGGTAAATAAATAAACGTTTGCTTATAAATGCAGGGCATCATTATATATAGTTACCTGTCAAACCAAACATAATTACTAAATTTGCATATTACAAGTTCAGATAAAGAATAATTTGACTTACGCCTTAAGCAGTACACACTCTTTCTAGCTGGATAGCTTATGTTAGTTAAACCAACTCTCATTGTATAACTGACTTAGAAACAAACTAGGGTATTATTTTCAGGCCCAGTGATTGTAAAATAGAATTGCATTTTAACGATTGTTTTAAATTCTGTTACCAGTCAGTAAATATATATGCATTCCTATCAATTACCATGTCAGTCAATGACGACAGCAATGGAAAGTCAAATTTTAACTCCCCCCCATAATCTGAATTTCCTAGACCAGATAGTAGTATGAAACTATTACACGTCAACATCATAGACGAAATTAAGTCAAAGTAGAAACCGTCGAAATCTTGACAACCCCAACAAAATTAACTTCACCAGGTATAACAAGAAGACTTGAATATCTACCAAACAATAAATCGTTCATTGAATATTCTAACATGATAGGATGTCATATTGACAACATGAAACAATATCTGCCATGAAACAAAAAAGCGGGCGGTTTTCACCAATGTTAAAGAAATTGCACCAAAATAAGAGCAAACAAAAACCATCCATGATGATAAACCCTTCAAACACGCAAAGTCGAAATCCATAAGGTCAAGGTAGATATAGCAACAACTTCAAGAAATTTTACATATCTGTGAACGGAAATGAAATACAGTATGAAGGAAAACATCTCTCTCGTGACTTGAGACAGGCACCAACAACCTGAGTAGTAGTTTAAATCGATTCAATGCTAGCAGCCCTCAAATTTAAGACATATCTTGCCTCATATGTGCAGCGTATAAAATGGCAGCTACAGGTGTTATGTTTATATATTTACTACATCATTTGTACAACTTGTCCAATCCACCTATATATATATATATATATATATATATATATATATATATATATATATATATATATATATATATATATATATATATATATATATATATATATATATATATATATATAAGTAGTTTTCATTTTAACCAAGAAACTTAAAAAAAAACCGATCGCTTTAATTTCACTTTCAAATGCACCTGTTTCACAAGTTTTTGACATATAAGTAAATGAACAGGGTCAAAGCTGTCAAAATCGGTACATATTCTAGCAAAGGCAATTAACCGTGATACATATACAACATAAGCTGGACCATGTGGTATATTATTGTCCATGTGAGTGTGATTTACTATGTTACAAAATCATGACGTTTATCATATGATGTAATCTTTAATTCACTCTTATCCTAGTTCATTATGTTTAGAAATGAACACTCCATGTCATTTTCTGCAGTTTCTTTCAATTATAAATCATTGGGGGTATATGTGTGAAATCTCGTAAGTGTTTATTTTTGATGTTTAATAGGTCATTAATATGACAATGTTTGTTTTTCGGACATTGGGATAATTTGCCGCCCGCGGTATTCGATTCGCGGCCCGACAGTGCCCATTTGTGCCCGACGAGAAGCAGAGGGTCCAATGACCACTGAAGGGCCGCAAAGCGAATACCAAGGTCCGAACAATGATCCAAAGGACTTAATAATAAACATAAACACTATTATTTTATTTGTTTATAGTACCTTCAAGCCAGTTATTAGTGATTAGGTTAAAATTAAATGGTTTCCATGCTCATGTCATCAGCAACCTCGCCATTTATGCCCTTTGTTATGGTATTAGTATGCAGGACTTAAAATAGGAATGAATAATATATATATATATATATATATATATATATATATATATATATATATATATATATATATATATATATATATATATATATATATATATATACATAAAACAACTGTCATGAGATTTCTTCTCTTTTGACAATTTTACGAGAAACTTGTACTGACAGTAAAGTCAATATGGATTGGCTGAAACAGGTGCATAATTGCCACCCATTGATATACAAACTGTTTGATAAAAGATGGAGATTCTTAACATATATGTTAAAAGTTAAATAGTTCAATGACTGAACTGGCCATCCCTCGCATCATTACCAAAATATGCACCTTTATAGTGATCTGGTGGTTGTTTGCTTGTTGCCTGTAATTTTCTTATTCTGTTTTGTAATAATATGCCTTATTTCACTTAGCCATTTACATAACACGGGATATCAAGCGTACCCTTCATTGTCCACGTTTAGCATACTCTTTAACAGCTTTCATAATCAATTTTTGTCTGCTAATAATTTTCTGTTGTTCATCGAATTTAGGCCCCTTTGAAGTTAGTTTACTTAGTGCATCAGTTGGCACGATAGAAAGATCGCCAATAATTATATGACTATAATGATTTGAACTACAAGGAGAATTATGGCATGCACATGGCTGTTTGTTCCCTTTGTACTCATCCAACTTTTGTGTGATTAAATATCGCGAATGCATATGTTTTTGAATATTTATATGAAACATTTGGAGCGGCACTATCCAGGTAATTGGGTATGCATGATTGCACCTTCTTATTATGAACTATATATTGGACAAGTTTGCGTAATCGACATACCTATCAAGTATGTGAAAAGCTATGTCATTGATAATATGATATGATATTTTGTCAAATTCTTTCCTCATGAATTAACTATTGGTATTTTATTTAAATTTGTTCAAAGCTGACAGTGGTAAAAATGGAGTAGGGATCGAACTGTATGGAGACCACTTGGATTATAAAATATTCTAGTCAAAACTTATTAGGATGTTCACGATGTCCATGTGGACTTGCCTGAGTATTTGTCAATTGTGATGAGCAACCAACCTTAGAATAGTTTTGGGGGACAGAGTGCGACCTATGATAGGTTGAATGTCTAATGTCAGCCTATGGCGTGCTGTTCACACAGCCCTCTTGTTTAAACAGTACAAATTGGGGTGGCAAAACAAAAGGGCAATTTTCTCCCTTAAAACTGGACTGAGAAAAGTCTACACTCCGGAGTGTTGTGTAAGCATGTCCTTATAGTGATAAGCAAAGGTATTTCTGTAGACATGACATGTGTTAAGACCCCTCAGCCGCTGGACAATGACAGGTTATTGCAAGAAGTGTGGCTTAGAGCTTTGGTTCACAGTCGACGCAAAAAGCTTTGTAAACATTATTCTGGGGAAAATTTACCAGAACAAAACGTTGTGTGCATAATTAACATAACACACCAATAGATATTGAATGATGAGCAAGTTAAACACTTGTGTTCAACACGTAATTTTAAAGAAAAAACATGAATATTGGTCAAAATATCAATACCGTATTGTAACAGCTTAGTTAACATAGATATCTAAAAATCATTTGCGCATGTTTTTTGTGCCTAGTACTCCACGTGTAGAGAATGAATCACACTGTTCCTGTTTTATCTGAGAAAAATTTGTGACAAAAAAACACAATCAAGAGATTGTTATTACTGATGAGCACTTTGACTTCCATTATGGATAAAAAAGTGCAAGACGTATGCTTTCCATAATATTGTTACATTACACAAGCAATTATGTTTTATAAAATATAAGCTGAGTCTGATCGGCTTACCTTCTCAGTGTTCATGTTATGAGTCTTTCATTGAGGCGTCTTGGACGTTTTGCGCCAAAAATAAACTCATAATAGCTTTTGAACTGGGCCATTCTTACGCTGTCTGCAACTGAAGGTATGCTGGCATTTAAATGGAAGTTCCGATTACAAAGGACATGAATCTGGTATCATTATGTAAATTTACAACACATGGACTTTTATCTAAATTATCAATGAAAGAGTTAATACTTTTAAATGTCAACGTCATTATAATCACCCATAATACTTCGTGTGCACAGGGAGCGTATGTACCATTTGTAACATTGTGTTTGGCATCCAAACCAATGGTCAGAATCAGTCCAAAGAATGAAATGAACCAGATAGGAACCATCGTCATACACCCGGGATCTCCATCTGTGTTTTGTCTGAAACGAATAACATATCTTATTGACGGATAGTGTTCTTTTTTCTTCCTTCTTCCTTTTTGTGTCTCTCTTTTCCTCTACCTCTTTTATTTGATTTCTTTATGTCAGTTTCTAAACACAACTATGAAACATTGAGTGAAGTAGGACCGCTATCTTTTTTTGCATTCATTGTTGGACTCATATTAAGGATTTTATGATTCAATCACACATGTAAATGTAGCTTAATGGTGGAGTCGCTATGTATAAAAAAGGAAAATACTAAATTTATATTTATCACATGGTTGACAATATGTCGACTCCTCTATGAGCCCCAGGGCCATCTGTGCAGCTCTTAGACTGATCAACCATGTGATAACTGATATACATGTGTCACCAGTTCAAAATGAATAAGGAACACATTCGAAATGCGCTTAATCAATTGCTTTAAATTTTGAGACAAATGAATGTAAAAAACGTTTTATCCCACGCGTGGCTATATATATATATATATATATATATATATATATATATATATATATATATATATATATATATATATATATATATATATATATATATATATATATATATATATATATATATTCACTCGTTCTTGATATAAAATATATGGATTTGTTTCATAATATACATGTACGTTAGTAGTGTTGCCAATGCAAGCCTTTTAATTAGTAGTTCATTGATGTTGTTGATTAGTAGTTCATTTGCGGATTGAATGACCTGAACATTCACATGTATCACCTCATTTCATTGACAGATTTGTACCACATCGGTACGCCTGAATTTGGACTCAGAACAGGGGTGAACTTCTCTCTCATAAATTAATTATGTGCGGAAATGATCGCCACAGATAATTTGCCTTTTTTTCCATGCAGAAAGTGTGAAAATTCAGGAAATTTTCTGTAAGGAAAATCGTCGAATGAGATGATAACCACAAAAATGCCACATATGGCTTACACGGAAAATGAATAATATATTGAAAATGTACCTGTGAGCACTGCCGATTGGGAAAAGATACCTGTGTGCCCATGTGACAACAATATCAATAGAATTATATAACATTACAGTGTAACTATGATGATGGTGGCATTGAAAATATGTACAAGACATAAATAACTGCACACATATTGAGCATATGAACACAGAGTTGTGCTCCTTTGTATTTGTATACGACAATCATATCTGATATGTGTAACAATTTATCCTATTTTGCTATTGGTTTACTTACTAGTGCACTGTTTTCATGCTGATGTGTTTTTGTGAAAGAGATTGAATTTGGAACAATGTGCATGCTAGTACATCCATAGCGTCAAAGCCTATTTGCCTTACTTCGAATACGACAGCAACTCGCTACAACCACAGTCAAAACTATAATAAACATTGTGCACTGATGTAAATTTTACCCCAACGATTTACAGAATATTTTACAACACTTAATACGAAACTGTGACCCTACCTTGCCGTGATTATATTATGCCTACGAACGACGGAGAAGCTTGTATTTTTATGATAATGTACACTGTCACCTAGATACAACTGCAATGATGAGCCAACGCCCAAAAGGAAATCAAAGCGTTAAAAAGCAGTCAATAGAACTACGCTGTGATAAACGGTCACATGGGACAAGCTTCCATGTAATCGCACATGTTTATTTTTATCTTTTCCTCCAATGACTTAATGTTCAGATTACATACAGTGATACATGATAAACATATCACTATCCTTGTATTGAATTGTCCGTGAGATTTTTTTGAAAGCGGTAGGGGTGATACGAAGACAACTGTCAACACAGGAAATCACACACACATATATATATATATATATATATATATATATATATATATATATATATATATATATATATATATATATATATATAATAACATACATATATTTTGTGCAATGAAATGAATCGAGTCGTGACAACTGTACATATACACGGTTTGTTTTTCTATATTTCAATGGCAGAGTGGCAGTCAGCAACAGAAGAATGCCACCTACCAGTATGCCGGGGGTAGCTATGCTCCTTGCAGTTATTGGACCTACCTTTGTTTATTGCTTGTGACTGAGGCAAAAACAAAAACCTGCCATTTGTGATCAGATCAATATATGCTACCTGCTTAACGTTATTTGACTGTCTATTTAAATAATATATGTCTTAGAGATCGTAGTTTAGTTGATGTATATGGTTCAGATGCTGATAAGTGTAAAGAATGTGAATAAGATGTAGGTTGATACGTTTATATTAACAGTGATCCTTGAAACGGACCTTACAATTACACATGAACCTTGATCCGGGGAGATCCCCCTCTCCCCGCATGGTGGTTGTGGTTTCAGAGGCTTTTGTCCTCTTGCGCTTAAAACCTTCACAAAATATTTTTATTATAAAAAATCAATACGTATTCTAACAACATAATACTTAAAAATGATAAAATAGGATGGATAAAAGATAGCACATGCAATTTCATTTGCTTAATTATGAACACACATTTTTCAACCATATGTAAAGCAAAATTTAGCTACAGCAGAAAGATTGTTATGTTAGCCAAAGAACTGTCATACACATTTTGATAAGTATGTTGTTCAATTTCAGTGTTGCTACATTCCAGTCGAAGAGGATGACTCTTTCAAAAACAGATGATCGGTGCTTTAGTAGGCAAGAAACTTGGACTACATGCAAAATATAAAAGCTCTGGATTCCCTGCGTAAGATATGTTCACAGATGAAAATGCGACAAAAATCATTCCACTGATGTGAAAAAAGAGTAAATAAAATCGACGCTTGGAGGACATTACAGTAACATATAATATGGGCGACCTGCTTTTGCTCCCTTGTGACTTTACTAACTAGTATCTTAGGTTTACGTTTGTCATTATCTCCTTAATTTTGCACTTACGGAATATATATCTTACTCGTTTAGTATTTCGGCACAGTATATCAGAAGCCCACAATAGAAACAATAAGCACACATGACCTCATTTCTCTTCAAAGGTTAAACGCTTAACTTTTTTCTATGAATCTGATATAAAACGCCAAAGTTATGGAGAGACAATGGCATATCAAATGTCTCATTCCAACGTTTATTGAGCATGGCTCTTACTCCCCTCCAATAAATTTAAATTGGTTATTCATGGTGGAGATATAATTAAAATCCGTGATATTATTTCAATCTCACTGTCTAGGGCAATTATTTTTCATGTTTTCGTTATAACTGGTATCAACTAACAAGAACATACAATCCGTACGTTTAAACCTTTATCATGGTTTCAGGTAACAATCAGTGATTTTGGCCGACGTAAACCAAATCGAAAATCGTGACCTGTTGATAATACGTCCTCTAATAACATGTTGCATCAATTTTATGTATCTGTCTTGATATAATACACCTGCCGCAGCCACGCTCTGTGGTCACCAAGTAACAGTATCAAAGCCTTATTTTATAAATATACAAATATAGGAAAATCATAAATTTGTAACGCTTATAAAATGTTAGATATTATTATCAGATTAGAATCAGATCACTAAACCGATTCATGAATTTCGTCCAAATATGTTAACGACACAAATAAAAAAATAAACCTGTGCTTTATGTCCCAGTGGTGATATATAAATTCGTTAAAGTCAATGTTGATCAGTTTACATATCGGATTCGGTGCCAATAGTATCCATGATTATTTTTCAGCAGCAAACATTCTTGATTATTCAGTTTGGAACCAACGTAATGTGGCCTGATAAAATTTAAGCATTTTTGCAGAAATATGTGTTTATGTGTGTGTGTGTGTGTAATTAAAATGTATTAGCACGGCAACGCTATACAACTCATAACATATTTTTCTGCAAGACCATGGCACCTTCAATTCTGGTCTATCCTCTTCGCATAATTTATATCCATGTAAGTGAATAAGGCTTCTTTGTATTTGTAACCAAAGAATTAGTCACATGGGGAATGATAGTACAATAGTAAATCTACCTTTCAATAAAAGCCTCTTTACCCAATTAGAAGCGTAGAGCGAATATACACCCTTAGCTAGCATTAGATAGTTTTAGCCCTGCAGGTCTCTGAACGCCTGGGATCTGGTGACGTAGCTGACTTGGGCGTGTGCTCTTATTCCTCATTTTTTGCACATGGTCAAGCGCCCTACATGATACAAGCACACAGCACATAAGTAGAGAGTGGACACCAGGTAAGAAGTAGTTCATCATTTTTACGACTTATGCTTACTGCATTCAAAGAATTCTTATGCGTTTCGCATATTATGGCAGCTTATGCAAAACCAAAATAATGCTTGGTGACTGACATATTTAATTCGTTACAGTGGCTTTTAATTAAATTTTCCCGATAAATTGCATGGATAGAGCTGAAGGCAACTTGCATCAATTACACTTTTTATGCGCAGAATGCTACATGACATAAATTTGCATCTACTTGACATTTCGGGATAATCATCCATGGCATGACAGAGTGTTACACGTTTAGCCCTTACTTACTTCTTTTTGTTCCTTTTTACTTGGTGGAGCTCTTAATATTCCCTTGATCCAAATGGCATATATGTAAAAAATATGTTCAGTTGTATACACCTACCTGTTTTAAATGTGCATATCGTAAATTGTATGAACAAAATACATTTTGGACCAAAACAGATATTGCAATGCATATTAAACATGTCACAATCCTTTATTTTTCTCTCTCCCTTTTTTATGAAGACTCAATTGTCACCTCTTATCCATAACCTAACTTGAAGAAACCCCTTCAAAATCTTTATTTTTTTCAGAATGTAGCAATCGCAAGTCTGCAATGTAGACGCTTTCGTCATGACCTGGAAACTTTGGATATTCCCTTTCTTAACTATAGTTAAACTGCTATGGAGTACATCGCAAAGCCTCGAAAATGGTAAGAAGGTCTTTTTTTATGAAATTGACTTGAGTTTTCGCCGTGTTGACGCTGAAGAAGTATTTCACATAAAATAGTTTCGTGTCAAAATCATTTGAGCACATCTACCGGACTTTATGGCCGTAATTTAAGCATATCTTTTTGTATTGTAAATTTGGTTCTCTATTTTGTCTTCAAAGTACATATCGCTAATTATATCTTCCTATTTTTATGTCGTTGAAATTCAATGTTCAAAACAAGGTTCACTTCATATTTAGGCAGTTTATCTATTAAAGTTGCCAGGTGACCACACCATAAGGTCAGTCGTTCGTGAAACTCACTGCTACAGTGAATTGTCTTTTTCAGAGGTTAATGGCTGTCAGGTTCAGACGATTCGGGTTGCTAAATTGCCTGGGAACATAACATCACCCAACTATCCTGCACATTATAGCAAGTATGTGCAATAGCAATTCCCTGCATGAAAACAGTCTTAAAGAAGTAGTCATTTTCGTGAACCTAAATGCATGGTTTGACACACTTTGCAAGTTTCAGTTGCTCAATCATGCAGCAAAGCTTTTTATATGGAAAACTCTAAGTGGTGTTGTATTGTAATGTGCTATAATTGTATTCACATGTCTTTGCGTAAGTTTGGATATATATATATATATATATATATATATATATATATATATATATATATATATATATATATATATTATGGCTGTGTGGCTTTCCAAAACTTGGATATTTATTCTTGTCTCTATGTTTCTTAGTAATACTTACCTACCCACCATATTTAGTATATGGACGCTTTAGATAGTATCTACTCCAAACTTTTATCCAATCAGAAGTTATTTCTCTGTATATGTTCCTCTGGACTGCAGGCCAATAGGAAGCCCTCCACAGGCTGGTCCTGTGCACCATATTTGACCTGCAGTATTGACCACTGACATCAGTTTCCACGATGGAACTATCTGATGAGGGGTCAGCTGTGTGAGCGTTTGTGTTGTGGTTAGGTAAGGCAATAGTAGGATGAGACCATCACATGTCGATATTGTAGTTTGAAAATAAGACCATATGGAGGGCCAGTCAAATCTTGACAAGCCCATCAACATGAACATCACCAGATATAAGAGCAGGACTTGAATATCTGCCAAGCAATACGTTATTCATTGAATATCTAAAGATAATAAGATGTCTTATTGACAGCATAGAGTAATGACTGTCATTAAAAAACAGAAGATCACAAATTTTTCAACATGCCAGAGAAACTGTCCCGACTATCCGAGCAATCAAGAACCATCCATGGTCAAAACCCATTAGCCATCAGACAAGCAAAGTCGAAATCCAGAAGTCCAAGGTAGATGAACCAACAACTTTACAATCATTTTTATATTAGGGGATGAATATGAAATGCAGTATGTAGGAAAACTTAAGTAAGAATTACCAACAAATTGTACATTATAATACATTTTCCTTATCACATGACTTATCCACTACATTTGGCAGATTTACCAACCAAGTGAACAAGTGAGATCACTTGGACTCCAGGACAGAGAAATTGTTTTCCAAATCACTCCACGCGAAAGTACAGATCTGCTAAAAAGATAAATTTTTGATAGACTGAATGAAAAGCCTGGGCCTCAGAGGAAATGGTAGCCAAACAAGCCTGAGTTATATCATGGCTCACAAAACAGTCCCCAATATGGGGCAGTTTGGAATACTGTACTTGTACTGGATTAATCACAATAAACTGGGCCATTTTGACTATGGTATTCCTGTATACCAGCTTTTGTTGACCCGTTTTTGTTTTGTTTTGTTTTTTTGTTTTTTTGTTTGTTTTTTGTTTTAAATAGGGACTGCTGAAGGTTGGTGATTTGAGACCCAGCTGTTCTGTGGTCATAAATCATAATATATATTTTAGTGCTCCTTTGATGCTGGTGGACTTAGATATGTGCAGTCATCAATCTGGAACAACTCTGAATACAGCACTTTTACTGGATTAATTACAATGAACTTGGCCATGTTGATTATGCCTGTCACAAACAGCTGCCTCCATTGATGCATTTTTTTTTTAAGAATGGGGATTTGAAGCAGTTGCTATGTGTGTTTCACATTTTCGGCTAGGTGATTGGTGTTGAAGGTTGGTAGTTCAAGACCTGGCTGTTCCATGGTACCAAAACATTATCTTTCATACTGAGAGTGTAGGTATGCTTTTAAGAGCCCGAATTTCTCCCTCGACATAGAACAGGTCCCTGAAATAAAAGTTAGAGGCCAATTTGGTTGTTTTAGATACCCTTATAGAAAATGTGTTCACACAGGTTACAGGAAGTTGCAAAAATCGAACTCTTTCTTTACAGGGGCCTTTATCTTTCCTGGTAGGACTTGTCCCTTTTAAGTAGACCTGAAGTGTTCTAACTAGGCAGAGTGATCTTTCAGGATCCTGTTGATCCAAATTAGCAAACAGGGCCTAAATCTAAAAGCCTACAAAGGTGGGGTTGTCTGATGAGGAGCATGTGTCTTGCTCATGAACAAAAGGTCAGGTTTCAAAAATACTTCAGTGAGGTCATCTGACCAAGCTAAGTTAGAATGGTCAAGGATGTGAACTTCACTTCTCCTGACCCTGGAGGCCAAGACGACGAAAATGCCAGATAATCGGCCCCAAATGGGTCCAAGTCTTTCATTTTGAATAGTCTATGCAGGTGAGAACCACTGATAGATCCCATTGAGAAGACGTGTTGCAGCTCACCAGCTTGTTTGCAGAAAGCTTTTAGTAGCTTGCAATAGTGCTATGCTTCAGCTGACATCGTCTTTGACGTCTAGTGGGAAAGACATTGCAGACCTTTAGCCTGTAACACTACAAACCTTCAGACCTTTATCAACAGGTAATCAGAACATTTGCTATATTGAACAGAGGCCCTCCACTGGTCTACTTTTGGTTCCTGCTTCAAATTCCACTTGGCATACCTAGAACACTGAATAATACTCACGAAGTTTGCCTGGCATCTTATGCCATCAGTTCTTCTGAGAATCAGCCATCTGCAAAGCTCTTTGCGACAATCACCAAGTGTGAAGATGAAGAATGGCCAAATTCTAGAGAAATGTACCAGACTTGGGTTGTCACAATACAGATGGCCATACCAGAAGATCTCAAGTAGTTCCCAGACTGAGCTCGAAAATTGCCACAGCCCATGCCCTCTTGTGCCACCAAGGCCTGATCACGATTGGTCCACCTGTTCTGCCCTGATCTTTGCCAGAACTCTGGCAACCAGCGGAGTTAGAGGATAGGTATATGTTCATATATTTTTCAAACATACTTCCCCATACCTAAGCTTGATCATCCTGAATCAGACAGATGAATGCCGGTAATTCCTGATTGTCTTTGGTGGTAAAGAGATCGATGTGAGGGGTTCCCAATAGAATGGTCCCATTAAAACCTTACAATTAGTGGGCACAGTGACCAATCTGTGTGGATCACTTGGTGCTGCCATGTCAATTGGTCAGCTTTCATCATAAGAACTCCTAGTACATATGCATTCTGGAGCCTTATGCCCCTGTCTGCATACCAAAGCAGGATCATTTCATTGAGTGCAATAGGGATGCTAACCAAGTTCCCCTCATTTGCTCACATATGCAACCGCTGTCCAATTGTTCATTGAAAAGGGACATTTTTGTGTAACAGTTCCTACTTTAAAGTTTCTAAGGCCAGACAGATTGCCTATACTTCCAACCAACTGATGGGGCAAACTCTGGATACAGTCTTCGAGCCCATGTGAGTCACCACCATTGCAGCGACGCATTTATGCAAATGAGAACCTACAGACTGAAAGTCACCACCATGTAATTGGCACTACCGAGCAGAACAAGATGTAGGTGAAGCCAGTCAAAAACAGAAAATTGGAGGTTAAGTACAGGGCAAAGAGGCCAGCCATTACAGGATGACCCATTGGCTTCTAGTCCAAATAAACAGATATGGAGAAACAGTCTATAACGAAAAAAAGTTGTGGAGTAAATATGATCTGAAGGGACCATACACCTAATGAAGTGGATAAGTATTGTACATATACTGAGTATCTATTCCAAAAACGTATCAATATCTACTTGAAAATTTTATTATTATCGAATATTCTAATGTGTAGACTCTCTCCCTATTTTCACCAGTAGTGGAATTGTATTTCACAATGAAAGTATAGAAAATACAGTTTCAAAATGCAACTTGGTTAACCACTTGGGGTATATGTACATTCATATATTTCCTTCGAGAGAAACCACTTGGGGTATATGCACATTCATATATTTCCTTCGAGAGAAACCACTTGGGGTATATGTACATTCACATGTTTCTTTCGAGAGATACTGAAATGGAAGCATTGTTTTGGTATGTTTATTTCAGAAATACAGACATGTGCTGGCTGCTTGAAGTACCCAAAAGCCTGAATGGCACGGTCATACATATTGTTGTAAATGATCTTCACTTGGAATCTACAAAGCCATGTGTGGACTATTTATCCATATGGGATGGTAAGTTTTACTCTTTCTCCACATTATCAAAGGTGCATAACTTTATATGAGGTGTTTCCAGTTATACTTTCCTGAAGAAAAGATGTCATTGAAATTAAGAATATGATTTTGACAACAAATTAAAATAAGACACCAGAGTAGCCAGGGCAGCACAGTCTACACTACACATAGATGTATAGTGGAGCATAAACCGAGTCAGCCCAGAATACACGCAATCTCAGAAAGCACCCATCAGCAGGACAGTGAGGGTATGCCCATTTGACCAGGCTTTCAAATAGTACAGAAAAGGATGACCCATATTCATAAATTTCTGGGTGAATTGTCTCTAAAGAATTTAACACCCAACACATCAACAGAATTACCCATGTGTAAGACTGCATCACCTGGTGACTATTTCAGATCTGTATGATTGCCAATAATGCGATATTTAGATTTCTTAACAGTAAAGTTGAACTTGCATTCATGTGCAAATACCTTACAGATATTAATTGAAGCCCTGTATTGCCAAGTGTACCTGGGTAACATCATCTGCACAGGGAAAAGTCTTAATCTCATCATTCCAGACAAGGACACCACTATTTTCTTCACATACAAGATCCACCATATTGTTTATAAAGATATTAAACAAAGAGGGTGTCTTAATTTTCTCGATACTTAAATGGGTAGCTTAGAATTCCATTCCATTTGATGGCAGCATTTAGGCTAAAATACTATCTATATAATAAGAGCCAGTGTCTTGGGGGTATAATGTCAATAAGCTTAAAGATAAGGCCATAATGCTACACAGGATCGAAACACTTCTCCGTATCTAACGCACATACAAATATCGGAGAATTCTTTGAATTATAGTACTAGGCAACACATTAATTAATGCACACCCAAATTCTGTATTACCACCCTGTCGAAAACCATATTGCACGCCATTTACCAAGCCGTCTGGCAACACCATTAACTATAATAGGTTTGCATAGACAGAGCTAAGAGTCATGGGCCTAAAGCTAACAGCTCATGAGGATTAATGGTATTTTCTTTACTACAGGTATGATGATTCCCGCACAAAAATCACTAGGTTATATAGCATATTTATATAGCATATTTATTATAACACTTTAAAGACAAGCAAGCCTAAGACATAGAATATCAGAGTTACCAAATAACGAATGCTCCAAGGTGATTTCATCACACCCTTGAGAGCTACTTCAGCTTAGTTTCATAAGAAAATCAGAGATGTCACAAGGTTCAAGAGGTATATTATCTCCAGCACTTATATCATCTTGTATGTTTTCAGCATGTTACATAACTACTTTGTGAATGGCATTTTGCTTAATATGTTAACGTAGCGCCCTCTTCATTCATTACCCTGAATAGAAATTACCAAACTGCTGAGCATTCAAAGTACAGCCAACCCTTCACGATGTAACCATTCCCAAAAGAAATAATTTTATGTTCGGAAAACAAAACATTTGATTCATAGAACTTAGCATCAGCTTCACCTTGTACACCTTGAGGTTCGCCGAAATACCCTTTTAATACGTTATAACAATCATGAACCACCCCTTGCTTGGGTCGTCCACACTGGTCCCATATCGACCACCAGGAGCGTTTGCGAAACCTGGGTTGGCTTAATCTTGGGCACCAGTATTTCTAAGGTTTAAACACTGTTGCTCTTACCCCACCGGTCCCATTTATGGATGTATGCAAAACATTGTTAATATCAGCTAGGTATATGATTACGTGATTTAGCTCATCTGCTTATCTATAACAAGGGGGCCAATATCAGTAATTTTATCAGAAACAATCTTCTCAATATGAACATGATCACCCCAAGACCAAGGTCTGTACTGATGATAGAGTAATATCAGACATTCCACGGGAACGATAAACACATCCATTACTGTTTGGCATTTTAACTGTTTCAGTGCCAATCACGTCTAAAGTCAATTTATCGAAGTCAAAGTAGTCTGAATTATCATAAGAATCCCAGATTCGTATTCCTCGTAAAAAGAACTTTCATTCAAGTACCAGTATGCCTATAGTTCCAGAGAGAATACCCCATATCAACAGCTTTTCTCGGCGCACATTGGGCGCATTGGTCACAATGCGCCCAAAGAAAAACTTTGGACTCTCTCCAAAATTTGGCACTGAACGAGTTAATTACAGTAATTATTGGAAGGTGATTACTAATATTATCAGCATCAAGTGGCATTATCTGACATTACAGATATCATATTCATTACAGAAGACATGATCAATCCATGTACATCTATTATTCCTATCGAAAGAATATGTATACTCCACCTGTTGTTTATAACGAAAATCTGCAGTAACAATTGATTCGAAACCATTTTTCGTATGGTATACTACTATGCTTGGGGAAACCTTTGAATTTATACCACAACGGATGCAGTCTAGCTTTCCTAAGGAGATGTGCATTAAAGTCACTAAATACTTCACTTCCTCTATATGTTTCGCCTCTATTTCTGTCCTCGTTTGTATAAAATGGGGACTTTCAGTTTGATTCTCGTCAGTAATAATCCTAGTTCCATCTATATCCTTCCCCTTGGACAGCATCACTGTAACTCCTTCTCTGAATCGGTAAATGGGCCAAGCTTGTTGGTTCCTAAGGATAGCCTTACGGGAGGTCTCTTTGGAATAAATGGGCAAACGGCAAAGTTTTGATCCTAGTTCCCAGGGTTAACAATAACATCCTAGTATGTCTGGCCATAAAAATTCACTCGGAAAGATTTGTACGAAAATACTTTCCGAGCTAGTATCTGCACATCACAGCCAGAATATTTTGAATGTGGTCTCTCATGTCTGCTCCCTTATTATCTTTGCTCACTTGTCCAATATATGCTTGTAAATGAGTGTGACCTGCAGCCTGAATAGCATGCACTGTTTAACTTCAATATTATCCCCTGTTGCCTGCAAAGCCTGCCCGGGTTTTACCCCTTCTTACTCACACTTGAATGTTAAGAAATTTTCAGCCAAAAATAGAAATACTCTGATCCATTAGAAACATTGTACCAGTTGACACACTAAAGCTCGTTTACAATGATATAGTTCAACCACTCTTTGAATATTGTGACATGGTATATGACACCGCATCCAAATCAGGTCACAGGATGGATTTATCCATTATTGTTGCCTCACGGGGTTTAGTTATTTATCATTTCACATAAGAAATAATGAACGATTTTGTAAATCCCCATATCGTTGCTCTTTATAAATAGTGCAAACTTTTCAGGGTCGCAGCAGTAGCGGCTACTTTGTCAGGTATATTCACCATAGTAATGGTTGGCGGAATATATATATATATATATATATATATATATATATTCCGCCAACCATAAATCTGGTAAATGTACCTGACAAAGAAATTGGGGCCTTATTTTCAAGAAACCAGGCATGTTTCGGAAATGCATTGAAGAAATTTATTTGATTTGTTTCATCTTAATCATATATCGCTGATTCAAGTTCAAATAATAATTGAAAATAAATGAAAATAAATTTGTTTGAGTAGAAAATATATATGGATTGTGTAAAATGGGAATAAATACTTAATATGATTTTGATAGAGAACTAAACTTGTGTTGGTGTCACGCTATGATAACCTAGGTTTTGCATTGGGAGCTTTGTCGCAATAAGTAGTTTAGCTAAGGTGGAATTCATCATTTGAGGTAAAATTTGCTTGTCTTAGCCAATTCTATGACGGTTATTTGTAGGATAACTTTCTGCCCTTAAAATGAAAATGAAGATGGATCTCACATGTGGGTGTCAAAGGCGACTTGTCTAGTACATTCCGAAATCTGTCAGGCTTAAGGTCACAAAACTTTCTCAAGTTAGAGCTATTGTAGGCACTAGATGGTTAGCTGATTGATTGTGCAAGTCCACACTAGCATTGGAATGGGTTTGCTTTTATACGTAGCTCCTTTGGTTACTCGGCAGAGCATGCATGTGCCTATCATGAGTTAATAAATTTATTTAGATACTTGGCAGATAACACTTTCAGTAATTTTGCGGCACATGTTTTATAGGAATTCCCACATGTACTAATTATATAATACGGATGGCTGATCCCTATTTGGTTTACGATAAATATCATTAGTTTATTAAAATTACCAAATGTGATTAATAACCATGCAAATCATTTAGTCTAACTTACGGGGGAAAATAAATACTTTCATTAATAAATTTAAGAAAACCACAGAATAACACACCATGTTAGACTGTTTTTATTTATTGATGATCGCCAACCATAGTCACGAGTATAGTTAACACGGTGACGTCAATTTTGTGGCGCTGAATTCTCCATATATAAGAAGCAGTGCACATGTATTAACTCTTAAAGTGCTAATCATTGCTATAGTTGCTTTCTTATTACCATAAAACATATAATGGTTAAAAGAGTCAAATTTCTCATGAAGATACCTTTCATTCAAATACCAGCAAGCCTTATTTGAATCAAAAACCTAGTCTCGGTGAACAGCTTTCCTCGGGACACTTTGCGCGCAATGCGCACAAAGTGTCTTCAGGAAAGCTGTTGACTCAATCTTAAATCAGCACTTTAAGGGTTAATCTTGCTCATGGCATGTATGTGCCTAAACTAGTTGCTGTAGCGAGAAAGTACACTGACCAATTTGATCATCCCACGGACTTAATCACAGCCCATTCGCTGGGGACCTAAATTGTATATTTTTACAGAGCTTGCTTTATTTTTGACTCACGTTTTCAATTTCTACATTTACACAACACAACACAGATTTCTCAAATCAATTGGAGTCCTAATTTTAAAATTGGTCTGGGAGAATTGATATTTTGAGAAAACTGTGGCCATTGATTATCATATTATGATAATTGTTTGGAGAGTTTTGTACCTTGCAGCCATTACACGATTCAAATAAACACTAACATGCTAGTTGTGACTTTATGCACAGAGATACAATAGGGTGGGTCTGTTAAAATTCAACTTCATATGACTGTGGTCTCCGCTTTTTCACGTATGGCAGAAATATAATCCCCTTCAAAGGAATTCAACCAAACGCCAAATATAGTTTTAGAAAAACATTGAACAATTATAAATCATTTAAGGGCAGGCGACAACGCAGGGAAGACGATATTCTCCAGCACTGTATGTGTCAAGGGATAAAAAACTCAACACGGAAGACAAGCCATTTATTATTCATAACACCTGTATATGACACATTCTAAAACCAGGTAAATTGCGTGCAGTACAGCAAGATTCAGTAACTTTTTTCTTTTTGAAAACAACTCCAAATTAGCTACACACCAAATCCTACTGATACTATGTTTTTGCAAAGCAAATTGCATCTGCTAGATGTGAGTCCAACACAGACATCAGCCATAGTAGAAAAAGTCAATGCAGATCTATTTCTTGAGTCATAAATGCAGACAATATAACAGTAGTATAACTAATTGAAATGACATTGCGCTGAAGCATTCTATTAAAACTGATGTGAATAAAAATTTATAATATTTAGACAAAAGCCGACTTCCATTTCTATTTGGTTAGATCATATATTAATATTCGTATTATTATTCAGATACCCATCTTAATCATCAAAACCATATGTGACCTACATTTTTGAGAGATTATCTTCTGCCTGACTTGGAAGAGGGTCCCTGACGTATGGGTTGTGGGTAAATCCAATCAACAGACAGTCTCTATGCCAGCTGATGCATAGTGCAACAGATGCTACCAGGTGGCATGTCACCCGTCACATAATTGCTCTTAAAACGTAAATTATTCCTAGTAGAACGGGCCGTATCTAACTCAGATCTATTTGTATATTGCAAAGTCGTAATATACATCCCTCCTCAAATAACTCATTTTTTTCTTTGACTCAAAAAAGAAATCTATGCTACCTGGCGTCTATTTGGTTCAGAAAACTGAACTTGCTTGCCTAACTTCACGTCTTTTGTGTTTCAAAAATACTTTCCCTGTCCTCCCCCTCCTCCCCAGACTGAAAGTCCATTCACATTTAGCTCAGATCGGCGCAATTGAAGGTACTTGGTGCTTACAATTTTACTATATATATATATATATATATATATATATATATATATATATATATATATATATATATATATATATATATGTATGCATGTATATATATATATATATGTATGCATGTATATATATATGTATATGTATATATATATGTATATATATGTATATATACAAGATATGTATATATATATGTGTGTGTGTGTGTGTGTGTGTGTGTGTGTGTGTGTGTGTGTGTGTGTGTATGTCTTGGCTGTTTTATGGGCAATTATACACTGCCCACAAAAAATATATACAACGGAATACGTCCTACAGCCAGTTTGTGGGTCATGCTCATTGTCTGCGGGTCAATTATAATCCTATAAACCGGACCGTGGGCAGTATATACCAAGCATAGCTTACCACAATGTCTGGGCATATTATATATATATATATATATATATATATATATATATATATATATATATATATATATATATATATATATATATATATGTATATATATATGTGTGTGTGTGTGTGTGTGTGTGTGTGTAGGTAGTAGTTTATTGCATGTTGGAGACGACTGTTTAAAAGCAGAAATCCTCCATAGACCTAGAAGAAGATGGAAAGCCAGTTCGAGTACAATGGGGTCCATATTAAGCCTTTATCTATTCAATGATGTATGCATTATACGTGCTATGCTGATAAGATCAATAGGGTGCCTTTTATACCGATATGATAGACAAATTATAAAATAAAAACAATTAACATCTGCTGTCATCTGACACTCAAGTCACTAATTAAATGCCTCTCCGTTTAAGTGTTTATCAGTGATCAAGGGGGTTGCATGCTGTACATCAACATACTGCTAGTTGCCCCCAGTTTAAACAGACCTTTTCCTGCATGCGTGAATATGATGTCCAAAATCACTTCCCTATTTAATTCAAAATCTAAAAAACAGCACTGTCTTATTAGGACCAACATGTAAAATATATATCAATTTTGATGTGATATATACCACCTTCATTAATTTGAAAAAGCAATGCTCCGTTGTGAAAAATGCAAAGTTGAAAAATGTGAATCACAAATAAAATAGGCTTGGCACAAAATATATGGTTTAGTCTGTTTCAAGATTGCTAGCTTTACAATCCAGTTGGTTCTGTGCCAAAATGATCCCATCTGTAAATTTCTCGAGAATGTCTGTTGTTTAGCTTAACACTATGAGACCCAACGACAAAGGTAATTAACTGTTTACGTCATTAGATTTACCATCCGGCATTATATGGAATAATTTCCATGGAAATGTGCAAAATAGTCATCGTGCGTGAATGTTTGTCCCACATCATTGCATCAATAAAGCAATATGCTTGACAATGCATTCTTTTGGAATTGTTGCGTCAATATTTCTCAGCTCCGACAAGCATCACCTGTATGGCCTTACTTATACATATATATTGCAGATGAAGACAAATAAATGTAGTGTTAATTTAGTATAATGATAAAAATGGTACAGGGAAATCTGATCAGTACCAAATATGCCCAATGTACTCTGCAACAACGACAGGTACCATAATGTATGTAGATTTTAAAGTGATTTGTTGATTTAAATTTATTCTAGTATTCTTCCCCTTATACAATTTTTAATTCATATTCAGTCAGCATGACGTCATATATATGCAACGGAAAAGGACGGAACCAGTTCAGCAGACAACTAAATAACCAGGAGGATTTAACGGTATATTAAAAAATGGCCGTGGTTTTAGCTGTTTTCAATAGAGTATTTGTACCTGTCACGTCCGCAATTACATGGGCCCCTATTTCAAATATATTGAACAATTTAAATAAACCAATTTTAAATTACCAGTGATGACAGTTTATGTTTGTAAATATGTCTGGCATGATATTTGCATGTTTTATGCTCGTGGTGTTCATATGAATTTACCAGTAAGTATTTCGATGTAGTCAGGTTCTAAATCTTTATAAGCTGTATAAAACAATTGATACGAATGGCTATTTTTCCTTTGATATGATCATGAGTTTAGTTAGTTAATTCCAGATAATGCCAAAACCAAAATCATATTCACGGAAGGAAGTCAAAATGCTTCTATTTTACTCATGAGGAAAGTGACCCCTGTCAAATGTTGCCAGCAAAACATTTCATTTGATATGCAATTGGACTTTTCTCAAGAAATAGACTCTTTTGCCTTGGAGACCTAATCGTTTGGATACCAGCGTGGTATCACAACAGGAGGGACGTCTCCTTGATTGGAGTGGAAACCGTTAATTTGTGTGAAAATATAACAGAGTGTCAACAAGTTAGCACATGGGTGGTCCCAAGGAGCCGCCGTTAATTTCTGAGAAATGTAAAGGTTACTAAGTACAGGGAGATCCAGGCAAACGGTTTAGCATGTTTCTATGTGTAGCAAAAAACACAGGTCATTCAAAGAAGACGTAATGCCATTATTATTGAGCATCATATATGGGACGTGTAAAATGCGGTCAAGTATTGAACGGTCTGCAATTAAACTGGTATGTCCACCAGTTTAGGTTTTGTACAACGTTTTTTTATTAGTTCATCTACCGTTGATAAGTTGTTATCAACAATTCATAATTTTTTACTTCTATATTCTCTTCGAACTTTATTTTTATTGAAAGTGATCACGGTCCTTTCTTATTAATTATTTACGTACCGGTATTGTTCATCCCGTGGGGACAGTTTTCCAAAAAAAAAAATACTTAAAAATCTACCGTGAAATTACATGGAAACACGTGCAGCTTTAGACCTCGCTGCCTTCATTTTTTAAATTTGTCACAGATGCTAATGTTATTTTTTTTGTCTTAAAATTTTTCGTGTTGCATTATCTTCATGTTTGGTGTCAATATAACTTGAATTCATTTCCAAATTTTCATTCACCCTTACAACCATGTCACCCACATGGTTATTATTTGGTTTTTCTTGTTTTGTTTCATCCGAAACCATACACTTACTCCACTTCGAACCTGGCGGGGATGAACCTTGGCATGAATTCAGTAAAAATCGGTGTCTGGATTATTAATAATTATACACTATCGGCTCCATATAAAGCGGGGCTCAGCTCGGCTAAGCTTAGTTCTAGCTCTACCTGGACCTAGATGTTGGATATGGAGCTAGCTAGTTGAACCCAAAACAAAATATACCTTTTATTACCGTCCTTTAATGACTCAAACCAGAAGATTTTAGGATATATATATATATATATATATATATATATATATATATATATATATATATATATATATATATATATATATATATATATATATATATATATGTATATATTTACATGAACAGAAAACAAAGAGGCTTTAATAATTTTTACGTTTGGTGTAACACTCTACCGGTTTCACAATATAAAACGGTTTTCAAGCTTTACACCTATTGACAACTGGGATATCCAATGGCCAAAGTAAGTCCATGTATCATGACGTTATAAGCCTACTTACATACTCTATATTATAACGTCATTAATATCGTGATACCATTTCTTTGAAATACACATGATTAGTGGTGACGTAAGGACAGCATTACTAATGATTTGTATGACGTCACTAATACATTATAATTAATTAAGCCCGCCGTCATAAAAATGGGCCTGCATTACAAATCACTCATGTTAAATTAAGAATGTATGTTTCTGTTCAACTTTGGTTTATACTTTCGTTTACATATATATATATATATATATATATATATATATATATATATATATATATATATATATATATATATATATATATATATATATATATATATATATATACCAAGAAACAAGTCTTTATGTTCAGTAATTTAATCACGGTGACATATGTTTTGCGGCTATAATTTACTTGTGCAATTGTCCTTGCGCATCTCACCACGTCAAATGTCCTGCAACACTTGTGTTTCGTAACTGCCAGAAATCACTTGGCATGAAACATTACATGGGATATTGTATAGTCTGAAATAGGTTGTGTACCGAAACCAACATGGTAAATCTACGACATCATCATCTCTGTAATTTCTCTAAGGTTTGATTTCGTTTTACGAAATCTAATACACATGACGCAGTGCTAATATATGTGGTATATAGCAAAACTAGATCACTATGCCTGGTATCTGAGGCATAATATTATCAATTTGGTATTCGTTTTTGACTTGAATCTTTTGAGTCTACTTGTGAAACTTTAAACACATGATTTAGTAAGACGAAGACACCAGGTCAATTACACAGGTCCATAATATCCGTATATTATCATTAGTTCAAAGTGAAGCTCAACTCGGATCAGGCTGACATTTATATTAAACTCTTGTCAGTGAGCTGCGTTTATCTTATGATCCTGCAACCATCGTCATCCTTTATCCATCCCTTAAATTTATTTATTACTACATTTCATCATAACCTAGGGCCAGACTCTCTTCGGCCTTGAGTAGATGTCTGCTAAGTTTGCTTAAAATATTCCACTGATTTTAAGGTGTAGTTACTGGTTGTTCATTTTTTGAAAAATGTTTGAAATCACTTGGTCGGCTGCTTTGATATTCCATAGGAACACTTCTTAGTAAATACACCTGGACCTTAATTTGTTGGTGGTAGTATGAATATTTCTTTCATTTTTTATGACATTTTTGTCATTTCAAGCTTTGTCGAGGTAAGCTTTAGCATGTCTTCAATAAAGGCAAAAACTAAATAATTGAAAAAAAATAATTTCTGGTTGGTGAGTGTACAGGTTCATGGTTACTTTAATGATATATATATATATATATATATATATATATATATATATATATATACAAATATAAAGAGAGAGAGAAAGTGTGTGTGTGTGTGTGTGTGTGTGTGTGTGTGTGCGTGCGTGCAGTTTTCTGCAAACTCTACATCAAATCCACTTCTACCTAGGTGGGGATGTCTAAGGTGGGTTTTTTTAAAGGTTTATCGATAGACCATGTGTCAGTAAGTTTTAGATTTGTCACAATTTTGGTTCATTTTTGGGAAACCCTTTAAAAATCCTATTCCAATTGTTCAGGTAATTGCTTTAAAATAGTGCAGGAAGACCTCTGTCTTTGTCTTTATATTTTATTGACGCATATGTCCTTTTATAATTTTGGACACAGGTGCCTTGTTGAATGAAAAATTATAAGTCAGTTATGCCTGAGCTGGTCACACACCTCTTTCTGGTTCTTTTTTCAATATCGGCAGTTGTAGTAGTAGTAATATTAGTAAAAGTAGCAGTAGAAGTAGTAGTAGTAGTAGTAGTAGTAGTAGTAGTAGTAGTAGTAGTAGTAGTAGTAGTAGTAGCAGCAGCACCAGTAGTAGTAATAAAAGTAGTATACGAGCAACATCAAAACCGTCTAAATTTGCAGACGCTCACACTGTATCATCTTCTCTTGTGGCACGGTAACGTGCGTCCAGATATTTTTTTAATATAAAAGAAATATTTAGTTTATTGGTATATCTGTGCACTATGATCTATTGGGCTGACATTTAATTCATTAAGGTTCGTGTTATCTCTGTATTCAGGTAAAGATTAATAATGGTATTTTTGTCTTCTTACTTAAAAGAATAGTAAGTAGACACTGCCATGAACGTTACCAAGAACCATGCTTCGAGTTTTTACAAACCAAATGAAAAGATTTTACCACATCCGTAAATTATAAGAACAAAATATTCTGCATACAATGTAATTTTTATTCACATGCATATATACATACATATATATGCATACACATAAATACGCACACAAACATAGATACATAGGTACATATGTATATACATGCATACATACATACACACACATAGTAACAGACATACGTACATAGGCATACATACACACACACTCATGCATATATGTATATATATATATATATACTCATGCATACGTGTATATTTTTACATACATACATACATACATACATACATATCAACATAATTTCATCGAAAATAGTCTTATATGCAAGCATATATGTTTGATGAAATATCACTACACTTAAGCTTAGGGGATTGGTATTAACGAAATTCATCTTTTTGGCACAATCAGAAAAACTTCATCATTATAGCATTGTCTGAACCTGACTAAATGAACAATATACCAATCAGCTCCTTCCCATTGATGACTTCCAACATTCTTTTCGCACAGTCCGCACAGCAGGGAAGGATGGCGGGGTTTTAATGTTTACTCCCTGCTCCCTAGCGTGCTTGAGACGGATCATGAAATCCCAGATTATGAATCCGTATGGGTTGAAATTTCAACCCAACGCGGGAAGGTTTTTTTGGTAGTTAATATTGTCCATCTGGTAAGTCTGCAGAACTATGAGACGTTTCTCTCAGATCATTGGCTACATCTATATCCTCGGCCATTGATTGCAACCCTTATATCTAAAAAATCACTGGGGATTTCAATGACAGGTGTTCTGACCCGAACTCCCAACATGAGGACTGCGCCCTCGGATTGTCTCTTGTGAACCTTGTAAATCAACATAATCTCTTCCAACTTATTGACGACCCCCTAAAATAAATTAATAATTTAATAACTTACTGGATCTTATCATTACTGATTCTCCAGGCTTTTTTGGACGCTGGAACTCTTGCCTCACTCTCAAGTTCTGACCACTGTGCAATCTTTTGTTCGTTCTCCCTTCCCTTTCAGAGGAACAAACCTTTCAGAAGATCAATACGAGCCTTCAAAAAAGTGACCTCAATGTTACTTATTCGCTATTTCTACAGCTCCTTGGAACATTGCTCATGATTTCCTTTTTCTAGTCATGATGTTGTATCATGTTGTTGTGTCAAATCTTCTCCTATATGCTGCAAAGAACTTTATATCTCTTAAGGAAGTTACCATTCGCCCTAAGTACAAACCTTATATAACATCAGACATTAAGAAACATATTCGGTGCCGTAATCGTGAATGGAAACACTTCAAGCGTGCTCTAACAGACTCCATCACCATATCTATGACCTTTATGTTACGATTGGTAGATTATTTCAATCCTACTAAAATATCGGACAAGGTTGCTAACTTAATCGGAAACCAGTCTCCTCACTTTGCAAGTTCAACTAGGAAAAAAAAGACATTAATCCTAAACAATGGTGGAAATTGTCAAAGTTTTTTATGGGATGCAAAATACATCAAGATTTACCTCCTACCAATGTCTGTAACAAAATCGTATAATGTATTACTGAAATATGCGAAATTTTTAACTCGTGCTTTGAAAGTATAAAACTTGTTCTGATGTCGATGCTCCACTTCTTTCCGACTTTACATTCCAAACTGAGGCACGACTAGAACATAGCCCTTTTAGTGGAGACAGTGTTAAGAAAGTTTTATCTCCCCTGAAGCTATTTTCTGGATCCGACCCAAACGATATTGGAAATATCTTACTCAGGAACACAGCAAAATTGATCTGTAAACCAATCACAAAAATCTTCAAACTTTCTCTCAGTCTTTCTCACTTTCCTGATGCTTGGAAGAGATCCAACATATGTCCTATGTTTAAAAAGTCCAAGACAGATTAAAGGTAACTACAGTTCAATTTTTCTCCTGTGTGATGTGTCTAAAGGATTTGAACGCCTGGTCTTTAATGCACTCTGAGAATATTTGCTGCAAAATAATCTCACGTCCAAAATTTCTGGTTTCAAGGCCTACGACTCCACTGTCAATCAGCTTGTGTACATCCTTTGCAGTATATATACAACGGCCAAGAACAGTTGAAAGAAGCAAGAACTGTATTTTTAGATGTATCCAAGGCCTTTAATAAGGTTGGGCATTGTGGCCTCCTTTTCAAACTTAACTCGTCATTTCAGATAATTTTGTCAAAGGGATTGAAAGTAAACTCTCAAGCCGTGTCCAACGAGTAATTTTTTCACAGCAAATCTTCTTCTTGGCTACCTATTGAAGATGGTGTACCCCAGGGTTCCATTTTGGGCCCACTTCTCCTCCTGGTCTACGTTAACGACCTAGTTGATGATATTACATGTGATATCAGACTCTTTGCTGATGACATAAGTTTATTTGAAATTGTAAATAAGCCAACTGAATCACCTAATCATCTTAACACTAATCTGTCCGTTATACATAACTGGGGAAGTTATAGTGCGCTACCTTTAATGCCTCAAGGTCTCTCACTGTTATAGTTTCAGCCAAATTCGTTAGACTACAAAATGTACCTGTTCACCGCGGACACTCTGAAATAGCAAAACTTTATCCTGGCATGCACATGTTGCTCGCATTACCACCAAAGCTAGCTAGCATGTTGCTCTCCTGCGTAGATTCAAATTCAAACTTTCTCACAAAGCTTTGATTAGATTATATTTAAATATGATTAGACCAATTCTTGATTCTGGTTGTGTTTAATTTGATTAATTAGCCTTAAGTGTCATTCATGAACTTGCCTGTCGGCTAGTATTATTGTGAACCATTTTACCTTGCCTTGTATTGTTCTGTCTTGTAACAATGGAATTTATTACTTCATTGATTATTGTGTTAGGAGTATATACATATCAGATGTACATGTGTATATTGGTAAGTTTTGTGTTTTCTGTGTGTTTCATTGATTTATTATTGTGCAATGGGTATATACGTATCAGACGCACATATGTACATTGGTAAGTTTTGTGTTTTCCATGTTATATGTGTATGTATCACTAGTAACTTGCTTCGGCGTTAGTAGATGCGTTTCGGCGTTTCAGGGTGGTTCCCCGCGTTACACAGCGTTTGCCAGCATACGCTTTTAAATATAAATGATCATGATCAAAGTCATTCACAACACATACACCTCAATGGATAAATCATCATCATCATAATATTAAAGATAATTATGTTATATTGCCCACGAGTATAAAAAATAAAAGTTTATTGATTATAAGTACAAGTACAAGAAACACATTTCCATGGACTCTTCTCATCCCAGTTCAACTGAATTCAAATTTTACATGTATCCCAGTGAATTTGCCAGTTAATGGGACTATAGAGGTTTGCCAGCGGTAGCCGGCGTTAGTCGGCGTTTCACAGCGGTTGCCGGCGTTGAAAGGGTGTCAAACGCTGGCAAACGCTGACTAACGCTGGCAAACGCCGACTAACGCTGAGAAATGCCAACTAACACTGGCTAACACAGAGCTTCAAAAGGCTTAATTGGATTTTGGCGTTTTCCAGCGTTTGTAACGCCGGCTGACGCTGTCTCATGCTGGCAAACGCTGTGTAACGCCGCAACCGCTCTGAAACCCCGAAACGCACCTACGAACGCCGAAACAAGCTACTAGTATATATATATATATATATATATATATATATATTCCTTTCCGTTAAAAGGAGTGGTTTCTATGTTATTGGAATTTGAAGCACCTGCAATTAACATTGATAATCTTTTCCACTTTGGAGCTCAATAAATAGCATTTGAAATTGGAATATTGCCAAACAAAAAAAGGGTACCTTAGGCATACTCTTGTCTTTACAGAGCCCTCAATTTCACAAACATTCATCCCTCCAGTTTTGGGTGAGGCTGTCTCAAAATGACCAAGTCTTGTAAAAAAAAAATGTTTCTGAGATATTCACTACCAACGTGAATAACTGATTGACTCTATAGAGCAGGAACACTTTTTCATCTTAAAGTTTTGCATAGAAGTAAGCATGTTACAGTGAAACCTTTTGGCATGGATACAGATTAATACTTCATCATCTCAAAAGTAGCAAAACCTCAATTTCACTGATTCGAAGGTCTCAGGTAAGTGCCTGAATGCTGGGTAGATTTGATTAAATATGTGGTACACAGAATGGTCGTGCTGTTCAATATACAAGGTCCTGGTGTTTAGGGCAACCATTTAAAATATACGAGGTGGTGTCCGAAGAAAAGGTGGAGGCCGGACATTTGTTCTCTGGGACTTGTGGACAACAAAATGCTAACAATGACTGCGTTTCGAGGGATTGTAATCGGCCTTTGATAACAAATTGCACAAGTTTATCACTCATGACTACTTTCATGAGATGCTGGTTTGAAACGCCCCCATCTGTGTGCAGGATTTCTTCAGGGACCAGTCTACCGTGATTTGTTATTGATTGTCGGTAGTCTTTAGTCTGATTGATATAATTTTGCTTCAAAATAGAAAAAAAAATGTTTCGACTTGGTATAATCAAATTCTATTTCCTCATGCCGCACAATTACTTTGTAATTGTTTTCACCGAACTCTAGTTTAAGATTTCGGGACATACAAAGTTCATTAAACTCTTCAAAGTCTGTTTTTAATCAGTTGATCACTGAAAGTTTGGTTATCTGTCCCTGGTCATTTATTTTGTATCCAGCGAATGAATATTCTGAATGGGATGCAATAGCAGCCTTTGATTTTTCGAAAGCAGACTGGGAGTATTGCAGGCACAATGTCTAACTTGAGTGTCGTCCAAATCCAGAACTGATAATAGACACGATGTTCGCTTGACGTGGGACATAGTTTCCTGCCGTAACAATCCCAATCCGGCTTCTGGCCGTCAGAGCAACATAAATGAACGTGCTGCTGATCTGTCCCGGCAAGTGTGTGTCTTACTAATCCCATCATTCTGTCGTCAAGACTGGTTAAAATTGTATCCGGGAAATGCACATTTGAAAAACAAAACGTGAGTTCTGACATATTTGAGGAATTGAAAGCTTGTAACTTCGGAGAAACAGACAGCGGGGCTTTTTTCGCTTTTTTCCAAGTTTTCTTCTAATTCTGTAGTAATCGACCGAAGTTGTAGTTGACCTGTATCATCTTTCATGTTAAAATCACGTCCAATGTAAGTATAAGACGTACATTTTTGGATATGTTGGGATATTGTCACTTTGTATTTTGGAGAGAAAGGAGACGAGTTTTGGATCTGTTGTACCGACTATTGTTGGATCTTTCGATATGCAGCATTGCCACACCTTTTGTGCTTGACATCCATGCCAGTATAATCGAGAAAGAGTTCACTTTCCCTTATTTTGTCAGTCATTTCTTACTTAGTACTTCTTCCTGCCAGAGTGGTGTGGGTATAGGGTAGAGTAAGACACGCTTTGTTTTCTTCATAAAATAGTCATGTAAGGTCTTGTCTTTCAATAATGCATTGTTTTGGTGGCAGGTCCATACAGCCGTAGTGGTCGGCATGGTGAATATATTGATCATAGTCTCTTTTACTGTTGAAATTGGATTGATTAACGAAAGTCAAAGCCATTTCAATGTTGTTCAGCAAATTCTCTTTCCTCAAACTCTTCTGCTTTCTTTAGAAACTATATAGGGAATTTATCCAAGATTGGCTTTCTATATTTTAATTCCTGTATGCTGAAATCTGCGCTGTCTCTTTTTCTTTGGAATACTTAATTTTTGCAGAACTAATGACATATCAGACGTTTTGAACCGCATACCTGGTTTTGGATGCACATAGTTTACCTGTGTTGCGTATGCTTATTGCGCAATGCTCTGGCGGTGAGGTGTTTCAGTTCCTATCGAAAAATAAGTCATCAGGTCAGATAGTTAGGTTACAGAACTACATTAAAGAAAAAAACGGCTTTAACGCAGCACTTGAAAAAAGTTGAATGTACCTTCATCATGTGGCCAATTTTGCGACATCGATTGACTGGTCTTGTGCATCTTGATTCTATTGTGCGCCACCTAACGCCCAGTCAAAATGTGGCAACTGTTTTGCGCTCGGAACTCCGAAGTCAGTCCACGGCACCCGTAACCTTTGCTCAGTGGTTGGGGTTTTCTCAAAATGAAAACATAAATGTTAATGACTTTCATTCTTTTCTGATAAGCCTAAGTACATATCAACTCAATGTTGAAAAATGACTCAAATTTGATATAATTTATTTAAATGTCACAAACTTGACCGTGATATTAATATAAAAACTCAGGCTTGGCAGGGAAATAGAGCCTTATTTTTTCAGGACTCAAAATGAGGAGTACGTGTCATCATGATGTTTGTTTTACATTTCTAGCACAGGATGCCCATTGTTGCAGTACTTTTTAGGATTTCCGTTGGTTTGTACAGGTGTTCTACCTGTAACTGTTTATTTTTCAATCACTGGGACTGAATATGATGCCCCAGTTAGTTCGCACTTCAGTTATTCACTGGCAGGTGGTTGAACTTATGTAAGTTATCCAGCTAGAAAGGGCACATACTGGTTCAGGAGAAAGTCAAATTGTTCTCATCTGAACTTGTACTATGCAAATTTAGTAATTAAAACAAGGAGCGGCTACTCACAGAGAAATGAACGGGTACAGGCTCCGAAACATGTTCTGAGTAGTTACCCGATGGAGAACCTTTAATTTATTTGGGCTCATACAGCTTATGTAAAAATTCTAGAGAAGAATGTGTGCAATATGGACAATAGTACTTCCATATTTATACACTTTAGACAGTGACAGGTTAGCTTATGGAGCGTAAAGAGTTCGGACTGCGGAATAGGGTAATGACTGCCAGGAAGTGGTTTTGGATAAAAAAAAAAAACACATATACAATAAATAAAGATTCCTATTAAAAAGAAGTATTGCTTCAAAGAATGCAGGAACGTACATTATTGTATTTTTTCGACAAATATTCGTCGTTCACCCACAGAATCAGAGTAGTTTCCACATTATCGCCCCATATGCCGCCACTCTGACACACTGGATTCGAAGTCCTCAGTATTATACAGATACGGCATGGAAAAGAGTGCACTAGGCCAAACTAGTTGGCCCGAGTTAATTAGCTGATCCCAGGCTGCACTTATATAGCGTGGACTCACTTGGCCAACGAGGAACAACTAGTTTGGTAAAGTGCACTCTTCTACATGCCATATCTGTTTTACTAAAATACCTTTTTCAGAATAATAATCATACAGGCAGCAAAAGCTATAAAAACCGTCTTCACAATGATAACCATATGCCTAATTTGTAAAAGCCACTGAAGGGTTACGAAATGGACGTCATTTGTTAACGTTTCGTGGTTGCATGGCGCACCCTCTTGCAATAATGATAGAAAGCACTATTTCGCCACCACCGTTGCCAAGTAGGCCTACACGTGCCATACCTAGGTCTAGGAAAAACTCGCGCAAGGACACGTGATAGCTTTCACCCAACGAAACATTGTTATCTGAAAAAGGTATTTACTAAATAGATCTAGTCTACAGTCTCGCACTCACGAAACCATTAGAGCTCGCTTACGCTCGCTATTTTCGGTATTTTTCATGAAAGGGTGTCCCAAGACTGTTCACTGACAGCTTGGATGAAGTGACGTGCAGAAAATAGCAAACAGTGTACATCGTTTACCTTTACCAAAGCCGTGTGATTGGTTGCCACTCGAAGTCTTTTGCCGTTGTATCTTCAGCTGCTGTAATGCCTCGGCATACGCCTTGTATTTACCTGAGCTATTTAATAAACATTTCATTAGCGAAAGTTTCACCACGCAGACTATAGGCATAGCAACATTGTTTCCCCGCGCAGGTCTTTTGCTGCACAATTTCATGTGTGTCGTATGGGAGATATTACATTGCAAACGAATAGATCCACTATGCTCATTCTTAACGCGTCCGTTATTCCCGTATAAAAGAAACAATGCTTAGTTAAAAACTCAGGTTTAATTTTAATTTACATTTGTAAAATGTTTTCATAATTTTACAGATTCTTACTTTTCAAGTAGCACGTGTATTCAAGACATGTTCAATGTTAGGTCATGGTTGTAGAACATTAATCTGTAGGGTACCATGTAATTGCGAATATGTAGGCTCAGAATGACGCGAGGTGTTGTTCACGGCCACGCTTGTCTTGAAAATCCAGACGGTCTTGATGGAGAGGTCTTGAAAATATACTTTCAAGACTTCTTCCACAAAGACCGACTTGAATTTCGAGATAGTGCATCTGAGAAGGCTCGAAGCGAAAAGAGAGGTATTGAATGCAAGGTCTTATTAACGCTATCTGATATCTGATGGAAAATTGCCTAGCTGTATTATAACATCCAATGGCAATTGTCTGGTAAAATGGCCGTGGTCTATCGTTCGTCCGTCGTCTAACTTCAAATTTTTCTATACGCAAATAGAGGGAAAGTATCTATGACCAATGCCCACCACGTGTCTTCAAATGTTCATGCTCCATTATTTTTTTTATCTGTTATAAAAATTTTTGTCCTATTTGCAAAAATTTCAGATCTTGTATCTCTGAAACCTCTTTGTTTAAAACGTAGCGCTGAGGGTTTTTTTTTTTTTTTCAATTACTTCCGTTAATTTGTGTATTTTCACAATTTTCTACTTCTCCAAAACCTTATGCTGTATTCTATTTTACTCCTGGGTAATGCAGCATGACTCGGCTTCAACCAATGTTGTCCACTAGGTGGCGCTACGGTCATTTCCAATTTTAACGGTCTTGATTTACATTACGTAGTGTTCGGGAAGATTCTTTGTGGCATAATAACAGTGTAATTTTTCACTGCTCCTGAACCAATGCTGGAAGTACGTCGAACTTTATGCAAATGTGCATCCGATTAAATTACATTAAAGCACTCAGAATACAGAATTTGGAGGGCATAGAAAATATAGAAATACATGACACAATTAAACCTGTTCACTAAAATGGACTGCTGCTATTTCCAAATTTATCTATGATTTTATTTTCATCATGTTCATTAAGCGTGTATATCACCATTCGTTACTGTATATTTACATGTTAACGAGTAAGGAAATGCTGCTCGCTCCTTTTACATAGGTTTACATTTCCTGAAAAAACCCCGCCCGTTTATTTCTAATTTAGGCATATGAGATGCCATATTGAACCAGCCTGGGTATATCAGTCTGCAACTTTAAGCCAGAAACTCTATATGTATTATATGCTGGACAGCGGTTCATTGTTGAAGAAGAGCACGGAGATACTACAGAGATGAGTTAAACCACGTGGGACTGTCTTGCCGAGCAATTACACTATTAGTGGTTATCTGTATGTCTATCTAGTCACTGAAAAGAACGAAGTAGATTGGAGCCACAGTTGTATTCGATGTGACAAATTTTACCAATGTAGAAACAAGAAACTTCGATTTCTCCAAGTATATCGGTGTGCTATAAAATTTGAAAAGACGAGGAACACGTTTTTACCCACGCCATTAAGAATGGGAAAAAACAGCAACGAATTTGCACTTTCACTTTTCATTTAATTGACAAGGTTGTACACTTAACTGCGTGTTCCAACTGTGCTTTCAAGCGCGGTACTAGGTTATTTTAAAACCGGTCTACTTGTATGAAGAGATGTGAAGCAGGGATATTTAATTACACCTTACATATCTATCCATCGTACACATTTTGCATTAAGAGGAAATAATCGTTAGAGTTTCTGAACATGATGAGTATCATTGTACACATATGATCAATTCAAAATGAATGTCTTTGCTTTAGTTCAATATTTGTATCATTTACTGAATTTAGACATTAGTAGCCGTCAGTATACATTCTTTATCGTTAAACCTATTTTCACTCGAACATTATGATCACGTTTTGACTTATATCGAAATTAATCAATTTAGTTCATCTCGGTGAAAAGGTCTTGACCAATGGATTTTCCTAAATTCATGGCATTGAAAGTGAAGAAGACAGGTTTTCCAACGGAGGGAGAAAAATCTGAATCTGGATGTAGTTATCAGTGCGAAAAAATAAGAGTCGATATTTTTGCAAAAGGGAAAGTGACAGTAGGAAATTTCTGTTTAAACTTGATACGCAACACATGACATTTATGTACTTTGAGACCAGAGTCGAGCCATACTTTCAGTAGATTCTATATGCTAAACTATGGGTGATTTATGGCATGTAATTAAAACTCATTAAGAAAAGTTTTGCCGTGAACTTACTTAACCTTGATTCCAAGTCATAAGAAACGAAGCGCGCTAAAGCATTCCAAATTTAAGGAGAGGAGAGTACATCTTTGTTCATTCTTTTTTTGAGCATTCTCTCTACTATCTGTTAGCTTGCATTTAAAGAGCCCCCCCCCCCCCCATTGTTGCCTCCAACGTGTCGATGATGGTGCCCCTGTTGAATTCAGAGAGCTGCGAGTAACGCGAAGGCGATGGCATTGTCGATTCACTTTAATCCCTTTATTGCTAATGGCCTCTTGTAAAGCCCGTACGTGCCCCAATACCGGGCACGGTTTTAAAGCTTTCTTGCCGTTATCTCACTTCAAGACATTCCCTTTTTGTGACTGCTCAGATGTACCTTAGTTGTCCTGTCCGTGCCGCGTAATATTCTATGTGGCAGACACATTTTCTATACACAACCTAATATTTAAAGCAGCATATGTTAAACTTATGGTGGTGGACTAATTTTCCCATAAGTAAATATTGTCAAAGGATCACTACCAATAAAATATTCCCCGTCACATTGTTATCACCGAAAGGGTAGGAAAGACTGCAGTAAATGGTTACAGGATCCAAAGAAACAACATCTATCATTTAGTTCTTTCCTATACAAACGTTGCGTCCGATTTGAAACTAGAACCACTTTAATACAAACCATTGACGGATGGGTCCACCTATGAAATTATATGGCTTCAATGACCTTGAGAATGAGGTCAGTCATCACATTTTCAAGTGAAAAAATGCTGAGAAGGTACAAATGATGTACAATTGAGTTTCAGGCTGCCAGTAAATTTATTCTGTCCACAACTTAATGATGGACGGACGGAAATACGGAAAGATGGACGAACAAAGGGACAAGCCGAAAACATAATGGTTACCTGAGGTTCCGCCTTTGCATAGACCCACAAAAAGTTATTTATTGAGTCTCAGCGGTTTCTACATATACCCGTATTAATCACTCAGCCAAGGGTGCAAGCAGGTAGAAGTAAATTATTCTTTTGAGTGACTACTAACCAAACAATGTGCTGAAACACTTTATTTATGATAGGTTGACCAATGATAAAAAGTTCGCTTGTTTCGCTGACCAAACATTTTTATGACTTTTAACATTGCAGGTGTGTCTGCTTTGCTGACATACAAGAATACAAAGTCTGTATAAAAACGCAGTAGCTACATAGTCTCGTTTCAAATTTTGAGATGTAGTCGCACGGATGGTCATTTTTTATCCATTTCAGCTCGGTTTACTCTCTGCATTCGAAAAAAAAAAACACTGAAGCACGAGCACTTGAATTAAGCATTGGTTAAAACTTCTACTGCAAATGAAGTTCATCGTTTCTCTTGCTCTTTATCATGCAAAAAATAAATGCAAAGTCATTAAATATGTTGTGTATAATCGAACCATTTTTTGGCAAAGAGGTAGACGTGATAACGTTGCCATTTTTGGGAAGTTTAATATGGTCTGCTTATGATATAATTAAATAACTGTCAATTAAACACAGTGGCACAATGGCACAAACATTGACTTTATTCGTGATATTTTTAAAAAATATGTACGTTTTTGTGACCTGACGATATATGTATATACATATAGATATATGTATATATATATATATATATATATATATATATATATATATATATATATATATATATATATATATATATATATATATATATATATATATATGAGTGAGTAGCATTTGTGTGCTGTCACGAGCACATTTTATCGTATCATTGCAGTTCCACGATTGTGGAATGGCGGCAGCAAAAAGCACCTTTTGGCTGTTAGAATTACGCCTTCTTGTTTAGTATTATGATCTTTCAAGGTCTTTTACGTCATATTCTGTGCAAATAGACTGAAAAATAAAAATACAACTTTTCAAACCTGCAACAATTAATTATGATAGTATTTATAGACACGACGAGCATCATCTAAGTGCGCAACCCATATGTTTGATACTGTTCATACCTTCATCTTAGTTTCATGTGTGCATCGCCATTTTAGTACATTAATCTTTCTGCTCCTATCAATAAAAATAAGTGCATGATGTAAATGTTTAGGTTAAATGCAGCATGAAACCATATGAGAAATGTCTTATTCATTAAATATTGTCATTATGATTTTGTGAGAGGTTTTTAGCTCAGCTGACTTGTCAGTCAGCTGAGATAATCTTATGGTCGTCCATTCGTCCGTCCGTTCGTCGTCCGTCCATCCGTCTGTCGTCAACAATTTACATTTTCAACTTCTCAAAACCATAGGCCAGATCTACTTCAAACTTGGTTGGGATGTACTTCATGTGAGTCTATACCAAGTTTGTTCAACTGGTCACGATTCTGTGATTTTTGAATTTTTTATGAATTTTTTTGTTCATTTTGGGGGCAAATCTTTAAAAATCTTCTCCAAAACCGCTCACCCAATTGCTTTGATATCACACAGGAACACTTCTAAGGACTTTAAGTTCTTAATTTGTTCACGAGGTGGCGCTGCAATTTTGTATTTTTTATGAATTGCGCGCGCGTGTGTGCGCGTGCGTGTGTATGTGTGTGTGCGTGCGCGTGTGTGTTTGTGTGTGTGTGTGTGTGTGTTATTCTCGACTTCGTCTCCAGAGCCGTCATTCAGAATAATCTAAAACTTAGGGGGGGGGGTATGTTCCTTGTGAAAGGGATAAACAAAGGTATTCACTGAGTGGCACTGCTGTAGGTTCCTGGTCTAACGATTTTTTTTAATGCGGGTACTTATTAGTAAGTCCACCTTTCCTATTGATTACTAAGTAAGTCAATAAGCATTTAATGCTAATTCACATTCTCGATTTCTTCTCAAAAACCATTAGCCAGATCCACTTCACAATTAGTGGGGACGTGCCTTGGGTGAGTCTCTACTGAGTTTCTTCAAATGGTTACGGTCCAGTGAATTTTGGATTTTTTGTGAATTTTTGGTTCATTTGGGGGGCAAATCTTAATCTTCCCCGAAACCGCTCATCCTGTTGCTTTCATATTACACAGGAACACTTCTAAGGACTCTCAGTTCTTAACTTCTGCACCAGGCGGCCCTGCAATTTTTTCCGATATTTTAATGAAATGATGTGTATTCTCGATATTTTCAACTTTTTCTCCAGAACCGTCTCTCAGATTAAGCTTGGTGGCACTGTTGTGGATTTCTGATTTTTAACGATTTTTTCAACTCGGGAAATGCACCCTTCCTATTGATTACCATATAAATCAATGGGCATTCTGATGCTAATTCATATTAATGAATTTTTCTTCAGATATATCTTAGAAATACTTCTAATTGTCATACGCGCTCAGCTAAACTCAACGCATGTCTATTCAATTGCAACTTTGATTTTGTGAACAAGCTTACGTCAGCTGAGCACGGATTGTTCACACAGCCCTTTAGTTGGGACATCATTTTGATTGACCGCCGGTAGTCATCATAACTGGGAAAGTTTCAGTTTTCTAAAACCAGGAAATCCCTGCACTCCCTATTTTACACCAGTACAGCTTCGAATTTTGAAATCTATTTTGCGACATTTTCTTTTAAGAATTATAATTGAGTTATCATCTCTCCTTTGTTTGGGAAAACACCCCTGATAGCAACACGGGCATATTTTAATGTACGGAATGTTATCCTCCGGGTTGTCACATACTAATCATGCTCAAAACAGTGTAGACCTATTAATGACAATCCAAAAGAAACACAAGAGCAGACGACAGTTAAGGTCAGGCTCTTTTCATCAGAATGTAGTGGGTAAGGTTAACGTGAACTTTTATTCGAACTTCTGTCAAATGAATACAAGATGTAGCCTGTGAAGGTAATTCAAGTTTGACAGCGTGGTGTCACATCAACACGGATAGAACACATTCTCTCCGCATGTACAAAGAGTATGGGAAAATTTGTTTTGTTAATTTATGACTACAACAATGAATGTCACATTAATTGAAAAAATATATGGGCTTAGCCTTTCATCTAGCTGCGTGCTTAGTCACAATTTTGGGGGGCGTTTTCAATTTTGTGGGTTACTAAAATTGATGTACATAATTAAACTTGAGGTAAATGTGTTTGGGTGAATGATAAAATTTCCTTGAATGGCAAATATTTGGACAAGCGTTTGCATGCACAAAAAGTATCATATGAATCTCCATATACCTTTAAATTTACCATTAAATGCTGGATTACCGTAACTGAGGACGCCAAACCTATTTAACAGGAATATCTGACGAGCCATAAACAAAAACTTATACGTTTTGTATTTCAAATAAAATTTACAAAGTTTGGAAATCATTTATTGAAATCAATAATCACAATAAATGTAATAGACTGAAATAGTAAAACACTTTCACAGGCCAATAAACGTACCTTTTTCTTTATTTTTGAAGGTCCATCTCCGGATTCAGAGCCAGTGCGTAGAGTTTGCGGGACAAAGAAGCCCTGGGATGTGCGCACCACTAGCCGCTTTGCTTACATCCGGTTCGTCTCTAATAACAAAAGTGAATTCAAAGGATTCCTGCTGAGTTTTTATTCGGTGCATAATGACAGTCGTACGTATAATTTTATTCCATTCCTTTAATATTTCAGAACCTCATTCAATTGAAATTTTGCAAGTTGCCCTGAATAAGATCTCATAACCAATGCTTCACGCATACTTGAAAACATAAAATGCACATATTCACTGATGTTTCCTGTGGCTTGTGAGAAGCTAACTTATCATTAAGTTCATGTCAAGTGTCCCGTTTCATCCAAAACATTAGCTCGGTGTTAAACTACTCAGACACAAGCTTCTATGGTTCTGCTTGACGCCAGGTTGAGCCTCTGGCCAATAAGCAACATGAAATAATGAGTAATTATTAAGGTGAACAATTGCCAATATTTCAGAAAAACTGGATATTCCAAGTATTTATAAAAGAAAGTGTAGCGATGTTTTGTTTAGTTGACTTCTCAGTACATGGTGCTGGAAGGAAGCCCATTCCTTCATCAATCCGCCATAATTGATCTTAAATTCACATAATCGACTTATCGGAAACTGTTGGTCGGAACCTCTTCAACCTTTTTAGGGATATACCTTCTACAGTACAGTCCATAAGTTTAACTTTTCATGATTGTTATTCTTGATCATGGGGAAGGATTCCTCAAAATTTCCTCTGAAACTGATTTTCGAGAAAAATATTCAGTTGAGTGGGTGGCTGGGCATTCTCAGTGTATACCCCTTGTAGGCATTTTGTACTTTGTGAAGTTTCTTTTATCACATATTCACGTGGATCCAGTCTATTTAAGTAGGTAACGTCCCTAAGTAACCACAGTGATTCCACAAACCACACACTGAACTGAGTGCCCTCTCCACATCCATACCTGCACACAAAACATTAGAAATTGAAAAGGTATTTCAGAAAAGATTTGTTAGGATTTTGATTGTGAACGTAATTGTAGAAACACGCGGCAAGTCTAGAAGCCAATGCAGTTATATGTTTATTTACTTCATGGCAAACAACATTCGGATTTGCTGGCGATGATCCAAATTAATTACAAACTATATAAGTTTAGTTTCACGTGTACCTGAGTGTTCAAAACTTACCATAGCTATGTTTTACATTGTGAAAAGATATTTCATTCCTTAAGCGGTTTATGGGTGATTTTATTAGTCTTTTACGCTGAAAAGATTGAATTTTCTTTTTTTTTTTTTTTTTTCTTTTTTTTTTTTTTGTCCATGGAAGCCAAAATAAACATAATATTTTCAACTCTATATCTACATAGTCCCGGAATATTGTGAAACGCTGCTGGCAACAGAAGAGGGGAAATCCTTGGAATCACCTGGATACCCGAAGGAATATGAGAGGTAAGGGCACAGGTTTTGATTGTGGATTGCAGATTATTTTCCAGGTAGGTTATAATTATGTTGCGGATTTCCATTGCACTCGAATGTATCACTTGAACAGAAATTGGATATAAACGTAGCTAATACTTTCATGAAATGATGACGCACGAGCAAAATTGAAAGATGAGGAAATTGCACGAAGTGTTCGAGACATATACATGACCAGTAGAAAATAAAAACAAACAAAAAAGACATAAAAAATGGAGTTACACTAGCTGCAATGGGTTCGGAAAAGCAGCTACTCAACAAAAGGCAATCACCTGAAATGCTCTTTTGTGGCATTTTAGAAAGCTTTTCATTAGGTGCTTAACTTTTTAGGCAGTTTAAACTTGTTGGTCTGTTTTTCAAAGCTCTCAAATTATCATATTACATTAGAGTACACCATACACTATAATATTTGACAGAGATGTCAGTTCAGTTTTGAGGGGCTGTTGGGGGGGGGGGTGGAGATTGAGGGGGGTTGGTTCTTGTTTTTGTTTTTGCTTTTTGGGAGGTTGGGTTCCTTGCGGTGGGGGTTAATAGTGAAAATGTAGGCACATCGTAATACTGTAACTATGGCACAGGTGTGGTGTGCGTACCTGCCAGCTACATGTGTCTGTCTCCGTTACTGTGACTTGGGGGTGAATCATGTCTGTTGTGGGCCTGGTTTTCAAGGATTGAAGTGTAGTTACTAAAATAGCATTGTAAAAATACACATGAACGGGTCACTTGCCTCGTACTAGTCACTTCCTAATTTATCATTTATTTTTCAGTGTAGTTTATTTATTTCATTGAAACTTTTGTTTGATTTTATAATGTTCTGCGTAAATGAAACAGGAGTTAAAAGTCTTGAAAAAAAACGTCATAACGGTTAAATTTGAAAGTGGTTCCGAAAACCATGCCATTGCAGTACAATTTTAGATGATTTAAAGTCATTAAAAGTACTTTTGTTAAGATTTTTACACCCTGAATAGATTTTGAGAAGCATTATGCACACTGGTGGTGTCTTCGGGTGTTTGAAATAGACTTTATCGCATTGAGCGAGGCCAACAAAACAGCTGTTCACATATGAATTTTCCCAAATGATAAAATATTCTCGAGAAAGACTATTCGGGAATTTTAAATGACGTTTTGAGATTACACCCTGATACTTCAAAATAAATTATATATATATATATATATATATATATATATATATATATATATGAGTATTTGGCAGCAAACAATATTCACAAAATAGATAAGTCATGTTACTTTGCTACTCTGGCACGTTTTCATTTTTAGAAATAATAATTACTGTTTTATGGCAACTTTATGTCGCTGAAATAAAAAATTCATCTTAATTGCTGTATTTGAATAAATTACTGACAAATAGCAGTATATTATGTACAGCTTCAGTGATTTACTGATTCAGAATTACGAAATTGGCAACGGTTAATTTTGGGAATTCATATATTTTTGTCATGATGTTACTTTCTGCAAACATGTAGCTGCACCTTATGCACATATCACCGTCGTCTGTTTCAGGAGCATGGACATGTGTTGGAAAATCAAATCAGATTTGTCAAAAACAAGAGTTAACGTGGAAGAGATGAACGTGTCCTGCAAATATGCTTTCGTACAAATATGGTATCAACAACCTTCACTTGGTGAGTAAAAGAAGATTGCACTCACTTAATATCAATGTATTTTTCTCTAACCTTTATCACAGTTTTCCATGGACCAATATGTTGCTTAATGGGTACATCACCGTAAAAGGACGTAACCCAACACTGCAAAGGTCGTATTACCAAAGACAGCTAGAGTTGGAGTCGGATATGATATCCTCCACCAGTTTCTTCAGCCCCCCCCCCCCCCCCCGCATACGGGAGCAAATATATTTCTTTCCTTCGTTACAAATTATTCAAGAATGCTAATGACTACACACCAAATTCCTCCCAAAACAGCATTCGTCTTTGTACCAAGAAATATTCTTGCCCGTTTCCCGCCCACTTGGGACAGGATGCCACAGGTCTTTTGACTTCTTTCTTTTAAAAAGGATAAACCACGGTCAAAAATCATGTCACTCTGACCATTTTTTTTCTGCAGAGCTCCAAATTAAAATAGTTTTGAGTATATTACCGATGGTTTGGACCATTTTAAGAGAAAATGTTTGCCATGGTAGCATAGTTGTTGGCCCATGAAGCACCCAGCATCAAGCGTGTGTCAAGGGTCATTCTGTGTTAATATTTTACTTTATTTTTCATGCTGAGAGAAAAACATCCCATCAGCAACGCACTCAGTCTTCATAGAAGAGTTGATGTAATGACCCGTAATTGTAGAAGAGTGCTTACTCTCATGTTCACTGGTCAATCCTGAGTGATAAAAAATGTCCTCACTGTCCACATATGTATAGATTTACAGGTCTCCAGTGGAAGCCAACGCCTGGATTTTGTTATCATAAAAATAATTCCAGAGCTACAGGGCAAAAGGGGAGATTGATAGCGTGTCAAGACCTAGATTGAAAATCACTCTCCGAAAGGTTTTAATCACTATGTGACTAATCGCTGTGGTTATTTTTGTTGAAAAATACAGTGTTTGCTATGCGTGTATTATTATCGTAGGGCCGGCAATGTCAACTCTTTCCATGACCACATTGTGCTCAAAAGACAATGAATCAGAAGAGACAGACCACACGCTGGATGGTGACTCTAAGAAAGGCGTCCAAATTCGATTCAAGACCAAAAACATAGTGAAAAAAGAAAAGGGATTCAAATTAAATTACACTGCCTATGGTGATAGTAAGTAATTTTTCCATTGTTCGGTTTTGGCGTAGCATTGTATGTTTACATATACACATGCACAATGTATATGCGTGAAAGACATACACATATGCATGGATGATGGAAACATGCATACACGCATATTATACAATATATCGGTCTGTTTACCTGCGTCTGTGCGTGCGTGCGTGCGTGCGTGCGTGTGTGTGTGTGTGTGTGTGTGTATGTGTGTGTGCGTGTGTGTGTGTGTGTGTGTGTGCGTGTGCGTGTGTGTGTGTGTGTGTGTGTGTGTGTATGTGTGTGTTAGGACAGACTTAAACATTCCACATGTCTCTAGGCCCATCCTCCTGGGGCTTTCAAACATCATCATCAAGAGATTTACCCGCCATTTTTGTACCCACAAAAAAAGCTTTGTAATTTAATAGCCGACATTATCTTCATGCAGTTGCTTTCAACCTACAGTTTGCATATCTCTAGAAAGAACATTATGCCTTTGAACAAAAGCGTATCCGTGTCATTGAAAATGTGTTCGCCTGATGCCAGATATTCCTTGACTATTACCAGTCATATTACAATAATTTCACTTGAAAAAGGGTCAATTATCTGGGTTGTTCACATTGACGTCTGCCATAAAATTATTCTCACATGACCAGCTATACCTATATTTCTAAACAAAACATTTCTTTAATTTGTGATTTCGGGAATTAGAGTAAATTAAATTGACTTTTGTCGGAGTTCAACACAAATAAAACTCCCTGCAAGTACCAAAATAAGTTACCGTTTCCTTTGGTATTTTTAGGTTATGCAGCCGTGATCAAACCCAAATAACATATATTTTATTTCTGACAGAAAAGACGCAGAGTAAATCCGGGGACCACATTGATCTAAAACTTGTAATTCCACTGTCTGTGTGTGGCGGCCTGATTGCGATAGTTGCGATGACAATTGGAGGCATACTGTTGGCCAAGTATGGAAGGAACGATCGCGACCACATGGCAGAGGCTGCTACCACTCAGGTGAACAATAAAATGCCCATGCCACCAACAACAGGCACTCTTGCATCCTTGGCAACATCCAGTCGACGGCCGTAAAGGGGGTAACACGGCAAGTTATCATTTTTGACGTATTAAGCTTTTCAATACATTTTAAAAAGTTCAATAATGTCAGTCAGGTTGAAAGTACATTTTGATATAAAGACAGTAATAATAATATAAGGAGTGACATAACTCTATTTTAGTTGGACAACTTATTACGAAGTATTCATGACCATTTGCATAAACAACACGTTCAGCAGGCAAAACAAATGTTGATACTATGTCTGTTGATAATATACTCGGCAAGTCATCAGCATAATAATTTTGAATGCATATGTTCACAGTGATTTCTATAGATAATTTGATTATTTTTCTCAACTTTATGGGTGAATTTACTACAAGTTTGTGTATAAAGCACTGTACCTACCTGGTTTTCTCAAAGTGACTCTTTTTGTGTTACCGAGACAAATCTTTTCTCCCTTTTTACCTGGTGAATTTATTGCTCTTATTTTTCACATAATTGGAAAGGTAAATATTTGGCGTGATTTTACTAATAGACATCACATGTAGTGTAGTGTCTATTTCTTCAGCAAATATTTGCTTATAACCTTAACCAGTTAGGTAAGTGAATGTGAAGTCAGCTTTTAAACATGTAGGTGGACTGGCCTTATTTACGCCCTTATGCCATGAGGATCGCGATATACGGGTCATCTCTGTTTGTCCCAACTTAACCATATTTACAATCCCTGGCTGTCCTAACTTAAGCATATTTACAATCTCTGGCCGTCCTAACTTAGCCGTATTTATATTAGGTTGTTCTCACACACGTGGTATGTATGTACAAAGGGTGTCGATAATCGTTTTACTTGACACAGTTAGTGTAACTATCGTGGTTTATTCATTAAAAAAAATGGAAGTTTGTTGCATGCAAACATAGCAACATAGGATGAAGTATGGTCAGTTTCTTTTAATCATGCTACAGTGAATACTTATATTCGCATGTTAATGCACATAACTGCAAATTCAGGGGCTTCCTTTTTTTCTTATGTATCCGAATATTTATTCACTCCCAATTACATTTGAATATTAAATTTAGGCACCTAATGTTCAATATCAACCCATTTTGCCCAATTCAGGTCGTCTCATTTTTGTCTTTGTTCTTTGTGATGTGGTGCTGATGAAGGTCCTGCTTTGTTTAAAATGAGGGAATATCATGTTTGTAATAATATTTATTTATTTATTTATTTATTTATTTATTTATTTATTTATTTATTTATTTATTTATTTATTTATTTATTTATTTATTCATTTATTTATTTTTTTTATTTTTTTATTTCAATTGATAATTAATTAATATTATTTGCATAATAAGTTTTGAAAATTGTGTCCTTTATTAGTAAAACAACAAAGGCAGCTTGCCAGATGTGTCCATGTTGAATACAACTTAAGCCTTTATTGATTACTCTGGACAACAATTCCGTGTGAAAATAGTTATTTTTCTGTTCATCAAAATTTCATAGGAGACTAATCATAGATAAGTGCACTAGTGCGTTGTAGTAAGTGAATCTGAAAGATAAAAAGGTTTATAATTGGTTGTGGGCACATTCCATTAAATAGGTCACCTAGGAAAAATCATTGATACCCTCTAGTATACTTCAACGTGAATTTATGCCAGCAGGTGCGGTACCTGAAACGGAGAAGTGAAATACTCCAGACCCCTTATAACTGTTGAACATAGTCTACACTTTTTAACTCAGACTCAGGCAGCCATGGTTGGATGCAGCTGTTTTAATAATTTTCACATTTTTTACAGATGGACCGATTGTTGATCTTGTAAAGGTCAATTCCCATGTTAAAATGTAAGGTCAAAGTTCAAGCAATGGCCAGGAATATAGTCATATTAAGCTTTTATTCATGAGGAAACCTGATTAATATTACTATCTACTGACACACAGACAACAATAGCACGTAACTCAGTTGTTTACGAAGGCACAATGCGGCAGTCTGCTCCCCTGGCAAATAATGCAATACAAATCGAGGTCTTCAGATCAAGTTACTCTTAAATCGTGTAGAGAATTTTCACCTGTCTATTACAATGGTGATTTTCTCATATCGATGTCTTCAGTGTGTGTACATCTGAACACTGTTTGTTATTATTGCAAGCAGTGAGAATGTGCCAGTCCGCTATTTGCAGCTGTCAGAAGCGGGCAATCATTTTTATACTAGGAATACCTTAACATTTCAATTTTATCAATTTCTGCTTTACCAATGTATTTTGTTTTAGCTGTCAATGTTCATCAGGTATGCTACAAATAATCTTAAATTGAAAGTCACTGCCACATTACCATCCCTGTCATGTTTTGTAAGTATCCATTATTATATTGTTGTCGCTTGTCTAATCCATATAAAAAAAAAAAGCTAAACAGCCTGAGGTTGATTTCCTAGAAACTTTCCCAAAAGGATACACGCCATTTTCATTGTTGGTGTTTACACCCAGATCAGTCAGTTCTTCTCCAGCTGCCAGTTATTTCCTAGATGCCATTTCCTTTCGTGGATGCCAATTTTCTCCCAAATGACAGTACTGTTCGATAAAGCAGTCCTATCAGCTGCGGCTCTGGTCAGGCTACCAATTACCCATCTTCCAGTTATTTTCGCGCCGCCATTTCTCCCCAGCCACCAGTTCTTCTAGAGCTGTCGATTGTTCGGCTGCTGATTCCCTCCGAACTGCTGGTCCTCTCTCTCAACTTTCAGTTCTTCTCTAGCTGCTATATCTCCACCACTATCACTTGATCTCCAGCTGCCAGCTATGTCAATCTGTTCCAAATGCTGTAGCTCTTATTTTTGTTCTCTCTTTCAGCTTCCAGTACTTCTCGAGCTCCTTGTTATTCTCTAGTACCCGTTCTACCACATTTCTTCATTCTCTAGCTACCAGTTTCCTCCTGCTTTGAATAGTTGAATTAAATTAAAAAACACTGCCACTTTAATTTACCTGTTACTTTTTAAATGTCCATTTTTACTGCTTCGATACTTCTCTAAATAGAGCTGGAGGACAATTGACAGTTGTGCCGTGACAGCCGGCAACGAAATAGCAGAATTTTCAGCTGGAACAGAACTGCCAGCCGGAGAAAGAAAGGCAGCTGTAGCAGGACTTGTGTGTGATATAGAGAACTGGCAGCTTGAAAAAACTGGCAACTGGAGGAAATGCATAAACATTTTAATGATAATTTGATAAAAGGAAAATGACCATTACGTACAGAGTATGTTTATTTGTTTGTGTATCAGGATATACGAAACTACAATCTGATATATTATCCTGTTATGTCATGTGGAAATATTTTGCGGCGGTTTTTTTTTTTTTTTTTTTTGGGGGGGGGGGGTTGGGTTTTTTTGGGGGGGATCTTTTTCTTTTTTTCTTTTGTTTGATTTTTTGTTTTTGGTTTTATTTTTGCTTTTTTTTTTGAAAAATAATGTACATACAATTTACCAAACACCAGGCAAGGTACACGGATACGCGTTTTGATTACTGTGTCTTTTATTTAGCTATTTTTATATGCAACTGGCAATTGTAATAAATGTTGAAAATGACCATACAAAAAAATCCAACTCTATGAGCCATGCTTTGCTGCAATAATCAGTGTACAGCTACCTACAGCAGTACAAGCACACTATTTTACTGTGCACCGTTTTCATGAAAAGGGGGCTATCATATAATCTGAACCTTTGTGATATTGTGTGGGTTGGTCCATTGGTAACACAAGAAATATAACAACTAAACTCAACATTATTGTATGCGAAGGAGAGTACTGATGTTTTTTAGGACAATCCAGAAGTGCAATTATCATCAAATCACGACTTTAAGCAATTGTATGCTCCAAGTATTCCTTCACCAACATTAATGATGTAACACTACTGTAACAGTACTTCCACAGGCTCAAAGTGTCAAAGGTGCTCACGCCTGTTACTGCCGCTCGTTGAGAACAAAATGACAACGCCGATGGCAAGAACTATTTGAGTTTAAATTGTGTTTGAAATATTTTGTGAACAACACCGTGCCTGGTTGCTCGGGAATAACTTATTCTGATGACATTACCGGGCCTGTGCTAAAATGTATCTACAGTATTAAACATCGGTATTTATTATAAAACGGTATTACTCGATGCAGCGAGTTAGCAAAATGTTAACTTAAATCAGTAAGACCAGACATCTGATTTGTGGTTCCTTAAAAATGTTTTTACTGTACCTGTTTAAAATAGTTCAAAATGAAAGCTTTTTAGAATGAAAATGATAAATGAGATCTATAAAATCTTCTGTCCCTAGTCGATGTTTTCGTGCGACTGAACGCTTCTTAACATCCAAAAATAAAATGTTAACTAAGTCTTAGTTTCAGGGGAAAAGATTGTTGTTGTGCCACACAAAATGTAGAGACAGGGGTTACAATCGTAAAAGTCAGGGAGCATGTGCACATTATTTTTCGAAGATAGAATGAAGTATAATGTTCATTCCAGCTGCCAGATGGCCCCACTGCTTTCCATGTTATTTACACTGGCTTGAACGGGCGGATAGAATGGGAGTGATTGAAAACTTTGGTAACTTATATTAAGTATGTATTGTCTGATCTTTCCCAGCGGGGTTTTTTTGTTTTTTGTTTTTTTGTTTTTTTTTGTTTTTGTTTTTTTTTTTATGGTTTTTTTTTTTGAGGCGGGGTGGGGGGAGATCAAGGGCATAATTTTTATACCTGTATGGGAGGCTTTTGCGTTTAACAAAATATCACATTCTTTGCCATGATTTTATACCCAGTCTGGGGTTTTGAATCCCGGTCACGTACGTATGGCCTTGTGTTTGTGACACCTTTCAAAACGGTATCAAACATAGGAAATTTTGCTTTTCATTATTGATTGAACGATTGATTCATTCATTCATTCATTCATTCATTCATTCATTCATTTTCGACATAGAATTGAATACATTCTACACATTTTGGTAAACGTGCAAAAACATATATGACAAAAACAGGATAGATAATATTGAGAATGGAATTACCATACAAAAATTGTAGTCAGGATCACCTTGCTAAGGATGATAAACATCCGCTTCCGTAAGGGCCACATAGGAAAATTAATTTGTATGTTACACCTAGTTTCAACAGAGGTTCGGTCCACTAGAGAAAGAGTCAAAGAGAAAGAACTCCGGCATCAAAATACAAGACTTCAGGTATGATTATGAAGTGTTATTACAGACAAAGCAATAAAAAATGGAGCAACTTTCAGAATGTTGGTTTATATAATATGTTTTAACATTGATTGATTGATTGATTGATTGATTGATTGATTGATTGATTGATTGATTGATTGATTGATTGATAAAATTGGCAGCACACATCACGAAAAGATGATTGTAAATAATATATAATAGAATGAATGACACATACATTGTAACTTAAAACCAACTCATAGCTGACTGGACCTGACAGACTAAACGGAAGACGCCACAAAGCCACTTGCTTAACTTATTGCCATGGACACCCTGTATAGTTTAGGCTGCAGATACAGGCAGTTCGAAAATCCATACATGAACGTCGCCTGATATAACGTTAAGACTTGAATGTCTTCTAAGTAATACATTACATATTGAATACCTAAACACAATAAGATGTCATATTGACAACATAAAATAATATCTGCCATGAAAAATAGAAGCGGACAACAGTTTTCAACAGTGTCAAAAAAACCGCAAGGAAAACCCAAGCAAACAAGATTCATCTATTATCAACCAACAATCAAATTCAAAATTCAGAAGTACATGGTAGACATACCAACAGCTTTATGATGTTTTTGTGTATCAGTGACTGAATATTAAATGCAGTATGAAGAAAAACATCCCTCTCCTGACTGGAGACAGGCACCAACAAATGTTAGCAGTAGTTCTAAGTAACTCGAGACAACATTGCTGCGGACGCTGCAGCACACCATCAGTGTGACAATGCTGATGGCACACCATCAGTGTAACAATGCTGATGACACACCATCAGTGTGATAATGCTGATGGCATACCATCAGTGTGACAATGCTGATGACACACCATCAGTGTGACAATGCTGATGGCACACCATCAATGTGACAACGCTGATGGCACCCCAAACGTATTAGAGTGATGATTGCACACCATCAGTATGGCAATGCTGATGGCATACCATTAGTATGGCAATGCTGATGGCATACATTCAGTATGGCAATGTTGATGGGATACCATCAGTATGGCAATGCTGATGGCACACCATCAGAAAGACAACGCTGATGGCATGCCATCAATATTTTTTTAAATTTAAACACATTTATTTCAACTGGCTTGCCCTATAGTACATCGAGATGTCACTAATCGAGGGGTTCTCCAGAACATGGAGTGACACACAAAATGTATATTACAAAACACACAGGACAAAACAAGAAAGAAGTTACCAAATTAACAGAGAAGCTGTACACATGCTTCAGATTTGTACCCTGCATACAAAAATCACAGCAGTGGTAGTCATCAAACTGCAAAACAAAGCAAAATAGTTCACTGCAGGTAGAATGTACACACATATGTCCCTGTTCACAATAGTACGGACTTGCGGTAGAAAATTTCATGAAGGACATTTGGGAAGTAAGAATTATGTAAATCAGCAACTAACTCAATTGAAAATTACTGCTTATGCATAACAGAACTAAGATATGAAGCGTCTTGTATCTACGATGTATCTGTGGAAAGCATCACAAATTTGAATGTTGAAGGGAATGGACAATTGGTCGCTACCAAAGAGAAGAATACGAGCTAGTCTGTCACTCGCTGTGTGTATAATCAGATTCGGGTGGACGCCGGGAGCAACTATAGGGATGATGGAGTTGAGATGTCTAAATCTATAAGTTGAATACTTTGGACAAAAGAACAGGTAATGTTGCAGATCTTCAGTGGGGTAGGAACAAGAACATGTAAGTTGTGGGATGATGTTGACTTTAAAGAGATCAAAGTTAAGTCTCGAGAATCCAAGACGAAGCTGGGTATGACAAATGTTGGCAAATCTGTGTCCTTGGGTATAGTAAACAGGAACATGATTCACTGCTCGTAGTGTTGCTTTCAGCTTTGATTTGAATATTTGGAGGGAAATTGAGTCTCTTATATCGGAGGGAAGATTGTTCCACAGTTTGATAGCGTCAGGTAGGAATGATTTGTCTAAGCAGTTAGTTTTGCAATTGATGACACGTATGGAGCTAGTGTGGTGGAGGCTTCGAGCATTAAAAGTAGGAGAAATTAATCGAGAGAGATACGAGGGTGTTAAGTTGTGATACATTTTGTAAAGAAGAAGTAACTTAAAATATTTCCTCCTGCTGGCGAGTGTTGTCCAACCAAGTTCACGTATGAGATTGGCGCGTGATGTGTGTCTTAATGCACCTGTGCATATTTTGGCAGCTTCAAACTGTATGGATTCAATAAGATCAGAAAGTCCCTGACCACAGATGTCAAAGAGCACACAACCATATTCAAGAATTGGTCGAATCATAGTTAAATAAAGTTTAATCAGAGCTTTGTCACATTATATTTGAAAACGCAGAGGGGCAATTTGCAGGCTCGCTTTGGTGGTAATACGGGTAATGTGAGCATGCCAAGATAAATTGCTACTGAGAGTAATACCAAGATGAGTGTGTGAGTCTGACACATGTATTTCAGAGTCTCCAAGACGAACGGGTGGATGCTGTGGTTGAACAAGTTTGGTTGAAAATATGACAGAAAGAGACTTTAAAGCGTTAAAGATAACACGCCACAACTTTCCCCAGCTATGTATAACAGAGAGATTAAGATTCAAGTGATTAGAAGTTTCGATGGGGCTATTAACAACTTCAAGTAGACTGGTGTCGTCAGCAAAAAGTCTGACATCACATGTAATATTGTCAACTAGGTCATTAACATAGACAAGAAAGAGAAGTGGACCCAAGATTGAACCCTGGGGCACACCAGCTTCAATAGGTAGCCATGATGAAGATTGGCCATGAATAATCACATGTTGGAATTGGTTAGAGAGATAACTATCAATCCACGCTACAAGATTATCATAGATGCCGAGTTGTCGAAGTTTAAAAAGGAGACCGGGATGCCAAACTTTATCAAACACCTTGGATACATCTGGAAACACCATTCTGGCTTCTTTGGACTGTTCTAGGCCGTTGTAGATATTGTGAGGGATGTACACAAGCTGATTGATAGTAGAGTCATTGGCCTTAAAACCAGAATTTTTGGAAGTGAGTAGGTTATTTTGTGCCAAGTAGTCATAAAGTGCATTAAAGACCAGTCGTTGAAACACCTTTGAAACATTACAGAGGAAAGAATTTATTGTTTCTGTCTGTTGGCCTTTTTGAAGACAGGACATATGTTGAATCTCTTCCAAGCATTGGGAAAGAGAGAAAGACTCAGAGAAAGTTGGAAGATTTTTGTAAGTGGTTTACACATCGAATCTGCTGTGTTCTTAAGTAGGATGTTCCCTATATTATCTGGGCTTGATGCAGAGGATAGCCTCAGAGAAGATAGAACTTTCTTGACACTGTCTTCATTAATGGTAATATTGAGTAGACGTGCCTCAGTTCGGAACCCGAAATCGGGCAGGGGTGGGGCATTTGCATCAGGGTGTGTTTTACACTGGCTGGCAAAGTATGAGTTAAAAATTTCACATTTTTCCGTGATGCATGATACGATCTTGTTATCGTCAATGATTGGGGGTATATCTTGGTGAATTTTGCATCCCAGAACAGACTTGGACAAGCTCCACCATTGTTTAGGATTAATGTCTTTCTCATCAAGTCGAAGCTGGAGATTGGAAAAGTAAGAAGAGACAGATTTCCTTATTATGGTCACAACCTTGTTGCGATATTTTTTGTAAAATTGGTATAACCTGTCAATCTTGAGGTGAAGGTCGTAATTATGGGGGCGGGGCTGGTTGGATGCTCTCTTGAAGCGTTTCCATGCACGATTTCGACGTCTAATATGTTTTTTAATGTCTGCAGTTATCCAAGGTTTGTCCTTAGGGCGAATGGTAACTTCCTTAAAGGGAATAAAGTCCTTTGGAGTAGATAGAAAGAGATTAGACCAGTAGGATACGGCATCATCAATGGAATCAAAGACATCATGAGCAATGTTCGAAGGGGCTGTGGAAAGGGCAGCATTGAGGTCACAAAAATTAGTTTTATTGAAGTCCCATACTGATCTTTTGAAGGCCTTGTCCTTCTGAAGGGAAAGGGAGAAAGAACAAAAGATTACACAGTGGTCAGAATTTGAGATTGGAGCAATGGTTCGAGAGTCCAGAACAAGACCTGGGCAATCAGTACTGATAAGGTCTAATAAATTTTTCGAGTATTCACTTATCCTAGTGGGTTTATCTATAAGTTGAAAGAGATTGTACCGATTCACAAGGTTGACCAGAGATAGACCTAAATCGCTGTCTTCATGTTGGGAGTTCCAATCGGCGTACCTGTCGTTGAAATCGCCAGTTACAATTAAAAGGTGAGGGTTGCATTCAATGGCAGAGGAAATAGAACATGCCAAAGACCCGAGAAACGCGTCACGGATTCCTGCAGACTGGCCAGGTGGACGATAGTAGTTACCAAATAATACTTTCCCGCGCTGGGTCGAAATTTCAACCCAGACGCATTCGCAATCTATGCTTTTAAGATCCGGGCGTCTTACACACGGTAGAGAAGAGTGAATAAACGTCAGGACCCCACCGCCTCTTCCTGTTGTGCGGTCTGAACGATACGGAGGTTGGAAGTCCTCGAGGAGGAGGAGCTGATTGGGGTAATGTTCATCCAGCCAGGTTTCAGATAGAGCAATAATGTTAAAGTTACCTGATTGGGCCAAGAGATGAATTTCGTCAAGTTTACCGGTACTTCGTATGCTGCGAACGTTAGAATGAAAGAACTTCAGGTGGTTGTTTGTGTTAAGTGTGGGACCGGGGTTCGCGTGAACGTCGATTGAAGACAGGAAGAACGTGCAAAGGAACAATATAATGTGTTTTACACAAGAAAAAACGCAAAGAAGTGTGTGTAAGTGTAGAAAGGCCAATGAGGAGTACGAGCATATTATTTGGTTTTCGACACGTGGACCTGGATGGAAATGTACAATAAAACGGGTATAATTATTTGAGAAGAGACCTATGGCCACTCGGTATTGATCAATACTAATGCCCATTGTTTATAAACCAAGGAAATGTAAAGACGGCAAAGATGCAGGTACTTGTCAATGTGATATTTTGCAGAATACCAGCAAAGTCAACGGATGGTGTATAAAAGCACACAGCACCAAATAGTTGTTTCCGACGTGTCATTTGCATGTAAGCTTTGCATGAACTACAAGAGTCAGGCGTTTTATGAAAGTCGTTGAGGGTAACTTGGTAACATGACATGTAACAAGAAAATGCACATAAAAAAGAGAGACAAAGATGCAAAAGTAACTGAAAATAAGGTTAGCGCAATGTTGATGAGAGAAAAGAGCTGTATCTGGATGTAACTCAAAAATAGGAAACTCTGTTACAATAACAGAAAGTATGACTTTTACAGAAAAGGAGATATTTTAAGTGTGACATTTAAGCGTGCCTTGCTTGATATTATCTGTACGCGCCCCCCCCCCGAAAATTTACATAACAATCTATGACTACAAATAATAAGCAACAATGCATTATCCAAAGTACTATACATACGGTAAACATGCGTTTCATAACTTCTGCACCGGAAAACCGTTAAGAAAAAAAAAAAGAAAAAATCTTCAATTATGATTATATATGTAACACACATTTCATAATAATTGCACCATGACCCATTTAGGCTCTTAAGTATCGGCTTAATACTTTATGCATGATATGAAGTACTGTAAGATCTTAACACATTTTGTACCACCATTTTGCTAACTAAAACGGTTTCGTCACACATGTTACCAGTATATCACATTTCGTGTCCAGCACAGCAGTGTACGGGAGAAATGTTAGTTAGATCACACTGGGATATAATGGAGTTTGACTGCAGAATATTGGTAAAGAGAGACAAAGATGAAAAAGTAACTGAAAATAAGGTTAGCGCAATGTTGATGACAGAAAAGAGCTGTATCTGGATGTAACTCAAAAATAGGAAACTCTGTAACAATAACAGAAAGTATGACTTTTACAGAAAAGGAGATATTTTAAGTGTGACATTTAAGCGTGCCTTGCTTGATATTATCTGTACGCCCCCCCCCCCGAAAATTTACATAACAATCTATGACTACAAATAGTAAGCAACAATGCATTATCCAAAGTACTATACATACGGTAAACATGCGTTTCATAACTTCTGCACCGGAAAACCGTTAAGAAAAAAAAAAGAAAAAATCTTCAATTATGATTATATATGTAACACACATTTCATAATAATTGCACCATGACCCATTTAGGCTCTTAAGTATCGGCTTAATACTTTATGCATGATATGAAGTACTGTAAGATCTTAACACATTTTGTACCACCATTTTGCTAACTAAAACGGTTTCGTCACACATGTTACCAGTATATCATATTTCGTGTCCAGCACAGCAGTGTACGGGAGAAATGTTAGTTAGATCACACTGGGCAATAATGGAGTTTGACTGCAGAATATTGGTAAAGAGAGACAAAGATGCAAAAGTAACTGAAAATAAGGTTAGCGCAATGTTGATGAGAGAAAAGAGCTGTATCTGGATGTAATTCAAAAATAGGAAACTCTGTAACAATAACAGAAAGTATGACTTTTACAGAAAAGGAGATATTTTAAGTGTGACATTTAAGCGTGCCTTGCTTGATATTATCTGTACGCCCCCCCCCCCCCGAAAATTTACATAACAATCTATGACTACAAATAATAAGCAACAATGCATTATCCAAAGTACTATACATACGGTAAACATGCGTTTCATAACTTCTGCACCGGAAAACCGTTAAGAAAAAAAAGAAGAAAAAATCTTCAATTATGATTATATATGTAACACACATTTCATAATAATTGCACCATGACCCATTTAGGCTCTTAAGTATCGGCTTAATACTTTATGCATGATATGAAGTACTGTAAGATCTTAACACATTTTGTACCACCATTTTGCTAACTAAAACGGTTTCGTCACACATGTTACCAGTATATCACATTTCGTGTCCAGCACAGCAGTGTACGGGAGAAATGTTAGTTAGATCACACTGGGCAATAATGGAATTTGACTGCAGAATATTGGTAAAGAGAGAGACAAGAAAGAAAAAAAGTAAGAAAGAAAGAGAGAGAGAGAGAGAGAGAGAGAGATAGAGAGGGAGAGAAAGAAAGAAAGAAAGAAAGAAAGAAAGAAAGAAAGAAAGAAAGAAAGAAAGAAAGAAAGAAAGAAAGAAAGAAAGAAAGAAAGAAAGAAAGAAAGAAAGAAAGAAAAACCTCCCACTGCAGGACAGACACAAAACAGTCTGCTCTGCGTATTGGCGCAACAGCTCAAAAATAAATACGACACACACTTGGCGATTTTCTTACAGTTCTTGGGCAGCCTTTTGATAATGCTTGAGCCGCCATGACCGTGCAGGGTAGCGTACACAAATGCAATAAAACGAAAACATGTATTGTCTATAAATCTTATGCACGTTGAAAAACATGCTCAGACTGTCATTAAAACAAACTTGGACCTGAAACAATAGAAATGGAAGTCACAAATCAAGGACTGATTGTGAAATTTCACATTGGCACAGAACGTCATTGAACTATAATGACAGATTAAGTGTATACGTCCAGATCCTCTTTGTCGTGAATCTGGACAACACGACTCATTCTGTGGTTGACTCCCCAGCTGTTTAGTTCTCTTACAAAAAGACGACCGTCTCTGGACCAACAAGATTCAATTTCCCTTTGACGCTTTAGACCACGAGCCAAATACATGATATGTGATCTCTTTTTGGTTAGGTCTTCTGTGATAAAGATATCATTACTGTTTTTTCGAGCATGAAATACCGGTTGCCTGACACGATACGACAAAAATCTCGCAATGATAGCTCTTGGTTTACCATTGGTATTCTGTTTGCCGACTCTGTGTGAACGTCCAATGGCGCTTGGTTCCAAATGAACACCCAGTTTATCTGCAAATCCTCAAACCATCGAATCAGTGTCCTCCTCTTGTCTTTCAGGCCCTTTTGGCCAAAGCCGTAAGCAGTTCCTCCTACTGTATTTCTCGGCCTCCTCTTGGTTACGCTCAAGTGCTTTAACCTTGTCGGTTAACTCCTTTATTTTAGAATTGGCCTCCTGCAAGTTCTTCTCCACCTCAAAAACTTTGGAATTTGCTTCATTTGCTTTGGTTTCAGCGACAGTTACTCTGACCTCAAGCTCCACAAGCCTTTTCAACTTAGAGTCTATGTCAACAAGTTGGGAACTAGCCTCTCTCTTGATAACGTCAGTATTGTACCCTCTGAATACTTCTGCCACTCGAGGATCCGTTAGTATCTTCAGAAAATCTTCGACAGGATCGCAATTGGAATCAATGCGTACCCGAGCAGAAGGAGGAGATACTCCAGTAGGTGACGGCGAAACCCATGGACGCTTTAGACTCGATCCAGTATCCATTTGAGTGGAATATACTTGAGCGTCAGTACCAGTATGGCAATGCTGATGGTGCTGTCGATTCTTGGCGGTGTTTCAGGTTTCAAGGATTTTGATAAACCATTATCCTCTGAATACACCTTGACAACGCTGCTAATTGGGGTCTTTTAGATTTAGTCTTGATTTCATCTTCCATTTTCAGAGATATTTTGTGTGAAGATCCTTTCATAATTAAATGAATGAATGAAGGAATGAATGAACCTTTATTGGCGGCACCTCAGATACAAAGGATGAGACATTTTGCCTCACCAACACAAAACCAACGCAGCATACAATATATGTAAATTAAAGAATTGAAAATGCGGAACAAGTTAAAAACTGCCAAAATTACGGAAAAGAGGTTCTGTTCTGTAATTAAGATAGCACTTTGTAGATGAGATCGATATTCTTCGCACGTTGCAGTACCTAGTGTATTTTATTAAGTAGCTATAAGTGATCTTAACATTGTATGTGTGGATTCATTTTTGTGCATTTCATATACTTTGATATTTTTTCAAAGAAAACAGGGATTAATTTTTGTGTTATCTTTTTTAGAAATGATTGTGATCTTGACACATTGTACGTGTAGACCCGTCTTTTGATTTTTTCCCGAAGACTGGGGATTTTATTTGTTACAATCATCATCATCATCATCATCATCATCATCATCATCATCATCATCATCATCATCATCATCATCATCATCATCATCATCATCATCATCATCATCATTATCATTATATTTTATAGTAGTAGTATTTTATTATTTAGATTAAAAGTTTCTTGCATCAGTTAGAAGATATGAGTTGGTCTAATGATACCCAATTCGCTGGTTGTCTCAATTTTTTCTTTTTTTTCTTTTGTGTAAGACAATTGTCATCTCGCAGAAAGCCTATGGGTCCAGGTAATCATACGATTTGCAAGTTTTCTGGTGCCACCATTATTCAAAATTTCGTAATATATGGTAATGTCCCGCTTTCTATCTGCCAATAACCAACCTTGTCAAATTGGTGGAGGGCAAAATCAACAAATAATGTTCACATGTAGGAAAGAGAAAGAAGGAGAATTATGCGGCATTAGGTTTTGGTTCTCTTTTCTTTGTAGGGAACATTTGACAAATTGCAAAAGGATGGATGTCATTTTTAATCAATTACGCTGGCTCATTATGGCCTGATTCGGAGAATTAATTCAGATTGAATGTTAAATGCATCTCTTTTTCAGTCATTCAATATGTCCAAAGTGTATTCTGATCAAAAAACTATTCTGGAGCTTATTTATGTTGTAGCTATCAGTGTGTATTTTAACTTAATATTCAGCAAAAGGGTATACCAGTCGGGGAATCTCATGCATAAGCATATTGATGTAAACAGACAGACATTGTTGAGAACTGATTTTATAACAAATCACCAATGGAAAGCAAGCAACCATGTATTTCATTATCGGATACGGTAATGCTAGCCGTTCTTACATATCACAAAGCTCCAGCTGGTACAGTATACACATGTATGCGTACAAACGTGAAAATTTTTCAAAGTGCAGCTCTCCTGAATTGTTTGTTGTATACATTTTTTGCATGAATGAAAGAAAAATGTTTGGGAGCTAACACAATCCCATTAATTTAAATCTGGTGTCTTAAAATTTTGCAGAATGTTTATTGAAAAATTTGAAACAGCTGATCTCTGTGGTTCAGGGTTGGGGCATTTAAAGGGAAAGACTGCAATGCGCCATTCTGTCATTCACTAATAAGGGGGGGGGGTCTTGCCACACATTCTCTTTTTTATGACGAGATCATTGTAATATTGTTTGTAATGCCCACGTGTCTACTGTGAATATATCTCTTTGTTATTTTTACAACCACGGACTTTTTAATGTAAACGTCAATTGTAGTTCAATTAGATCAACTCTGTGTGATATTTATTATTCATATATATGGCGTGATAAACAAATGAAAACATAAATTCTGCAAAAAAGAAACCGAGGTAATTCAATTTACATCTTCTATACTGTCTTGTACTTTTTATGATGAGGATTGGTCATGAAGCGGATGATGCTTTTCCACAATACGTGTAAAGGACTAATAAAAGTTATTATACATATAGTATAGATTTAGTGTTATTATTTCATTGAAGTCATGGGTAGAAAATATTACGCCAATCATGTTCCCATAATTCAACAAAAATAATTGCAAGGAAAAGACCAAATAAAATATGCTGATGCATGGTTAGCTATGACAAATACGTCACATCTGGGGCATCAAAGATTTTGTTTTACAATGCATTATTTTCTATTTGAAAAAACAAATGCACATAAAAATATGGTTTTGTTGATAAGTCCAAAGTATATTTCAAGCATCCATGACACTCGATGTAACTTGTTCCTCGTTAATTAAGACTGAGTCAACGGCTTTCTTTGGCTCGCGCAATGCGCTAAGTGTACAGACCGCGGGAAGGAAAGCTGTTGACTTTGAGCCTTGCATCATGATGTACGGTCAGCCAAGTCACCATCTCATCGCTGCGAACAGATTAAATTCCAATGTAAGACGTGGCCTATCAAACTAGTAAGCTCAACTTAAAAGTTTCTCCGATTATCGAAATCAAACTTCTCTATTTTCAATACCTTCCCGTAGCAGTTACATACAAAATTGATAAAAACTATACAACCTATTTATAGAAACATGGATATTTTCTGTACGCTCAAAACAGATATCTTATTATGTTTAAACACTATAGTATGTTAACTAAGAGAAAGGTGTCTCTTGATTTGTGACCCAAACGAGACTGAGCATGCTCGGCTGGTACTGCCTGATTCTCGCCAAAATATTCTTTGTATTACCGACATATTTGTCTGAAACATTGCAGGATCTGTCCTGCAATGTTTAAGGCAAATGTGTAGGGACATTTGTGGCCGGACACATTGGGGATATTTCAGCAGGGGAGTGTACGCCAAGTAATAAAGCGCTGCATCTCCACCCTATCCCATTTTATTGACGAGCAATCGCATTTTGTGTATGCAAGTTGCAAGACACAAATACAGCTCTGTTAGCTTTGAGACATTGATGCTTGCTGGATAGCTTTGCACAGGCTGGTCCCCGGTCTTTGATTCTCGGAGTATACTCTAATTCCAGGTAATTCCTTTTGTCAAACACCCATTTTAAACTGTGTTAGTTCTTATTGTTGTTATTGTTGTTAATTTTGTTACCCAATGGACTTATCAATGACGAATCAGGATAATGTTTGGAGACATGAATACAGATAAATGGCAAGATCGGCTTTCTAAATTACTTCTAAATCCAAAAACAAACCATGAGCATTGAAAATAGAATTTAAAACGGTTGAGCGTTAGCCTCGAGCGCTAATATGGAATACATTTAGATGAAAATAGTAAGTGTCTATCTTGTAAATCAAATTCCATCAAGAACAAAGAGTTTCACATTAACGTTACTAACAAAAATTTCAAATTGAGAAACCCCTGCTCGGAAAATTCTGCGTTATCTTCTGAGTAAGCTAATATCATTAATTTGACATCCTGCACAAAATGTAAATCGCAATACATGTATGTGGGCCTAACTACTCAATACATGTTTGTGGTATGTGTCAACACAATAAATGTGCATGGAACAGACGTAGACGCGCGTCTAAAACTGTTCGTTCTCCCAGTCTAGCAGAGTCACGTGACACTGATCGTATTTTATCAACTTTAAGAATAAGACAATCTGTCGCAAACCAAAAAATACTCTCAACAAGAAATAATAAATAACACCGCAGCCAAGATAAACGAAGGCCTAATGGTGTAATCGAAGTCTGAAGCGTGACTGATAATTTTGAATAGACATTTACATACATTAAAAGATCCAATCGCAAGACTGAATTGTTACATGCAAAGACTTGTCATGGTACATCAGGATGAGCATTTTTAGTTTCCAAAATTGACGTCTTTTATACTATAAGGCTGATATGGAACGGTTTCTGTACCTCCAGACACTACAAAGAGAAAATAATTACACCTGAACAGAGGTTGAAATTGGTATAACCAAAGAAAATAATAGTGGACCTTAACTGAACATGGAAAGGATTGGTGCCTGTAATAATGACATAACAACAAATAAAGAAATAATGGACACGTATAACATGCACAGGATATTCGAAAAAAACAATGTAAACATGTAACATCCAGAGGATGTTAACAACCAAAAGATCAAAAACGGAACGATTATCCACATATGTAACAGATATGTAAGGATTCAAAATTCCGACATCGGAATACACCGGAAAAGATGATGATACAAGACCCAAAGGATGTCTGTGTTTCAATGATTGCTGGATCTATCATAGCGGCACCAATATACCAATTGCGCTATTACATTGACATGTACCATATAACTAAAAAGAGCCAGGTCAAGTTTAAACACGCACACACAAGAAACAAAATCTTAGGTAACCATCAGCACATGTAAATGTTTACAAACAAGGTAAGGCTTACTGCAGTAGTCCGGTAGGTCACGCCACACATCATCAGGCTTGATTGCTTGGGACGAAGAAGGAATAGTAGTCAGTAGAGACAGGGTTAACACTGAGGATTCAGTGACGGCTGTTCCTGCCAGCCGACGCAGGGGTTGCAGTTTCCACGCGAACATGTGAAGTATATTTGTCGAGATTGCTGGGATCAAAGGTCTGCACTAATTGACCACCATCATTGTTACCCCATGCGCCACTCTCTCTGATGAACATTCTCCCATCCTTGGTGCAGCAAGATTTAATCCTGCAATATAGTTTCAAGGTGCGAGCTCTATACATAATATTGGACCGTTTTTAGGTCAAATCCTCAGGGATAAATGTGTTTCTGTCACACCGTCTATTCGCGTACATCTTCTGTCTTGCTCTGTAAGACGTGGATTTGACAATGATGGCTCAGGATAAAGATATAGAACTTTTGGGTTTTCCAGCTCTGTGGGACCGATCAATGTCATTCGGTGTAAGATCCACCCCCAGTTTTTCGGCACTTTTTAATACCAACTCTTCAGTATCTCCATCCTCAGGCTGTTTTTCTTTATTCCATCTTCTGAGACAACTCCGCCTGCTGTAATGTTCAGCAGAATCTTAGGCACTTACTATGACACACACACACACATATATATATATATATATATATATATATATATATATATATATGTTGTTGACAGAGAGAGGCAAGTGACGTTAAACGATATAGCTATGATGAATTAGTAAAAAAAAATCGAAATAAAGGGGCACAATTCCGTGTAAGACCAGCTTTGTCAATGAAAAGGCGCTCTTTCAGGGGCATCTTTTATTTCGAGATTTAATCAATTATTAAATATTAACTCGTATTAAATGTGTACAATATAAAAAAGTATCAAGGTAAGAGACAATTTGTGTTACAGCGTAGACATAGCATATATCATGGTTTGTAATTCAAGCCTGCTAAAACCATTAACACAGACACTTCCATCCCCGGCATATAACAGCTGCTTAAGATGTTACCATATTTTCCTTTGATCATTAGAGCAGGCGTCATTAACCATGTAACCCTTGAGTTGTTGTTGTAGGTTATACTTATGCTTGTTACAAATAAAATCAATTTTCTTAGCAAGAATACTGAACTTATTTTTAAACCTCTTCTGCACATATATGAAACAACCTCATTCTTGTTCTGTCACATCAGCTTTGTCGACAACCTGGCGCTCTCCCCAGAGGACATGTCCCGACCAGGCGCTCTCCCCGGAGGACATGTCCCGACCAGGCGCTCTCCCCGGAGGACATGTCCCGCTTATCTTTCTTGAGGGGCACAAATTATGCTCCGCTTGACTGAATATAGTCTTTCGTCCCAATCAAATGAAACAGTGTCTCTAATATTAATCAAATACTTAGATGTACACTAGTAGTTTTAAAAACGTTTCCTTCCCCGGTGTGTCAATTTGACTTCTACAAAAATAATGAGTATATAGTGGAAAACTGGATGATACATGGATTGCACATTTTATTCAACACTGTCATCCACGTGCGACTGTTGTCTCTTTATACAGTGGTTATTTTCAAAGTTTGGCCTACAGCTTACTCCAAACGGTTGCCATTTTGTGTCTTTCAGCTTTGACAGGCTTGCTTAACAAAGGCAGATGTCTTATGATTCATTCTGTGGCAGATACCTTAAACAAATTTTTATCTTTGGTCTTAAACCAGCTCATTGACATGGAATTTCCAAATAAGAAATATTGTTTTAAACATATTTATTTCATCGGGACAGCTAAGTAGTTACAAACAAAAGGTCCAAAGGGTAAATGCTCTGTTGACCGCCATCTCCAAAACATCATTTTCTGAAATGCATTCAATCCATGAACTTGAAATATTAATCAAGGTTAGCCATATTATGCAATATCAAACTTCCACATGATACACATCTGTAGTGCATTTTGTTTTATTCGCCTTATTCTTTATCAAGATATTGAATTAAATATCCTTTTCTTAAGTGCTTAATGACGTAAAAATAAGTCAAGGTCACACAATCATTGGGACCAATAACGTAGGTCAACAAGTAGAGTTTTGCATGCAATGTCCTCAAGTGCAATTTTAATCTAGAGGCTCAATTCTCCTTGCTACTGATGTCCAAACTACACCCTACCATTATAAAATCACCTCGTCCAACTTAACGGGTCTACTGACCTTACAAAAAGAGGTCTAGTTCACTGCTCGTACATAATAAATAAGCATTAAACATTATCTATATATTCCATAAATTTGGTTTATCTTATTCAATTATTTTTGGCGATAAGGATTTTTGTATCTTTCAAGATATTTGAACTAATAATTTCCGTCAAATATTAGGTGGCGCTACTTGTATCATAACCAATCGATATTTTTTTCTACAGTCCCACTAAATTTCATGACGGTCCATCAAACATTAAGGATGCTGGACTGGTCACACGACATTCACATTTTGACCCGCACATTACATGAAACTAAAGGGGCACTACCACCATTGATGTCGACAAAGGTTTCCATGTACTTTATAAATTTTACACTTTATATGGGCCTAACTTAAAAATTGTGGGATGCACAGCATTATCCAGATGACCCCTATACTTAAACTGGCCATTTGACCTTGACCTTCAACTCACATTAAAATGGTTTCTGTAATATGGGCCTGACTCATAAATTGTGGGGTGCAAAGCGTTTACGACATGACCCCTATGTATTCAAATTTGACCTTGACCTTCAACTGGTCGCTAAAAATTGTTATTGTTCAAAATATGTGCCCCACGTCCAGCTTTCCATACAATGTCTCCTTGTTCAAATCGGGTTATAACTTTTCGAGTTATTGAGACAATAAATTTAGACAACCTCCAACTCCATTAATTAGTGCGTCACGGTAAGCCAAAAAGTAGGTCACCAAGTAAAGTTTTGTGCAGAATGTGATCACAGTGATTAATCTGGAGGCTCAAGTCTCTTTGCCTTTGATGTTCAAGCTACCCTCTGCCATTACAAAATCACCTGTTTCAACTTTACATGCATGGTGACCTCACAAAAATTGACGGACGGATGGACATGAGCGGTCAGCAGAGCTAAAACGGCCAATCTGGAGACTCTCCAGACACGTAAGCACGAAACAATAGTATGTACAACACGCAGGACAAACAAAAATGCCATCTTAAACATGCAATACATAACATCAAAGAAATAAACTGTACCATGTCAAAATACGAATCTCGCACTTTCAACAATGAACGTCTTCACGGCTGCGAATATTTCCTGGTTTCTACTTCAACGTCCAAATCAGCACATCCCCTCAACATTACTTGGATTATATAATTTTGGTCAAAATGCACGGATAGGTTGACTTTCGGGCTAAAACTGAAGAAACGCGTTTGAGAAGTGTAGGTCTGAGGGTTGAATATCGTAGACAAAACAAAAAAAGTGTTCAGTGTTTTCGTTTTGGATTCAGCAAGGACAAGTCGAATCAGCCACGATGTTCATTTGTGGCAGGTGACTCAAAAGAACAGTGTGCTAATCTAAGTTGGGTTTGGCACATATCAGGGAAACGTTATCCGTGGGTAAAATAAGTAGGGGTGTTATTTTCGAATAGTAATTGTTTTAACCTGGTTTCTTATTTTGAGAGAGAAGGAGACAAACGGTTTGTCACTGCCAGGGATTTCATTTTAAGTTTTTTCCGGTTTAATCCCTGTGGACGTCTCTTGTATAAGAACCATTTCCTGTGTCATGAATGCTGGGCTTCGAATTTTGCCATGGAGAACTAGTGTTCTCTCTGCTATATTTCAAACAAAAAACAAAAAAATACGTCAGTAAGGCGCCAGCAGGCTCTAACCTCTACACCATCCAATGACCTGGACGTTGAGGCACATTTTGTATCTCTTATGGTGCTCAGTGGATCGTGCCAAGTAAAACCTGGCACGTGGGTGCACAGGCAGGTCAAAAATTAGTTCCATACGGTTTCTTGGAGAAAAGGGTTTCCAACAATAAAATTGTGCCAGTGACAAAAGAGCCATGGTTTAAATTGGAGATACTCCTTGTTATTGGGATGTATTCTGAAACCCTGTATAATAAATGCCTCCCGCTACGCGGTCAGGATTTATAATGCAGGTCTTCAGAATACATCCCGCTAACGCGTGGTATATCCTATTCAGATTGGTCCATGTGTTGTTTGCAGAGGGAAGAAAAGAGTTGCAAAATCATATGATTCGAAATTGAAATTGTCTTATGTTTTGAGCATTATCTATCTCACGGTTAGCAACTCTTTCATTTGTGGGTGGGACTTGTTCGGAAATATACGGTGTTACAAGTTTGCTGAGCATTTTAAAGAAGAGGACGAGCTTGAAGGATTTAAGCCCACTGGCCGGCGTTTCCCACCCAAGGTCTGCGAGCACATGATCGCTGTTATAGTGTCGAGTAAAGCGCCCGTGCATATTCTCGCGGCCTGATATTGGACAGATTCTATTACATTGGATAAAATCTAGCCGCAATTGTAAAACAATACACATCCATACTTAATTATGGGTCTAACCATCCATTTCTACAGCTTGTAGAGCGCATTATGCGACGATTTATATTTCAATCTTTTGAGTAGAGCTATTCTCTCTCCGGCTTTGTTTTAGTGATGCGCGTAGCGTGTACTTTCCAGCTTAAGTTTGAGCTTAATGTTAATGACAAATGCATTTGACTTTCACCTTCTGGAATTACATTACCAGTTAAAAATAAAGGGTCGTGGTTCGGTTTGTTTCTATTGCTGGAAAATATCAAAACAAGAGACTTTACTGCATTAAATTTAACTTCCCAAACCTTTCCCCCAAAGTCCGCTACGATCCAAATTTGCAGTCAGCCTTGCAGCAGATTCGGTTAGGTTTCTGACCACGTCGATAATACTGTTATCATCAGCAAATAATCTTATACCCGACGTAATATTCTCGACCATGTTTTTTACATCCATTAAAACGAGAGTGGACCTAAGATCTATCATTGAGGTAACACCTGCGTGAACTGGTAGCCCGGTAGATGACTGTCTATGATGATAACTCTTTAAAGTCCAATTGATAGATAATCTTCTACTCACCTGACCAGATTTCCACAAAAACCAAGGAACGTAATTTAAAAAGAATACCTTTGTGCCAAACATTATGAAAGGCTTTTAACACGTCTAAGAATGCCATTCAAATTTCGTTACCACATTCGATTCCACTTTTAATTTTGTACACCGCACTTGCGAGCTGATTAAGGATGGTCTTTTCTCGTGAACCCAGAACTTCTATAAGGGAGTAAATTATTAGTTACAAAATATTTGTAAAATTTAGACACATTGCAAAGGCGCGATATTGGTCGGTAATTGGACTTTGTTTGCCGGTAGGGTTTTTATTTTTTTATTTCTTTATTTTATTTTATTCTTTTATATTTATTTATTTATTTTTGTCAACAGCATACCGCCGATTACATCCGGACCGGTAGCGCTGGAATATTTGAGGGAGCGTAACACATTTATGATGTCATTTTTATTTATATAGCAAGATTCGAGTCTCACGTTAGTGACAAGCCAAAAGTCCGGTAGAGATGTGGCGAATACATTGACTGGTAGTTTGTACTGGGATGTGTATACAGTGCAATTCCCTTTATTAAGACCACCCAAGGGACCTAAACATTTGGTCTTAATAGGGGAGTGGTCTTAATGGGATATAATTTAATTAATTTTGTTACGCAAAACCGGGTGGGTGAGCCAATTAATATTTTTTCGCGCAGACTGGCTGGTAACAAATGGTACTTCAGAAAATCGTGGAGTCTGAATTGCCCTCTGATTTAAAGTCACAGTTTTATCAAAACTTTTATTTCTTTGAAGACACCCACCAGGTTAATGTGCAACACGTAAAAAACTTTCTCCAATATGTTTTTGTGTGTGGCAGTGTGCAGGCTGAGCATTTGACTCATTCGTTCAACATGTCTGTGTAAAAGGTTAATGTTTTGATGTGACAGCCATGCTTCCGGTCCTATAACCTTGAATAACATGAGGCATGATTTGACGGCACCGCGAGCAAATAGGAGGGTCCGCGGGGGGTGACATTCGGCATTCAAAAAGTTTTGACCATATTGGAAATTCAATAAGTAGTTGCGCGTTTGATTAAACAACACGTAATTTATACACCTCAAAAAGACCACTTCTAATTGTAATATGTGTCATTAATAAAAAGCGTAAGTTCACACCTCATAAACAATGGTGCGCATTATAATAAGAAACATCTCACACAGATTGTAGATCAATGCAAATCACATCACAGCTGGCACTGAACAAAGAAAAACATAAACTGAGATATAAGTCCAGTTGTTGCATTATGCGAGAACATTTCACAAAGCGGATCACCAAACTGACCCAGTCCATGCAAATGTAATGTCACCTGTTTGCTCAAAGTTACGGTAGTTATTCAGAGTACCCATGTCTACAAAACAAAAAACAAAAAACACAAAACTAAAACAAACAAACACACAAATGAGCCAAAAATAAGAGCCTTGTTAAACTAAAACAAACAAACAAACTCACATTAAAATGAGCAAAAATAAGAGCCTTGTTAACCGGTTGGTTTCTGCCAGCATTCTCACTTTCCTTGAAATGTACGACGCGTTAATGAGCAAATCTGACGCTCAAAAATGTGTGTGTGGATTTTGCGATGTTTTATTTCTTGACACAGGATAGGATTAAACTACGATTACCCCCTGGTTGGCCTTTTTGTGCATTTTAACCCACCTTTTGTCTGCCATGTGTTTAGTCCATTATAAATTTGCAAAGCAGAAATTTCGTATCGAGCAATTTATTGACGTTTGAGTTAAAGTTTGTCGGTCACAGCTCATGTTCATATAATTCAACCTGAGGTGTAGTTTTCTACAAGAACAGCTTTCCTCGGTTCGCTTTGGTGCGCATTTGCCCAAAGTCCTAAGAGGAAAGCTGTTGACTCAGTCCAATTGTGGCTGTAAAATGTTTAACAAACAGTTTCTGCGGACAGCTTTTCTACCACATATGAAGCGCAAGGTCATTTAGCCACAAAAGCCATGACCTTTCGTCAAATATACGATTCGGCTAAGGGAAATAGTGTAGTCATATCAGCAAATGCTGACTTTCCTTTTCCATGCTGTAATTGTAAACTTACAAGTATCATGTGCTTGGTTTCGATTATAGGTTTACCTGGATCCAACTGCGGGCGCGATCTTCTTAGTTCTTAGTTTTATGCAAACCTACAAACATTACCACATGTCCCTGTTGTGACAGAGAACTAGTTAATGAACGCAGGTGTTGATGCTGTACAGTGTTACTGTGCACTATTGTTTATTCATTATTTACATGTGGTATTAAACTGTTGCTGCATTGTATATCATAACCATGTCTACAGCAGCGCATCTGTATCATGTTTCTATCCGTGCCTCTTCAGTCATGTGTTTACGTACAAGGCCACGATCACAGAGATGGAATGTCCGCAAGGGCGTAGTCCTTCCAGTATTGTCTATGGGTCTATGTGGCAGTGAACGCCCTTCGCATTTGTGCCAGCATTCCCGCCGTAACATTTACCCTTCAGATTCATGGTCACCATCTCTTAAATACTTATATATTTTCAAGTTGGAGTACGTTGAAGCAACGGTAATATCGATGTGGGAGAGGAGAACACCACATATCGTGCATAGTTATCAGGATCGTAAGTACCTGGTGTGAAATCTTGACAAGTGCTACATGTTGAAAGATAGTTTACATTAGTTTGTAACAAGAATATATTTTGGATATAATTTTCATAGATTACACTCAGCTGTCAGCTTTATTCGGCTGAATGGTTTTTATAAGGCACCATACTAGATCCAGTTATGTGTATTTTGTGTGCTTGCTGTCTTGAAATGCACGATTGGGTCAGTATGATTAGAAGGGACACGCCCTTGTACTAATCTGACTTTTTCTTTGAATTCATATAAATCAAATGAAGAAAAGGTCTGAATAAACCTTCAAAACGAAAAAAAGATTATTTTTTTAACCATCACATAATTTATATTACATTAATGCAACTAAAATTACTCTGTTCCTAGCTGACTACGTATAGTTGCCCAATTAAATATATATATATATATATATATATATATATATATATATATACATATATATATATATATATATATATACATATATATATATGTAAATATATTAATTCAAAGGGGCAAAAGCATTTGGCTAATCTATTTTGTAACTTCCAATGAAAAGGTTCTAAGAAAACATATTTCTTCAGAAATGAAATGGGATCTATTTAATTTATCTAAACTATTGTTCATGACTACACAGGAGGTCTCCCTGTGCAGCATAATAAAAAGCTAGGCACTGTCTGATGGATAACTTTGGAAAACTATGTCAATACAATCAGAAGACAACAACACCAACATCACAATGCAAAGAAGTGGCACCAACAAATATTATTTGTCTTATTAAATAGTGTGCTGATTATGTTATATAATGCAAATGGGATTTATATGAAATGTAGCAGCTTTATTCATTAAACTGTAAAGGCAAGGTTTGGTCGCACTTTCAAAAAAAACACACACACACACACAACCGAACAAAGCAAACAGTAAAGGATGTCTTGGATACAAAAATGTGAAATTAGAGGCATGTCGCATAAGTATTCAAAATTAAAAGCAAGAACTAACAGATTATATGAACAAAATTTGCACCAAGAGCTCGAAAATTTAAGTGCTAGTCAAGTTTTTAATGAGACTGAGATGAATAGATTGAATGAAGTAGAAAGAATTAAATAAAATAAATGATAAGAAACTAAAGGTGTCATGCTGCGATCTCCTGCAAGATGGGTGGAGTTAGGTGAAAAAAGTAATAAATATCTTCTTGGTTTAGAAAAAAACTTAAAAAGTAAATGTATTACCAAATTATGTTCAAATGGATTAGAAATCACTCCCACCCCCGCAACATTCTAATAGAAACAAAAGCATTTTATCAAAACTTCATGTAGTATAGATTGGGATCTATTAAGCACAGACGGAAAAGATAAACAATATCTACAAAATCCTAATTTACCAAAATTATCAGATGAACAGAAAAGTAGTTGTGAAAATTAATTGACAATAGAAGAATGTGGTAATGCTTTGAAAGTATTTAAAAATGGGAAGAGTCCAAGGCACAGACGGCTCTACTGCTGAGCTGTATAAATTTTTCTGGACATATATTAAAAACTTAGTTTATGAAAGTTATTCATTTCATATAGGTTGTCAGTAGATCAACGCCGAGGAATAATTTCAATGATGCCAAAGAAAGATAAGCCCAGAATATTTTTGAAAAATTGGCGGCCCCTGTCGTCACTTAATACTGATTATAAAATATTTGCCAAAGTTTTAGCCATTAGATAACAAAGCTTTTGCCACTCTTGATCAATGAAGATCAGACTGGACATGTAGAAGGACGTGTTATTTGAGAAAATATGCGATTAATTACTGATATTATTCAGAATTGTAAAAATATATAAAAAAATATATATACTGTATAGATAAAGTAGGTATCATTTAATTTTGGGGAATCTTTTCGAAAATGGATTAAAATTATCTATTTTGATATTAACGGTTGTGTTATTAATAATGGTTATACATCTGAATTTTTCTAGTTATCATGTGGTATAAGACAAGGTTGTCCCCTTGCCCTTTTTTTATTTGTATTAGCCGTTGAACCGTTGTCTGCCTTGATTAGATCAAAAGAAGGTTTTGAGGATTATAACTTTTAATGATGTTGTTATAAAGATTAGTCAATTAACAGACGACACCACTTGTTTTGTAAAAGATCGAGAATCAGCAAAATACTTTTTGATGTATTTCAAGATTTCAAAAATTGTTCTTGATTAAAATGTAATATAGAGAAAACTGCTGTGTTTTGGCTGAGAGCAACAAAACTTTCAGAAAACTGGGATCTTCCAGTTTTCTGGCAGGAAGAGAAGTTTCACATGCTGGGTATTACTTTTGCAGAGAATGAAGAAGAAATAAGCATTTTATATTTTGAAGTTAAGCTACAGTCTTTTAGAGAAGTATAAAAAGTTTGGAGAATGCGAGATTTATCAGAAAATAGGTAGAAATGTAGTTCTGAAGAATGTTGCAATATCGAAACTCACTTATCCTGCTTCCTTAATTTTTATCAATGATAATGTTATACAAAAAGTCTTGTTCATGATAAAGGATTTTGCATGGAATCCGTCAACTCCAAAAGTGAACAATTAAGTGATGTATCAGAATCTTAATAAAGGTGGTTTAAAGGTTGTGCATTTTCAGACACAAGTGTATGCTTTAAAATTAAGTTGGGTTAAACGGTTGTACAATAATGGCAAAGCAAAGTGGAAATCAGTGTTTCAAGAATTTTTCCCATTCATAAAATTAGAATTTTTTTTTAAACAGATGTGATTTTGATTTTTCCCATTTAATTTTACCATCATTTTACATAGAGCTGATTAATATCGGGAAATTATGTCAATTTTTTTTCAACCTAAGAATTTAAAAGAAATTCGATGTGAATTATCATGGTTTAATCCTTACTTTACAATAGATAAGAAAACTGTTTTTAATAAGCCTTGGTAGAGGAAAGGCATTAGATTCATAAATGACTTCGTAGATAAAATTGGAGTATTCTTAAATCAAGAAGACTTGGAAGGAAATTCAACTTGAAGATTAATTTCTTGGAATACTTATCACTTGTTTTATCAATACCAGGAAATTGGAAGCAGTTGTTACATAATAAACCAGTGCTGTTACTTGAACCAGCATTAATACCAAGATTTAAGTCAAACAGTCATGTGAAATTATTAAGTCATATCACGTGTAAAGAATTTTATTGATGTGTTATTGTATTTGTGTCTTTTTGCCCCGAACCACTTCCTAGTAGTCAATATCCTATTCCGCAATTCAAACTCTTTACTCTCCATAAGCTAACCTGTCCCTGTCTAACCTATATACATATGGAATTATTATTGTCTATATTGCACACGTTCCTCTGTAAATTTTGACATAGGCTGTATCAGCCCAAATAAATTAAAGGGTCTTCAGCGGGTAACTACTCAACATGTTTCGGAGCCTTTTACCCGTACATGTCTCTCTAAGTAGCGGCTCCATGTCTAAGCTAAATATTCAGCAAAGACAACCCACATAATAAAGAATAAATAAGAACGTGGCAAATGATGAATTAGCTAAATACGTGAAGTTTTGCTTATAAATGCAGAGCTTCATTATGAAAGAAGAACACCTGTCAAACAAACCATAATTATTAAATTTGTATAGTACCAGATAAGAACAATTTGACTTACCCCTGAACCAATATGTACCCTTTCTAGCTGGACAGCTTATCCTGGTTAAACCACCCGCCAGTGTATAACTGAAGTGGAAACAAGCTGGGGCCTTATATTCAGTCCCAGTGATAGTAAAATAAACAGTTGCAACTAGACCACCTGTACAAACCAAGGGAAATCTACACAAGGACTGCCACAATGGACATCCTGCACCAGAAATGTAAAACAAACTCTGTGATGACACCTACCCCTCAAATGATTAAGCTCTATTTAACTACCAACTCTGAGTCAATGTATCAACTTAATGTGTCAGGTTTGTGACATTAGAGAAAATACTGTCAATTTTGAGTAAATGTGCATTTAGGCATGTCAGAAAAGAATGAAAGTCATCAGCATTTATGTCAAAAACATGTTATCAAAACAATTTTTCTTAACAGGATTTTGAGTACAATTAGGCAAGCTTGTAACTGTCGTTAGTAGCTGCTTGCTACCTATAGCCCCCGGGGGTTTGACCTAACAGAAAACAAGCTAGCCTAGAATGTCTAGAAGGTGAACATTAAAACAGAATGATGCCAAAGATAAAGTTAAGTAGCAAAACAGACAAGTCTAAAAACTGTAAATTATTGTAGCCAAACTTTCTAATAATCTTTGGATATTAACAGCTAAATTATAGGGCAAGTCAGAAAAGAATGAAAGTCATTTGTATTTGAGTCAAGAGAATGCAATGAAAATATAATATTTATTAACCTGATATCAAGCACAATTAGGCAAGCTTGTAACTGTCGTCATTAGCTGCTTGCTACCTATAGCCCCTGGGGGTTTGACCTAACAGAAAACAAGCTAGCCTAAAATGTCTGAAAGGTGAATATTTGAAAAGAATGATGCCAAAAGATAAAGTTAAGTAGCAAAACTGACATGTCTAAAAACTGTAAATTATTGTAGCCAAACTTTCTAATAATCTTTGGATATTAACAGCTAAATTATAGGTCAAGTCAGAAAAGAATGAAAGTCATTATTTGTACTTAAGTCAAGAGAATGCAACGAAAATGTAATATTTCTTAAACAGATATCAAGCACAATTAGGCAAGCTTGTAACTGTCGTCAGTAGCTGCTTGCTACCTATAGCCCCTGGGGGTTTGACCTAACAGAAAACAAGCTAGCCTAGAATGTCTGAAAGGTGAACATTAAAACAGAATGATGCCAAAAGATGTACTTAAGTAGCAAAACAGGCAAGTCTAAAATCTCTAAAATTATTGAAGCCAAACTTTCTAACCATCTCGGGATATTTACAGCAAAATTTGTAGAAATATTTGATCAAAAGTACATCTTTGAATCCTCTTGACTCAAGTGTATTGTAAATAAATTTGGTTCTAGATGCAAAGTCCTGAAATTTAGAACAAATACTCCCAAATCTCAAAATCTGTAACAAAAACGTATTATATCCAATAGTTTCCGAAATATAACTGTCCGGGAAAGGATAATTAACCACTTCAAAGTTAAACTCATCTATTTTGTGATAGACTTTAATACAAAACCTGTCATTAGTGACCTGAATATCCAAGTCCAAAAACACATCTCTGAAACCATCTGAATTGTTACCCTCCAAAGGGATATCTTTTGGGTAAATTTCTTTAGCAATTTCACTGAAATTTTGTACATTTACGCAAGCAATGTCATCAATATATCTTGCGTTGTTTGATAATTTTGTAGCCATTTGAAAGTCCTTTTTCATCAATTTATTCATATACTTAAATTCAAGCCAGGTTAAATATAAATCTGCCAGTAAAGGGGAGCAGTTGCTACCCATTATTAATTTTAACATGGTTGAAGATCCTAATTGCTTGAATACTTGAATACTTGAATACTCATGTTTAATTTACCTGAAAATGATTGGTCTAAAATTTTTTCGTTGTCGTGTAAAGTCACTATGGAAACTAAAGTACAAACTTTTAAGTTTTCACTTTTTCAAAGATTCGTGGCTCATTATACAAGATTTTTTAAAATGCATGGAACAGTATCAGAATTATGTCACATCTGTTTTGAAAAAGACAACTATTCATAGATTCTGGGAATGTTCCAGTATTAGGTTATTTTGGAAAAAATGTAAAGAGTGGTGGAATTTATTGTTTTCTAATAATTCTATTTAGTTATCAACCGTAATAATCTTGTTTGGTTTTTATTCAACAAATCGTCAATACTCATTCAAAATTATATTCCTCAAGCAAAATACTTTATCCATAAACAACTGTGCACTTAACAAGTGTCATTTAGATCTTTTCCTCCATATTTAAAGTTCAAAATTTCTACAAAATAGTATATGTTGTGCTCCTAGAAAAATACGAATTGTTTAACAAACGGTGGTCTGTTATTTTTAATAGCATTGACTCAAATGTATAATTTTAAAATGTATGTAATTTCATGTTTGAAATGTTTCTTGACTCTCGATATTGTATAGGTGGTTCAGCCTCAAATATTACTGTATATATGCTGATATCTCGCTCAATTGTAGACATTATGTATTATGTACTTTATTTCATGAAAATGCAATAACGAAATGTTTTTTTTAAAAAGTAATAGCTGTCCAATTAGAAGTTGATGATATCAAAAGCTTAGGTCATGCCGCAAAGAGCATGCAAAGAAATGTTTCCATTTTGATGCTAAATGACGTCTGAGTAAATGCTAGATTCCTGTCCCTGAGTGGGAGAGATGTAAACTCGTGATACGACATCGTATGGTGTCAGTGGGATGTTACATTAAAGGCTGCAATTTTAATGACTTTTTGCAATTAGACCCAAATTAAGCCAGTATTATTTCATTTCAATCTAAAAGCTGCACAGAAGATTTCTGTTCTTAACTGATTCATTTCTTTTCAGAGAGCATGTAGCCGAGTTCTGAATATTACTGCGAAGATGACTGGCTTGAAGTACTTGATGGTATTGGTGATTCACCTATTCCAATCTACACAGGCCAGACAAAATACTTCTGGTAGGTTTGGCACAGCTATTGCCTTTAAATTTGCTGTTCTACTTTTTTTAGGAAAAGGGCTCAAACATCCGGAGTACATTAGGTTCCTATAAGATAAGGTATTTCCTCCGCAGTTTCTGTGACATAAGAAATTCAATGACATCTTTTATATTAATCAAAGAACCTGTGTCCCGATAAGTATGGGTAAAATCCACAAAGTTATAAAGGCTAACTCATAGTATTTTCACCTTATTGTTCTGCACGTTGCAACTCCCATGCTGTTATTTTATCTGATAAATGCCTGGTCACAATGACATTCATCACTGACTGAGCAGCGCATTTCAGGTACAAGCAGGTCTGCATAATGCTTTGCTGAGTGATTTGCAACGAGTATATGCTTGTGCCATCTAAAGAACCTGAGTATACAGAACCATCTTTAAGGAGGAATGTGTCAGGAAAGCAGGGGTATGACGTCATTGGGCTTTGCATACAGGAAGCATAGATTCACCATCCAGTACAGTCCAAACTTACCATTTTTAATGGAAAAAGATGGTCCTTTTGGTTTCTGATTTTTTACCGTAATCAATATCAGTCAGAGCCCTCTATGTATCTTACATTAGGCGCAGACGACAAAGTCTTATTAGCAACAATGTTTTTACGTTCATACGGAGTCAGTTTCATTTGACATACAACACATTGTGGTGCAAGGCTAATGATACCATTCGTATAGTCATAACATAACTTTGAGTTCAATTGGCCTTTCCGGTCATACACAATCTCTGTGTCAATTATCGAATGATACGATTCTGAATTCCACGATTAAAATAAATTTTAACAGATGACATTATCATTCATAGATAGGAAACGGTAGAGGTATCTCAATTCGAGCCATGCGTCATATGGCATTGAAACTTTCTGCCCAACAGCTTTCAACCTGAATACTTAGATATACCCAGATCTGGAACAGGCAAAATATAAAACCAGAACACAAATTGATCAAGATGATCCAAATATTTTTGTATTTTATACCAGGGACTTTGTGGTAAAGTCACATAAAAGTGCATCATGAAATAAATGCTTTTAGGAAGCAAGACAAATAATTTCGTATGTATACCAGTAAAAATGGCTTTTTGGAAGACCACAAAAAATGTACTAGCTTTCTTATAAGGGTTTGAAGAAAAACTTCATCTAGACATAGTAAGCTCATAAAAAATTGTATTATGTATCAGTGTTTCCCTATTCTTTTGAGAAAAAAGGACAAATGGGATTTCTCTTTTTAATGTTAATAATGAACCGAAAGCAGATAAAGAGGATCCAAGTGATGTCAATACTGACTGTCTGCTGCTAACTTCAAAGTAAATGCCAGCTGGGTGTCATTACACACCTTCACACCTTAGAAATTGGTTGGGATTGATAATTCCATAGATACATATGATAATTATTCTCAGAATTACAGGAATAGGAAGCGGATATAGTTCAGATTTTCATATTCTCCTTTAGATAGGAATTTGATCCTCGACACCATTGGCAGATGACACTGAAAATGTGATAGCCCTTTTCGGGGTGGGCAGTCTCTCGGGGAAAACAAGTAATTATAGCCCTACCAACCCAAATGCAATGTTAATAGCATCCGAGACTTAAGAATACTGAAGAACACCGCAGTTTCTCGAAGTTCAAGTTGCGTCATTTCATAGAGTCTGGATGTATATATCCCTTTTAAGTACCATTTGAGGGGGCTTTCATATTCTGTCGAATCAACAAAATATTTATCACAAATCATAATAAATAAAGTGTAACCTGAAATCCACGGACCTGAAATGAGAGAAATAAATCCTTCACTTGTGATCTACATTAGACCTTAATGTATTTTGTAAAGATGATCTGTGCCAATATAAACCTACGTCACTGTTTGCTTTTAGGAAGCAAGACAAATAATTTCGTATGTATACCAGTAAAAATGGCTTTTTGGAAGACCACAAAAAATGTACTAGCTTTCTTATAAGGGTTTGAAGAAAAACTTCATCTAGACATAGTAAGCTCATAAAAAATTGTATTATGTATCAGTGTTTCCCTATTCTTTTGAGAAAAAAGGACAAATGGGATTTCTCTTTTTAATGTTAATAATGAACCGAAAGCAGATAAAGAGGATCCAAGTGATGTCAATACTGACTGTCTGCTGCTAACTTCAAAGTAAATGCCAGCTGGGTGTCATTACACACCTTCACACCTTAGAAATTGGTTGGGATTGATAATTCCATAGATACATATGATAATTATTCTCAGAATTACAGGAATAGGAAGCGGATATAGTTCAGATTTTCATATTCTCCTTTAGATAGGAATTTGATCCTCGACACCATTGGCAGATGACACTGAAAATGTGATAGCCCTTTTCGGGGTGGGCAGTCTCTCGGGGAAAACAAGTAATTATAGCCCTACCAACCCAAATGCAATGTTAATAGCATCCGAGACTTAAGAATACTGAAGAACACCGCAGTTTCTCGAAGTTCAAGTTGCGGCATTTCATAGAGTCTGGATGTATATATCCCTTTTAAGTACCATTTGAGGGGGCTTTCATATTCTGTCGAATCAACAAAATATTTATCACAAATCATAATAAATAAAGTGTAACCTGAAATCCACGGACCTGAAATGAGAGAAATAAATCCTTCACTTGTGATCTACATTAGACCTTAATGTATTTTGTAAAGATGATCTGTGCCAATATAAACCTACGTCACTGTTTGCTTTTAGGAAGCAAGACAAATAATTTCGTATGTATACCAGTAAAAATGGCTTTTTGGAAGACCACAAAAAATGTACTAGCTTTCTTATAAGGGTTTGAAGAAAAACTTCATCTAGACATAGTAAGCTCATAAAAAATTGTATTATGTATCAGTGTTTCCCTATTCTTTTGAGAAAAAAGGACAAATGGGATTTCTCTTTTTAATGTTAATAATGAACCGAAAGCAGATAAAGAGGATCCAAGTGATGTCAATACTGACTGTCTGCTGCTAACTTCAAAGTAAATGCCAGCTGGGTGTCATTACACACCTTCACACCTTAGAAATTGGTTGGGATTGATAATTCCATAGATACATATGATAATTATTCTCAGAATTACAGGAATAGGAAGCGGATATAGTTCAGATTTTCATATTCTCCTTTAGATAGGAATTTGATCCTCGACACCATTGGCAGATGACGCTGAAAATGTGATAGCCCTTTTCGGGGTGGGCAGTCTCTCGGGGAAAACAAGTAATTATAGGCCTACCAACCCAAATGCAATGTTAATAGCATCCGAGACTTAAGAATACTGAAGAACACCGCAGTTTCTCGAAGTTCAAGTTGCGGCATTTCATAGAGTCTGGATGTATATATCCCTTTTAAGTACCATTTGAGGGGGCTTTCATATTCTGTCGAATCAACAAAATATTTATCACAAATCATAATACATAAAGTGTAACCTGAAATCCACGGACCTGAAATGAGAGAAATAAATCCTTCACTTGTGATCTACATTAGACCTTAATGTATTTTGTAAAGATGATCTGTGCCAATATAAACCTACGTCACTGTTAGCGTTTCTTGCGTGCACATCGTCGTAAAACCGTGAGTCTTAATATGTATATTATTTTTTTCAGATGAACAAAGCTGCAGAAAAGTCCTGATCACAACTTCAGAGAGGAAAGGAAACATCGTCTCTCCACGTTTTCCCTTACCTTATGAAATGTGGGTAAACTTGTTGAATTCAAAAGCATATTAAACAATTTACAGTCTACCTTTTGTATGCACCAAGGACAAAAATTTGCATAAGGGATTATTTACTGATAAAAGAGTCCTGGAAATATGCTTGTACGAATTTATATTTATTTTATTCCAAACATATGTCCATCATACTGCTAGTTTGGTGATGTTTTATAATTGTATGGTAGTAAAAATACGGATTCCATTACAAAAAGAGATGCTCTGAATACAGATATATTTAAGCCTCCGAAATACTGACGCCTTTTACCCAAGGTGACATGGGCAAAATGTTATGAGAAAAAAATGCGTTTATTGCGTTTGGAATTCCTCAAACTCAGAATGAATTGAATTTGTGATTTATTTTCATTCGCATTCTGTTATTTGACAAAAAACGCATATATAACCTAGTGTTTTTAAAATTTTAACAAAAGCAGATAGGAATCTTCAACATTTTTTGCGATGGATGATTTGCACTTATTAACGCATTGAATCTGACATGTACAAGTCGAACAAAATGATAGCTGTGGGTCCTATAGCTTGTACAAGAAAGGTTGGAACAATTGAATCACACGTATAGATTTACACTTCAAAACCTGGCAATACAGAGATAACTATGAAGGTACACACTGTGGCTACCCTGCTCCCAAGTCTATCAATAGAGAGTGGCCTCTGTCGGCAACTTTAAGAAATATATTTTTGTAAATTCTATGGGATTTGCAAAATCTAGATTGAAGTTAAGAAGTATCATAAGCCCAGTCATAATATACTTATAAACCTATTTGTGAACCTATAGATATCAGGTGAGTTTCATGTGTAATATCAATGATATAGTAATGTGTAAAACTAACAATTATAGCTGACATTTTATTCAATGCATGTGTGAGGCAAGATGTTTCTTAAAGTTGAGAATTGCTAGCATTCAATTTCTCTAAGCTACTACTAGCTTTAGTTTGCACCTGTCTAAGGTCAGGAGAGACATATTTTTCTCCATGCTGTATTTCATATTCATCACTGATATAAAAATGATACTGCAGTTATTGATATGTCTGGTTTGGACCTTTGGCTTGCACCTTTGCTTGTTTGATGGTTGGCGAGTTTTGATCGTGCATGGTTCTTGTTTGCTAGGATTTTTGGTTGCATTTTCTCTGGTATTGTTGAATACTGTTGTCCGCCTCTATTTTTCATTGCAATAATTGTTTTATGTTGTCAATATTATATTTTACAATCTTTGGATTTTGAAGAAGTTAAAAACATGCTGCTGATTTCCAGTCGACTTTTTGTATTTTTATAGCTTACATGTACATTATGTGAACATATGCACTTGCTGTTCCATGGTTCACGAGCGGTGAAAAGTACATATTTCCTGACTGATAACAAAGGATGCCATTATTTTTACTGCTCGTGGAACCACAGAGAAACGAAAAAATAACTCCACGATATTCTTTTTAGTTTCGGTCTATTGACAATGTAGTCGCCATGGTGACATGGGTAATATAGTGGATAAACTGGTTGTCTGGAGAACCCCACGATTAGTCGATTTGTGTACTATTGGGCTATCCAGTGTGAAATAAATATGTTTAAACTCAAAACTTAAACAGATGAACCAAGTGGTGAATTAATGGTTGACAAACTCAGATTAGATAAATAAATAATTGGTTTGTAACGTCAAAACATTTCGAAATAATTGGTCGGCTAGATGCCTGAATGAAGTATTTGAGCTCCAGATTGCCTGAAAGATATTGTAAAAACGAAATGGAAGAAAGATCAGATATGTTTTGGATGAGTAGTGCGGAAAGTATAAAAATGTTCAACATTACTGGCACATGGGATCGGGATCGAAAATATTGATTTGTGTGTGATTTTAATTTATGTGTTCAAAACAGGCAGGTTCTTGAAATGTTAGTCATTGCTTACTGGTGATCTTATTTTTGTTATTCAAAATTCGTGTCTTGCCACAAGAAGTTGGCATTTGAAAACGATTTTATTCTTTCGCGTCTTGACTGACTTCAATTTTCTTAAATTTAAGGAGAACGTCATTCATGGACCACAAAATGCTACTAGAAGTAGCTGTATATATCAAAATTGTTTCACCTCCAAAAGAATTAAATTATTTGCCCATAAATGCACTCGTTGTGGTTTATGGTATAAGTAAGTTCATTGGAAAAGTCAATATTATTGGCGTCAAATTGCGCTAATTTAAATGCAACCTTTATTTCAACCAAAATTCATACTTCAGGGCCTGTCTAAAACAATCAAAATATTATTGAATTCTTCAGTTCTGAAAATTTTCGGACTCGACTCAATTTGTCGCTGGTACGCGATGCACAAAACTCAAACGTGCATTTTTTTCTATCTTGATTGAAAATCGAATTCTTGTCCCTTTTTAAAACTTAAACAATCTGCTGTAAAAAGAAAAAATGTAAAGCCTTAATGCAAGTTCACAAGCTCTTGAAAAGAATGTAAAAATCTACCGTGCAAACCATTCAAATTCCCCAGGTGACAACTTTAATCGGGTATAGTTTTAGTTCAAATACACTGAAACCCCATTATTACAACAATCAAGAATCCGACCTATTCACTTAACGACACCAGTTTTCAGAGACAAAAAGTTCAGTGTCTGCTATTTATTCATTTTCTGACAAATTCAGTTATCTGACAACTTTTTATAAGAACAGATGGTATCACTAAATAGGTCTCACTGTAATGTTCATTTCAGAAATACTGACATCTGCTGGGTGTTAGAAATTGATGAGGCTTTGAACAACACCGCCATACATATGTCTGTGAAAGAAGTCTACTTGGAAGATGCCACACCTTGTCATACCGGCGACTATGTGGAAATCAGAGCTGGTATACTTTTGAACGGTTCCACAACGGTCGTTCCTGCAAAATTTACACATACATACACACACACACACACACACACACACACACACATATATATATATATATATATATATATATATATATATATATATATATATATATATATAAATGGTTGACTCACCAATTTCCGATAATTTGAAAGATCATTTACAACTTATGATGTTAAGTTACGTTTCGAGCAAAGTTTTAAACCTATGACATAGGAAATCTTCTCAAACTTTCATGTTTGGTAGTTATTTATGGGAAAAAATACAGCTCAACACCGAAACGTGCCCTTTGTATCCTCAACTCTCAAATTCGTAGCAACTGCTGAGGCATCTGAACATTTTTATCATGTGGGATAAATTTAATTCATAATTCCAATCACACATGCGTGAGTACTTGAATGACTTGATAAAACAAACCATTTTACCCATTACTTAAAATGAGTGTTATTCTGTTTTGACATTTGAATTGTTATCCTATCGGAAATAGGAGAGTGCTCGAAACTGCTATTTTGTAGAAACTGTATATGGAGAAGGTGACAGTGGATCTGGGTGAAGAATGAGGGAAATTAAATATTACGGGGCATATTTTTACACATTCATTTCTTCCACAAAATTATTGCCATGTAATTAAATCAGGCCCATCATATCTTTGTAAGCATGATAACATGCTGCCAAGTTTGCTTAGGTTATCGGAAATGGCGAGGTCCTGCATATATATATGTATATGTATATATATATATATATATATATATATATATATATATATATATATATATATATATATATATATATATATATATGGTTGTATCGATACACACATACGGTTGTGTGTGTCTATTCGCACTGAGAAGATAAAGAATAAGAATCAAGGAAAACTACATATATCAAGCGATTACAGCCGAACAATAACAATCTATAGACAAATACAATATGCAGTTGTTAATCTCGGGGCTATTATTCTGAAACTCCTTTTTAACATTTGCACTTTCTCAATTTAAATTGAACCTAAAGTAAATTAGGAAAAATCAAACAAACAAGACCTGAACTTTTTTGGAATTAACACGCAACTTGTAAGGGTGCACAATGTTGGACAATGCATTGTTACTTACACATTTGCTTATGGTTTTGTTTTCCTGATGCAATTTTTCAACTGTATCTGAAATATAGAATATGTAAATTGGTATACCTGTATGTTATCTTTCTTTTTTGAAACAAGTATAGGCGGAGCATGTTTACGTTAAAAAAGATCACATGTGAATTAGATGATCCTGCATTGTTTAGGAAGATTTGTATAGCACAATATAGCATGTCAAGAAAATCAATACATGCCTACTCTCTGTCCAAATGTCATGTTTACCATAGGTATATATTTCTGCTCTGATATTATTATGCGTCAACATTTTCCCGCCTGATGTGGCCAAAACGGCCATAGTAGCAAATGTCATCTGCCTCTATGTTTTGCTTGATCATCTCATTGACAGACGACTCAATTAATGCAAATTATACAATAGCCCCAGGTCAACAGTTACTTCTCTAACATGTGTTGGGTGCTTACCCCATGCCAAAGGATGTTGAGCGAAGCTTGTACTAAACCCGAGGTCAAAATAATGGATGTATACACATATATGAAGGAATGGATGACAATATCTGGGTAATGGTAATTGACCATTATCGCATACTGCAACAGGTGCTAAAATTTCTATGGGGCGCAGTAGTACCATATGTGAATGATTAGAAAGTGTTTTCATGGCAAAATAGTTGCGAATTGATATTTATGATGTATCTGTTGTATTCCTTTGAGATCACTCTCGAAGATTTCAGTTTATGTTTATATATTTGCTTTCAAGAATAGGCAGAATTCATATCTAACAATATTCATACTAGCACTACGGGAACTTGCCTATTATACATGTAGGACAGTAAACATATGGTACGTGTAGATATATAGATACAAACGTATACATAAGTATCATCGTATCATCTGGCCAGGAGTAACACAGACTGTTTATAATATTACAGTCGGTGCTATATTCTTTTTGAAGAATCAATTCTCTTTTTCTTTTAAGAAGTAAACTTTATGAAATAAAAGCAGCCTTTAGGGTTTGTTCAGGTTCCCATGTTTCCCTTTCTATTCTGTCTTTATTAGGGCCCTCTGTCGATTCTAAGCTTCTACGCACATTTTGTGGGACAAAGAAGCCATGGGATGTTCGAACTGAAGGCCGACATGCATATGTAAGATTTGTCAGTAACGCCAAAAACCATTACCACAGAGGATTTCGGATTGAATACGAAGCCGTGGCCAAAGACAGTGGCAAGTTTTTACCAAACTCCCATTTTCCCTTGCTGATGTCTTTATATATGCTGGCATCTGTAACTGAACATACATTTTGTATAATAAGTTTACCACTACAGGAATGTACATTAACCAACATTTCCAAAACGTCAGTTGAAGAACAACTGTTTTGTGATATCGTATGTATTCAACCTGCTCATGAATTCAAATAAAATTCAACCAGATACTTAACTTTTTGCAATGGTCAGTGCCATGACAAAAATGCAATAATTAATTGATAACATATTGGTCCTTGAATTATAATGAACAACTGCATTTAGATATGTGTTTTTCCTTACTAAAAAGGTTATATCAGTTATATCAGACTTCTAAATTTACACCCTTTCCTACTGCAGAGCCACCATCTTGCAATTCCCTGACGGCAACAAATTACAAGAAGACCCTGCAGTTACCGGATCATCCAAACAAAAATGAGATGTAAGATTTTAAACTTTATACTTTCGTTACCTTACCACTGAATCAACTTTAATGGACACTTTACCAATAAGTGCAGGCTGCAATTCAAATGTAAATGATGACCCAGTGTTGCTTAAACGTTTCGAGCTTTTGCCCAAAAAATACTTGTTTCATCGCCCGCAAAACCGCATTCAGTCTACGATGTTGAAGCTTGAAGAAGTCTGAAATAATGTTTTTGGACCTATCATAATAAAATTCAAAAATTGCATATATATTCATATATAATTTCGCATATAATGGTTAATCCAGGGAGACCCGCATTAAGGCTGGGATCTGCCGTCTTCGTGTAGCTTAACTCTAATAAGACAAATTTAAAATATATTGCTTAATATGCAGCATAAATTAATCTGAAAGAAGTGAAGCACTTTGGGTGCACACTATTGACTTTCTACAAACACCTACAGTGAGTACAATAGTATATCACATATTACGTCTTGTTAGACCTAGAAAAAAATAAAATAAAATAAAGCAAAAGAACTAACCAGAAGTACCATGTACGTTATGAGCAGTACAATAGACGGATAACAGCTTGCTATAATTACGATTATTTGCGTATTGGATTAAACCTTTAAAAGAATATACGTGTAAAGTATATAATGCAGTTAAGGTACGTAATTTAGGTATTCTATAATGTATGCAAGGGCGACATCTTTTTGTGTTTATGAGCTTTGATTCATGAGCTAAAATTTGATTGCCCGTATGAGGTGTCATTAAATCTGCTAGGCACATGCAAGATTCTATTTGGAGTATCTGTACTATCTTGAGTTAGTAAGTTGTATCTTTGAAACAGTCATTAGAAATCCCACCAGCTGCATTGTTTACATTTTTACAAAAACACTTACAACATGAAAGCTTGAAAAGATTATCCAGTTACAGCTACTCAAGTTTTAAAAAGGGTGATGTACGTCATAGATATTTAATTTGTTCATTAATCGGACTGCTTTTTTCTGGAAGCTAACTTACCTTTAGCAAGAATGGAAATCCCCTGCAGGGTAAATTTTGATCAGAGTTTACTTGCAAACTGTTTAAATATGATTGAACAGGGTTATCCCTTTATAGGGCTATTTTCTTCGTTGTGTCAAACACGTAACGAAAGTACTTAATCATATGCTATACTAAGAACCTGACTGTTGTGTTGAATCACCCTTTGCATAGTGTGTTACATAGAATCCCTGTTTGACTTTTTTGCACTTTCTCCACGAACACACAAGGACTATATCTAAAGCAAAACCCTGGTGATCTTTCCGTTTACGGGGCGCAGGGTATATCAATTCTAACGTCATAAATCAATGGTCATTGCATGCTGAAGCTGCAGCTCTTTCTGTGACGTACACCTTGAAAGGATGCCCTTGAGGTGTCAAAACGCTTTCCTAGCATCAGCAGCATGCAAGTAATTAATAGTACACTGTAACACACACACACACATATACATGCATATATATATATATATATATATATATATATATATATATATATATATATATATATATATATATATATATATATATATATATATATATATATATATACTACTTGCAAGACGATTAACAGTAATTATTGTTTGTCAAGTATCCATGCCAGTTTTGTGAGCTGTGCTGGACCGCGGTTGTGATAGTAAATTTCAAGTTTTAATTTCAGTGATACATATATGTGTTGGAGGATCAAATCGAACTTATCCTTCGTAATGTTGTTGGTAAAGGAACTCCACCTGACCTGTCAGGTGTCCACGCTACAGGTTGTAACGAACGAATATGGTAACGGTATGTACAATTATTATATTTGTGTCTTTCGTCGAAAACCACTTCCTGGTAGTCATCCCCCTATTCCGCAGTCCGAAACCTTCACATTCCACAAGTTAAGCTGACACTGTTTAACCTACAGAAATATGTATGTTACCTTGGGGACACAAATTTCTGCTTTTTTCCATATAATTTGAATTCTATTAAGTTGATCATAGATATATATCGTCAATTTATGTGCAAAATTATATTCATTTTAAAGAATTAGAATATACAGGCGCGTGAAAATGCATGTTTTGTGTGCATCTTGCTATAGATTATTCCGGAAAGGGATGTGCTAAATATCTTTCATGTAAGTACCAGTATGTCTGTATTTTCACAAAAAGTCATGGCAAGCGCTTTGTCAACAGCACTTTGAGTCTGTTATGCGACAATTTGTAATAACGACGCTATTTATCTCAGAGCAATGGACAGAAATTTTCAAGAATTAATACTGTGCAGTTTTTTATAATTGTGGCAAAATGTAATATTACAGCGTTATGAAATTTGTAATAACATATTGCAGAGAAACATAATGAATCAGGTGAGTTGGAAATGCCATGAAATTAATAAATTGAGCATAAGTGTGTTTCAACGAGATGAAAGGTGTTGTTGAGACGCCCCCATATGAACTTCATCAAGATGGACAGTGTCTCTGTCGGTAAAAATTTATTATTTTGATTAACTAAAGAAGAGAAAGCATGCGTAAAAACAAGACGAAAGCCTGGCAGGGTTTAGATCATAGCTTTATTCACAGGGAGCGATCAGCCTGCAATATTGCACATTTTCAAGCATGATAACATGTCGGCAAATCGTCATTCACACGGTTCCGACTGTCGACAATTTTATCCCCCGCTGTCATGGAAATTATAACATACCCAAACCTTTCGAATATCAAGTTTAATGTATACCCACCTCCAGGACTTCAAAGTAGTGGCCGCCCACCACCACCGGAGGACGCTTTCTCTTATAGCCTTATGATCAAGCCAATGGCCCTCTCCCCAGAAGCTCTTTGATCCAACCAGGGATCACCAAACACGATCCAGATTTTCATTCTAAAATTTGTTCATTTGGACTCGTCCGTAGGCCTGTTTTACAGAGGTGGCAAGTCACAGTCAATTCCAAGATCCTTTTCACAGATCACGGTTTAATTCATCAATCTATGTTGGGATTTCAGTCCCATCTATCTCAATTACAGATGTCGCCAAATTGTAAAGTCTATCACAATGCACGTGTATTTATTTTGATCAATAACGCTTATAAAGAAATAGCCGAAAAGATTGCCCATTTGAGGCCTGGTTATGAAGCGATCGCATCGCAAGAAAGCAAGAGAGAAAGAAAAATGAATGAATGAATGAATGAATGAATGAATGAATGAATGAATGAATAGATCGGTCTGGGTGAAACATCTCTGAATAGAACCTACATGTCGGCTATTAAATTTGATTATACATGTCCCAGACCCACACCCATAAATGTGACAGCTCTGAGTTAAAAGGTGTTTTGTTCCCTTCATTATGGCCACCAAAACAATGTGGAAAAATGACAATATTTTTAATGATTAGGTATGCAATAAAGAACCAAGAAACCTTTCATAAATATCAATATATAGGTGCATTCAATAATCGTATTGATGTCAGTATGTTTATTTTTACAAGTTCTCCGATTAAAACTATTTTTTTTTTCATTTCATTGAAAATGAATATTCTACTATTGAAATAGTGTTATTGGGAGGCGTTTTCGACAGTTCAAGTCAGAGGCATCTTGCATTGCAGTTTTTGTGAATAATACCACCTGTATGGTCCAATTCATGGGTGTCACCTTCACGTTGAGATGGGCTACAAATAAAAATACCCTTACTGTCATTGGATAAAATAAGAAAAATAGACAAAGGCTACTTTCCTTAGGCGAAGCAAGAATTTGGACAAACATGATCTTTAAATAAGATCAAAATGTATGTGAGTGATGCAGAGACCAACTTTCAAATAGGCAAACCAGAGACAGACTGGAAACAGTACAGCTCTACTCGATATGCAAAATTTGATTCTTTGTCTCAATTTGAGCTCTCTAACTGTTATACCTTTGCTAAATTACATTTGCCTGCTGATACTTGCATTTTGTCTCTTTTACCTCCTATCGAAATTGTAAAATGATTACGATGGATCAGATTTCTTTTCCCAGTTGTTGCTTTTCTAAAATTAATCTAATAAATTTCATACATTTCTACAGTCGTAAGTTAGAGACAGTCCACGTTTCAGGACTTTAACATCAGAGGATTTGTCTCAAAAATGCCTTCAATCGCGTTGTAAAATATAAGAACCAAATGAAAATTTGTGTTACCACTGACCCCTTGTATGTCTAGGCATTTAGCGTATATACGAAAGATCATTCAAGGAAACATTTTTTTTAAAATAGAATTAAAAAGAAATGATATTAAATAATACTTCTGAACAGTCACTATTGTTCGGATTTTAATTTCTTGCAATGTGCTGCAAGATATTATTACAAATTGCACAATGTGATAATATTACATCTAACCGCAACTTATAAATTGACGCAGCAGTACACATTTCTGTAAATTTCTGCCCATTTCTTATTACAAAAAAAAACAAAAACAAAAACCAAAAACAAACAAACAAACAAACAAAAAATAAACAAAAACCCAAAGAAATTGTCTAGGTATTACAAATTGTTACAGTATTACACATTGCCGCAGTATTACACGTTGTCGCAGTATTACAAATTGTTGCAGTATTACAAATTGCCGCATGACAGAGGGCATTGTGCCTACAGTGCACCGAATAAAACTTATGACCTGGTCTCCATCTCGGCGCGGAAACGGTTAAACTTCAAACGTCTCACTGATGTACAACTCGGTGCCGACTTCGCCTGACATTAAGTTCATAAATTTAGGCTCCCTGAGATTTCCCTCACATGGCCAGAATAACCGTGTTAACAGTGTGTTTGTCATATCAACTTATGCTGATATATAAAGTGTTTGTTAGAAAACATTGAGCAGCTGTAGTTTTATTTTAGCCAGTCACCTCTTCAAGTGGTGTGGAGATATGACTGACAAATCTGTCAAAGGAAGTTCCAAGAACGGCATTCGCATCTTGTTTCAATCTAAAGGCAACAAGACCAGTGGAAAATTCAGACTTCGTTACATTGGCTTCAATGGTAGGTTATAAGAGTGATATATTCCTAATATTGATAAGCGTAACTTTATTGTCAACATATCAGACCCTGTGTTCCATTTCTTAACATTTGAATACATTAAAATTGCCTGAATAGCGGGACTCCGTTCCGCTGATATTTACCGGGACGAAAATAGTACTACCCGACACGAAAAGGTACTTCCCAGGAAAGTGAGAAAGTGAATGCTGGTAAGTCAATATGCAAGCAAAAATATGTGTTCTTTAAATTGTTTGAATGACTTGCATTAGCACGGATGTAAGCCAGCTCTTTGCAGCTCTTGTTAGTCGTGTCAATGGATGGAAAGGCAAAAGTAACCTGGTACATAATCGATGAGAATAAAGATTACTTGCTTCCTAGTTTTAGGCACCAAAAGTATCATATTGTCTCTTTCGTGGTGTCCAGGATTAAGACCAGCTCAGCCCGGTGATCCCCTGGACCTGGCCCTGATTGTGCCATTGACCATATGTGGGGCATTCGCTGTCATAGTGGCATTGGCTATTGGTATAACAAAAGCAGTCGGTAAAAGAAAGGAACAGGGTGAGGAGGATGGAGCCACTATGTACACCGGCACAAAGATTGCCATTACACAGCTCACAGAGGGACTGGGCACCGTCATGCCAATGTCGGACACTGAGGTGAAAGATACTCCTCCAGCCTATGATGACATTGATAAAAAGGAAAAGGTGTCACCTTAACTTTTTTAAATGAACTGAAAAGACGGAGAGTTAATCTTGCAACATTGTGAGCTATGTTGGTGGTGAAAAACATATTATAAATGTTGACCTTTACAAAGAGCTAGACTAAAGCAGCGTATGGATCTCTGTCTACTCGTAATTGTGTACAAGTGGTAAACAATTTTTATGCATGTTATGTTTAAAATAAAAAAATGTACGAAATATTGTAGACCAAAATGAAAGTTTAAACTGAAAAGTCAAGATACATTTCATTGACTTACATCTGCACCCAATGGTTAATCTTGCTTTGTTCCACCTGCATATTTTGTTTTGCAGTTTCATGTAGAAAATACCCAATGCTCGGCTGAATGTAAATTTTGAAATGTGAACATTTGTAAAAATGTACAAATGAAGACAACGCCCATTAACTTTAGTATGCCGAGTAACAGAGTGTATCTGTTATCAGGTCAAATGTACGCCTTCATGCTTGATCGAAGGTAAACAGCGTGCCCATTGAAAAACTGGGACTCCGTGTTATACATGGAATACTTGAACAAAGTGAATAGGTTTGACGATAAACTACGGCGGGACAAAACGTTTTGCCTTTTTTGCTGTATTAGGTAAATATAGCCCCATATCTGTCGATGTCGTGCTCAATTTTCAACATTTTTACCCTTCTTTTAAAATTTGAACATTTGTAGAAATGAAAATTTTACAAATGAATTTTTTTAACAAACGAAAATTTTCTTTTACTTTTTCGGGAAAAAATGGCTAAACTAAATTATCTAAATTCTTGCATCTGACAACTACGTTTTCAATTGATGTCTTTCTTTGATTAGTACTTGTGAAATACCAAAAAACCATTGTGCAGTGAAAAAAAATCATGCAATCGTGTGTATAGCTGAACCCTCAGCAGTCGGTCATTTTATTTGGATGAGCACGAAATGATGCATAACTTGCACAGATGCGTATGGGCAAGAGCAATTCACACATTTATTTGGTTTGTATTGTAACAATGAATCAATAATCGAATTGTACCTGCAGATGGTGTATATTAAAATACTTGTATTTTAGTAATCTTGGTCTTATGCATAATTACTTAATCAGTATTATATGTTAGGGATTGCAAATTTAACATTGAAAAAATAATCAAATCCTCTCTCTAGGCGATGTGTATTTAAATCTTTGTATTTTAGTAATCTTTGCCTCATGCATAATTACTTAGTATTATATGTTTGGGAATGCAAATTTAACAGTAAAGCAACTGTTGAATTGTATGTCCAGGTGATGTGTATTTAAATCCTCGTATTTTAGTAATCTGGGCCTTTTGCATAATTACGTAATCAGTATTATATGTTTAGGAATGCAAATTGAACCTTATAACCTCATGATGAGCCAACTTACAAAAATATATATATATATTGTTTTTCTGGCAATTTGGGTTATCATGGTACATATTACATATATGTGTATTGTTTTTATTATCATAATATCCTTCAAATGAGCTAGTTTGGACTATTCATACATAAATGTGACGTATTAACGACAAGGGTAAAACATAACACCTTATCATATAGCTATAAATGAAACGGATTTGACAATATATGTCAATATAGCTTCCTTGTTACTTGCCAAGTCAGCCATGCATTCGAGCTGGTAGTTTCTGTATACTCCAGACGACTGTCAAAGATAACAATTATGGCAGCGTCAAGAGATGGAACCCTTTTGGTCACTGTTATCAAGGCACAAAATAAATTAGCCAAAAAAGTTCCCTCACCCCCGCTCCCAAAAATAACAGTTTATTAGAAATATACAATAAATGCTTCATTGTGTTGGTCATTAAACTTTATTATATATATATATATATATATATATATATATATATATATATATATATATATATATATATATATATATATATATATATATATATATATATATATATATATATATATGTATATATATATATATAATTATAGTAATTATGTATAATAATAAAGGCGGCATGACGACCTGAGGTAGCGCCTGACCGTTTTTGGATTGTTTTGTTCATTTTGCGCTTTTGGGCATTTTGACAGACAGACATAATGTCTATCAGTTGTGCAAATTGTTGAGTCCTAGTCCCCACACAATCTAAAGAATCTAAAAAATACTTTTAATGCTAACATGGCAGGCAATGTAAGCCTATGAATTTTGATTACAGACAAAGTTATTTGCACCAAAATGTCCCCTTTAGGTGGATATTTCTCTAAAACTAATTATCTGATTTTCATCGAATAAAAAACTGATTTACTCTAGTATTCTTTGGAGGAAAAGCGTATGTGGGATTTTCTAAGAAATCGTCAGTTCATTTTTTAAAATTTGTGTCAAAAATGAAGAGTCCGCCAACTTTAGCATCTTTGACAAAATAGCCGTTTTGTAATTTAACAAAGTGTAACATATATCGCTGTAACACAATATATATATACACACACACACACACATATATATATATATATATATATATATATATATATATATATATATATATATATATATATATATATATATATATATATACTTCACACACAGGTGTGTGTGTGTATGTGTGTACTCCTACGAGCCTTTGGGGCAGAGTCTGTTCTGTCTGGTCCGGATCCGGAGTATATCGGAAAATATATCCCTTTGGACCGGATATACACTTATATATATATATAACACTTTCCACACCAATGATATAATGGTTCGAGTTTGACTTTTCAGTAGAAATTTGTTCCTGTATTTTTTTGCAATAAGAAGCTGAAAAATAAGGTTTGTATGACAAATCGTATCATCTTTGTCTAACCCTTATCCAGCAACTGCACCAGAAGGTAACTGGTTCAAAATTTAAATATTGTACCAGATAATAATACGTCCAATTTTTATTTCAAAGTACTTCTATTTGTATAGAATATTCTTTCTTCCGTTTCTTACCTTATATACAATTGTATTTTGTTAACAGATGTAACAGTAGGTGCTTCTTACCCAGTTGCTGTATGTGTAACAATACACGTGTATATGAATTTATCAAGTGAGAAAATCTCTTGCATCTCTGTGCTGTAAACTTACCATAGTACACCCATGAAAGGTGGCCCGGCGATATTTAGCGGATGTTCAGTGCTTGGGCGAAGTCAACTTGACAGTACCATTGTAAATATATTTTCACTCGTGATATTTGTCATTTATATGTGTATACAATATACATATATATATATATATATATATATATATATATATATATATATATATATATATATATATATATATATATATATATATATATATAAATATATATATATACAGTGTCAAATAAATACGATAAAAGCTGTGAGTTCCGAGTTTTGAACAAATGTATTAGTTTGCATAGTGATAATCTTGAGCAACTGTCACCGAATGGATTGCCTCAACATGAAATCCTGTTACTTGATGAGGAATTGCCCCGCTGCTTACCTTATATAAAATTAGCCCCTCTTCAAAGTGAACTTTCTGAGCTCAAGTGCAAAAAACGCGAAGACCACTGAGACTGTACTCGTGGCGGTGGCTCATCAAAGTAATTTACTCTCTTTGTGGCCAATCCACGTATCAGCGTACCCTTGGCAAACATAAATGGCACACGTCCTGGGAATTTATCTCATTCAGATGCAAGAAGACTTGATCCTCTGTAATCGCACAAAATATTCCCGACAAAATGAGTCACACACACACACACACACACACACACATATATATATATATATATATATATATATATATATATATATATATATATATATATATATATATATATATATATATATATATATATATATATATATATATATATATTCATACAAGCACGTCATATTTCTTTCCTGATCATGACAGAACATAACAATTAGCCTATACCAACATTATCAGCTTGGCCTGTACTAACTTTTAAGTTTGTCATTTCTTGGAATACCAACTTGAGAAAGTCCTGCTTCTATGATAGTCTTCTAAGTTAATTGCATCAGCTCACTTTCTCTCCCAGATAGAGAATACATGAACAACTGTCCTAATAGTGGACTTGTTGAGACAGTGTATGCTGCTTTTTATAGTGCAAAGGTCTGACTTGGCACAAGCATTACTTTGGATCAAATGAATGAATACTGGGTGATTTGTGAGTTCAAAAATCAAAGAAAAGCTGGATGAAAGAAATTCATGAACACTGATAATGTGTAACACAACTGTATTTGATATAATAAATGACACATGGAACAGGTAAAATCACATTACAATGACAAAAATCAGTAACAAAGAAAGCATATTTTTCAGTGAATACACTGAAATAATGATATAAAGATTGGTACTGCCATTTTATGAGCATTTCGATCAGGGTTTATACGTCATATTATATTTGAGGTCAACTCTATCCTGTCTGTATAATATCACAGCCACTTCACCTGTAAATATGTTCATCCCAAATGTTTATTTTATCACAGTGCTTATAATAGTTAAAAATACTAATAGCATATGGTCCTTGCCCGATTAAAGGTTAAGTATCATATTCTGACATGTATACAGATACATCCCTTAGAAAACAAAATTGTTAACAGAATTATAAACACATTTGATGAGACTCGCGTTGATTGAGGTGTAACTCTTTTACTTTTCTGGCCACAATTAAATCATGCTTGTTCATTTACCAGGTGTGAACAGTCACCCCCACACCCCCAGAGTGTGATGCATGGCTGCCTATTTACGCACCATCTGCATGAGGATTTACGTTCACTTAAACACCAAGACATTACTAGATAGATAACGTTCTGGAGATGGTTTGTGCAGTGACCTAAACTGGCACTGAAGCAGTATCCGAGGTATTCTGTTTTCATTTCCATCCAGCTGGAGGTTGCTGCTGAATCGAATCCAAGGTCATTCAATCTGCTGTCTGCAAATTTATAGAAAAACAAGGCAGACACGTTAGGAAGACTACCATGTGCGTAGCCAGTATATTGGATGCAAACACTGTCAAGCTAAATTCGACAAGAAAAACAATTAATCATCCGTCGGTAGAGGAGCCACACGATACTCACAATTTTGTCTTAAATTAAGAATACCATGAAGATTTTGTCCACTGCATATTCATGAAGTCACTCATGCAAAATATTTGCTATGTCATAGAAATACACAACATTTTATTTTGACAACTTAAAACGTGTGTTCATTCACCATTTGGGTCTAGTGGATAATTTTGTAGTTCTACAAATTTTTGCGCAAGATTTGTTTTGTGCAAAGTAGATTTTTCTAAAATTTGAAACACTGCACGTTTTAATTTATCACAAAAATGGCAGTGCGTCTAGCGCAAGCACAATAGGTAAGTTATAACTCTCGTCACTTCATTGATTAATTTGGGGTATTTCAATTTTGCGCATCAAGCACTCGCGCCGCCAACGCAAAATTAATTCAAGTGCAAAAATTTCCAGAAATTAAGTCTATCTGAAATCATGAGGGTACCAGCGTCTTTCTTGTGTGTGGATTTGTCAGAATAGTCATTAAATGTCCAAATAAGCACTGAAATGCATTTCGGACATTCAAATTAGCCACATTGAATTAATCACATTGTTAATATGTTGTATATTGTCCATTTTTGACACTTATTAGCATAATTTGTCAAATGAGGGAATATACAGGTAATCATTCTGAAATAAGAATTGGTCATGATTTGTACTAATTGAATACTACAGGTCTCAGTTCTAACACAAGAGAATATGGACAACACACCAGAGTATTGCACAATCTATAAGCTTCCATAATGTCAAAGCTACTTAAGTTCTTTTTTCGAGCTATAACTTTCAAATGACCTTCAATCGCAAGTGCACTGGCAGAAAGGAGTTTCCCACCATACGAATAGTATAGAGGGATGTACTACACACGCTTCTTACTCAAAAGGTTCCAAAGTTACCCCGAATATCTAAATAAAAGCCACCTTGAAATTTAAGGTCCATATGGTCGCTTAGTACCAAAATAATCTCAGAAATGCATTACATAATCTTCAAATTAGCTAGTTTGGACCGTTCACACATACTTTTACCAAAACATCTGAAAAAAAAAAACGTTTTTGCAGGCCATGCAGTCATGACAATAGTCCGGGATTCGTATGGTGTACATGACAAAGGCTACAGTCACATAACACTTATTAGGTGTTCAGTTTTACTATTCTGAACCAATGTTTAGACATATGCAAACATATTTTTGAAGGTAACAGGCACTGGCCCAGTTCCTTTAATGCAACAATGCTGCATACCTTTTTGTGAGCACAAAAAAAAAATCCAATAGCAAAGATATATTTTTTCAAAAGAGTAGAAAGGGACGTTTTTGGTGTCGCTTGTTTGCAAACTTGTTTCTGGTTTAGCAATAAACGGTCTCCAAACTTCACATGCATACAATATGATCGGGGAGACGACTCTCTCAAATACTGATATCTCATTCAGCAATACAAAGAATTCGTTTCAATTTAGCTGCTGCATTCGCCGCTCTAGCACATACGTTATTTAAAGCAAGAGTTCACGGACCGGAGGTTTTTATTTTCTTTTTCTTTATACAAAAAAATGGGGAAAAAAATCTAATACTTCGTTTCCTAAAGTGACTTTTCGGTTTCAGTTTGCGTCCAACTATATTGAATATGATAATTTTGACTTACTTTGACTGGAACCCTAATTGATATTAGGATTCCAGTATTTACAATAGATATTAAGTCTATCCATGCAATTTTGTGGGCCTTGTTGACTTTTCTAAGAAAAGAACTAAATCATCCGGAAACACCAGTAACACATGGTCGGGTTTTTTGTCATATAATTGGATAGAGTTACATTATTCATCGAATTGGCCCCGAGGTCATTTATCAAAAAAATTAATAGCGTAGGACTCAAGACACATCGCTGATCTACACAGTTTTGTAGCAGTTGTCAAAGTGCCGCTCCAAAGTGCTGAGGTTACTGGAGCTTCAAAGATGTTAGGCAAATATGCTAAAATCATATCAGCTGCAGACGGAGAGAATTCTATATCAAAAGACTTCATCCAAAATGAAGGATATTAGGTTAGAAGGATTATGAATAATAGATGGGCAACTTGTAAAAAAACTCAGGTTCTATCATCCAGTCTGTATGACGTTTTAAAAATTCAAATTTGACAGTTATGCAACTGCAAGATACTTAGCTACAGTTTTCAGTCTGTATGACGTTTTAAAAATTTAAATTTGAAAGTGACATCTCCATTATCTTAGACCTTATCTCCTAAATTATGAGTGATTTGATCATTAGTTGTAAATGGGTCATTCGCAGTCTCCCTCGGCCCATACCATTTTATTGCAAACCTCAATCCAGAACTTTACATCAAATTCCAATTTAGATGCTCTATGCTGTATAGCATGTGTTAATCTGTTGGAGATATCCCCACATAGAAGTTCATAAGAACTGATAACAAGAGAGAATTTTGGTGCATGCCCTTGTGATGTCAAGTAACCCAAAGCCAAATTTTGGAATCCTGGCACACCAGGCTAGGGTGCATTCAGTTTTAATAGGCAAGCAGAAAATAACTGGATGATTCCTCCACCATGCATGAGTGCAAAGGCACTGACACATGGAGAGATGTAGAGCACAAGGTATCGTATAAAGGCTGACCCATATGCTTAGGATCGTGCAAAAAGCCTTGCAGTTTAATATGCATTTGGGAAAAAGATTTTGCACAGTGCATCTGCTCAACAACCCAATGGTACCCATCGATATCAATGGTCCAGAAAGCTCACCATCCTACTTTATGGATCTGCGTGAAACAGCGTGTGTGGAATTTTGATTTTGAAAATATTTGTTTGATTAATAATAACAATTGGCACAATGTTGTCACGAGAATGTGCTAAAATGAGCTGGGGCATGGTGAGTGGTTAAGCAGATGCATAGGGTGTAAATCTTCTACTGACACACGTATTAAAGTACAAGACTTTTTTCATGATCCCAAACAATGTGAGTCAGCCTTTAGGCATACCTATGTGGAAATTAAACATGTTTCTGCCCTTCAACTCGTTATGATAGGGTTAATTTTGTTTAAGATTGAAAATTCTGGCTGAAACACCTGCCATGGTGAATGAGGGTAAGCATAGGACCGCCGTAGTTGCAACTCAAAAGCTGAAATTCAGAATTCTTGCTTTCGGATAAACTTCAAACTAGCAGTGCATCAAATGATTCATAGGTTTTGTAGGACTGTTCTTTGGTGTGCTAAAAGAGTTTTGAATAGTGTACACAAAGCTATTGTAACTCATTATTTTGACACCAAACATTCACTTTTCATTTAAATGTAGAAACTATGACATAGTTTGACTTTGGTGGACAACAAATTGTAAAGTTGTGTTCGTTTTAAAATTGATATATTATTGGGATAAGGAAGAATAAAAGTAAGTAACTGCTTACCTGAGCACTTATCACAGGAACAGGATAGATCTGGTTAAGCTGCTAAGTCGGAAAAGATGAGTGGGGACGATTTGGCAACTGTAGTACACAATCCATTAATCACCAGGAATTATTGATGACCTGCCAGGCCAACCAGCAGAAAAGTGAACTACATATACATTTGGTTTGCTAACTTCTAGTGTTAGGCTAAGTTGAGATTCTTTTCTGATTCCCCCATGGACACGGATTCTGATGGCATAGACATTAACACTTAACTCTTCAGTTCAGCAAGTATGTATTTTGAGCTCTTTGTCCTGCTCTTATGTTGGTACATGACCCTCACTTCTGGTGGCAAAATTACCATAGTAATACAAGCCACCAGAAGGAAGTGAAACAGGAGACAGAACAGCAACCATATTGTTTTTTGGGTATAAAACCATGGAAATTGTGTGTACATAAGTGTTATATGGGAACTGATATAGTATGTGCAAAGCATGTGAGTGTATTGCATCATACTGGGGTATATAAGGCCGTGCCCACTTTCTCTGCCAATATTTGCTCAATGACAAATGGACTTTAAAAATGTGAAATGGAAAGATATTTGACAACCCAGCCGAACTGAGAACAGACCATGGTCACAACTAAGGGAGCATATAAAAAAGGCATTTTTGTCTGCAAACGAAGATGAAAGACTCAAAAGTGAATTGGAAAAGATCGCACACATCTTATGAAAACCTTAGAACTTTTAATTGAATGTTTGTGGAGCAGTAATGAAAGGATACCCTGGAGTCAGAGGTCCAGATGCTGAAAGAACAATTATAAGGGCTTATACTTGAGGTCCATACAGTACTGAGTCAGCAAAAAGGCTAACAGTGGAGTATGTACCTGTCACTCCTAGCAAAGCAATTACAGAAAAACATGAAGCAGGAATGGAAATGTACTGAGGATTAGAGAAAACTCCACAGAAGATGAGCCAATGGAAGTAGGTCAAGTGAAGTCAACTGACCTGGATAAAATGTTCAAAGTCATGGAGACCTGTGCCAAAGCACAAAATTGACTTTCCAGCCATATTGCCAAGTTGGAGACCAAGCAGAGGGCCATACCAAGAGGGAGGAAAGCTACTGACCATTGTCATAAAAAATGCTACCACTGCTCAAACTAGGTCACAAAATGGCAGACTGTAACAAGATGAAAGCTGGGCCTGAATCCAAAGCCACACAAAATGGGTCAGCTCATTTAAAGTAAATGCTACAAGAGGCTGTAATATAGGCTGGGGAGCCTGTCCGCCAATTGTGTTTACAAATAAATTATGTTTAAACCATAGTAAATATTACAAGATGTTCTGCAGATCATGCCTTATGTTGGCATTGACATGGAATGGACTGAGCTGCAATGCAGTTGACGATACTGCAGCCTTTGTGATGCTCTATATATTTGATAAACCGTGTCAAACTACTGGCCTATTGACACTTTTGGAATCAGCTTGCTTTGTGTACAGTGTATCTGGATAGAAATTTGATGTGTTTTGATGGACACAAATGAAGATAGACAATGCCTTACAATCAGAAGTATTAATTTTGATTGGGATAAAATTTGAAATGATCCTTGGACGTGACACACTGGATCAAGGACAGGGGGCTATTGATTACCCCAAGCAAACTTTGAAATGGTTCAACAGAGATTGGCCACTTAAACACTGCAGATTCAAGCTTCTTTGGCTATGCTCACCAAGGCTGAAATAAAGAAGATACCAAAGACTGTCAGACATTAACTGATTGATCAAGTACTTGAAGACTATGGAAATGTGTTCAGTGAGAAAGATTAGCCACATGTACTATGTGATACGGACCCAATGGTGATTGACACCAAATGACATCCACCAATCAGACAAAGCGCCTACAAGAGAGCCATGGCCAAAGGCAAAATAATAGATGAAGTGGACAAAATGCTAACAAATGATGTAATTTGACCCAGTTTCAGTCCATGGGCATTACCAGTGACTTAAGTAACCAAGCTTGATGGTTGAATACGATTCTGTGTGGACTATAGACAATTTAATGATGTCACAAAGAAGGACCGTTACCCTCTGCCTCTGATCCAGGATATCTTTAATCAAGTAGGTGGCACCGGTGTGCACACAACTCTAGACTTTAGGCAGTTTATTTGCAAATTCATGTTGCAGAAAAATTGTTTCTGAAAACTGCCTTTATTTGTGATAAGGATTTGTGTGAATTTAATCACATGCGCTTTGGACTGACAAAGCCACCGAGTCAATTTCCATATAATATACATAAAAATTCATATATAACAATTTAACATTCACTAAAGTCATCTTCTATTTACACAGGACTATAATGAGAGGGGGCCTGAAGGTGCAGTTATAGTAGCATGCAAAGAGAGTCACCTTTCTGAAAAGACTGGAGTTGACCACTGGGGGCATCTGGTGGCCACAATTGGTATTATAGTTTGGAACCTTTTGGAGCTACTCTCAACATACAAAATGGAGATCATGCAGTTAAGTCGATAGGGCCAGTTTCCTATTTGTGAGACAATTATTGACAAAAGATATGGAAAGTTGGGCAATTTCAACGTTCCCATCATGGTACGACATTAAAAATCTAAATTTATACAATGGGCTTAAGGTGTGAAAGAAAGTAAACAGAAGTTTGAAATATAAATTTTCCCATTCTGAAAAGTAGAATGGGCAGTCTAGCATGAAGTGCTCTTCATCTTCAACTGCACCTATGTTGCAAAGTTTGTATATTCTGAGGTTGACAGGGGTTTTCAAGACCTTGTGTCTGCTTACCTCAATGTGCAAGTGCAAGTAGTGAGTCCTGATGCACAGTTTGCAAAATTGCCTGTGTTCGCTGAAGTTTTTAGAAGACAACAAGTACATTTCAACCCAAAAATTGCTTTTGCATAGTTCATAGCTACCCAATTTTCCCTGTAGGTCTGATCTTTGGACATAGGAAGACCATTCTACAATAAATGTACATTTGAAGAAGTGGGATAAATTGGAAATAAATGTATTCATATTTGAGCACCCTTGATTGTCCCAAATGTGGGTAAAACCCGATTAGATCCATAAGGTTTTAGTTTGGTTTGCCCAAGAGCCAGGTTACACATGAGATTCTAAGTAGGCTAATTTTACTAACTGTATATTATCACGTAGGCAATGTTTAAACTAGAATTTTGCAGCAAGGGGGAGCAAAGTAACTTACAGAGGAAAACATCCCAGCACCCCTCTTAAAGTTGCACAGGTGGCTTTTCTGTTAACCCCCACTAAAAACATATTGAAATTCATGAGAATCTTTTCTGTGGAAAATTAATCACCCACAGACATAAAGTTGTGCGTATTGTGGGTTATAATGAGACAGGGTACCCAGAATCTGCACAATAGTCAAGGATAGGGAACATAATGCATGAAATAGTTAAAAAGCAGCCTTAATATTTCCCCTGATATTTAGCTGTTTTAGCTTAAATAGAGTTGTGTTAGCCTAGTGGCAAAGCCTATCACAGGCTGCTGGTCAACTACCATTTATGAATACTATACCAAAATAGTAATAGTTTCTAATAGTTTCAGTCATGGAACCAGCATAGAAGAAATGAAACTTGCCAAATGACCATCCATTCTTAAAGAATGGTTAGTATTTTGGGAGGGTTTTTTTTTTCATTTTTACAGACAAATTCCATTCCTTGCAATAAGCTTCTAGCTTATTAAGAGATGTTTGTAAACCCTGTTGGCTCTGGGACATTATTACTAAATAATCTGTGTAAAGCAGGCAACTAAGGTTTGCGTCATGCAAGGATACAGGGTGACAATCTTCCATGAAAAGGTCAGGCAGGTCACATAGGAACAGCTTCAAGAGTGTAGGACTTAGGGTGCAATATTGTTTCACACCAATTGTCGAGCTAAAAGTTTCACTAATGTTTAAATTAATTTTGACTCATATTTTACATCAGCATACATAGATTCCAGTACAGCCAGGAATCGTGCTCCAATACCAGCTTCCAGAAGTTTAAAGAGCAAAGCCTGCCTGTTAACAGAATCAAAGGCTGCTTTAAAATCAACAAACCAAAAAACTTGTCAACAGTGATTTTCAGAGTCAAGACATGTTTAACAGATCTTGCTCCCTGCTTAAAACGGATTAGACACTTAGGTATCAATTTATGGTCCTCAGCGAATTTAGAGAGTCACATCGGTAATTTAAAGGGCAAGATGGGTCCCCCTTTTTCTGGAGAGGACCTCAGAATTTTTCTCTGCCTGGAACATAGCCAAGTGCCTTCTGAGATGATATGGTTGAATAGCCTATAAAGAGCTGGCACAATAGCTTTTTCCCAGCTTTAAGCATTTCATTCAGGATTAAATCAGGCCAACTCGCTTTGCCATTTTCAGCCTGTGTAATGGCCATGTCTATTTCAGCTTTCGATATAGAAAAATTGAGCTCATTGAAGATTCATCTTTACTGTTGCTTACATAATGGATCATACAGAGGAGAGCTTCATTAGTATAAATAATAGGCAGGTTTATGAGATCATTAAAATAATGCATGCAGTCTGACAATGAATGGGGTTTGACTTAGCAGACTTATCCATGCCTTTAAGTTCATCTTAAACCTCCCAGAATTTTGAGGGGTTGTTTTCTCTAACAGTTTCTAATTCATTTAGAATGAAGGTATATAACTGTTCTTTTCCTTAATTTGAAGACTTTTGTAAGATGTATGCATTACTAAGAACTCCCTTTGCAAGGTTACATTAAAGGGTCACGATGCAGAGTCCTACCGACCTTTCTTAGGAGATTGTGGAGCTTATTACAGTCTATATCAAACTATTTTTGTGTTTCCTATTTGGGTATTTGTGTTTTACTTGTGCAAGTTTTGCTACTCTTAAGAAGATGTTTTGTAGTTGAGAACATCTTGGTCTTATGCACCTGCACACTCAAGGGAATTTTCAACAGAACATAGTAGTCATTTCATTATACTTTTGTTGGTTAATGCCTGGGAAAAGCGAATGGAGTAACCCTCAGACCATATCCTTCGGGGGAGGGTCAGGGCCATGAAGGAACATAGTGTAACCAATTACACATGACAGCATACAATGCATTGATAATTCATTAGACTCATGGATGAAGAAACATTCAAATGTATTTAAAATATTGGCAGAGGCCAAAAGTAATCAATGACATTAGGTTGCTCAGTATGGTTATAGCAAGTGCAGCTACCATAAAAAAAGTTGTACCATTAATAATTCTCAGCCCTGTTGCTATACATAGTGATAACAGACTTTTGCCATGATGGTGCACAGGTTTACTGTCCTAGTTGCTTAGAGTAGGCGGAGTATTGCTGATGTAGGCATACAACTCATTAGTGATATGATTGTCATCATTGAGGCAAAAGTCTGGTTCAGAATGTGTTCTGGCATTAAATTCTCCTACTACAAGACATTAACCAACGGTTGAATATTTGGCAATATCAGTCTCCAACAATTGAAAAATGTTCTCACTTTGACTGTGCGCTTAGTGGGTTAATATATGTAATGGCTAAATATAAATCTTCACCAAGGCTAAAAGATGTTTTACACAGCTTCATCCAGAGTATTTCATTGCTGGTGACAAGCACTGGTTTGACACCCTGAAGGATGAAATTCTTTATGCAAACTGAATACCTCCATAACACTTTAAAGCCATTTTGACCCTAAGCTTTTGGGGTATATAATAGTCTAGGAATGACAATATATCATCCGGACCACAGTAGGTCTCAACTAAGCATACAATATCAAAGGGTGCTAATTCAGCTTGGAAAGCTGGGTTGTCAAGCTTACATATTCTGTCGCCATCAATTCTGGAAAAAAGGTCATCAATATTCCTGTAGGCCGCAGGCAGGCCATGGCTACTGTGGGTTTTCTTTATATAAGAATGGAGTAGGACCAGGGATCTGCGCTTAGAAATAAATCTACACTTAATCTATATATATGATGAACTAAAACAAGACACATCAGATGTGAGATTTTCCTATGAGATCACAAACATAAGGTGGTCTAATCTTAATTACCTTACGAGATCAGAAACGTGAAGTAATGTAAGTTATCTTTGCATGTTAAAAACTGTAGCAAAATCAGACTGACCATAATATAATAATCATAATGATAAAGAGAAATATGGGTATAGTTATGGTAGCTTTAATTTTTTAATGAAAAAGTAGACTAACTATCAGTATTGCACCATTAACTTTGAAGTATGTACTTTGCACATATGTTACAATTTAAGTTGATCTCTAGAAGACCAGGACAGTGCACTCTAGGACTTAAGTTGGAACTTCAGTATAAAGTATAATAATGTTCTTCATATTCTTAGTTTTATGAGTGCAACATAAGCTTTGCAGTACCTACTGTGTACATATGAGGTAATGTCAATTGTTACTCTCTAGAAACTAACACAGGACACACTTGAAAACTCAAATTCTTAAGTGTTCTTAAGCGTTCTTTCTACAGTCAAGTTACTAATAGCATATAGCACCATTACAAAAAAACTAGCCTCTGGCGCCGCCAGTGGCAGAGTGCAAACTTCAATGAGGGGCAAGGGTGGTCTATAGTATTGGCTGATTGCATGGCCAGCAATGCTGAACGCGTTCATCAATGTGGAGTTAAGCCAATTGACTTATGTGGTAAAATGGAAACTATTCCTATCATTTTTGTGGTTATGCACCTCTTGTAAGTTTACCTTAATGTCTGTAATTTTTAGAACATGTAAAGTCAACTAGATATGGAATTTTGAGGTTAACTTTCGCGTGCATTCCTGTGGGATGTTTGTTTATAAGAGGTTATAGCAAGCCACAAATGCCCACAAAAAGAATAACAAAAAATACCGAAATGCTAGGTCTGTTGTTCGTCTAGGAAAAGCCATTCAGCGTTGCCATTGTCAAGACCATGCAGTCATTTAGTCATTTATCAATGTAGCCTATAAACACCTATAAAACTAGATGGATAAAACCTCATAAATGCAAGCGCTGTTCTTGCAATTTTGCTCACAAGTACCCAGGTTTCTTTTTATCTGACCTTCAGAATTAAGATGCAAGTGCAACTAATTAATTCTTTCACCTTGAATTTATTCATACACTCGATCATTACAAACTCCAGAACAGGCTACAGCTGCAATGTGTTGTACCACAACATGGCCAGCTCATCTAACAATTAACGCCTTTCCCAAAATGCACCAAATTACTACAAATTGCACTTTATTTCAGACAATATAAGTCCATAGATATAATCGATTGATATTCATGGTCATTCTATTCAAACAAAAGGTAGTATATGCCATATTTGTAGTTGTTTCAACATCTTTTTCTGCATCTTCATTCATGGGTTACCGGCATAGACTTGTATAGGACTTTTGTGCGAGCGTGAGGGCGCCACCCCCATTCATTTGGTACGACAGTGTGACCGACAGGTGGTGCTATGTTTCAAAAGTTGTCTAAAGCACCTGTTAGACAAAAAAAACTACATTCCATCATGCGGTGCCGAATTAGAATTTAGGCAAAAACACCAGGGTAGCTCTTTAGCAGTCGTTCTAGGTCGGACAGAAAGTGGATTTTGTCTTTATACCCTTGTGGGCATGGGGGTTGGCCGGGAAATTGATTGTCCTCATGCCCTCCGTCATAGGGACAGGACAGAGGTACACTGAAATTTTGGTACCGGTAAGCCAGGAGCAGGGATTTATGAATGTTTCCTGTTGTGGCATCATACTGGGGGCTACCAGTATGTCCTATTAGTGCGGCTTGTTGCCAAAATAAGCCCATGTCTTATCCCCAGATTAAATTACAAGCTCTACGCAGATGGTGGAAATATTAAAAGAGATCTGGTAAGAACACTAGCCCTACCCAGTCACAATTTAGAATCCCTAAATTGGAGTCAATTCTCCGTTTATAAAAGAATGATACCACCCTTGTCCCTCACATCATGACTGGAGGGACCCGCATTGTCCTTCTGCAGAAATCATGGCAGACACATCGTTTTGTGTAAATAAAGGAAAAAAATTAAAACCATAATCTGTCTCTCCAGTGCTACTGTTTTGCACATTTACACACAAAATGGTGGTGAATTTGACTGCTCTGATAAAGTGTTATGGTGGAAGCCAAGGGGAGTGTGTATATATTGTGTAAATGGTTGATATATATAATATATATATATATGTATATATATATGTATATATATATGTATATATATATATATATATATATATATATATATATATATATATATATAATGTGTTGGTTTAAGCATGACAATATTTTATGAAAGATTATATGTGTTAATAATATTATATGAACCTAAGCCACCCAATTTTCCTTATAGTGAAGTTGACACACTTTTTTCACCTGTATGCGATTAAAAGTTAACGAATTAAGTGCAATAGTATTTTATAATGGTTGAGCTACTCTCTCACTGTGCACGCGGAAGGGGTATAACATTACCAATTACATGTTACCTCAGGAACCTGCAGCCTACATTTATCTGCATTTACTGGCAGTTGTAAAGACTTTCCAAGTTGATGGTGAATATTGGTTAAGCCATATCATATATGGTTGCATATATGATAAGTTAGTAAAATAGTCCCTTATAACGGTTGAGCTTCTCTCTCACTGTGTAGGTAGAAGGAGTATTGCATTAACAATAATATGTAACCTAGGGAATCTGCAGTCTACATTTATCCGCATTTACTGGTAGCATATACTTTCTAAGTTGATGATAAATAAAGGTTTAGTTAGACATGTGGCTACATATATGTCTTTAACTTAGGAAGTGGGCGAGTGTAATGTTTTTACTTTTTTTTACTTTGAAATTATTTTTGAAAACTGGTAGAGTTAATATTATTGGGACAAGAAAGAGTTTTAAATTTATAATTACTTGTTTCAACACTAATCACAGCAACGAGTTGTATCTGGTTAAGCTGCTGAGTCAAAAACAGCTTGTAAAGTTTTCACTTCTACTTATTTTGAAATTGACATTAAAAAAAGCCGGAAGAGTTAATATTATTGGGACAAGAAAAATCTAAAGTGTATTATTCTTTACCTCTGCACTTATCACAGCAATGGAATGGATCTGATTAAGCTGCTGAGTTGGATTCAGCTAAGTGGGGAGGATTTGACAACCATAGTACGCAACCCATTAATCATAAGGAATGATTAATGACCTGATCGGCCAGCCAGCAGAAATGTGAAGTGCGTATACATTTGGTTTGCTAACTTTCAGACAATTTTAGGGCGAAATTAAGATTTCTTTCGGACTTTTTACTGTGTAGGGACTCTGACGGTATATATATTAACACTTAAGTCTCCAGTTCAGCAAGTATCTATTTTGATCTCTCTATCTTACTCTAATGTTGGTAATTAATCTACACTTCCAGTAGCAAAATTAAAGTAGTAATACAAATCTGGAGCTGAAACAGGAAGCAGAAAAGAAACATATTATTTTTGTGTATGGAACCATGGAAATTGTGTGTACATGAGCATTATATGGGAACATACAGTTTGTGCAAAGTATCTCAATGCATTGCATCCTACTTGGGTATATAAAGGTGAGCCTACTTGCTCTGCCAAGATTTGTAGAATTACAGCTTTTCTGTACACATTGGAAAATATAGAGCATCAACTTGGACCCTGCCTCTTCAATTATCACATGCATGAAGAGTTAACTAACCAGTAGGATGGGAGCCTCAGATGCCAAACGCTGAGCAAAACCCAGAGGATGGAAAAACATTTTTCTACAACTTTATGTAAAGTTGGCTGCCATCTTCTGTTACCTTCACCTATGTATATATTGTCAGATGCATGAACTTGCTTTACAAGCCTGTTAAGCACAGCCATCACTCTACAATATGTGACAAAAAGGTCATGAACCATTTAATTTGAAGAAATCATTAGATTTTCATCAACAAGAAGAATGCATTATACAATTAATTTTGCCCTATGCCATTCCATCTAAAGACAATTGTCCACAAATGATTGATAATTGTGCTTTATAGACAACACCGTTTCTGTGTCAAGCTAGAAAAATTTTAATTTGTTTGACACTTTGTCCCTATAACTGATATTTAAGTCATGTCACATTCTTGTCGATTGATATTCTATGATTCTATCAATACATACAGTTGCTGATATATTACCAACTGGTATCATTATACCTATACTTACAAAATCATTGCCTGATTTTTATGATATCTAGATATTATAGACCCATAACCCTTAGTTCCTCACATGCCAATAATTCTGACGTTAACTGCTGCTAAATCCAATTAATAGCTTCTGGAGAGGAGGTAGTACTTCTTTTGCAGCGTGTCTCAAAGTTCAATACTGGTGGATCTCCTGTCTATTTTTGCACTTTAGTGTCGTTTGCCTTCATATTGTAAAGTTTTTACTTCATGTGGTCATTTGTTATTTTATATTTCGCAAAATGAATCAACTTTCAATAATATTGCGAAATATTTTTTAGTTCCTGACTCACTGGAAATACCAGACATGTTATGAAGAGTTACAGGATATTGATCAAGAAGCATCAAGAACATGACCTATAATATATATATATACATATATATATATATATATACATATATATATATATATATATATATATATATATATATATATATATATATATATATATATATATATATATATATATATATATATATATATATATATATATATATAAATTGGCAGATTTAATTGGTAAACAAGTCCAGGATGTAAAGTACAGAGCATAGACATGTGCAGAATTTAATTATATGATTGAAATTGATGGATAGTTAGGTTACTTAGTTAAAAGAAATCTGGTCTTATAACTTGGATTATGTATACTACTCATTACTGTGAATTAATGATAAGAAACGAGTTGTTTTTATCATTTTATGTGGATCCTGTACATATAAAAATGTAAATACAATTTATATTTAAAAGGATGAACTTGTTGAACTTGTAACTTCAGTTTCTGTATATCAACAACGAAGGGGAAGTTTTATGCACCTCTTTGCTGATAGAGTGAGCCTGTGTATGGAATGTTTATGACGAAAAAGAAAGTTATAGAAGGAATTATGACTTATTTGTTTTAGTCCTGGAGCTATATAAGGCCAAAAATGGTAACGTTAGCCCCTCGGTTTTCATTTGTTTTGAAAGTGGTGCCAGCTAGAGGGGTGTTTAGGGATCATTTATAGGCCTGTTGTACAAACAAATTGTGCTTTCACTAACAAAATACAATACCTTGAATGTAGCACTAAGCTTTGTGATTGGTATCAAATTTTGTTTGTTATTATTTGGGTATAACCTATTGTGTAAACAATAAAAAGAAAGCATGTGACAAAGGTGAAAATTTGGTACCCATATGTGACAAGGTTGAAATACATGGCTTTGTCATGACATGACCAGTATCTAATGATGGGTAGTGGGTGTTACAATGATGTGACCATATGTCAGCAATGTACTGGGTAGCACAATGTTGTGCTGGGTCTGTCACAATCAGCAATTGTAGGGGGAAGCACCAGCTTGCTTCCTGTTTCCTGGAATACAGACCCCTGGGAGTCAGACCATTTTTGCAGGAGCATGCATGTCTGACTGTTTCCATTTAGTGGCTCAAAAGAGAAAAAAGGTAACTTTGGCTTGTTTGGCCCTTGCTAAACTAATGCATTTGTTCAATAACAAAGTGTAAAGTAGTTTTATGTGCATCTGTACTGTAATTTGTGCAGAGATTTGCAGTTTTATACTTTTTTCCTAGTTGGAGTCTTTGTCTGCTTGGCAGCATGTCTTCATAAATTATGTTAATATGTGTGACTTTGTATGCCAGAATTTGTGGAGATCCAAAGGTTAAATTAGGAAATGGTACTTGTGTATAAAGTCATGAGTTTAGATGGAGGATACTGAGTCATTATATTTTTGTGTGTTCATGTTTAAGGTAATTTGGATATAGAATGCAAGGATCTGAATGGTTCAACATGTATTGTAGTCATTGACTTTCACTCTTGTGTGTGAGTAAAGCCACACAACTGGTTACATGTGGAAGTTGTTTAAATTAATTCATAGCTTTATGTCTGGAGTATTAATTCGTTGTGAAGCAGACAGAATAGTCTTTGGTATGTGCAGGGTTTTTTTTTTTTTTTCTTTCCTGTCATACTGTATGAGTGGTTAATTTGCATACTTACCTGATGCAATTAATTGTTTGCAGTCTCATGGTGCAGTGTTATGGCTGATTTCAGTTGCATACCCACCCTACATATAGCAGTATAGCTTTGTGATGGGATGCTGAGAGGCGCACCTGGGTTATCTGCCCACCTTTAGGGTGAGGGACAAATACATATGTTAATTTATTAAGGATATTCATAAAGTTGGATCCTTAAGTGAATTGTGTGTACATTATTATCATGTAATTTGTTCAGTAGGCATGCACACATGATAATTCTGTAAATGTATGTAATATTACTGAACAGACTTAGTGATGAGTGAATCATGTGATGTAGTGGTATTTCTATCCCATGCTATATCTAAAGCGACTGCGTTATGTAATGGTCACACTATGAAATGAATGTAATATCAGTATTTTGTGGCAACTTCAGATTTCAGTGGTCAGTATAGTTGACCAATGTGTATTTATTTTTTTTTCATTTTTATTTTTCATTTTTTTCTTCTTTTCAGGGGTTTTATTTTTGTCATGTCTTCACAATAAAGACGTGTAAAACGTACCCATCCGTGTCAGGGTTTTGGCATGTCACATTTTGGCGCTGCGAGCAGGGTATCACATAGATCTTTCCACAAGACCATGCTGGAGAACCCCTAAAGAGATAAGTGCTCACCTCTACATCGCAGGTGTTTGGATGTCATTGATCTGCTGTTCTACTATACATTGCAACAGTGACCTGTTGTGTATTATGTGGGACATTGTGACATTGCAGCTGGGACATACTGAGTGTGTTGGACATTGCAGATATGGCTGTTGCAAGTGGAGAATTTTGGTCTTCGACATTTTTTTTTTTTGTAGTAAATTTTTGATATACAAGACATTTTAAGATGCTTGATCTTTTGGATATGGCTTTACCTTTTGTGCAGATTGGACATGCTGAGACACTTAAATGGTTAATATAGACTTACATATGTGAGGAGTTGCCACATTTTCAGTGAGAATTTTGCTTTGCATTTACTTTTGATAGAACACTTCAGTTTCCTATTAGTACAGGGTGTAATTATACTTACTGGTATGGTCTATGAATGCACTCTTGGGGACTGTCAGTAAAGTTATGGTAAGTTATTAAGCCTTGTGCTATGTATGCAGGTGTCCTGAAACATGGATTGGGTAAGTGTTTCTATGTGTCTTTTACACCAGTTTAACTGAATATGAATGTGCTGTACATTTGTTTCCTGCTATGTTTGGTTAATACCTGGTTACCTGATCTGATCAGTGCTGTTAATATGGCATCAAAGGAAGAAGTACAGGCTCTCAGAGATGATTTGGCCAAACTTAGGGCCGAGTGTGCTAAAGTAAAAACTGAATCAGCCAGTCATGGGCTCTCCCCCATTGCGGAACAGCCCCCTCAGTTGCCAATTTATGTTGCAACTACTAAGCTGGATCGTTTCAGAGGATGCCCAGTAAAACCGAGTGATCCATCTGTAGAAGAATGGGTAGCTGATATGCGTGGACATTTGGCAGCAAGATGTCTTGATGGCAAAAGGGCTGCAGCTTGTATTTTAGAGCATTTAGCTGGCACAGCTAAAATGGAAATTCTTGGACGTGGTGGTGAGGAGGAGGAGGATCCTGAGAAGATTTTGTCAACTCTATTGAGAGTTTTCGGGGATGGTGATCTTCTGCCACAGCTTCAACAAAAATTTTATTCTTTCACACAGTTGGAATCGGAAGATTTAGTGGCTTGCTCTTTGCGCCTTTTGCGTCTTTTTGAATGCATAGTGCAATTGGATCCTACTTTTAAGCCCAGCAAACAGAGTTTGTTGAAAGGTCATCTTGCTGAAGCGGTGCGAGACGAAGCCCTAAAACGTGAACTCAGGAGGCTTAATGTAGAAGCACCTCAGCTTGATTTCTTTCAACTGAGAGATAGGAGTCAACAATGGCTTGGAGGTGTGCACAGCAAACCCACAAAAGCCACCGTTCAAGAGTCCATGGCAGAAAGCTCCTTGGAAGCTACAGTGCGTAAACAAGGAGAGCTTCTTGAAAGGATTCTTAAACATATTGAAGGTCAGTCTTCAGAGGAGTACCAGCCCAAGCAGCGCAAACAGAGGCGTTGTTGGAATTGTGGGTCTCCTAACCACATAAAGAAGGACTGTCCTAAAAAGGAAGTTGATGGTACAAAATCACCTTTAAAATAGAACAGCCTGTCATGGAGAGCCACTTGGCAGGCTACCAGTCGGATTTTAAGGGCTCAATAGTTCGAAATGCTATAGGAGACTGTCCAGAAATGACTGTTTGCCTTGGTGGCAAGGAGGCTCGGTGTTTGGTAGATACTGGTGCTCAGGTGTCCACCATAACAGAGTCCTTTTACAATGAGCATTTTGCTCAAAGCAATTTAGTGGATGTATCTACTTTAATCCAAATAAAGGGCAGCTATGGCTTTGAGATACCCTATATTGGGTATATTGAGCTTTGTGTTTCTATGGCTGGCATGGACTACCCCTATATGGGATTCCTGGTGGTGAAAGACCCTGTAGATCCTGAGATGCAAAAGAGGAAATCTCAAGTTCCAGGCGTCATTGGATGCAATGTTTTGCGAGATGTCAGAAAACAACACCTGCATCTCAACAAACCTGATTTGAACAATTCAGTTCTCGGACCGATTTTGACACTTTTCGGTGAAGTACGGATGCAGACGGCTGATGAACGTTGTGCAGGTCGTGTACGTGTGGCTAGTCGGCAGCCAGTACTAATACCTGCCTGTTCCCTTAAAGTTATTGAGGCAAGTGTAAAGCCTTCAATGAAGGGGGAAACATATGTGGCTGTAGTGGAGGAGGCTACAAATTTTACAGGTCCACGTGGATTTGCCCTTGGTCGTGCTGTGGTTCAAGTAGACAGCACCGGCAGAGTTCCAGTTCAAGTGGCAAACTTTAGCTGTGAAGATCTGTATTTGTCTCCACGAGCTTCCATTGGTACCTTGTATGACTGTAGTATGGAACCTGAGGTACAGGTTTCAGATATACATGAGGGAACCCTGCACATTGAAGAGGCTACTGCTGTGAAGCCATCTCCGGCTAAATTTTCTCAACTTCTTGAGAAATTGGATATCGGTGATGGATTGACCGACATGGAACAGCAACAACTACATGACCTTCTTCACCAATATTATCACACATTCAGTGAAAATGAGGATGATTTGGGTCTGTGTGATAAGGTAAATCATAAGATCCGAACTGTGGATGATGTCCCAGTTCGAGTGCCTCATCGCCGCGTTCCACCAAATCAGTGGCCTGAGGTAAGAGAATATTTAGAGAACAGCCTGAAACATGGAATCATACGGGAATCGTCCAGCCCATATGCATCTCCTGTCGTCTTAGTACGAAAAAGGGATGGCAAATTAAGACTCTGTATAGACTACAGGGCTTTGAATGCAAAAACATACCGTGATGCCTATCCTTTACCTCGCATTGAGGAAGCATTAGATGCTCTATCTGGAGCAAGGTATTTCTGTTGTCTGGACCTGGCCCAAGGTTATTACCAGCTCCCTGTCGATCTTGACGACATTGAGAAGACTGCTTTTTGTGTCAGCACCGGGGGGCTATATGAATACCTCAGAATGCCCTTTGGGTTATCGGGTGCACCAGCCACCTTTATGCGGCTGATGGATAGGCTATTCGGAGACCAAAATTTCCAAACTATGTTAATTTATCTTGACGATATCTGTGTCTTCGGAAATAGTTTCCAGCAAACCCTGGATAGACCTAAATTAGTATTGGAAAGGTTGTCAGGCAATCGTCTCAAGATTAAACCTGAAAAATGCCATTTTTTCAAGGAGGCCATGTGGTTTCCCGAGCAGGGATAGAACCAGATGAAGGTAAAATCAAAGCTGTAGTTGACTGGCCTGTTCCTCAGACTGAGAAAGACCTAAGAAGTTTCTTAGGATTAGCTGGCTACTATAGGAGATTTGTTCCTGGATTTTCTAAGATCGCATCGCCACTCTTTGCTTTAACTGGAACAGGACCAACTAGCAAGAAAAAGGGCCGAAAGAATGTGTCTGAGCAGGTCCGGAAACATCCTTTGTCAGAAGCTTGGAATGACAAGTGCACAGAGGCATTTGTTGAGTTTAAGAAAAGGTTGACTACTGCTCCTATTCTTGGGTTTCCCAATTTCAATCTGCCCTTTATACTTGAAATAGACTCAAGCATGGAAGGCTTAGGTGCCGTTTTATCACAAAAACAAGATAATGGCCTTGTTGTCTTGAGCTATGCCAGTCGTGGCTTAAGGCCAAATGAGAAAAACATGCAGAATTATTCTAGCATGAAGCTGGAACTGCTTGGGCTCAAATGGGCTATAACGGAAAAGTACAGAGACTACTTAATTGGGTCAAAGTTTATTGTCTATACAGACAACAACCCTTTAACCTACGTGAAGTCTTCTCACAAACTTGGTGCCACAGAGATGCGGTGGGTATCGTCTCTGGCTCCATTTGACTTTAGTTTCCAGTTCAGACCTGGCAGGGCAAATTCTAATGCAGATGCCCTCAGCAGAAGGCCTGATCATGGACAAGAGCCAGCAAGCATCAGATTTGAAGGAATATGTACCCAAATCCTTGCTGAGCATGGTGAGTCTGTTGGTTACCCCCTTCCTCAGTCATTGTTTGATCGATACCGAGGAACTACTTCTAAAGTCTGGTTGGAAGAAGTACAGACACGCTCATGTACTTCAGCAGCAGAATGTGCTTCTGCTTTGCCTGCTATACCACGTCAGGAGTTACAGAAATTGCAGATTGCAGATTCAGATTTATCTCCTGTTATGAAATATGTTGCACAAGGGAAACCACCTTCCCTAAAGGAGCTAATGCAATGTTCCAAAGCAACACGTAGATTGCTTAACAGTTGGAATAGGTTGTCTCAAGATAGTGATGGTGTTCTCTATCGATCAGTACAGGAAGCTGGTCATAGCCTGAAGCAACTGTTAGTACCTACAGCTTTGAGGAGGCAAATTCTGGAAGCACTCCATGATAATGTCGGTCACCAGGCATCAGCTAAGACTTTACAGTTGGCAAGGTCTCGATGTTATTGGCCAAACATGGCTACAGATATTGAGAACTATTGCAAAGACTGCACACGGTGCATGGTGGCTAAGGCCGGAAAGTCGGTTAAGACCACAATGGGATCTTTGCTTGCTAGCAAACCTTTAGAGGTAGTCGCTATGGACTTTACAGTGTTGGAACCCAGTAGCTCCGGGTTGGAAAACGTTCTCGTAATGACTGACGTGTTTACCAAATTCACCCAAGCCATTCCAACCAAAGATCAAAAAGCTTCTACAGTAGCTAAAGTGTTGGTGACAGAGTGGTTTGTACGTTATGGTGTGCCAAAACGCATCCACTCTGATCAGGGGAGGAACTTTATGAGCTCTCTTGTCAAGGAACTCTGTAGTATTTACGGAATAACACAGAGTCGCACAACACCCTACCATCCCGAAGGGAATGGGCAGTGCGAGAGGTTTAACCGTACAATACATGATCGCTTGAGAACATTACCATCAGAACAGAAGAAAAAGTGGCCAAAGTATCTCCCTGAGTTAGTGTATTACTATAACTGCACCCCACATTCATCCACAGGTTACTCACCATATTACCTGTTCTTTGGTCGAGAGCCGGCACTTCCTATTGACCATGTTTTTGGTTTGAAGTGTGAAGATGCAGGCACAAATATGGATGAGTGGCTGAATGACCATTGCAAAAGGCTGCAAGATGCATTTGTTCAGGCTAGAGACACTCTCAATAGTGAGGCTGAAAGGCGCCAGGCTAGACATGTTTCTGATTCCAGAAATGCTGTTTTGCCATTGGGAGCACGTGTCTTCTGTAAGAATTGTGGTGTAAAGGGGCGTAATGAAATTCAGGACATTTGGGATTCTGTTCCATACAAAGTAGTTAAACATCCTGATCCCAAGGGAAATGTATATGTCCTTGAGCCTCTAGAAGGAGAGGGTCCCTTTCGTACGTTGCATCGTAGTGAGATTTTGGACTCGCGGTCTTTAGTAAGTGAGGAACCAGAGACCAGTGAGCCTACATGTCGAGAGAGTGATTTTGCTGAAGTGACAGCACCAATAACAACTCCTTCAGAGCCAGCAGAGCAGGATATTAACCTGAGCAATTGTGATTTGGTCCTTGATGTTACATCGATTGTACCAAATAACTCTGTAAGTCATGATCATGTTGAACCACCACCCGCTGCTTTGCAAGAAGCAGGGGAGGATCCTTCAGGCAATGCTGTTGCCTCTGTCTCCAGTTCTGCTGAACCAGTAGTCCCTGATTTGGATAAAGCAGGGGAGGGCCATTTGACCGATGTTGAACCACCATCCACTGCTTTGCAAGAAGCAGGGGAGGATCCTTCAGGCAATGCTGTTGCCTCTGTCTCCAGTTCTGCTGAACCAGTAGTCCCTGCTTTGGATAAAGCAGGGGAGGGCCATTTGACTGATACTCCATGTGAACCTGTTGTCACAGATGTTAGTGAAGGTCCATCACAACCTGAAGAGGTTGAAATTGATAGGGAAGCAACAGAAGGACCACGGAGGTCAGAAAGGGTAACTGCTGGTCAACATGCAAACCCCTTTCATTTACCAAAATCTACATTGCAGGAAGAAAATGTAACTCAGGTCAAAGCTCCAATATCTGGTACATCTTCTGATGTACTGACAAATATTAGTCAAGCACAGGTCTTAATGTTACAATTCATGATGGGGCAGAAAAGTGCATAATCACAAGGTGTTATTGGATTTTCCTTCATGTATTAATGGTGAATGTTGAGAATTCATGCCTTGTGCATTCACAGATCATAACCGGTTTGTCAGGGTACAGTTAGGATAGGTAATGTGAGTTTGTAGAATGTCTATTGTTGAAACACGGTTGTATTAGATTTAAGATAGTTATATTTACTGATAAATGGTAAGTTTGCAGGGTCGCCAAACTTTTGAGCAGGGGAGTATGTGACAAGGTTGAAATACATGGCTTTGTCATGACATGACCAGTATCTAATGATTGGTAGTGGGTGTCACAATGATGTGACCATATGTCAGCAATGTACTGGGTAGCACAATGTTGTGCTGGGTCTGTCACAATCAGCAATTGTAGGGGGAAGCACCAGCTTGCTTCCTGTTTCCTGGAATACAGACCCCTGGGAGTCAGACCATTTTTGCAGGAGCATGCATGTCTGACTGTTTCCATTTCCTGGCTCAAAAGAGAAAAAAGGTAACTTTGGCTTGTTTGGCCCTTGCTAAACTAATGCATTTGTTCAATAACAAAGTGTAAAGTAGTTTTATGTGCATCTGTACTGTAATTTGTGCAGAGATTTGCAGTTTTATACTTTTTTCCTAGTTGGAGTCTTTGTCTGCTTGGCAGCATGTCTTCATAAATTATGTTAATATGTGTGACTTTGTATGCCAGAATTTGTGGAGATCCAAAGGTTAAATTAGGAAATGGTACTTGTGTATAAAGTCATGAGTTTAGATGGAGGATACTGAGTCATTATATTTTTGTGTGTTCATGTTTAAGGTAATTTGGATATAGAATGCAAGGATCTGAATGGTTCAACATGTATTGTAGTCATTGACTTTCACTCTTGTGTGTGAGTAAAGCCACACAACTGGTTACATGTGGAAGTTGTTTAAATTAATTCATAGCTTTATGTCTGGAGTATTAATTCGTTGTGAAGCAGACAGAATAGTCTTTGGTATGTGCAGGGTTTTTTTTTTTTTTCTTTCTTGTCATACTGTATGAGTGGTTAATTTGCATACTTACCTGATGCAATTAATTGTTTGCAGTCTCATGGTGCAGTGTTATGGCTGATTTCAGTTGCATACCCACCCTACATATAGCAGTATAGCTTTGTGATGGGATGCTGAGAGGCGCACCTGGGTTATCTGCCCACCTTTAGGGTGAGGGACAAATACATATGTTAATTTATTAAGGATATTCATAAAGTTGGATCCTTAAGTGAATTGTGTGTACATTATTATCATGTAATTTGTTCAGTAGGCATGCACACATGATAATTCTGTAAATGTATGTAATATTACTGAACAGACTTAGTGATGAGTGAATCACGTGATGTAGTGGTATTTCTATCCCATGCTATATCTAAAGCGACTGCGTTATGTAATGGTCACACTATGAAATGAATGTAATATCAGTATTTTGTGGCAACTTCAGATTTCAGTGGTCAGTATAGTTGACCAATGTGTATTTATTTTTTTTCATTTTTATTTTTCATTTTTTTCTTCTTTTCAGGGTTTTATTTTTGTCATGTCTTCACAATAAAGACGTGTAAAACGTACCCATCCGTGTCAGGGTTTTGGCATGTCACACATATATATATATATAACTATGGTACTTTCCAACTATAAAAGAAGTTTGAGGTCAAAGTTCAAAGTTAAAGATCAAATACCGTAGCCTTCAGCTTCGGTTTGGACCCCTTTCAGATTATAGTTTGTGTCACAAGCTATAAGTTTGTAAGGTAATTTAGCCCTAGGTTAAGGTTAAAATGTAATTTGGGTGAATCTGGTGAAAATTGTTATGTTGCATTGACCGTCATCTGAGCTAAAATGTTCTGTGATATGTATGTGCATCACTTTTGATTCATACCTATCACTCATGTAGGTTCATGTAGTAGTATTCCTTTAAAAGTAGAGAAAACAAAATTGCAATGTATATTCATTATATATTTCCCGATGGGACCCACATATAACTGCTGTTTAACTAACGATGCATATTACAAGCACTTCAGTCTATGTGAACAATGTATTTTCATTACCAGATGGGCAACACTCCTAAGATATCCTCGGGCGGGAAACGAATGAAAATCCTTATCAGATTAATTAGCACAAGTAAACCTTAGAGAAAAGAGGAGTGATCTTATGTATACCCTAGTTGACTTTTGAAGTACTCCTGGTAAAACTGGTGGAATAATTAAAGTGTAACCACCATTGATCAGTACTTCAAAAACTGTTTATTTTTTTTACAAAATAAAATTCATAATCGCTCTCTTTTTTACTACTTTTAGCATTACCATGGGTAATTATAGCCAAACTTTGAATTCCTTCCTGAACCGTCTGATGCATGGATATATCTGAGAGTAGCTGAGTGACACTCCAGATATTTTCAGAATGGCATCCCAAGCCAGCCCTGCAGTTTTGAAATAATGAGTTGGATCTGACCGGTATTCCCTCAATGATATGATGTTGAAATTCTTGTACACGTCAAATAACAAAAGGAACTTCTGTCAATAATTATAGATCATGATATTCTCCCAATACTTACAATTCAAACATTGCCCATACTCTCTGTGCATGAGCATTTGTCCTTTCACTGATACCTTGTCCAGCGAGTTTACTGCAAAATACATCAATGGGAAGGAGGCGGGTCTGTTGAAGAAAAAAAGCCATCAAGTCCATTCCTCATAACAATAGACCCCCTTCCTAGTTAACAGTTCTCGCTGAACATATTTAACATATCAGTCCACGTTTGAAGTCCTTCATACCTCCAGCTATATCTTCCAGACTACGATTTTAAAAGTTCAGTGAATCTATAAACCAAGCATTGCCCAATGAAAAAGAAATGAACATTTCACAACCTTGTGCAATGTATTTAATCCAATCCACGTCAATTTTTCCAACAGCTTCCATCCTACATGAACACTATATCCTTCCAAGTTGTGAATCTACACTGGAATACTGTATTTGGAGCAGCAATTGTCTATGTTGTCGTGTGCAGCAGCATCTTCTGATTCGTATTCTCTTTTACCCTAAAACGCAAAGTCCAACATGTCTCTTCTCTTCTTACCTTTGACGTAAGCAGGCCTGTATAAAACAAATCATTTTCTCCACTGCTTCTGCCGTGATTTCAGTAAATTGGAAACTATGGTCATGTCTGCCGTTTAGGTAATCTTTAAAAATTTAATTTTTTTTTGTTTCACAATGTTCTTGGCATGATCAGGCACTACGTTTGTGAAGAAGGAGTTGAATTTTGTTTGCAATAGTGATTTTATTATTCACAGTCTTGCCATCTATCATTTAAATAGAATGAAAAGAACTTATTTTCTTGTCTTGTTCAATATTTCACTTATTGTCATCCACGTTTTTCTAATGTTATCTTTGAATTTATTAATAATTAAATAATAAAAATATTTTGGACCATTGTGTATAATCTTTTAAATATGCCATTATAGATTGCTGCTAGATTAGTTTTTAGAGATGTGTATTCTTCGGTTGCAGGGTTTGTCATTCTCATTCCTACAAGGCATTTGTTTATCCATACATTTTTGTGATGGTATCACGTATGATACTATAGTTTACATTGGGGTTTTCGGGTTTTGGGTAGGTTTAATCTCTTGACACAGCCTTTCATTCCAAAGCTTATTTGACAACATATAGAGAGATTAAACTTATATCTACTATACTCCAAAAGGTAAGGATCATGGAAAGTGACCTGAAGATGTGGGCAGTCAACCATAAACAGGATGGGCAGCACTATGTTTAGGTGAATTTACAGCTAAACCAGATCTCTACTGTAAGTATTGCATTTTGTGTGTAGAAATAGCATTGGAGTGATATTAAAAAAAAGCATGAATGAACTGACACGTAAATCTCTAGTGGCCGTATCCACAAAGAATTTGATCTGATCCTAACTTTAATCCCAAACTTAAAATGAATGTGGTGTGGTCCCTAAACTACTTATTCCTTGGCTCAATGTTTGATCAAAACCTCAATGACTAGCCAATTCATGCTCTTGGCTACAATATAAACTTAAGGATTGACAAGTTCATTTTATTTAAATCAACTTTAGTTTAATCCAGTATATAATATTTTGACCCAGGATTAAAAATCTGGATTGAAGCAACATTGATTTAATGAAATGGAAACTTTAATTCCAAAGTTCATATTAAAGTGGAGAAAATAGATTTATTAATGCTGCAAGTTTAGATTAAATATTAGGCCACTGAAACAGTAGTTCAAGGCCCAAAGGCACATTTACTTTGATTTTAGGATTAAATTCAGGATCAGATTAAACTCTTTGAATACGGCCCATGGTGTAAATGCAGCATAAGTGGATGAAAATATTGAAATGAAGGTAACTTATTTTAGGTTGATAAATAAGGGGAAATTTTATGCACCTCTTTGCTGATAGAGGGAGTCTGTGTATGGTATGTTTATGACAAAATAGAAAATTCTAGAAGGAACTATGACTAATTTGTTTTGTTAAAGCGTAATTTTGGTGATGTGATGGCATTTTCCATTATAGTGAATCAGACAAGTGTATATAAGGACACTCCTGTGCCATGACTGACAGAGTCTTTACTCTCGACTTTTAGAGAGTTGACAGAGTTGTAACTTTTAACTTATAAGAATCCGAAGACTGTATAGAGTCATGGAAGAAGATATGCGAGCCTGGCACCATCAATGCTAACACGCCCACATGTGTAAAGACCAGTCTGAAACAGTAAACGCAGTCAGACTGCCAAAAGAGGACCTGGTCCTTTATAGTATGGCATGATAGTTTACTATTCAAAATTTTGGGTATTCTTGTTGTACAGTATTGGATCTTTTCTGTGCAGGTGGCACAAATAAACTAATGCTTTTGTTCGATGGAATTGTGTATACAGTCTATTTTTAAAGTACGTAATGACACTAAACGGGGTAGTATTTAGTCACATTTCCTTTTTAATATATATGATATTTTAGACCAGATAGATAAAAAAAACCAGAGGTATTCGTATTTATGACCTTTTAATAATATCTTTCTGCGCCACATTTTTTAATGAGTCAGCAGCTTCCTTTGTGTGCTTTGGGCGCATTGCGGGCCGAGGAAAGCTGTCCACCTGGACTAATATATTCTACATAACAACCAACATGCTGGTGCTTAAGTGAAAGGTCTTGTAACAAGGACAAAGAAGCACCCTTGTCATAATTTGGAGTAGCTCGACTTAAGTCGCAGTTGAAATTTGAAGTGTTATCTCTTGCACCTGTGTAGATGCCACCTGTACCTGGTGACACCATTTTTTCTGGCCAGCAAAAGTTCATCGGTATATGCTTACGCTAGACAAAGTATTGGCTGTTCAATTTTGGTATTCAAATATTTAAATGTATACTTTTTGGTAAACCTCTCCTTGATATGAAACCTACTCTCTGGGACATAATAATATGCAAGCCTCTGAAGATTGCGAAATTCTCGGTATTAAATTTAATACGTCTGGTCGTTGAACTAATCATGGAGGCATTGGATCCTGTTGACGGAATGCTTTTGGTTAAACAGCTGTTGGAATGGCTTATCCTTTGCTTGAGTCGATTGTAAAAGCGCATCTGTGGAATTTGACAGGTGCACCCACCCTCAAGATGATTGGAAAGTTTATACATAAACTGCTGGCATGTAACCGCTCTTACGTCTGCTCAAACATCCATAATAAAAAAAAGCCATGGGTTTCACCAAACGATCCCACTATTCAAATCTTCTGTGTGCCATCAATTATACATATCTTTCAGAAAGTACCGTGTGTATAGATAAAAAAATATTAGTTGAAGCAAGGGCTTCAATTCAGCTTGCAACAGAATGATGAGCACAGAATGCTTATGAAGGTGAATACAGATGATCATTCTGCACACAGCGCAGATATTATATCTTGCAACTTCTGAAAACAGAAAAAAAGTCCTGTCGATCTTTTGTATCGATTAGGTGACGTAATATTTTAATATATAATACAGTCACAAACACACATAGGAAATCAAGGGTTTCCCTTTGGATGTCCTGTGTGAAAATAATATTATATATAGTCAAAATTATGTGATCAACATTTCACCAGTTGAGAAACTTATCTGAAAAAGTTCCGTTGCATTGTTTGGTAGGATTATAAAGGATAATGCAACTGTTTGGGACTTACAGCTAACACCTCTGCCAAGTGGAGTCATGCATTCACTCCAGCATCTTTTACACTATGAAAACTATAAAACCAAAGCCAAATGAGTACATGTAAGCAGGTCTGCTAGCCCTTGCTTTCCAAAACGCTGTTGTGTGAGGGAGCCCGTCTGGGCTTGAAACTGGTTTCTCCTGCGTGACGGATCCATCATTCATTTTGCATATACATATATCTCAATCACACCTGACTGGTACAACCTATTTTATGAGTCTCTCAGTAGACCGGGGAGTCAACTTGAGGCCTCAGTACATCTGATTTCTTGAGTTGACCCAGCCCATCAAGAGAGACCTTACCGTTGTCATATAATCAAAGACTGGCTTTGTAACTTTGTAATTTTAGTCCTTCGAACATCCCAATGTATTATTTGGTTTAAAAGGTGCGGTCCCGTGTAATTGTGTTGTAATTTCATTTTGGGCAATATGTAGACCATGTATGATTTATTTGATGTATGTTCCCCTAATTTTTAGTATTAGTAGTAGTAGTAATAACAGTATTAATGGGAATATCATTATTATCATTATCATTGTTCATGCACAGGAGGCACAATGACTGGATTAACGACTGCCAATGTGTGCTGATATGAGTTTCTAGACTGGTGATGTGCAATGGCACAAGACAAGCGATGCTCAGAAATCTGCATGTGCACGTCTCTGATCACACAGAAGAATGTACCCATTGTCCTGTATGCAGGTTGGGCCAACAAACAGTAAATACAAATCTTAAAAAACTGAAATGTGATAAAGGTACGTAGCACAAACAGATAAACATACCCGCTGGCTGAGACATAATGCATCAGGAGCGACTTTAAACGCCCTTTTATGATGTCAGTTAAATCTGCCCTAAGCTCTGAAAGGAAGCATTCGCCCCGCCGACTATCGTAAGTAAGGAAACAATTTTAAAGCAGGGTGCAAATTTGTACATGAATTGCACAGTTAAGGTACCTCCACGAAATTGAAAAGTCAGATTTACTCTATTCAATTAAGCTTGATTCAGTGTAAACTAGGGGAGCTGTTATAAGATGGCAGTTCTCTCTTAAGACCGGCTTTAACCAATTATCATATGTATAAGGGGACAAAAATTCCAACGCACGACGTGACTACCCTAACCAGATAGTTTGCAGGGAAAATCTAAAATTTGTCCAGTGAAGATTGCAATGTACGTATTTGGAATTCATTGATGTCCCGGTGGTCTATGCCTTCTATCAAAATTTCCACATGCATAAGCCAGCATGTGAAACACCAGTAAATGATGGGGTAATATGCTTGCGACATATATAGTTCGGTCTGCTGGACATGTGTCTAGGTGCTCCTGATATACACCCCTCCCCCTACTCTTCCATAGATGGTTGTACAATGAAACGTAGATTAACCCTTGATACACTTTGAATAGTTTCGCATGTCTGCAAGTGAATGCCCATTTCTCCCGAACAAGACAATAGCTGTTTTTGTAATACTATTACAGAGAGGGCAACCATCAGCGAAGATATCAGGGTAGAAGCACTTCATTCACGTTTATTTTGATTTGATTCTGTTTCTTGTCATATGCTGGTACTGAAATGGCAGATCTTTTAACGAGGAATTTGAACCCAACGTTATTATAATAATTCAGATGAGCACAACCTTTCTTATGATCAACCATAGAAAAGTTGTCCCCATTAAAACAATCCCATTGCATAACGGACCCATTTCAAAGTCTAGGTTTCGATTTGAAAATACATGCTTCAATATTCATAGTACGCAGATCTTCCCTGGACAAACGGTGCTATGATCCATATTCCGGTCAGATAAGACTAATAGCCTGTTCATACTAATTCGCTAATTGCTTCGAAGTTGGTTAGGAACATGTCTGGGTACTACTAAACCAGGCAGGGACGTATGATGGGTTGCCTGCCAAGGTCTGCTTACAACGGGCTGTTCACATAGCCCTCTGGCTTAACTGATTATGTTCTAGGCTCCTTTTATCGTACATTGTATTTTATACCCCAATTTTCACAAATCTTGACATACTGCTAATATCCCACAAAATGCCTACAATTTTTGAGATTTTACACCTTCCAAGGAATTCAAAACAGTTCAGGTTCTGTTCGGACAACCATTTTGAAGTCAATCAAGGCTGCCAATGAATATTTTGCCAATATTTTTAGAATTTTGACAAATTGAAGTTACCTTTTAGAAGCCGGCATATTAGTTTATGACAACTGGCCATCATATGCATCTGTCACTCAACCTCCAGCTTGTAAAATCTTGTTCAGCGTACAATTAATTTTAATTGTAATCCCACTTAAACCTGCTTCAGTTTTGTTTTGTTAAACGTGCTTCATATTATTATCTTCAGAGACGCTCTTGTGGAGTTACGCTCTGCTGCACATTAAGTAACTAATTGTAATTGTATTAGTCACGGTCGGCAGCAACTAGGCTGGAACGGCACAAAGTTATGAAATAGGTCTCCTCTTGTTATTGGGATGTCTCGGCTTCTGTAGGCGTCTGATGAAATTTCGTCGAAAGTTCCAGCTGAAAAGTAAGTACTTTCTCTCCCAATGTTGATTCTCCGTATAAGTTAGAACACCGATATTTAATGGGTGGTTCGATATTGCACGGACACCACCATCATTATTTTATATGCCCAACAACAGAGCATGTGTGTATTTGTAATTTGGAAGTCAAAATACTATAAGTCAGCTGACATCGTCTGTTTCATTAAGGCGGGAGGGGGGCCATGGGTATAATTTTTTATGTATCCATGATGCAAAGCAAGATGAGAACTGGAAACATAAAAGCATCGACAAAGATCCGACTGGCCACCAACAATCTGACTGCCTTTAAAGGGTAAAACCAGCAGGTACTGGGCACATATTTGTTACAGGCGTAGCGTTTGCCTGGTCCGCTGGTAACAGCCGGCAAGTCAACAAATTAAATTTGATTTGGAATCGAAATAATATTCGGTTGCGGGGATTTCTGGCCCACGGTATTACTTTTGCGCTATGTATGAAGCGTGTCAGCCTGCAATATTGTGTTGATATCAATCAGATTGACAGGATCAGACACTGATAGCATAGACCTTATGCAACTCCTTGCAAACCTGGGATGCATGGGTAGCGTTAATGTTTTCAGCCCTTGTTTGTAAACTGGATTAAAAGCTTTCCCCGGTGCGTCTAAAACGGTGGAAAACTGTTGAATGGAACCATTTCTGTAACTACTGATCTATAACTAGATATGTTGTTACTTGAAAGAAATGTCTCTTTTACGGGGAATTTAAATCCGAAATCATAATTCAAATGAGAAAAACTTTTCTCATTACTTTGGTGCGGTCAAAGAGGAAACCTATACGGAGCGTCCTTGAGCATCTATGAGTGAACTGGGTAAACTATTGGAATTGAGCACATGGTAACTAGAGATAAACTGACAATACATCCCAGCTAGCAATAAAAGTTGGCGCAACATTGGCCAAATGCTGGACCATCCTTGCCAACATTGGGCCTATATTTGGCCAACTTGTATTGCTATCTGTGATATCCAAAATATTTATATGCTCATTTCCAAAATAGTACTGAATAATACATCCTTGTATTTGGTATACTGGTTCGTACCACATGACTGGAAAAAGGATAGCTGCCGTAAACATAATTTTCATAGCGTACCACAACATACACATCAGCATACAGCCTGTGGCTCCACTTTGCCTAACGCGACAACCCTAGATATTCTCGACTTGCATATTGGATTACGATTCACTCCACAAAGATACAGTCTTTCTGGCAACAAGCACATTGTTGTTAAATGTATAACATTTTCGAAAATGTAATGGAAAGCCAGTTTAATCAGGCATGTATGGAACTGTGCCCACATGATCTTATCTGTTTATGGGTGTTCACCTGTTCACGATTTTTTGCAACTTTTAACAGTCTTGGTGAATTTAACCTATCAACCTGTGTTGCACTGTCTACCAGTAGAAATAAGATGCATGAGTATGACACATAGTATTCTGGTTGTCGTAAGTGATCAGAATGATTCATGCTACTCAATAATTGATAGGTCCATTCACATATTCTCCACTTCCGAACGCATTGAGAATGACAGATGCACGGTTGGCAAGTTCTACTAAATTGTCAGTTGATACCATAGTAATTAAACATGAAAACAATGATGCATTCTATCGTTATGAAAGCTACGCAAAATTAAAATGCATCGGCAACTACCCTTCGGAATGACATGTGAACAGGTAATATTGCGGTTCGTGCAGTTTCGCATATTTGGTTTTTATTAGAGAAACTTGAGCTAGAATCATCTTGAAAGTGCCGTGACCTCACATGAAAATTTATACCACTTTTGCACCAATGAACATATAGATTCTATTGTGTCAAAGTGGTTCTTTGTTAACGAGATTTCATACGCACATTAACATATGTATGCGGTCATATGCAACAACCTTAGGGAATTCAGCCGATTTGTAAGTGCCCCAACAATGTATCTGGAAATATGGTGCATCTTGATTTTACCGCATTATTGGGTGCACGATAAGTGCCAAGACTTATGGAGCGTTGCCTGGAGAAGCACAGCAGAAGTAATACTCGTCTTTATTACTGAACATGGCCTGAGGTAATGGCTATTTCGAACATTGCCTTCTCAGAATATCAAACCTCGCCATCAGCCATATACAACCAAAACTTCGTTGCGAATTGAATAAGAAAAAACCTAAATTCAAAAAAAGCTACCGATACGTTGAAGATGATAACAGACTATGTAGACACCAAATTGATAAGTTTATTTACAAATAATAGTCTGTAATGGGCATTTGTTACCCCTTAGAAGGATCACTCCTTGTTTTGGGGCTGTTTGAAATGTGGTCACAAAAAAGCGGGGACATGGTTCTCTGGTGTTTGTTGGCTTGTGGTATTCCACATGGTGGGCCTGGGCTTTGCTTTGAACTGAATCCCTCCACAGGCAATCCTGGCATAAATTCCAGATTTTGCAAGTGAAAACCAAAACAACAGCCACTACTGCCATATAATTACTCTACCCGATATGTCCCACACCTGCTTTCCAGTTAAGATGAATTTCACAGTGGACCAAAGAGTTCAAAGCTATCGATTTGAGCAAAAATAAATAAATAATTCATTAAATAGCAAACAATAATAGCGTTAAATATGATGTCAAAAAGCAAAAAAATATTAAGTTAAAACTAGTAAAGTACCCATATGGTTTTGAGTCGCGTCAGTAGGAAAGCTTCACATAATGGGGAAAAACATTAAATAGGAAAACCCTCTAGCACTGTGATTAGCAGAAGATTCATTAAACAATTAAAAAATCAAATGGATAAAGAAGAATAAATATATTAAATAGTCCATACTATACTTTTGCATGTATACAGTCACCTGGTAGCAATATCAAAAACCAAACACGCCACATGGCTTTGTTTACAAATACAACTAATCCTACCCGCAGTCGACATGGATCAGCAAATTTTGATCTCGTGATAAGTGGCATTAACTAGATCACAGAGTAAAGCTACTTGTTTGATTTGATTTGATTTGACTTTATTTGCTGCTGGTCATGAATTACAACAGACAGTGTATGAAATAAATACAAAAAACAGAGACAATGCAATGCAGCTTTCCTATTGATTACTATGTAAGTCAATGGACATTCTAATGCTAATTCACATTTTTTTACTTCTCCAAAACTGTCATCCAGATTGACTTCAAACGTGGTGGCAATGTACCTTGGGTGGGTCTCTACCAGGTTTGTTCAAATGATCGTGATCCATTGACTTTTGAATTTTTTATGAATTTTTTTGTTCATTTTGGGGGGAAATTTTAAAATACCTTCTTCCCCGAAACCGCTGGGCCAATTATTTTGAAATTGTATAGGAACACTTCTGGGGACACCCAGACCTTAATTTATTCAACAGGAGGCGATGCGATTTTTTTTGGGGGGGGGGGGGCGTTTTTGCCATTTTCTTCTACTCCAAAACAATCGCTCAGATTGTGCTGAAACTTGGTGGATATGTTCTTTGTGGAAGGGTCACACAAGTTTGTTCAACAGGTGGCATTGCTGTGGGTCCCTGATTTTTAACGAATTTTTCAATGTGGGTACAGTTGTTCAGTGCATACATTCGTTTTGTTTAGTATGGAAGTCAATGGAAATTGCAATGGTAATTCACATTTTCGACCTCATCTCCAGAACCGTTAGCCAGATTCACTTCAAACCTGGGATGCGTCTTGAGTGGGTCGCTACCAATTTATTCAAATAGTCATGGTGCAGTGATTTTTGGATTTTTAATGAATTTTTTTGTTCATTTTGGTGGGAAATCCTAAAAAATCTTCTTCTCGGAAACAGCTTGGCCAATTAATTTGAAACTGTATAGGGACACTTCTGGGGACCCCCAGACCTTAATTTCTTCAACAGGTGGCGCTGCTTTTTTTTTTTTTTTTTTTATGATTTTTCGGGAATTTTCGACCTCATCTATAAACCGCCAGATTCACTTCAAACTTATTGGTGATGTGTCTCGGGCGGGTTTCTACCAAATTTATTCAAACGGTCACGGTCCAGTGATTTGGGGTTTTGTTAAGGAATTTTTCTTGTTGATTTTACATGCCGATTGATTACCATGCAAGTCAATGGGGATTGCAAAGTCATTAGTGTCTGGAATGCGAATTGACAATTTTTGACTTCTTCTGCGAAACCATCAGCTAGATTCACTTCACACTTGGCGGGGTGACCTTGGGTGGGTAACTACCAAGTTTGTTCTAATAGTCACAGTTCAATGATTTTTGGATTTTTTGGACTTTTTTTAATGGTCTTTTTTTTGTACTTTTTTATTCTATTTTTTTCTTTTGTATTTTTTTTTTATTTATTTGTTGTTTTTTTTTTTTTTTTTTTTTTTTTGTTTTTTTTTTTTTTTTGTATTTTTGTCCCAAATCTCCAAAAGTCTTTATCCTTGTATATAGTCAGCCAATTGCTTTGAAATTGCATAGGGACACTTCTGGGTATGAGGGTGATATATGTATAGTAGATGAGTGACCTTGACCTCATTTTCAAGGTCACAGGGCGAGCTGCATGAAATTCACTGTTCCTATGGTAACTTAGGGTAGGACATTCATATTGCAAATGCTAGTTGTCCTTATTAAGGGCCAGACGTGGACAGTAAATAAGGGACCTTGACCTCATTCCCAAGGTCATAGGGCTACTTGCCCAAATTTTACCGCTCACCTGACAAGTTGAGAGCTATTTGAGCTTGGACCTCGATGTTAAACATGATGGTTGTCCTGAGCAAAGGCCAGACTTAGACATAACATGGGTGACTCTAACCTCATTTCCAAGCTCACTGGGACCCAGACACTTACGTGAATTTTACTTTTCACTTTGTAACTTCAGAACTGTGGAAGGTAGGATTGTGATGTTGAACTTGTTGGTGGTCCTCTTTTTAGGAAAGATTGAGACTGTACATTAGTGACCTTGACCTCATTCTCAAGGTCACATGGCCACTAACATGAACTTTACTGGTCGCGTCATTACCTGAGAACTATTTGTGCTGTGACTTTGATCTTGCACATGGGGATGGCCCTCTATGAAAGTTAGATTTAGAATAGGTCAGTGACCTTGACCTCATTTCCAAGGTCATAGGGCAACTAAGTCAGCTGAGCACAGGACCTTCACAGTCCTCTGTTTTTTTCGGGAGGCGGGCTGGGGTTTTTTTTATTATTTCTTTTGGGGGGGTTGGGTGAGTTGTTCTTTTGTTTGTTTGCTTGTTTTTTTGTTTTTTTGTTTTGGTTTGTTTTGTTGTTTGTTTGTTTTTTTTTTTTTTTGTTTTGTTTTGTTTTGTTTTGTTTTGTCAGTGACTCATTTTTAGGGTCTCCAACTACATACTCTGAAATTCACAGGCAAAGTAGGCAGATGAAGGTCTTTCATGCTGCTTTTTAAACCTGTTTTCTATTTTCCTTCCTTGTCTTTCTTTAATCTTCATAAAAAGGTGTTTACTGAATTGGAATTGCAAGTAATCATCGCACATTGTGCAAACTATCGGGACTCACCCTGAAAATGTTGGACAAATTAAGTAAGCGAAGTGAAGCAAGGTAAGAAGTAAAATAAAAGTTAACCAATGCGCGAAATGAAAGCAAAGTATAGTGAAATGTATTTTGCCGACAAGAGGCAGTTTTAAAGCTGGCGAATATTTCAAATTTGAATTTGAATACGATCTGCGACTAAGACGTTTGATACTGTCTTTCCAGGTCATTGCGGGTGCTTTTCGTAATTTTATGCCACTGCATTTTGTGGCATCCAAGCGAAAATCTAATTTTCGGTACTTACAATATTCACAAGACAAGCGAAAAATATTTGATAGATCAAATGTGAAAGTACAAAAGCTTGAAAGCTAAGATCGACCACCAACTTGAATGGAATGTAAACGCCGCCAGAGAGCAGCTTGAACACTATGTACATTCCAAGCCCTTCAAACCTGTTTGATATTGATCACCAAAGAATCGGTCCACTATTTTCTCTAAACTCGTTATTTTGCTTTTTGGATTCAATAACGTGTGTCAAATGCCTCGCTGGTCTTAGTAATATGTAGCAGTCCTTTGGAAGAATGTTGATTTATACATACTGATGACGCTCTCCCCTTAAAATGAGGCTTTCATTCTAAGGAAATCTTGCAGCCGATATCTGCAGGTTAAAATCAGAAACATCAGGGATCCTTCTTGAACGTAACTTATATCTCAGTGCCCAAACTGGTCAAGTGATATTAAGCGAGTTTGAATTGGTATCAATTAAATAATACAAATTGTCCATGGAACTATGCAATATAAGAAAAATACGGTTATAAGCAAAGCACATTTGAAAAACTTTGGATAAGTCAAATAAATGTGAGCAAAACGTAACTAATACTAAGTTAGTAAATCATACACTGAGACATGAAAATAACGAGTTTGCTGGCTGTAGTTGTTACAATGTCTTCATGTACCAGGAAACGTAATGCAAATCGGCTATGTATGTATAAAACCAGGTAACAAAAAAAAGATTAAGTATTTATGTTTTCTTCGTGGGCAATGATTGCTGCACGAAGAATAATAACGCAAACGTGGGTAAATAAAACGTTATAATGCCATAAAAACGGGTTAACAAAACCATATTTAATTTATGTTTAAAGAGTGTAAGAAATACCGTGATTTTGTTTTAATGATTTGCATTCATCAGCGCACAAATATACGTTAAAAGGTAAGCTTTGATAGGTAGACCAAGGTTATATTTTGATTTTCAAACATGTAGGTTTTCAGATACATTTTGGTGGTGTTGACTGAAGCAGGTAGTCGACAGGTTGGATCAAATGCTAGAATACAATTTGAAGCAGAGAGTGAAGCTACCGGTTTAACTGCTGAAAGGTAACGCCAAACTAAAAATTGAAAATTATGTTAATTTTTTACGTTTTTCCTACGTTTCGTAGCAAAAATATCTATTATAGTTTGTAAGGTTTTTTCCCCTTTTTGGCTTTCCTGCTACTTCTTGCAGAAGTTGATCAATATCATATGTCAAAATCTGGCAGGTTTGTTTATTATTTATTCCCAAATAAATTGAAGACATCTTTCATTTAAAGTGGTGCTCAATTAAGGAAATCTGCCAATGAATCCTGACGGCTGAGGTGGAATACCACAATTTTTTTTAGCTTGGCATGACTATATCTCCTGGTTGTAAAAGTTGTAATATATTTATTCCCAGAGTAATCAGCAGCATAACAAGTATATGCACTCTAACAACTAGGATACGGAGCGATCAATTATACCATGCTGCCTAATCCTTCGCTTATATAGTCTGAGGGCCTCAATATACCCTTTGTAGTAAAATGGGCTAAAAGCCTGTCCCAAGTCTATTATTTTCAAGAATGAAAGGGAACCTCCTGCATTTCATTGGGTGCACCATAGTTTGCAACATACAATAAAAGTTATACATTATCTATAATAGTTTTGAAGATTTGGATTAAATTATTGACCACAATTACTATTTATCTTGTCTAGAAAAGGCATAGTTCCATTATGCCAGATTGATATTGTTACATGTACCTCTAACCCTAAAATGACATATAATTCATTAAGTTTTTTATGACATATGTCATTTATCATGTTTATCTTGTATTTAGAATGGCATAGTTCCATCGTGCCAGATTGATATTGATCATAATATCAAACGGCACAACTTTGGTCTTTCGTTGGATGTGCCGTCGCCCCTTTCATACAAGAAGCAATTGGTATTGCATATTTATGACGCTATTGCAATTGTAAGACATGTAAAACATATATTATACGCTCCGAATTAGCATGATTTAAATGCTGGAACTCTGATCATGATTTCCTAAGATACCCATTCCTTACAGATATAAAAGCTGCACTTGGGATTGTGGCTCTACATGCGGTACTTTTTTTTAAACTTAAAGTTTGCGAATTACACAAATTTGGACAATTCTGAACAACATCTGGCGACCAATTTTAAAACTACAACAGCAGTGCCAAATTTCGAATTTTAACTTTGGTGGTGTCCGAGAAAAGATCCGGAGAGGAAAAAAAAGAGAGAGAGAAAGACAAAATTTTAAGAAAAACATGATCGTGCTTACAACAGGGCATTTAATGACTTCAAACGAAAGAGGTCTGATCAGTCTTTATAAAATTGATTCATACTGAAGATACAAGACTACGAAAAAACAACAAATTTTATTTTTGAAACTCTGAAATACGACGAAATTGCAACTTTGAACTTTTGTGGCAGGAAAAAAGACAAATTAAAACTATTCCTCAATTTTTTATCAACCTTTTGTATTAAAATACAACGAAAATATTTGCTATACTTAAAATAAGTTTAGATATATCCAAACACTTTAAGTATAACTATTTTTCGACATTGTAGTTCTAATTAGTCACTTTACTTTTGCCTTCAGCCATACACTGTAAACGTACTTATTTTCATGCCTATACGTTTTCGTACTTTTGTATTTTAGACATTTAACTCAAGTTTTAATTTCACTATTTTACATAGTTCCTATCACAGAAATATTCAATACTATTGCATTTTGTCTTTTTTTTCATTTTCGCGGTTCTATGCCATCCGCGAAATAAACAAAAAATTCAACATAGCAAAATGTAAATCCTTACAGACTGAGTAAATTTCATAAATATTGCTATGCTTGTACTAATGTGGCTGGTGAAACATTGAATTGAGACCCCTTCTATACACATACTTGAACGGGAATAATTATAATTCATATTTAAACATATGTGACACAATAACTTAAATTTATTTTTGTACTAAACTGTTTTTGAAGTTAGCCAAACTGTAAGTGTGATATCCAAGGAGGACGCAACACAAAGTTATTTCAGCGTCGAATACGTTTCGTATCAGTTTCTTTCAAATTAAGATGGTTGGCGATTTATTTGAGCCATATCCTTTACAATCAAGATTCTGCTTCCTGTAGTCGTGCCAATTACGATGCAGAGGTTAATATTTATCACAAAATTGAATCATTAGCTTTGGTAAGGTCGCCCCGACTTTCCAGCATGTTCACTTCATAGCTAAGCGATTCTCGTCTTTTTGAGGGGTAGATTTGTGGGTAATTTCGGTGCAACGTGATCGGGAGAGACATCTTCACGAACTGCTTATCTGGAAGCCTGCAGATGGCACGCTTTGGTGCCCCAAAAAAATCTATGCTCCGAAATGATACGAACGATTCAATTTTGAAAACAATAACACGAAGTCAACACTGCATTCAAGACCCGTTAGTATTATTTTGTTCTTATATTGCGACAGAGAAATTTGCACGCTGGATTGAGAATCAATGAAACCTTTTATAATATTATTCACGTGTGTGTTTGGTTTATTTTTGTATCAGTCTCTGCCCAGGGCCCACGCTGCCCGCCATTCTGATACTTTTATTATTGCTCCGTTCATACTTTATTCTCTTTAGAAACAGAACAGATTTTGCGGGTCCATTTTGGAATGCAAATTTTAAAGTGTCCACGTGAAACATAATGATCGCACCATATGGACATTTTAAGGCTTGCTATAATATCCAAACAGTGGCAGGGTTTTGTGCATACAGTCAGTCTGGAGGTCAAATGGTCTTCCTCGGTCATTTAGGGGTGCAATTAAACTAAACTTGCAGCATTTCACTGAAATTAGATATTTCCACTAATCAGCTGCTTGCTGGAAGAAAATGTATTTGATTGACACTAATTCTGACTTTTTCTTTACGATGTTGACTCAAGTTGTGCAAGTGTTCACTCGTGGGCTTGGTTGAACGGAAGTCGTCAGTCTGAACACATGTTCATTTCAGGTGGTCAAATATTTGACCAGTCAGCCATTTCCTGGAAATAATATCTCATGGTCACATACACTGGTTAAAGAAATTGTCTCACATATGAATAGAAAAGCTTATAATTTCGTTTTTGCTTTCATATACTCATCATCTTGTTCCTGCACCAATACTCTGATGACATATGGTCAAAATGCACACTGAAACATGCGTATTTGTGTTAGTAACTGCAGCTGTTACCACTTCATTGGAACGGTTCATGCTTAAAACACCTGTCACCTATAGATGGAGAGAGAGATGATAGAAGACCTTGTTTTCTCATTGGCTTTGAGGTCAAGTCAACCAGTTTCCACCGTGCTAATACTTCGTCCCGGTTCCAAAATATTCATGATTGAGACTTTTCTCACAATTTGGTTTCACATTGTTATGAACCATTTGCTCCTTTTTTGAAATTCTGTGCTGACGTTACACCCGGACTGGACTGTAAGGTCAAGCTGGAATGAGATCTTTAGCTGCTATAATTCTGCCGGACCTAAAATAACCTCCTCGTGGACCATCAGGTTTAACAAACAACTTGTTATCATTTAGGAATGGGTATTGCTTGATGGTTACAAGCCAATTTATAATTTAATATGGTTTTGAAATAACGCACCGCATAACATATGAATTAGCTTTTCCCCTAAACCAGTTTATTCTCTTATCTGCTCACGAGTGGCCATTCATTAATATGCTGTGTCATGAAAAATGTACGTTATTTTGACACCATACACCATATTATATATTATACATGGATGTAAAAGTATGGCAGGCGGTTGAACATTTAATGCAAATTTGTTGCACCTATAATTGGAATTTTAGATATCTATAATTGTATTTTGAGATATGTATATTTGGAAGTACACATGTCAAAAATTAAATTTTAGATATCTACAGTTTATCTTTCTCAAAATACATTATAGATATCTTAAGTCGTTTAAATATCTAGAATTGAACTGTAGATTTCCAAAAATTAAATTATAGATATTTATAATTATTTTTATATATCTAAAATTCAACTTTAGATATCTATAAGTCGACCATCTTTGTACATATCTGAATCGATATTGAGATATATATATTATTAGAATTATAGATATCTATAATTCAAAATTAGATATCTATAATTCGACATATTTTAGATATCTGAATCAAATAATTTGATATATCTGTAAAAATGATCTACATTTATTTTGTTAGAAAATAATTTGTGCCTCCATACTGCAGCATATTCCTGTAACCTGGTTCCCTGCCTACCTCTCTCTCAATTCTCAATGGCGTATGCTAAAATGTTATCGCAAGGGAAAATATCTGTATAATGTAGAACAATATCAGTACACCTAGTTGTGTTGTGTAATATAACAGCACAGAATATAATTTGTAATGAAAATTCCACAGCTTCTTGGAATGTCATGTTGGCTGCAGTGTGTTTGCATGATCAGGTATGGCTGGCAGTCATGTGATATCTGTAGCATCTATTTGGCTTCAATTTTTAGCACACAGTAGCGACTGAAAGTAACAACTAAAATTTGCAGGCACTCTCAAATTGTTCGCACTTTGCTCGAACTCGCACTGGCGCGGCACTCCCGGGCTGCAAGCAGCTGTTTTCTGATCTGCCGAATTCCCGCCCGTATGCACACGCACACTCACCCGGGAGTTCCGTGTGCTCGCGGGTACTGGTTAACCCACGGGCACACTGGAAAGACCAGCAGGACAAGTATCTCATATACATATATATTTCAGTCTTTAAACTTACTCTTTATCTTTCTGTAAATCTTATCACCACCACCCCTCAAAAAACCATCTCACCAACCTACCCCCACCCCCCGGAAAAATGAATAAAAAAAATGAAAAAATAAATAAGTAAATAAATAAATAAATAAATAAATAAATAAGTAAATAAATAAATAAATAAATAAATAAATAAATAAATAAATAAAAACAGTAGCTAACATCTCTCTATAGATGCAAACATGTAGCTATAGGCTTATGTAAATATGTCTTTTTCCGTTTGCCACATAATTATTATTTGTACACATATGTTAGGCCTGCCTGTAACTTAGGGGGAAGTAAATGTCGCTCAAGTTGATTTTATTTTGCTGTACATTCGACAGAAGAGAATTATGGTAAATAATGTAACTACATGGCATGATATGGCAATTTAATTGCATTACACTTTTAGGTGTTAGACATTACCTGTTTACATATTGCATGATAGATATCAGTGCATTATATAGTACACGGTATTTATTTTCCTCATGAAAATCATAATGTCATGATGAAATTATGGGTTATCTACTCCTTTGTCACCCTGAGTCAGCCCACATGTCTGATACGGTTCATCATATGTTGACATACAAAGAGCACATTTATGTTTTTCTCCAGGTGAACTATTAATGTGAAAACCTCATACCATGGTGAAATTAGGTTGACAGTTTTATGGCAGCCGCTAATAAGCACACATATGCAGATGAGACAGCTTTGCTTAGGTGCTTAAAAGCCACATAGACACAACATTGCATTAGATATTGAGCAGGAAACATTTGTCTTGCATGATTATGTATTACATGGTAAATATTGTTACAACATGGCATGATATGGCAATTTACTTGCATTATACTTTTACGTATTAGACATTGAGGAAGTAACAAAGTTTTTGCCTGTTCATATACTACACGGTAAACATAATGCTTGTTTGCCTCATGGCAAATGTCAGTGTATTATACAACACATGGTAAATAGGAAAGTAAGTTTATGCCTGTTTATATACTATACGGTAGATAGCAGTGTATTTTATACTACACGGTAAATATCAGTATTATTACTTTTTTAAAGAAAAACGCTTTTCTCCTCTAAGTGAAAACCTCATATCATTGTGAAATTAGGGTGATGTAATCCCTTCTCTATGGTACTACGATTTATGGTCTTTTTTTCTTATTTTTATATGCATGTATATATATCATGATATTCATAATGGTGTGACGGTGCTTAAGAGCCACACGGGCATTATATTCCGTTTACTTGCATTAGATATCGAGAAGGAAACAAACTTTTGACTGTTTATGTATCGTTTGGTAAATATTGTTACTACATGGCAAAACATGGCAATTTACTTGCATTATACTTTACGTAATAGACATTGAACAAGGAACAAAGTTCTTTTACTTGTTCATATACTACACGTGATGTACTCCTTTGTCACCCTGAGTAGGTTTACGTAGAGCATATATATGTTTTTCTCCAGGTGAACAACTCATATGAAATCTTCATATCACGGTGTAATTAGGATGACGTAATCCTTTGTCTATGGTATTATGGTTTACTGACCTCATACTTTTTTCTTTCTTTTTTTAATACAAAAATTATTTACCAAAATTATTTACGATACTGACTGATAGCCTCCTTGATCCTCACTTATAGGCAAGTTGATAATGTTTCTTATGAGGGTGGCTTAAGGGTGAAGTAAATCTTCACCGCAACTAGTATTACTACATTATATTTTAACTGTGCCTTGATATGTGCTCAAACATAATTACATTCTAGCCAAGAGTACAAGCATTTTACAGGCGTAACGTAAGTCAGAGGTTAGTCAGCAGATCATTTGACCAGCCGTGTCGGACTAAGTATGTTACTGTTGTTTTCCATACGGTGGACATAACACAAAGTTTGGTGCGTGCACTTAAAGCTATTGTATATAAGTGTTTTTTTGGATCACAGAATATAATCCAATTAAACATTTTAATACAACTCTGCATTACCCTAGAAATTTATATAATTCGAGTACTTATATTGTGTTCTCTCGTTTCATGTTTCACTCCAAGACGCCTGAGCACAATGTCTTGTTATTTGCTATCTATGATATTACGTCAGATATACTTTTTATCTTTTCGTACCGTGTGGCATTTATTTGCATGCCCCATCTTTACAGAGACATGCAAAATGTATCTCGCCCGCCTTCCGTACAGTCGCCCAACACAGCGTAACTTTAAAATTTTGCTTGGGCTAAGCCAGACAAGTTACATTTTCCATTCTCAACGCATGTACGGAACTGTAAATTTTTCTATACTGTTCTTTTTTATATTACCAGTAGATGTTTTCTTTTGAAAACTTTGTATTAAATACAGCGCCATAGGTAGTTTATGTTTTTTCTACCGCCACCACATGGAGTCTGTCCAAACCCTTATCAAGGACTGACATTAGTTAATGTTTAAGCAAAAGCCAAAGGTGGCTCTTGTCGACTCCTGTACTGGGTTTCGTGTTTATATGCTTAGTAATTACACAAATTATCAGAATGGATGTTGTTTCGATGCTTGAGCTTAGTCTCTTAACAGTGGCCAAACGTATTACGCAAACCAAAAGTCTGAGATGGCATAGAAGTGGCGATTTCAACTTTTACTCACATCTTGGATACATATTATTGACAACAATCCATACATTCATGAATTTTGGTTCTATGTGATATTTTGTTAATTTTATCTGGAGACGTACATCCAAACATTAGTGCACAGAATCAGAATATTTTGAATATTCTCCACTTAAATGTCAATAGTTTAGTAGCCAATAATAAGCTTCGTGAACTCGACTGTGTTTGTTTACATAATAACGTAGGTGTAATCTTCCTGAACGAAACAAAACTTAACAACCCTGTGTCAAATATCGACATACAAATCAGTGGGTTTCAGCCGCCTTTCAGATGTGGTCATAGAAGATTTGGAGGTGGGGTGGCAATTTACTTGTCTGTGTCATGAATGTGTAAACAAAGAAGTGGGTTTTATGTACCAAACTTGGATTTCGTGGTTGTGGAAACAATAAGAAGTTGTCTGCGAAGTTTCATTTTGCAAATTTTTTAGTTTTTAAGTACTATATTTTTCGAGAATCCCGAGAAAAATCTCCAAATCGGACCCTTTCGTAAAATGTCCGTTTTTCGCCCCCCCCCCCCAATAAAAAAATTTTCTTTTTTTTTTTAATTTTTCTTGGTGTATATATAATCTAGAGATCCTTAGCAACAAGAATATATATATATATATATATATATATATATATATATATATATATATATATATATATATATATATATATATATATATATATATATATATATATATATATATATATATATATGTATATATAGTTTTATGGGTCTAAAAATAAAAACCAAAACAGGAGAGTGGGTTGAAGCCAGCACTCCTCTAAGTGCCTAGCTTTGTTTGTGCCACCTTGATTGTACAGTTTATCAACTAATAACATTGTTCACAAGTTACATTATGTAATTGTTCAAGGAAAAGAAATACTAAGGGTGTTTTTAGAAGTATCTAAAGCTTTTGACAGGGTTTGGCATCGTGGTCTCCTACATGAATTACATGAGCTGGGAATTTGTGATCCTTTGTAGTAGTGGATCAAATTATATTTAAGTTACAGAAAACAGCTAGTTGTACTCGATGGGTTTGCATCCGACTGGGTATAATTTAAATCCGGTGTTCCTCGGGGTAGTACCTTAGGGTCTTTGCTGTTTCTTGTCTTTATAATGATTTGCTAGGTGATTTAACTTGTAAAGCATATTTATTTGCTGACGACACATCTTTATTAGAAACAGTTAACACACCCAAGAAAACTACCGTTCACTTAAGGTGCCAGGATGGTTTCAGGCGCTTTGCAGACTCTGCCGACTTTGACCCCGTCCAGCTCACATAAATTGATCGTTTCATCCATAAAACTATATATTTTCATGATTGTATGGATGTCTAAATTTGTAAAAACAGAACACCGAATCAATTTAGACATATTTTTAGACATTTTGCGCAGTTTTGTGAGCGGGTATAGATTCACATGTTTATTTCAGCTCGTTCGCACTATATTCAATTTTAAGATCTGCAAACTATCTGAAACGATATTTTGTCTGTGGTTAAGGACTGTGGAAAAAGTGGAGAGTTGACTTCATTCCTTGTAAAACAGAAGAAATAGTTTTCTCTAACAAAAGGAAAATGCCAGCTCATGAATCGCTAATCTTTGCAGATGAGCCTGTAAAAAAGTCCATGGGCATAAACATCTGGGCATCATTTTGACTGAAAATTTATCTTGGGATAGTCACATACATCACATTAGTGATAAAGCTTCCGCTAGTCTGGGTCGCATTAGATATCTCTCCTTTTTTCCCATGTAATGCTGTTGAGAAAATCTTTACATCATTTGTTCGACCTGTTGTGGAGTATGCCGCACCGGTCTTCAGTGATTGTTCAAACAATGTAAAACAGATGCTGGAGTCATCTAAATGTTCCAAATGTTAATATGAATAGAGCAAATTATGTCATACACAACGTGCTAATTGTTCGTGACCAAAAACGTGCAGTGTCACGCAAGCTAGCTTTCGAAAACTCGTTTATTCCGTGAGCTGGTCGTCTCTGAGCTTCACTGCCGTTAAATGTGAGAAATACTCCTACATTAACTACTTCAATCAAATTAATCCACTTTTCTTCAAAACTGCTCCTTCTGAGACATGGGCCACGTAGATTGAACATTTTATTAAACCGACTGAGTGTGGACTTTAGTGCTCTAAACGCCCATCTGTTTTCTCGTAATCTTTGTAACTCGCCACCTTGTGACTGTGGCTTTCGGACTGAAGCCTTCACTTATTTTATGCTGCAGTATCCACTTAATAACAACTGTAAAGTCGGTTCATGTATTTATTCTACACTCAGACTGATTCTCTCTCTTACTACTGGTAGTATGTGGGGGGTCTTTTCCTTTTTTTCTCTGTTTTTGTTTTTTTTGGTTTTTTGTGGGTTTTTTGTTTGTTTGTTTGTTTTTTTTGTTGTTGTTTTTTGTTTTGTTTGTTGTTGTGGGTTTTTGTATTATTTTTTCTCACTTTGCACTTGTAATGCTTACAGATGTATGCTGTTTTGTATTTACACGAGGAGAGGAATTTGAATTAGACAGAGGCTACCTTTCCATTCCTCATTAAAGAAATAAAGCATATTAACAGAAGAGTAACTATTGAATGTGAATGGAGTAATATTCATGTTAATTGTTGAAAAGCATACACTGCTAATAATCGATTTACAGAATGTGTGTTTATTTTGGAAAGGACCTACATTTTAGAACAATTCGAAACGATGCAAACGTTCCTCGCTGCCAGATGCTCCCGCATATTGTGCTCTGTTGGTAACAGTTACATGGATCTATAAAACTGTAAAACACTCCCTGTACTTGTCAATAAAACCAGACCACTGACCAGGATTGTTCCAACGTTAGATGTACACACGAAGTTTGGAGCTCAGTGTCAAGACTATATATATTTATAGACGTCTCATGCTATGGTTTGTACAAAATAGTACAAAACTAAGGATCTCTTCACTTCACAATATCAATATGTAAGAAAGAACCGAAAATTACACACACACACACACACACACACACACACACACACACACACACACACACATATATATATATATAGAGAGAGAGAGAGAGAGAAAGAGAGAGAGAGAGAGAGAGAGAGAGAGAGAGAGAGAGAGAGAGAGAGAGAGAGCAATAGGCAATGAAGTTTGTGTGGGGAGCAAGGAGCTGTGTAAAATGGTATCACAGACACCAAATATCTCTATAATTATACGTCCATGGAAATACTGATGCTTTGCCACATACGAATGAAAGTATAATCGCGGCAATTTCATGTATACATGTAGCGTTATACATATCGTACTGTACATATTAGTCTATGTAACCATTTGACTCGCTACCTGCATTCAGGCGGGACCCCCCCCCCCCCCCACGTTGTACCTTATATTAAAGTTATGTTTGCATGTGCATGTACTTCATCTCCACCCGTTTGTTTTACGCGTGCCTGTATTTCCCTGGGATGTGTTACATGTTACAAACATTCCCAGAAACACCAACATTCAATACACTTTTTCGCCATTCTAAATTGAACATGAATGAATGAATGAACTCTATTTCGCTATACCTCAGATAATTGAGGAATTCTGCCGAAAAACAGGAATACATAGCAATAAACACAAAGATACAAAAAACGACAAATTATACATATAGAATAGCAACACACACAAGTAACATACAAACATACAAGCTATAGAAGTGATTGGTGTTTCTCAATTATACAGGTTGTACAAATTACAGCAGGCCTTCAATTTCTATTGTAGCAGTTAAAAACGATTCCAGAATGTAAATTACTTCAATATCATGACATTTTATCAGAAATAGAAAATTCTCATTGTCGTCTAACTCTTTACAATTTCTAAATATTTCATCAGCCAAATCTATCAATTTTTACGTGGACTAGAAAATTGTGTACCTTCATGGAGGTTATGATATTCATTTCCAATAGAAGAGCATGTATCACAAAGTCATTGACCAGGTGGTGTTTTTATCGATCGCTTGTGTCTTCCAATTTCAATGCGCAGATTATACGCACTGATTCTCAGTCGTGTAAGACTTTTCTTGACTATAGCATTTTTAATAACATATAAGTATTTTTCTAATTCGAAATTTTCTTTAAATTTAGCGTACGTTCTCGACTTTTTATCAGGTTGTAAATGTATTTTGAATTCACTTTCCCATTACATTAAGAATTTTTCCTACAACAGTTTATTTATCATTTTTGTCAGGCAATCCTCAAAATTAACTCCGCAATTATCTCAAATATCTTTACACCCAATAAGATCCAAAATATCTCTTACAGTGCTTAACCATTGAGATTTCCTGTTGTCATTAATTCTTGGATACATTTGAAGGCATCATACAAAAGTGATTCGGAATCTAAATTTATAATACGATGCCAGTTCTTACATACACGACTGAGGATCGTCAAGGAGTAAGGGTAATGGAATGTTTCACTTAGTAATGCTTTGTTGCAGGATTTTCTATTGACTCCCAAGCAATATCTCAAAAAATAAGATGTAATTTTTCGAACGGTGTTTTAAAGTAATAACGTAGATCATTCTGTAATAACTATTTAGTTGGTTGGATAATATACGCTCCCCAAACTTAACAACCATAGAGAAAAGTGTGTGCAATCGTTTTTTTTTCAAAAAGATGCAAGTACAATCGAATATCTGTTTGATTACTATATAAAACTTTCTTCAATCTGCCTAATGATTTCAGTGCTTTATCACATAAGTATTTACTGGCACCCATAAAATTTATTTTTAGCGAAATTTCTATTCCCAGATACACGAATGTTTTTACAACTTCAATTTCTCTTTTGCCAAACTTAAAACGACGGAAGACTAATTTACCAGTTTTGTTAAATATCATTACTTTTTTTTTACATTAACAAACAGTTTCCATTCTTGACACTATGTGGAGAGCTTATTCAAACAACTTTGCAGACCAACTTCAGATTCGGATAACAGAACAGATCATATGCGTATAATAAACAGTTAAGTTTTTCATGGTACTGCGTTACAGGATCACAGTTATTATCAAATATAGAAGGGAGGTCATTGACATAAATATTAAAGAGAGTGGGGCTTAGGACACAGCCTTGCTTTACTCCATTATTCATCAAAATTTTGCTAGAAAGTCTTGAAGAGAATTTAATTTGAACATATGAATTTTGGTACATATCTTTCGAAATGTTAAATATATAACCACCAATATCATATGTTACAACTTATACCACAAACCTTGATGCCAGACCATGTCGAATGCCTTTTGAAAGTCACTGAAACAGCATGAGCATGTAAACAAGTATTGCCGAGGGTCCAACGACAAAATAACCACATCATGCGTATAAATTGGAACTTTGGTTGTTGCTGGACCTCAGGGACTTGCATACAGGCATATACATGGGATCATGCAAAATACTTTAAATTTGGATCAACTTTACGATTGGCGTATATAATGCAGTCATGTATACTACAATGACGAAAACTCGTATTTGTTTCTATTTTTACAGTTAGCATAATTGTTACGAATTTAAGTTTAGATGCAGAAATTTAACTCATTTTAACGTGTGTTCAGATGGCTTGTTCCATGCAGATATGCACTGAAAGACTCTTGGAGACTGGCAGTAGAGTGTGGTATCATACAGATATTTCCAATACAGGTACATGTATGGGAACCAATTTCATTGCACTGACTATATACCACGTTGTATTTTTGATCTATGTCAATAAAGTTCATGTGGAGGTCACGTCACGTGACCAAATGACTTCCAGGAAAACTTTTAGGTTGGCGTGTTTCAAGTTCAGACCCAGGTCATTTAACGATGCGAGAACAGAATAATCGAGTTTTCCAGCTTGAGTCTTGTCCTTGATACATGTGACAGACTAATATAGCACTATGGGCCAGGGTGGTATGTTTGCATTTATGCCACTACATCTCCTGCGTAAAATCAGGGAAAGATTTCATAGTGTACCTTATTTGTGTGGTGTTCACAGCAATCCGGAACGGCAATCTGATTTTGTCCCGGCGTCATCGCCAACAGAAGTCCGTTCTTTTAAAAGCAGGACGAATCAGTCTGTCTGCGCAGGCATATTTGATATGGCACACGTCTAAAAGACAGGGTTTTCCTTACATTATAAGTTTAAAGGTGGCCCACCGTTCACCTTTTCCTTAACACCTTTCATCTTTTTACCACCTTCCACCTTTTTTCATTACAATACATGATGTTTCAGCATTATTTTATAGAACTTTTTACCAAAACAAGAAAAATAAGATAAAGTCATGTTTACCACCTTTCAACTTTTAAGTTCTGGGGGAAAAGTCTGAAAGAGTTTTCATGAACCATTCAATGACCAAGAAAATATAAATTCTAGAACCATCAGATAGTTACTTTTGTCTAGCTAACTTCAGCTAAACACGTAGACCCTACACATAAAGGGTTGCCCCTTTTAAATGAGATAAAGCTCCTTGTTGCCTGCTCGGCTGATTCTCAGGCCATTTTATATCTGGCAGGTGCCATTCCAACATTCAAGGGCCCTAGTTCTGCCGACAAGGCAAAGCTGCTTGTTGTATCCACCCCAATAAGTGCATTTGCTGCTTAGAAGGTAATATGTAATTTATCATTGCGGTGGAATTTCACAGCCCTGACAGAGCATAAAAATGTCAGCATTCCATATTAAAATTAATACTAGTATACTAGTAGGATATCATAGGTTTAAACCTTTTGTGGCACGGGATGTTTTCCTGCTGTCTTTCTTTCTTTCTTATTTTTCTTTCTCCCTTCCAGAGCATATCTTGCTACAAGGAAGAAGCAATTGACATCGAGTTATTTTAAACAAAGCTTTAGTTCGTGTTTGCATCGAGTAAGGCAGGGTAGGTGTGCCAGTAATCGCACTTTCTATGCGTGTTTCATGCTATCTATGCTTTCTGAAGATGTATCATATGGACTTTTAGCTTGAAATTTAAAACCTTAGCATTTTCCAATGAACTATTTGTGGCAACCTGCCGAATAGCTCTGTTAAGAATTTTAAAGCTCATTCGCTCATGGCTTCAATGCAAAGCAAGTTCAGTTCTTATATTTACGCCCGGAATTTCCGCAATATCTTCAAGTTAATTTCACAACTTTACTACTTTTAAAAGAATCGTATCAATGAGCTAAGCATTTGTTTATTAGCGGGGACGCACACAAGGGTCTATCGACATAGTTTAAGCAAATGCACATGTGGGAAAAAGTGCATTCACAACTGCTTGATGTGTGGTAAAAGTGCGAATAATCACCTAATTTAGGCCTACACTGGCTCTGCTGTGGAAAAAAATGCAACACAAACCCCCAGTCTCTTACGGACAGAACCTAACATAACATAGTCAAACTTTTGTATCTTTTCCGGTACTCAGAGGCTGCAAGCACTGCCTGAGACCTTTTATTGATTGATTGATTGATTGATTGATTGACTGACTGACTGACTGACTGACTGATTGACTGACTGACTGACTGATTGATTGATTGATTGATTGATTGATTGATTGATTGATTGATTGATTGATTGATTGATTGATTGATTACTTTCACTGACTGAGTATTCTTGGTCTCAGCAAAGAGGGTAGAGACTCTCTTAACTCCTTGATCTCAGGCACTGCCTAACACCTATCGGAGATATGCGAGCCTAATTCCGAGACTGGGCGCGGTCAGTTATTAGAGGTATCCAAGTTGCATATAAATAATTAACATTATTTGTGGCACCTACTTGTAATCCCATCCCCACATGCCATTGCAAAAATGTTTGATCTGATTTTCAACACAATGAAAATGAGACAGTACAAACGCACAGTGCCAAGTCAAAGAATACGTGAAACACGAAAGTGGAAATAACAGTTATGACGAGGTGGTGATGATCAAACTCAAACATGTGTGTTGTGATCATGATAGTCCGATCAAACTTTTGTTGTTCGCTCAATAATTGCTTGGCTTGTGTCTACGCGCGATTTAGAGAAAGAAAGTTTGGTTTTTGAAGCTGTTTAACTCGTGTAAATCTAGTGGAATTTTGGCAATTTCAGACAGAATTTCATCAAATTAGAAAAGGATTTGTTTTATGAATATAAAGTGATAACACAGGGAAAGTTTTTTTGGCAAATTCGGGCTATTTTAGAAAGTTTTGAATCAGCCTAGTTTGAACGAGCGGAATCAGGTCAGTGAGCGTGGGAGCCGCCATTTTGAATTATATTACCGTCGAAGAAAGTAAACAAACACAAGATTTTGTATTCTCGGATCCGCACATCCGGGAATCTTAGTTTACATGCCCGCGTTACTCGGTGAATCTCCCTGAAAGCGTCTGTGGATACCCATTCAATGTATGCTAAGCGTTACCCGAAAACAAGGGCTAAAACCCCAAGTTATGATCGTCAAAATCTCTCCAATTTTTTATTCAGTAGCAGAATTCGGCAAAATGATGCTGCCTTCATAGTTATTTTGTTGATTTGCGGTCGACAACATAGATATAATTTTGGATAAAAATGTCTAATTTTACATGGGACTATATGCGATGTGGAACGTGTTTTCACTGGGCCCGCTCATTTGCATAACAACAGTAGTCAGCTGATAAGCAGCTTATGACGCATTGGCGGATCCGAGAATGTCGGGACGTGGACAGTTGAAAGTCTTGGGTATAGAATAGACCCAGAACTGAAAGGAGCCATAAAAGGAACGAGGGTTAAAAAAAGGGGAGCATGGAGTTTAGCCAGGAAAAACAAGTATCCCGAAGGTGATACAGAAAAAACTAAGAGACAGTGTCTGGAATGTAGAAGAAATGTTGCGGATATGAAAGCAGAAAGGAGAGCCAGTAATAATAAACAAATGACAAGGAAAATAATGGAGAATGGGGGAGAAGGGTCAACTATCTTTTGGAAACAGGTTAATCAGCTTAAACAGAATAAAGCACAGGAAATCACGCAAGAGGGAAAGGGACAGATAACAAGGAACAAATACAGGAAGCTTTAAGGGAGAATTGGCAAGAAGTTAATAATCCACAGTGGGGTCAGGGAACAGTTCCAGGGCGTCAAGCAGAATTCACACAGGGTCAACGGGATCCCTAGATGTGTGGCAGAGTCAGAAGTATAAAAGTTAAAATAGCAGTTGAGCAAATGTGATTCGCTTATTATTATCGAACAACGCAAGATATATTGATGATATTGCTTGTGTAAATATACACAATTCAATTGAGATTGCTAGCGCAATTTACCCAAAAGATATCCTTCTGGAAGGTGACAATTCAGATCGTTTCTCAGATGTGTTTCTGGACTTGGATATTCGGGTCACTAATGACAAGTTTCTTATAAACTCTATCACAAAATAGATGAGTTTAACTTTGAAGCAGTATGTATATATATATATATATATATATATATATATATATCACTTTTGATTATCTTCATATGATTTTAGATATCTGTAATTTGAACTTTAGGTATCTAAAATTCGGATTAAATGTTACAACGGCTCGCCATATAAAAGAAGTACTTTTGCAGAAAGACACAAACATTGCACGCAAAACAATCGTCTTGCATACAACTTTTAGTGACTTGATTTGTTTATATTCTGCTACCATACCTGAAGACTTTTGCGTTAGTGATTAGAGAATACTTCAATGCGAAATAAAATAAAAAATATATCACGTGCCAAGAAATTTGCTACAGAACACTCGCACTTTTCCTCGATAGAGGAATCCGAGCAAATCATGAACATGCACACTGTCTTCGCGCGAGACAATATTTTCCGGCGCACACATGCAGGTTTTGTCGGAGCGACACAGTTACACGGTTTAAAGCCAGGTGTGAATAACAATTCCTGGCCCAACGAGGCACCATCTGTGATTCTGGGGACCACTGTGTGTTTCGCATTTCAGGGTTTCGCCTGGATTCATACATGTCTTCTGCAGGTGAGTTGACATGCAAGTTGACATAAATATTTTGACCCATCACGCGCTACGGTAGGCCTGCAATCCTTTATTAATTAAGGATTCCATTCTGCGTCACCATATATTTGGGTTGTCGTCCTTACAAAATTTGATATTAATTCGATGTTATCTTTGTCGTGTGCTGCCAATTTCAGGGGCGCTCGTACTATAAATAACCACGGCACCACAATGGTCACAAGCCCATGATGAAGTGCTCACCTCACGGGAAAGAAAAAAATGACAAATGAAATTATGTCGATAAAGTAAATTCGACGCTGATGTCACTGGTCTGTTAAATTCATCAGAATATTTTGCGCAGGAAGAGCTGTTGCGTTTGCGTGAATACAACCAATGGACTGATGTGGCTTTGTGCAGGCATGTACAATATTACTGAGTGGTTGAAGGAGGGTAGCCCTGGTAAATTGAAATGTGCACCACATGTGCATGGTACGCGGGGGTTCAAGGGAATGGTGAATTTAACTTGAGAACCAAAATATCATAACCACACCAGCCACCCGCACCCTCTCCCCACCCCACCCCACCCCCTTGCGTCATGAGAGTGAACAGAATATGTACAGCATGAGGCCACATAGGCTCACACGTCGTAAAAATATTACACAAAAATTTAGAAAAAAGCTACAAAAATGTGTGGCATTCATAACTGCCTACCAGAGGCCCCCAAAGCCACAAGGTACAGGTTAGTTTCAAGTTACATATATATTTTAGCTAAAATTTGTTGTTACCTTTCATCATGGAGCTACTATTCTCTGGTAGCTCCATGCTTTCATCATGGACCTCCATCGAATAGCATTGGACACTTGTCAATACTACCACATCAGAGAAACCCCTTTCATTCTAATTGTGGGTGTCCATTCAACATAAACATAAACAATATTTGAGAATGCAAACACGGGCGATACTATCCTCAGGCGGAGTATGTTCGTATAATTTAATTATTAATTCCTATGTGGCATAATTTCAAGGTATTTTAGATTTATATCATTTCCATGTCGTTTTATGTCGATGGTGCTAAAATTATCGTAATTTTGTGTCGGAAAATAGCCAAGGAAAATCTGTTTTCTTTTTCCGATCACCGTACCAGAAATTGCTGAAAAGGGTATAACTTATTTTAAGAAATCACATAAAAAAGCTTAATTAGACACGTTCGATTTGAGGAGTGGTGATTTGAAATTGTACTCGTGAAGCGTTTTCAGACTGAATTTAACCTTTCTTTGTTGAGAATGGCCACTGAACGATGTTCACATTTCTCATGTTTTCGTTTGTTTACGTAAGAGCTATCAAGACATTGTTGCGTAATTTTGTCATTGTGTCCATGGTTCTTGCTGGGTTGCATTACAGACTATGGCATGTATATCAACATATAACATCTTGAGACAACGTCGGTCGCAACCATTTTCAGGGAGTGACTTGATTTTACACAACCGTTGCAACGGGCACAGTTTGGATGTAACCGTGCAAATTTGATTTGTATGGTTTCTATTCTAACACTTGACATATAATATAATTTATTTCTCGAATTGAAACTCCAGGAAGCACGAAATTGGTGTGTAGTAAGCCCTTTTCATTTTGGACATTATTTTTCACACAATTTCGAATATTGATATGCAGATAGTTCATGTCCCTGCAAGTAGATAAGCAACTGCAAAAGACTTGTTATAGAATAAAATTAAAAAGTCACCGAAAGCCGTATTGCTTTTGTTGATTCGACTCTCTAGTGGTCAGAATCGACTGTATGCCCCGTCACCCCACCCCCACCGATCCACACACCCACCCCACAAAACTTGTTAAAATGCGTTTATTTTTGCCAGTTTATCCTCTGTCTGTCCATAACATATCAATCCATATAAAGGGGTGGGACAGATTTTAATTTGCTCAAATTAAATTAATATGACATCCAGTGATCTGAATATCTCCCCCTTTTAAACAGGCAAATGGACAAAAATGTATGCAAAAGTTGACTGAAATCTGACCAAATGAAGGGGATCAAATTACACTTAAGTCGTGCTCATTTTAATTTTTCTCAAAACTCAATTTCGGCAAGGAGGTATGTGTGAGGAAAAGCGCCAACAACAACCACTACACTCAGAAAACAAACCCTGAAAGATTTTTTTTAAGAGAAAGGTGGGAAATGTGCATATTTTTCTTCTTCTTTTCTTTTTACCTGAAAGCTATAAAGGGAATTTGAAAAAAAAAGTCCATCCTAATTTTCAGAATTTGGAATCCTGGGGTGATGAACAAATTATAAATTTTGACGTTGTCCTTTGACCTGGGTTAATTAATGACCCCATCACTGAGTTCAACATGCGTGCATCAAATGGCAGTTTCTGGCTGTGTCGGTTTTGCATAAAGGGTTGAACACATCGCGGTTAGTGTCATTTTGGCAGATTTTGCTGTCAAAAATCTCTGAACGTCCAAACGATAACAAAGAATAGCTACTAACAACTGTTGCTGTGCTAAATTTGCAGGAACATACGCAGTCATGCGAGGAATCACCAGTCCGCTGTTGTGTTTCAGCGGTTCATTGATGGTTGACTGATCAGCTCTTGTTTTTTTTCATCAAAGTGCCACATACTGGAACTTTGAGGTATATCATTTCCAAAGGCTGTAACAAGTTCACCAAAAGAAGTTTGTAACATTTTCCGGATGACACTTGACAGCTAGGGACTAGACCTAATTGTCATTTTTTCACCGTCTCCAAAATGGCCATGGGAAGGAAAAGGGTCAGTCTCACATGAATATAACATTTTGATGACAATTTAAGTTGATTTTCAGCCCAAAGTGTGTTGTTTTTTTTACCTTCTCCATCCCCAGCACCAAAACCAAGAACAGCAACCCTGGCACATCTGCACTTATGCAATAGTTCAATACCCTTTCACCCATTGCGGACAGCTTCAAAAATAATTTTGTTTTGTTCCATAGTGCATGTTTTAGAGCCAAATAGTAGAGTGTGGATAGTGAAAGGGGCAAAGGGGATGATTTTGCCGTGTAACAAATTTCGATGGGTAATGTACAAATTACACTCACAAAAGAAATGTAAAGAATCTTCATTATCATTGCCACAGGCACACAGTGGAGAGTCTTTAATACCTTTCTTAAACAGATCATAATTAAGCTTGCTGCATCCGATGCGCAAGCGAGCATGAGATACAGCAAGCTTTCTTTCACCTTGATAATATAATGGGTTGACGGGTTCGATGCTGCAATTTAACCTTTTCTTAAAATCGGCCAGGTCCTCAGCATTTTGAGTGGATACAGGAAGATTGTTCCATTGTCGGGCGACCGATGGAAAAAAGAAGAGGTGAAGTAATTTGTTCGAGCTGGGATAAGAGATAAATTTGCCCTTGAGCGAACATTATATCTATTGCGATCTTGAACAGTGTTTGGTGCAAGGTTTTGCAAATATTGTGCGGCATCTCCATGGAGAATTATGAAAAATGAAATAAGTTTACTTTTATTACGACGTTCAGATAATTTCTCAAGACCGGACTCTTCATAAATTAAGTCATGATTTATGCCAGATGTGGCCCCTGTTATAACTCTTGCTGCAGCTAACTGTACGTTTTCTAGTTGTTCGGAATAACTGACCCGTATTCAAGAGGTGGACGGATGAAGGACAGGTATAGAATTTCAAGTGTCTTTCTGCTAAAACGAAACTGCAAATATTTAAGTACATTTACCATTTTCATGCCCCTCGTTAGTAAGTCCTTGATGTGACGGGACCATGTTAGGTCACTACGAAATTTTAGACCTAAATGCTTGTGTTCGTTTTGGATTGATAAAGTTTTATTCATAAAGTTAAGATCAGGATATTGCAAGGGTTTTAGTTTCTTAGAGAATGTCATGCTTGTAGTTTTGGCAGGATTAAATGATATCAGCCATTGCCGAGACCAATCCTCTATTTCCTGCAAATCAGTGTTAAGAGGACTGGTCGCGGCATTGGCGTCATCTACCCTTATAAAAAGTTTTGTATCGTCGGCAAATAGGCGAATAGATTACCGCACAATTTCGACGATGTCATTTATATAAATAAGAAACAGTAGTGGTCCTAGGACCCATCCTTGGGGGACACCCGCCTTGACTCTTCCCCATTGAGACTCTCTACCCCGGACAACAACTTTGTGTCCGCCCTTCTTAGTAGACACCAAACCACTGCAACAGCGAACCATTCACTCCCGACTTTTTTAGTTTAATCTGGAGTCCCGGGTGATGGACACGGTCGAATGCTTTAGTTATGTCACGGAAAACTACTTTGACATCTTTCTGCAGATTGACTGCCCCGCAAAAATGGTGGTATAAGTAAACCAGTTGATTGACTGCGCTATCACCCGGGATAAATCCGGACTGGCTTTCGGATATAACCATGTTATCCCGAAAGAAATTAAAAACGTATTTGAAAACAGCGTTATCGAAAACTTTACTTACATGGTTTAGGAGCGAAATTGGTCTATAGTTGTTGCAAAGACTTGGTGGTCCTTTTTAAAGATAGGAACAACCTTTGCCCTTTTCCATTGGGCAGGGAACCTGCGTTTGGCCAAGGAGATATTAAATAATTTGGCAAGTGGCTCCGAAATTGACGGAGCCCCTTCCTTCAGCATCCGGGCACTTATACCGTCAGGGCCATTTGCCTTGGAGATATCCAGGCTTTTCAGAATCCAAAGAATTTCATTAGTGTTTATTGAAATAGATTCCAAAGTGTTTACGGGAGTATAGGCGGACTCATGCAGAGAGAAATTCGAATCATCGATTTAAGTCTTCGGATGAAATTCGTGAGCTGGAACGTTGACATTGCGCATGTTGGTCATCTTTTTCTAAAATGAAATGTCAGTGGATAACTGTATTGGGTGCATTTTTTATTACCACGGGAAATCATTTGAGCTCTTTGTTGATTATCACAGCAAATCGTTTGCGTTAATGTTTATTATTTTATATAGGGGGGGGGGCAGGGTTGTCTTCGTAAAGACTGAATTGTGATTGCAACAAGGAACCAATATTTCTAAGATTAGATGGCAACTTTACTTCGTTCGAGTCAACCGTCTGTCTGCCAAGCATATGGCATGCAGCCAGAAGGACGCATGCCATTTGTTAATCAGCCTCACATTGATTTTAATTGCAGCTGTATTAATTCCCAACAAGTTCAAAGTCAATGTCCTTTAACCATAAACAAACACACATTTCTACTAGCAACTGTCTAGCAGTGCATGCGAGATCGACTGACCATAGAATTATCACGGCTGTCTTGGTTTTAAGACGCATGTCGTACATTTCTAGCCAATGCAATTAATGCACATGTTCCCACATAATGCTTGTTTTCCAGTTCTTAGTTCTGCTGATATTGGGAGAGTCTGCGTCTATAATCCGTTTGCCTGTTGTACGTCCCTTCGTCCGTCCTTCCATTATTCATTTACGTGGCTAAAATACTTTTCTTTGCTCTTATTTATCGGTATCACAGGACAAGTGCATGAAACATTCAGTTCCCAAAAATACGGCCGTCCATGAATGATTAAGTGCTTTGGGGTACCTTAAACTAGACCAATTATTGTACTTAATCAACCGCAACAGAGATTTATTCATGTTTATCGTGTCTGCATTGCCAATGCTGCTGGAGACAATGCAAAAGCTGCGGGTGAATAGCCCTCTATGGCTGTTGTCTGCTTTGGGGTTATACAGTTTGATTTTAGGAGACGACAACTACCTGAAGAGTCACATGATGAAATAACTGGAAAAAATAAGCATTCAGGAGGTAGTCTGGAACTTTCACCCTTCTGCTGGCGACCAAATAAAAAGTGTGTTTACAGACTGCACACAAAAAGCCTTTCTGAATATAGAGGATTGGGAAAAAAATAATTTGTAAATTGACAAATGTGTATATAGACCTCAATGATGTATTGATATCCACGCTGCCAAGATGGCACTTGCAGGTACATTAAAATATTAAGGTATGCCTGGGTGGTCACACAAAAGCAAAATGTCCATTTTTGGGTGCCTGTGTTTTTTTTTTTTTTTTGTTTTTTTTTTTTTGTTTTTGTTTTTTTTTTTGTTTTGGGTTTGTTTTTTTGGGGGTTTTTTTTGTTTTTTTTTTGTTTTCTTATGTTTTGTTTTGTTTCTTTCTTTGTTTTTTCTTTGTTTTCTTTTTTTGTTTTTTGTGTTGTTGTTTTGGTTTGGTTTGGTTTGGTTTCTTTTTTTTAAATTTTCTAGGAGTATAAATTGCAATATATGGAGAGTTCCAGTACTTGAAAAGTCCTATTTTGAGGAAAGGGCAAACGTTTTTGTATCTTTAAAAAAAAAAAAAGAGTTTGCTTTCCACCACGAAGGAGGGGCTTTAATGTTTTGGGTCATAATACTGCATACGTACATTTCTTTCAGTTTGAGATCACCCATACAAGAAAATCAAGTAATAATGGTGTGTTGCGACATGGTCCACAAATGATATGGCTTGTTACGTGTACTTTCTCAAAGCAATGTTCGTGCATGCAACAAAAAGGATTTAATCATAATCCACGTATGCTGAACCAAATTCATTGTCCATATATAATACTATTTCTGTGTTTTGATGACTCCATTCCGTTAGAAATATCTTGTCAAGCTCCTACTCCCAAACATCAAAGGGGGTGGGGTGGAGGGGAGGGGGAGGTAAATGTTTGCATTGGCAACAACCATATGCATGCACTTAACGGGGTTTTTAAAAATGGTCCCATTTGCTACCTGATCGGCAACGAACCCCAAACAATTTAATAATTGCAATATTATGTAACATATTACAAATGAGCTTATTTACTTAAGTGAATAATTTACAGAGGCAAACGCAAAACGATCGTCTGAATGTTTTAGAAAGGCGTACACGTCGGCATCACAACGGGATTATGTGTCGGTAGCACAATCATGTACCGTCATATGTTGCCACTCTTGCCTGCTGTGCAGACTTGCGGCCCTGAGAGACAATGAAACAAGGGATCTATCGACAATACACTTGATACGATTCTGTCGAATTAACATCAGTATTATCAAAACCTAAAGTAAGCGGATTTAGTGGTACGTCTAATCACGGCGCTGCACTTGCTGGAACATGCGAGCCAAAGCCTCGAGATGCAGTAGCAATTACGATCGGAACCACAAGACACGCCACCTTTGATATGAAAGGTCTAGAGAAACTCTCTCTCTCTCTCTCTCTCTCTCTCTCTCTCTCTCTCTCTCTCTCTCTCTCTCTCTCTCTCTCTCTCTCTCTCTCTCTCTCTCTCTCTCTCTCTCTCTCTCTCTCTCTCTCTCTCTCTCTCTCTCTCTCTCTCTCTCTCTCTCTCTCTCTCTCTCTCTCTCTCTCTCTCTCTCTCTCTCTCCAAACATAAGCAATGGTGGAAGACAGTGAGACGCTTTATTGGTCTAAACAAATTTGTAGACAAACTGCAATAATAAATAAATAAATAAATAAATAAATAAACAACTTTGCCTATGTCTCAAATGGCCTCAACCTTCTGGTCCAGAATATCCCTTGCCTGCACTCTGTCCCTGATGATTGTCTGGTCCAGAATAGCTCTTGCCTTCACCCTGTCCCTGATGATTGTCTGGTCCAGAATACCCCTTGCCTTCATCCTGTCCCTAATGATTGTCTGGTCCAGAATACCCCTTGCCTTCACCCTGTCCCTGATGATTGTCTGGTCCAGAATACCTCTTGCCTTCACCCTGTCCCTGATGATTGTCTGGTCCAGAATACCCCTTGCCTTCACCCTGTCCCTGATGGACCGGACCGGACCGGATTCTATACCTAGCTGCATCCTGAAAGAGCTCACCAGTACAATTCAAGGCAAGTGTGTGCAAATTTTAAAACCTCGATCACAGACTGGTATCGGCTATCCATCTGGAGATGTGCTGACTCAGGTTGTGTTCCAAAAATATACCCAATAAAAGAAAGAAACAGACAGAGAAAGAAACAAAGAAAAAAAAGGCACGCCCTGGAGAATACAGAAAATTTTCTATTCGTGCGAGGAAAAACACAATCCGTCCATGTTGTTTTTGCGAAGACCCACCATTTTATTCTCTTTAACTCTTTCGGTGCCAAGTTTTGACTAAGTGAACCGCTTTACTCGGCGCGCTTGGGTGCATTCAAAGTCCACCGAAGGAAAAAAGCTGTTGACCTGATCCATTCTTCGTCTCGATTCTCTTATGGTAACTGCCAGCTCACTGCTCCTTTAATGAAACGTTGCAACATTTTTGGACAGTTTGCAAACATAGCATGTTTTTCGCGTTATATTAAAGAACTGACACCATATCTAACATAAGAGGGTAGCAAAAATTTCCAGTTGTATCAATGAAGATCATTCTATCCTGTCACCATGGGCTCTTGTGTACATCTTTTGACAAGCGGTACCACGCACTTCCCTGTGAATATTGCAAATGAATAGCATATAATTTGTTAAACCTGACAGTAAAGTTATGTGCTCGGGCAGTTTGACAGTGAAAGATGCAAAGCACATTCAGGGACTATATTTTACTTTGGTTCAGGGTGTTCTGAAGGCAAACGACCCCTTTTGATAAAATGCTTTCTTTCACATTCTTAAAGGCATACAATAAATCTGAGTCCCATTATTCCTTGGAGGTCCTGCCATGTGGGAGTTTAGTGCAGCCAGTAACAAACAACAATGTGTGTTTTACTTGTAGAGGTCTTCATTCGCACAGACAAGTTATGGTGCTGCCTGTAGGCCGCAGGGTATCTGCAACACAGCAAATCTAGCTCGCGAATTCCTTTTTCGAGAATTTGTTTAGAATTATGTCTATATACAATTAAATATATTTATTATCATTTCAGATAAAAACATTAACTATGGCATTTGTGATGAAGCTTGAACAAGAAGGACTCATGGCTGTAAGTAGAACAACCCATATTATTTGCTTACTTTTATTCAAATCCAAGAATAAACAGTAAACATTTCGAACATACACATTAAGAAACTATATATGTTTAAAGTATATGTCAACTTTCATAATACCTGTTGATTTTTTCAGGTATTGATTGGTGCAAACACACCCATTAATCATGATGAGGGTATCTGTGCTATCGCTCAAACATTTCTAATGGCTTGTGGAACAAGACGTTTTGTATTGCATGTTTTATATTTTGTTTTTCAAGGGGAAGCAAAAAATGCCTCCAGATGGCGATGCACAGTCCACTGTAAGTGCAAGTAATGCGTCATCTGGTGATGAAAACGAAGAACGTGGGAACTGGGTCGGACGTATGGATTTCATGTTATCATGTATCGGTTACGGTGTTGGCCTTGGCAATATCTGGCGATTTCCTTATCTTTGTTATCGCAATGGAGGAGGTAGGACACATATTAAAATAAACTGAAAGTCAGATATGTCCGATATACCACATATTTGTCTCAGCTGACAAATTAGCTAATCATAAGCGTATCTTTGGATGGGGAATTGTTGGGTAAATGCACGCCTCTCTGAAGTGAAACTAGGTCGGCTTGAAACTTTTGGTCGAGTTGTGCTAATTTCGTTTACGCTACTACCTTTTCTGATTAGTACACTTAATTTTCAACATTCATTTTGTAATCGTGCGGCTGATAATATTGCCACTTTACTTCACATAGTTGTTATGTGCGTTTCCCATTTTCGACCAGGTGATTGGTAGCGTAGGTTACCTGTCCCGTGCTCACAAAACACACATATTGAAATTTGACCTTGGCCTTTGACCTCACGTCTGTAACTATTCCAAATATCTTGAATATTGTGACATGTAAAGATACTCCTCTGAATAGCAGTCTTATGATCACTTGCCTTCAACATAACAGCTGTCGTTTTATCTCGATCATGACCTTGATCTTGACCTTCTGGTCAGTGGGTATTGATGAATAGTTCACTTCATGTTCAACGGTCAACCTCAATTTGAGCACATATTTAAAACCAGCATTTATCAGAAGCTATTGTGACTATTCTGTATATATATGCATTAAATTATATCGACTAATACCTCGGTCAGCTACCTGCAGAGTAGATTCTTTGTGGGGAGACGGTCGCGTCGCAGGCAAGCTTGACGCAGGAGTGATTGACAGCCTGTATATGCCAGTAACTTTAGATTCGGGATGAAAATTTTGATAAATAATATACTGTGCAAAAAAAGTTAAGCCGTTAAGGGGGCTTAACGTTGTTTTTTTTTGGAAACTATATAGTACAAACATAGTTTTCAACCATTGTTTACAATTTTCTTCTAAATGTTATTTTTACTTAGGTCTTCATTCTGCAGAACATACAAATGAGGGACACAAGTTAAACCGGAACTGAGAAATTCCCTTTGAATGTCTTCAGACTGATTTTTGTCTTTGTAGCGGTGTTTCTCATTCCGTATATATTGTGTCTCGTACTTTGGGCCATGCCAGTGGTGATGATGGAGATGTCCCTTGGGCAGTTTGCCAGCCTCGGCCCAATCACTTTATGGCGAATTAGTCCAATGTTCAAAGGTAAGCTAACTCAGCACTTCAATGTGCTCATATGGTACTGCAAAACAAGTTTCCATTTGCTTTAAATGGAAGTATCAACCACATGAGGTTATCACAGAATTCGATTTTCCACACATACGACTGGAGACCGTCTCAAAATAACTTGGAAAAGTAAACTCCCATTCAAGTCATAGATTTACAATTTAGTATTTGTGTTGGTCAGTAACAGGATAAATGCCCAGAATGAGAAGATATTAACCCTTGAGCCAAAACGTTTATATGCATAGTGTCAGGTACAATTAACTTACAATAATTAAAGCATGACCGATTCAGTAGGTTTTTGTTTCTATACAAATGTAATAGTGGTGAATTGAACTTTTGTCAAACCTACAGTTTGTCTTTTCGCGAATTTTATGTGCCGATAAAGCTTGTTACCTAATTTTCAAATGCAGATAACAATGTGATAAAAGACAGACAAACATTTATAAACATGCGGGTTTTTTTGTAATTGGATCAATCTAGGACTCGGGTATGGCATGCTAGTTTACTCCATCATGTGCTGTATCTACTACAACATCATCATCGGCTGGACCTTGTACTATCTCTTCCTATCTTGCCGCGCCCGCTTGCCATGGACCAGTTGCGGTAACTGGTGGAACACGGCCGCATGTGCTTTCAAAACAAACATGGATACCATGTCCGTGAATGGCACATCAGTTAATGGCACCGCAATGAACGGGACAGAAGAAAACGTCTTAGCAGCCCTTGGTCGCTATATAACGGCTATGGCTCGCAATGCAACAGTCGGTAATTTGACTTTTGCCACCAGCAATGTAAGTGAGGAAGTCAAGAAAAGCCCGAGTGAAGAGTTTTGGCAGTAAGTATCATGGAGACCTTTGCGGCATAGTCATATAAAGCCAATAAGAGAAACAGACCATTCATCCTGCATACAATGTTATGCAACAATTTACAACACATTCCCTGCATTATTTTATGTTAAATTCGGCAGCAAGTATCTTTTATAATGCGGTGCAAAAATATACAGCACATCCCCAATAGGAGAGGTCACAATTACCAATTATCTGAGTATTCAGCTGAAGACACAGTCCAATACATAGAGTTCTTGAGGGCCAGAGATGTGCATTCCCATTTGACAGCATGTTAAATTAACCTCAAATTAAAAGACCACTTTAAAAGCTACAAGAATGAAATTTTGTGTGAACATTTTAGCTATGTACATGATTTTACCACACAAACTTTGCTGTTTCAGCAACGACTAGTTTTAAAGTTATTAAGCTGTTAATTGCAATGAAAAGTAATGGGAATACACAACTCTAGCCCTGAATGACTGAAATGTCCTCTACAGGAGAGCAATAGAAGCTTCTGTTCTTGTCTCCCCTATTGCAATGTAACGAAAAAAACAGACAACACATCCCCTAGTATAATGTAAAGCACGATTGATCTGCAAGTCTTTTATATACTATAATACGAGTTCATAGCATATTTAAAAAAAAACAAGCAATTCCCGATGGAAAACATATTTAACTCACATTTTAAGTCACCCTGATGGATAATACAGAGGTTATCTCGTAAGGGAATGCAAAGTATCTGCTAGTATAAATTCGAACGGCCAGTGTCCTCTAACAAATATGGTCAATAAAATAGATTTTAACTGGAATGACGTTAAAAATGTTTCCCGTCAAACTCACAAAGATACGAAATGTCACACAAGATGTCAAATTGCAATTGAGTGCTTGCATGCCAGGTACATGCCAGGTAGATTTCTGTCGTGCTCTGTTTACAGGCAGGACAGACGTAGGATTTCCTACCCTGTCGTTTGCGGAAGTCTTATAGACCTGCGGCATAGAGGGCCCTTCGGGGGTCATACCCCAAGCCGTGGTATAACAAGTTACAACCTTTATTTTCTTATAGGTATATATGTCCTCTTCATGAAAAAATAGGTTGTGGAATCTGAAAAGCGTTTAATTATATATATTTCTGCCCGTTTCCATGACAACCTATGCCATTTCTGAGACAACTAAAATTTGTCCTTAAAAATAATGACTTTGGTGATACTGCTTGTGGAAAGGCTAAATAAACATCAAAATGTGCTCAATCCCTCCCATATAGTCACAAAATACAGAGTTTGTTCAAAGTGCCTAATTATCATATGTTAATTTATGCAAATATATGAAATTTACATCGAAATTAAGTATTGTGCGACGGATAACATACTATATTTACTACGATATAGTTTCGTTTATTTAAAAAAAAAGGCACAATGATTAGGAACAGTACTCATACAAGTTTTATTTATCATGTTCATATGAGTATACCATATGCATATTAATTAGTATGCTAATATGGCTATCATATGTCATCTTCACTTAGCGAACCGTCATAACAATTGCCTATACAACTGATAAAGTAAGATAGTACTTTGTACCATGTATTCACACCTACACGTAATTTACAGTGAACCATCCCATGGAGTCCTGCAACATAACTTATGTATCTCTGGCATCAAACAATAATTCAAGATGCCTTTTAGTAAAGGAAAACAGTATAAGTACATGTACACACTAAATACAGAAAGCTGATCAATGATGGTCACGGTTTGGAGATTCTACACCAAGATTCAATCATCATCTTCCTCATCAACACTGTCTGTTTCAGGGTCAAAAGTGTCATTTGCACACTCATGTCTAAGGCATACACATAATTCTGTACATTTAAGTCCTGTCTGGAGGTAATGGCACTCTCTTGCGACAGTACACTCAATATCGGTGCAATACATATGAGTCAGGTTGCGGACTTCCAGCGGGGCTAGCTCATTGGTATACATTAAAGGCTTGAGGTAGCCATCATTAGACATTTCCCAGCCGTTACCATTGGGATCCCACACTTTAGGGTTAGGAATGTGACTGTTGTATTGGTGTCTTTTTGTCCAAAACCACTTCCTAGTAGTCATTACCCTATTCCGCAGTCCGAACTCTTTACTCTCCATAAGCTAACCTGTCCCTGTCTACCGATATACATATAGAAGTACTATTGTCCAATTGTAACTACTCAACATGTTTCGGAGCCTTTTACCCATACATGTCTCTCTGAGTAGCAGCTCCTTGTCTAAACTAAATATTCAGCAAAGACAACCCACATAATAATGAATAAAATGAACGTGGCAAATGATGAATTAGCTAAATACGTGAAGTTTTGCTTATAAATGCAGACCTTCATATGAAAGAAGAATACCTGGCAAACAAACTATAATTACCAAATTTGTGTTGTACAGGTTCAGTTAAGAACAATTTGACTTACCCCTGAACCAATATGAACCTTTTCCAGCTGGACAGCTTATTCTAGTTAAACCATCCGCCAGTTTTTAACTGAAGTGGAAACAAGCTGGGGCATTATATTCAGTCCCAGTGATTGTAAAATAAACAGTTGCAGCTAGACCACTTGTATAAACCAAGGGAAATCCTAACAATGACTGCAACAATGTACATCCTGCACCAGAAATGTAAAACAAACTCCATGATGACACCTACTCCTCAAACAATTAAGCTCTATTTCATTGCCAACCCTGAGTCAATGTATCAACGTAGTGTGTCAGGTTTGTGATATTTGAAAAAATACTGTCACTTTTCAGTATTTTTTTAATGTTGAGTAAATGTGCATTTAGGCATGTCAGAAAAGAATGGAAGTCATTAGCATTTTTTGCCAAAAACATGATATCAAAACATTTTTTCTAAACAGGATTTTAAGTACAATTACGCAAACATGTGACTGTCGTAGGCCCCTGCTTGCTACCGATAGTCATTTGTATTTCAGTCAAGGGAATGCAATGAAAATATTAACCAGATATCAAGTACAATTAGGCAAGCTTGTGACTGTCGTAGGCCGCTACTCGCTACCGATAGCCCCTGGGGGTTTAACCTAAGAGAAAACAAGCTAGCCTAAAATGTCTGAAAGGTGAACATTAAAACAGAATGATGCCAAAAGATAAAATTAAGTCGAAAAAAAGCAAGTCTAAAATCTCTAAAATTATTGAAGCCAAACTTTCTAACCATCTCCAGATATTTACAGCAAAATTTGTAGAAATATTTGATCAAAAGTACATCTTTGAATCCTCTTGACTCAAGTTTGTTGAAATAAAAATTTGATTCCAGATCTAAAGTCCTGAAATTTAGAACAAATACGACCAAATCTCAAAGTCTGTGAAAAAAACGTATCATATCCAATAGTTTCCGAAATTATACTGTCTGGGAAATGATAATTAACTACTTCAAAATTAAACTCATCTATTTTGTGATAGACTTTAATACAAAACCTGTCATTAGTGACCTGAATATCCAAGTCCAAAAGCACATCTCTGAAACCATCTGAATTGTTACCCTCCAAAGGGATATCTTTTGGGTAAATTTCTTTAGCAGTTTTACTGAAATTTTGTACATTTACACAAGCAATGTCATCAATATATCTTGCGTTGTTTGATAATTTTGTAGCCATTTGAAAGTCCTTTTTCATCAGTTTATCCATTTACTTAAATTCAAGCCAGGTTAAATACAAATCTGCCAGGGATCTAAAAGGGAGCAGTTGCGACCCATTGGAATGCTTTTTATTTGTTGAAAAACCAATGGTCCGCATTGAACAAAAGTATTATCCAAAAGAAATTTTATAGCATCTATCAAAGTTTCAACAGTATACGATTTAATATTACTTTTTGAATATTTGTTGTGTTATGCTTTCTTTGTATATGAATTAATATTAATGTATGTTTTACCATTATGGTTAAACATTTGGCTTATTAATTCTGAAAGTGAACTTTTAACTTCATCAATGGGAAGATTTGTGTGCAGTGAAGGAAAATCAAAACATTTGATGTTTTTTGCTTTTACATCTTTGATTTCAGATACAAACTCGGAAGCATTGCTAATAATCCAAAAACAATTTAATACACTGTTTCTAGAAATTGCATTACAGTATTTACGAAAATGATTCATAATTGCAGTCAAACACAATGCTCCTTCTTTTGATAATTGTTTTCTTGTACATTTTGCAGCACCGGCTATGAATCTAGATTTAAAAGCATTTTTATGTAATTTGGATATACAGAACAAAAGTGGAATAGAGGAGTCCTCTTCAGAAATTTTGATATTAAAATTCCTTTTCATCTCATCTTTATGTGTATCTATTAAATTATCAATGGATTGTTTGTGTAATTTATACACGTCATTTCCTCTTATGTCTGAAATATTGTTTATACCAAGTTCTTTTTTCAAAACATCCAGATAATATTTTTTGTAGATGATCCCAAGATTGTTCCATGCCTTGTCTGTGTTAGTGACTACAAAAGTTTCTTGTAGTTCTTTGACTGCTTTTGAAACTTCAGGTTGTTTTAGATTAACCGTATTGAAATTCTTAATATGGGATTTGTAACAATAAATTCTTTTTCTAGAGACTTTTTGCAAGTTTGATAACCGTCCTTTAAATTTCTGAAATTCTATTTTTCTTTCTTTGCCCATTTCATACAGTAGGAATCAAATGCATCACATGTATCCTGAAAAATACTGTCAATGTTCAACTTGGAACATATCCGAAATTTTGTTCTTTTTTTCATAATTTCTTTTAAACTTGAATTTTGTGTGATATCCAAATTACCTGTAAATACATGTTTGTGGTATGCATCAACAAAATGTGAATATTTATTGTTAAACATACAGTCACAGTTTTGATTCGCTGCAATATCTTCAAGAGTAATTAAAGCCAGAAATTGCTTGTAATTCATGATTCTTTGTCCAATATTGTTGCCATATTTATAGGAAATGATGGGGGGATCTTTTATTTTGCACTCCGTGGGAATCATGTTACGAACAAATTTCAATTTGAAAAGGGACTGAATGTTTAGTGGATCAATAATTTTTTGTTTGAAAGGAATACTGCAAACATTTGATCTAATTTTTTCTTATTAGAATCTGGTTTCCGAATAGTTGTTGTGTAAGCGTACACAATTTCACAAAAATTTTGCGGAAATGTGTGTTCTGAATCAATAAGACCCAAATATTCATTAATTTTTGTTATGTCTCGAAATGATAGTGCTTTAATAGCTGTATGTAATTGATCAATGCCATTGTGGCACCAGATGGCACATTGGTATTGTGCCCTTTTCATATGTTGCTCAAATGCATCCTCAGTGGGCGGTAGTTGAGCAGCTGATCGGTCTGTGGTGGAGGCAAGCGTATATCGTAGCTTGTCCAAAGTAGTTTTGTAATCAGTCTCTTTTCCTGTGTTGAGAGCTTTGCTACATAAAACAGGCATTGGGATTTAGCTTGGCTGGGGGTGGCTTCTTGGATGGCGGTTCCAGGTTCATGATTTTAGGTTCACGGTACAAAATTATCTAACCTGCAAATACATTAAAACGTGGGTGTTCTTACCAGGTCCAAGCTTTATTTTAGAAAATAATCCAGTTCACCATGTGTATATTATCAATCATGCAACACATTTGACAATATGTATAGTCATTCTCAATAACACTGATAATGAGACAATCACATAGCAGAGTTAGAATCCGACATGGACTCTGGAAGTCAAAGAAATGTGCCCAGATTTTTGCTTTCTGGTGCCTCTAGAACACAACACATAAATTATAAAATCCTAATTTGAAGATGACCTCATTTGCATAAATTAAATGATAGGGTTTCTAAATTGTCTGCACTTCATTTTTTTTTTTCGGTAGTATATGTTAAATTTGCTCAAATTCCAACAATGCGTTCTGGAGAAAGCACTTTTGCACAAGCTAGCCAGACCAGACAGCCCATTTATATAATGCCCCCCCCCCCCCCCGTGGCGGACCCACAAAATTTCAGTAAAGCTGTGAACGAAAAATGTTGATAAGACGATCGGGATTCTATGTTCTATATGCTTTGAAGCACTTTTCAGGGAAATGAAACTTTTTGCATTGGTACAACACATAATGTGTGATATACATCTCTATGGCTTCAAAAACCCCAACATTTGAAGCCTAGTTTGCATACATGTAATGGTGTCCACTTCATATACTCCAGTTAATTTGGTATCAGTATTTCCCTGGAAATATATTACCTTCATCATATAACATTTACTTCCATTTTTGGTAATTTGGCAACTGCAGCAAACAACATAAACAAATAGAGGTATTTATATTGCCGAATAGATGACAAAATTTTGCATATAATTATAATAATAATGATGTTAATCAAATAATTTTTTAAAACATTCATGTCTGTTGTAAGAGTAAGGTTAATACTACCTACTGAAGAAATTTGGAGTGCTTATCTTCAAAATTAAGGCAGATATTAAAAAAATAGTGAAAAGTAGTCATTTTCCACAAAAAATAGAGGTTACCATAGAAACGGGCGTGTAAACATACCAAAAAACGCTTTTCGGACTCCACAACCTATTTTTCTGTAAAGAGGAGACATGTGCGCACATTTTGATATAGGTTGTGTTTTGTTATACCTTTGGTTGGGGTTGCACCTATTTTTAGGGCACTTTTGAAGCATTTGCCGCTAGCCTATTATGTTTATATGTATTTCAAATTATTACTCAGGCGATATGTGCTTCAAGTGTCCGATGGTATTGAAAGCCTGGGTGCAGTTAGGATAGAACTGCTGATCTGCCTAGCTGCCGCCTGGGTACTGGTATTTTTGTGTCTGATCAAGGGCGTCAAAAGTTCTGGCCGGGTAAATGTCTTTTAATGGTACCTCTGAATTTCTAGTACAGTCAATCCAAGACTAAAGAGGGGTCAATTTGGAACAAATTGCAACAAAAGTTTCAACGGTCTTGGTCTAAAAAAATGACTAAACGCCATTGGAAATACGTATCAAATATGCAAATTAAAAGTAGCCATTCATGAGGCCAGACACAAATGAACAATAGTATTTTATGTTTCACGATTCCCATGAGTTCAAGTTCCTAGACTGACAGCTTATACAGGAAAGCGGTGACGATAGGACGACACAGAATAGCCGTACAGTTAATGTATATGCTCCACACAAACTATGGTTTTTATTGCAACCTAAAAAACATACTACTAAACCATGAAATGCCATGAATTATTGCATTGTATGTATCCAGAGAACAACTGCCAAAGAAATTTGCCAACTTACGATGTCAGTTTAATTTGGTTTATCTGCAATTCTGGGTTTAGGAATTTGAGAGGTTCACACAAGTTGAAGTCAATCAGTATTTCACCATATTACGATTGTATGGGCCACTGAAAGTGTGATATTTTGGTATGTACAATTTGTCCTTCAATTAATACATCATTGCCGAGGTATTGGTTTCATAAAGATTGAACATAGCATGGTATCGTACAGAGCAAACCGGCAATGTCACTGCACTCTAGCGGTTATAATTGTTTGCGGATATTTTTGTGTGTAGTCCCACAGAAAGAAATATTCTGAAAAAATCTAGGGCCTGGTACTGGCAGCAGGGTGACCAGTCTTTTACGTTCAGAACGGTAGGCTCATCAGTGTCTACGTGGACATTAAGCTTGATTTTCAAACTATTAACAATATACACAAAATACTTCATGCAAGGCCCCAGTGTCCGTCGCATGAAGAAACCGTATAAAGATGGTAAAAATGCTTCTTATATGAGCTAATTGGAAAAAAAAATCAAAATTAAAAATAAAATGGTTTATTTGTTTAATGGCAATTTTATCAATTTTCCTATGTGCAGGGTTTTGTGGGGTTTTTTTTTGTTTGTTTGTTTGTTTTTTGTTTTGTTTTTTTATTTTTTTACTTTGTTTGGAACTTCCAACTCAACATTGGATAACTCGCAAAAACCAGCAAGAAACATTTTGTTGCAATTTGATTGGTTTAAACCTAGCTTGAGTGGAATTTTGTTAGCAGCTCATGCTTGCTAAACCTTGATAAGGCATGGGACTGTCGACATGTTTATTTATCTGATGTATTGAATAAAATGCTCCAGGGGGATTTGTTGTTCCGATATTTAAATGATGGAAATCATGACCGAATTATTATGTGCACAAGGCGGGAAGTGATCTGATGAATAGCATAATTATAAAATATTTTCAGATAAACAATAATTTTTGTAATGTTGAAGTACAAACATTAAAGTTTGTGGGTGTTGTAGTACTGTTTCATAGATGGGTATAGTTACCATCCATGTTAATTGGCACCCAAAAATGGGCTACACTCTATCCATTGTAAATGGCACCCAAAATGCGCTTTTACTCTGTCGCTCTGCTACATTGTTGTATGCTTAACAATTTCCCAATGACGGAAAGGAATCTTGAGATTAAAACGTGTATACTGTTTATGAGAGAGTCGTCTGTATGTTGCATTATTAAAGTACGAAGCCCAAGATCCGAGGTGTCCTTTGGGGATTTTAGGATTATTATCCCTTTTTTAACTTCCTGGATAAATGCGTTGCCTATCCATGTATGTGCAGGGTATAGCACATTGATTGTTACCTGCTCATATGAGGTTAACTGAGATTCCATTTGTGCAGATATTGATCGCAAGAAATATCAATTACAAGCATTCCGTGAGAAAACGTTATGTACAAATAACCTAGACAGATTTAAATATGCATTTATTGAAGTAAGACAGGAAAAAATGTAAGGGATGAAAAACTTGAATCCTTCTTTTGCCTATCAGGTGGTATACGTCACTGCAATTCTGCCGTATGTTGTATTGATAATTCTGCTTGTCCGTGGGGTTACATTGCCTGGTGCCGTGAATGGAATTAAGTTCTACCTCGTCCCACAATGGCACAAACTCAAATCTCTAAAGGTTTGTACACTAATGAGTGTTTGTTTGGACTAAGAAATACATACAGATGTATTGTTGCAATGCTGGAATTGTCACGTGTATGCATTGTAGCCGTATAAACGTATGAATAACACGTAAGCATTGTCGCACCAAAATGTACCCAAGCATATCAATATAAAACTTTACAAATGCTATGCATTCAATGATGGCTTTGTTCTTTTTATCTTAAAAGCATGTCAACAAATAAGAATTTAAACAACAGTCATTACAACATTTTCTCGACTATTTCTTTTAATACACAACCACTAAAAAACTATATTATGAAGTATATTAATGATATTGCGTTCAAAGGTAACCCCTTCGTTTCATTGCGCCATTACATAAAAATAAGTCATTCAGTATATTTGATACTTAATAATACCAAATGCTAGCATCTGTATGAATTATTTCAGGTATGGGGCGAAGGTGCCATGCAGATCTTCTACTCTCAAGGGGCGTCCTCGGGCGCCATTATGACAATGGCGAGTTATAACAAATGGAACAACAATTGTTACAGGTGATTAACGTAGCTTCAATGTACAAGGGGCATACTCTGGATGCTGATAATAGCACCAAATATTGCAGTTTTTAACAATTACCTTAGATTGATTTAACTGTTATACCAAACCGTCTTGAATTATACATACCTCCCAGCAATGCCATTGTTTCACTCTTTTATAATAAGCTTTCCTAAGAGTGTTATACAATGTATTCAAATACTACAAAGCTCAGAACATTAAGCGAAAAGCAGCAGAGCTATTGTTCAGAAGTGTTCATGATCACCATTTTGCAAGTAGGGACATGCTTATTAGTCATTACACTGTAACTTTATTCAATAGTGGTTCAAGCTTTCACGCGATAATTAGTCTCATTCAGAATGAACGGAAAGTTTATATTTGTGTAATGCCTGTAAGATAAGAATAATTACTGCTGCTTTCCAATGCGTGGAAGAAAGCGGCACTGTTTACTGTCCCGAAACCCTGTTGGTGTGTTTTACTGTCCAAAACTCTTTTTAAAATCCTTTTCAGAGATGCACGGATCGTACCGCTTATGAATTCGGGCACTAGCATGTTTGCTGGTTTCGTCATCTTTTCTATCATAGGGTTCATTTCACACGAAACTGGAGCTGAAGTAAAAGATGTAGTCACCAGTGGTAGGTGGTTCGCTTTGGCCGATTACCCTATGGATGCTAGCAGTTACTTTGTAGTGCAACACCATATCTATGCAAAAATAATTAGGAATGAGCGAAAAAATGAGTTTGGAAACGACATGATAGCTTTCATAGTGATTGTAGTATGTTTGTAGCATTTTTGACGCACATGCTTAATATTAATAAATTCTATTTTGATATGAAAAATGTCTATACTCTTCGTCATTATAGTATTTGTCAACCCTACTTAGGTATCCAAATGAAAATGATTGGGACACAAACAACACTGATCGAGCTAAATTCTTACATTTTATTCTACTATGCTAGGACCTGGTTTGGTGTTTGTGGTCTACCCCGAGGCTTTAAGTAAGCTGCCTATCTCGCCATTGTGGGCAATCCTCTTCTTTCTGATGCTCATCACCATTGGTCTGGACAGTCAGGTAACCCTACCTCACCTTGCTTCCCGGTCATCTAATATTTTGAGCATTTTAGTGGGATCAGCTGCGGGGAATAGTCCTGGCTCGGTTGAGAGACCTCTTCCTATTTACATACTCCCCATCCCAATGATCTCGTCCTAAGCCAGTTAAATGTAACATCAAATTATACATATATATATATATATATATATATATATATATATATATATATATATATATATATATATATATATATATATATATATATATATATATATATATATATATGAATTGAAAAAGGGAACTTTTTTTAGAAAATAATAAATCGCAATTTGATTTTTAAGAGATATGTTTGCCTTACTGAACATGAATGTTTCGTTTTAAATAAAACTCATATGAATTGAATTGTTCAGAATAAAATCCTTATGTGCAACAAGACATGTTTGTGAAAAAGTTAAGAAAAAGTCCCGTGTCCGTTTGAACGCATGTGATTAGCACCAAAGGCAATGAAGACTGGCTTTGGCGGTGGATACATTATGTTCACTCTTTGCATTCATGCTGGCTTCGTAGTGACTGGCCGATTCTGGTATGTCGGATCGTTGTTTCCAGTCAACAAAACCTATTACATGTATGCATATTGCCATGATGACAGACAGGAGGAGAGACCAAGAAAATAATATCTGGACAAGGATCATTAAAGGGAGCATCCAGTTAGTCATCAGAAACTGGCCCATCAGGAATTTTGTGATGTTTTTTTTTTTTTTGAAGCTTGAAGGTGCTGCTTGTTTATTGAAATCAAAGGTACTAATGGAAAGGAAGAAAAGGCTGTAATATGACTGCCTTGTTTCTAAAGATTTTTGTAAACCTTTTGTAAACTACTTGATGGTCCCTATGATATAATTGTTTTGTCGTTGCCTCTCTTCCCTCTGTCATTTTGGACTCCAGTCTTGTCGTATTTTTTGCACCCAAGAGTATTCACATTTTGACGACAGTAGCTATGCACCTCACTTGAGCTCCGCTATGAAAGTCTTATCGCACTGGATCATGATGTTAAATGTGATTGTAGGTTTTCTATATACATAGGTAAAGCCAGACCAGTATCAGAATCTAATTGTCGGCAGTACAAATTTTTGAAATATAACTGAGTGTAAAACCACTCTATATACATGGAATAGGTTTTGTAATCAACGTAAATTATTCATGTGTTTTCGTTGCAAAACTACAGAGAAATCAAGTTTGAAGAAGTTGTAAAACAAAAGGAGGGGTCGCCATGCCCTCCTGGTATATGGAGTGATACAATAAAAACGAAGGGAGCAGAAACCAGCATTTTCTTTGTGTTTACCTGCCTAAAATAACTACTTTGTTTTGTGACATACACCAACTGAACAAATGTCATCCACGGTCAAAGGTAGGCAGATCTCCCGTTAATTCTCCATGTAGATCTTCAGCAGCTGATCCTAATAACAGCACTACTGCTCCTCCTTGAATCCAAATGGTAAAAAGTAACGCCATGAGCATATTCCAAAACAGCCACAATTTGGCAAAACTGATGTTTGTCCTACATTGAACTATCCAATGGTGTTTCGTAATTAAAGATAATTTCAGTCTCGAGCTGTCCAAGCGTCTTTGTAATGATAATTATAATCAGAAATATCTTTCCCTTCTGATATGTGTAAAAGAAAAGCATAATTATTTCAACATTAATAAGTTAAGGTCCAAAATTATGTAAATATTTTGCGTGTGGCATGTATTTTCACTCTATATTTTCACTGCTGGACTGTTTTAACATTTTGAAAAAAGGTGTCATCAAGGAGTTGTCCAAACCAGTCCAAAACAGTTTGAATTCTCGCAAATCTGTGGAACATTTTGAATGTTTGGGAATTTTGAAGTTGAGCAACATTGTGCCTTTGAAATGTTACAAGTCTTATCTAGGAGGAGACAGCAACTGTCAGACACAATAACAATATTTTGCTTCTGTTACAGTTTTTGTATTTCAATGGTGGCATCTGTGGTGGCTGTGCAAAAATTGCTGCACGACTTACTCTAAATGACGCACACAATCAAAGTACTGTTCAGTGGATTTCAAAATAATTCCCGAAAATTTTCGAAACATATTGTTAATTCATTCATGATTACATCGTGGAAGCTTGGAAAGAGTAAGAGCATTTGCATTGCAAATATTATAATACTAATTGTGGTACTAGCTTTCACATTTGGCTATATAACAATTACTTTTTAGTTTCATGCCAATGTACTTCAAGTGTAACTCAGAACAATTTTTGCCAGACATGTCTCTGCGGTTTTCCACAAGTCGTCCCTTCGTTGGTGTGGTGCTTTTTGAGTGTAGAATGGATTGCTTGGAAGGGCAATGAAAAAGTATGGCCTGCTTTGAATGATCCTGATTTTAGAATGTCTGGCATGTAATGATGTTGACCATTACAGAGATGGCTTTGGCAAGTTGATTGAAGAATGGTTTGCCTGCACATAGTGACAGAGTGGCGGTCGATAAAAAAGCTTTGACGTGGAGCGTTAATACTAAGAATTGAAGTGCAATGAGAAGACTATGCCGCTTATGAAAGTGCCACTGTATTGTAGAGGCACGTCATTTGGCAGAAGTATGGTTAAGTTAATAGCTGAGGAAATGTGATTGCCAGGTATGTGCATAAAAGGAAAAAATGCTATCATCCGACATCGATTTTAATGCCTAACTGGCGACAGCAATAATGATATGAAGATGGCATTAAAATCGTTCAAAGAATAAAATAAAATGAAAATATTAGAAAGAAAAAGAGAACAAAATTTTAAACGTAAATTACTAAGCAAGAGAAATGCGGTCTCAATATTGAAAAATATATTTATATGTGGACATAGAAAAACAACTATTTCTGGGTTTTGTATTATTGATATGCTGGATGAAAGTGCAATGTAAAAAATCGCAGGGTGTGGATGAAAGACAGCATAACAGTCAGTTAAGCAATTAGATGACCTCTGTAAGGGTTTTTGTCCTTTCCGATATGTTCTGGGTAGTTCTTTCAGCAACTGAAGCATGAACCGCACATCAATGCTTAAAAACGGAAAAGACATAAGAGTGGACAGGACGGAGATATATCGTGGAAAATACATCACAAATGTACTGGGGGGGGGGGGGTATTTGCAGTGTCATAAACAATCTGTACACAAAAATTAGGTTTACGAGTGTCGCCGACCAAATTTACATAATCTTGTTCTGGTTTTTCATCTACTATCAGGACAAAGTTTGATGTACCCTGTGAAAAATGTTTCAAAAGTTTACTGGCACTAAATTATTCTTTTCCTGATGGTGAACCGGTTTACCAGTAAATTATAACATATAAACATTTTTTGTGAGTAGAGGGTGTGATAAATAACGTTATGTTTGCGTCAACACATTCAGGCACTCCATAGTTACTAACTTTATAAAGAGACGTACCCCTAATTTAGTAGAATTGCAACAGTAAACAAAGTAATTAAACGGGCATGCAATTAACGTGGAAGCAGTTACATAATTATATTTTGTGGATTTGCCAGATTAAACAGTATATTACGCCAAGATTAAGAAGAACAATACATCAGAGATTCGAATGGTACATGAAAAATGCAAATCCTTCGAAGACCAGCAGATAAGTGTGTGTTTATGTGTTGAGCTATGAATGATTGTCATCTCTCTGTTACCTCGTCGGTTACAACAGAGGTAAAGCAAAAGGGTCCTCTCGCTCACGTGTGATATGTGAAGATGGCTTGTGTGGCAGTAGTTTATGAGGACATAAATTTCCCTTTAAATGAAAACAATAACCTTATTTGGAAAAGTTACTTTTAAACCCAAGGGCTTGCTATAACCTACAAACGTGTCACATTATTGAAAGTCAAAACGGAATATGTAAAGATCTTTCTCTGGCCACCAACACTGGTGTGCAGTTGTGGTCCATCAGAAACTACTGACACATGAAGCAAGGAGGTATGGACGTCTCACATGGGAATACTGCTTGCGATGAAGCCTGTGCCGCACAGACAACCACCACTCTTTACATTTTATTATCCATGAGTGTATACAAATGTTTAACGTCCATTGATTTTTCCCGCAAGTAAAGAAGACTGCTGTTATGTAAGTAAATACTGTCTAGTCTTAAAATAGGATTAATGTAATACATTCAACATTGAAACCAATGAAAAGTGAGACTCTTATGGTTCGAACCACACAGTGTCTCGTGTCCTTTGAAAACGAGTTTTATTTTATTTAATAATAATAATAATAATTTGGTTGATTTCAATTTTTTTTCTTGCTGTCCTTAGTGCTGAATAGCAAGTATTTAGGTTACTTCTGTACGTCAAAAGCAAAGGAATATCTAAAACGATAAAGATTTTACCATAAAAAAAACGAAATTTAGAATGCTTCACACTCAAGGTATATCATGATGAAAAACTTGATCCAGGGAGATTTCTACAAACACTTGATGTTCCCGAGTAGGTTCGAACAACTAAAATGTGTATATCAATATTGGATTTTGCACATATATTTATAACGTTTCGACCAATTATCAACATTATGTTGATTTGAAGCAATTCAACTTTGTCTTCTGAATTTTGTTCTAAACCATACTAGGCACGATGCAAACTTAGGCATCAAAATTTTGCTGTCCGGCAAATCTTCTCTAATTGTTTGCTTTGAATTAGAACCCATAGAGTCTCATTTTGGCAGTGCAGCTGGATGCGTTTTATTATGCGGTTGCTTTGTCTAACAAATCAGTTTGTGAACCTAGTACAAAGACAAGTGTGTACAAGTTCTGATAGGGGTGTCTTCTTGACTCAATGCTTCCAGAGCTCCACCACCCGCAACATCTTTTCAATGGTATCATTTATATTTATGGATGGAAATTTCAGTCTGAAATCACAAAAAGTTCATTTTAGAAAGTGTATTTCGATATATAAACGTACTGAAAATCAACTTCTTTGTGTAAAACGTTGCTGCAGGAAACCTCGGTTTAAATTTGTAGTTGCAAAATGTGATGGATAAGTATATACTACTTGGCAAAATTGGCTCACATCTATTGATAAATGTACTTTTTATCAATTTATGCACACTGTGTCTTACAAGGGACATCAATAACTATATAATTGATACACGTATGCACACATTGCATTTAAATGATAGACTTCTTTTGCTTCCTTGGATTTTTTTCTTAAGGGAGAGTAAAACGTCACAAATATTCTTTATTCTGTAACAAGTGAGTGGTGTCAATGAGTAAACAAACTATTCAAATGCCATTGGTGAGGAATGTGGAAGCATATTTGTCTTTTAGTGCACGGGGCTCTTTAGATTGAAAATTTCATTTGTTCCTATTTTACACCTTTCATCATTGTCACATATTGTTATGATAATTGTGACTGTTCTCTTCATTCTGTTTTAATGATCCTGCAGACCTGTACCTGTTATTGTGATCACGAATTTGATATCAAACAGACGTGAACGCAGATGACAATATTACAAAAATGCTAACAGTGCATACGAGTTTCCAAAGCTGTTGTTGCTACTGAAACGCAATATGATGAGATCAGACAGAAAAAAATGTACGGAACTCGAGTTTCAAATATACACATAGAAATTCTCAACATAAATGATTAAAACGATACTTAGTCCGATGAGCTCACTAAATCTGTGAACTCTTAGTTCAACCTGGCTTAGCAGCCTCGACGTGAAATAACTGGTGGTTCCATATCTATTCTCGTTGTCAGCAATCAAAGTTACGTAGCTGCTTTGAAAAGTAATGAACCGGTAACACTTTTTAGCATTGATATCTCCTGCATACTACAAAACTATGGAAACTTGAAAATGAAGTTATAAGCTACAGAAATTGACATTGCAAATGGCTTTTTGGATATTTCGTTTGTTTGGATCTTATGTTGTGGATGAAATTGTAATGTTTATACTCTATCTTATGAAATCATTATTAAGTAATAGATTTTGGTTTGTAGAAATTTGGCTAGTGCAATATTTTTAAATTTAGTAATGCAAAAGAATATAAAAATACTCTCATTTTCAAGTTTTGCCCGTGTTCAATATTAATTTACCGGTCCAGATTGTATCATTCATGTCCTTATCATTCAGACTTGGTAATGCATCAAGAAAAACATATGACGAAATATTAGAAAACGGCTGTTTGGCTGTGGCCTATCATGAAGTTGTGGTTTTCAAGTCAAAGGGAACCAAAAGAAAAATCTGTTTTGTGTTCATGTGAATTACCCAAAAACTGTTTCATTTTCAGATCCCAAGATCTTAGACATTTAACATTTGTTGCCTGATGTACAAAATTTTACTTCGATTTGCATTGTACAAAAAGAACGAATTAGTGTAGTAAGCCATATTTACCCAAACAGTATTTAGTAAGCAAGGTACATAGGTCTAAAAGGAGGGTATTAATCTTTCCGTCAAGTTAAAAGATCAAAAGGAGCATTCATGAGAGCACTGACGACCAACGGGGGAGAATAAAAGTTGTTTCCTAATACACACTCTTATACTGATTACTTATTCCTTGCATACAGTTGAATGCCTTGTGTGTGGCGGTTCTGTGAATGACTCGGTATGCAGAAATGGTAGCCTGGGTAAATATGGCCTGTATTTCATGGCTATTTCTCACATTCATATATAATTGTATAAACTTTCTACTAAGCCTATTGTGCGATACCTTATGGACTGCAGTGGTTTTGGACAGAATGTGGAAAAGTGAATTTTGTGAATGAAAGAGAACTTGAAATTATATACATGTGTCAACAATGAAAAAGTCACTGCTCTCCAACCAAAATTCCCTTGCGGCAACTCATAAACGTTTCAGTAAGTCTTGTAGGAGTGCGAGATATCTATGCTTATGGCAGTGAACAAAATTTGTGTTATGTTCCAGTAGTGGTCGAAGTTACAAGTACCCACTTATTCCAAACAATCCATTTTGCTTTTATTGCTCAATCATTTGCTCTTTGTGATGATCGCTGGTACTGATCGAGGAAACCAAATTACATAAACGATGTTGTACTGGATGAAGTTTTGCAGAACTTTTAATATGATTTCAAAGGACGTCCCATTGCAAATTGGCATCAAAGTTGGCGATGACGAAAATGCGTTGTGAGAATGATATGCACCAAAGTATATATATATATATATATATATATATATATATATATATATATATATATATATATATATATATATATATATATATATATATATATATATATATATTCTTAATACTATTGTACTTGTGTCTTTTTGTCCAAAACCACTTCCTAGTAGTCATTACCCTATTTCGCAGTCCGAACTCCTTACTCTCCCTAAGCTAACCTGTCCCTGTCTAACCTATATACATATAGAAGTACTGTTGTCAATTATGCACACGTTCCTCTGTAAAATTTTGACATAGGCTGTATTAGCCCAAATAAATTAAAGGGTCTTCAGCGGGTGACTACTTGACATGTTTCGGAGCCTTTTACCCGTACATGTATCTCTGAGTAGCGGCTCCTTGTCTAAGCTAAATATTCAGCAAAGACAACCCACATAATAATGAACAAAAATGAACGTAGCAAATGATGAATTAGCTAAATACGTGAAGTTTTGCTTGTAAATGCAGAGCTTTATTATGAAAGAAGAATACCTGTCAAACAAACCATAATTACTAAATTTATATAGTACAGGTTCAGATAAGACCAATTTGACTTGCCCCTGAACCAATATGTACCCTATCTAGCTGGACTACTTATCCTAGTTAAACCATCCGTCAGTGTTTAACTGATGTGGAAACAAGCTGGGGCATTATATTCAGTCCCAGTGCTTGTAAAATAAACAGTTGCAGCAGGGCAACCTGTATAAATCAAGGGAAATCCTAACTAGGACTGCAACTATGTACATCCTGCACCAGAGATGTAAAACAAACTCCATGATGACACCTACTCCTCAAACAATAAAACTCTATTTCACTGACAGCCCTGAGTCAATGTATCAACGTAATGTGTCAGGTTTGTGACATTTGAGAAAACACTGTCAATTTTGAGTAATTTTTTAATGTTGAGTAAATAGGCATGTCAGAAAGAATGAAAGTTATTAGCATTTATGCCCAAAAAATGTTATCAAAACAATTTTGATTTTTCTAAACGGAATTTTAAGTACAACTAGGCAAACGTAACTGTCGTAGGACGCTGCTTGCTACCGATAGCCCCAGGCGGGCATAACCTGACAGAAAACATGTAAGCCTAAAATGTCTGAAAGTGAATATTAAAACAGAAAGATGCCAAAAGATAAAGTTAAGTAGCAAAACAGACAAGTCTAAAAACTGTAAATTATTGTGGCCAAACTTTTTAATAATCTTTGGATATTAACAGTAAAATTATAGGGCAAGTCAGGAAAGAATGAAAGTCAATTGTATTTAAGTCATGAGAATGCAATGAAAATACTAACCAAATATCAAGTAAAATTAGGCAAGCTTGTAACTGTCGTAGACCGCTACTTGCTACCAATAGCCCCTGGGGGTTTAACCTAACAGAAAACAAGCTAGCCTAAAATGTCTGAAAGGTGAACATTAAAACAGAATGATGCCAAAAGATAAAATTAGTAGCAAAACAGGCAAGTTAAAATCTCTAAAATTATTGTAGCCAAACTTTCTAACCATCTCGGGATATTTACAGCAAAATTTGTAGAAATATTTGATCAAAAGTACATCTTTGAATCCTCTTGACTCAAGTTTATTGTAAATAAATTTGGTTCTAGATGCAAAGTCCTGAAATTTAAAATCTGTGACAAAAACGTATTATATCCAATAGTATCCGAAATATTACTGTCCGGGACATGATAATTAACTACTCCAAAGTTAAACTCATCTATTTTGTGATAAACTTTAATACAAAACCTTTATTATTTTTAAATATTTTCAAATGATGTAGCAATAGTTGCTTAATTGCCTTTACCACAAATATTTTGCCTATGTTTGAGTAGTTACAATTTACGTGTGGCACACGTTGATGGCAGAGTTGACGGTATTGGTTTTAAGTGACTGGGTAAGCGTACCACTTTTACCTTCCTGCTCAACAGACCACGTTCCATGTATTCTCCACTCTGCACTGGAATGTGAAAAGAAACTGGGAGCTTATAAGCAAAGGGTTTGCTAATATTTCAACAGTTTTTATTTGTACTCATTGATATTTTAACTTCACCAAAATTCCACTTAAACATGCAACAATCCGGAAATTATTAATTCATGTGAGCATTTACTTTAAATAAAAATGCTATCATTGTATACATTGCCAGGTCGACGTCACATTCACACAATGTACTGCATGCTAGGAATCACAATATAACTGTTATTGTGGCACGCTGTACAAACATAATTTTCTAAGTGGCATTTACTCTGTTTTGGGACTTTACATGCAATAAGCCACTTTTTGATGGCATATTAACATAAACATTTATTACTGAAGAAGTTAAATGTTTATATTTTCCACCAGCTATCATCCTTAGGTTCATGCGAGCAAAACTATGGAAATAAGATGCGTATGGGTACTTCTAAAGTTGCCACGAAATCATTTTGTCCAGTTGTCAGGATTCACCATGTTCTAATTCACTTTTTCTTTGTAGCTCAAGAGATGACTGGAGTCTGGAATGCATGGCCTGACGTAGACTGTATTACCAAAAAACAAGACTTGGTTGCTAATCAGACCATTAATAAAAGGATGAAAAATTATACGGAAAAATTACACCTTCCGGTTTGAATTTTTTTAAGAACAAAAATTGGTTTGAAAAGTCATCATTTCTATGATTGGTTCCTGAAATATAAGATACTTTTTTAGGCAAGGGTTTTTTTTTCTGAAACCTGGATGCACACCAGACTTCTTAGTGTGCAGGGTAGCACTAACCGAGGCCAAGACATTTGGTCTCCGAGTAGTACTACTTGCCACGCCGCCATCGTCAAGTCCTTCAAGGGTGGTCACTTGGGACTCATGCCATGATTGCTTCCATTTCAGTTTGCAACATTTGAAACAGTGACCAGTGCTGTTATTGATGAATACCCTCACCTGCTGAGAAAGAGAAAGACTTTGGTGAACGCAGGGCTTTGTGTCGTCTTGTTCCTGCTGGGTATTCCCTGTGTTACAGAGGTAAAATGCTTGATACTTTCTCTTAACTTGTCCCATTCAAACAAACCAAAAAGCATCCTCGTAAAGATCTTGGTTAAAATCGTCCTCTGACGTTTAATGTTCAAACTAAATATATCTTGTCGTTAAGCTGGCAGACACACAGACACACACACATGCACACACATACGCACACACACACACACACACACACACGTTTTAGCTCAGCTCATAGGATAATTAGCCGTCCATTTGGCTGGATTCTATCGAAATTTGGAAGGGATCTCTCAAGGGTGTGTCTCTGCCAAGTTTGTTCAAAGGCTCCACGTTCCAATGATTTGTAAATTTGTAATAAATTGTTTTGTTGATATTTTTGGCGAGATTCTGTAACATTTATAAAAAAACTGTTTGGTCTATTGCTTTGAAATTGCATTCGGTCATTTCTGGGTACCTGTAACCCTAAAATCCTTCAACAGGTAGCCCTGCAATTTCCTTTATAATTTTTTTATCGGTAAAAGTTGGCCCTTACTTATTCTCTAAAACCCGCATTCAGAATATGCTAAGACATTATTATTATGGCCCATATAAAATGGTCAAATTTATTTGTTATTGAGGGTATGATGCTCCAGATCCCTGATCTGCAACGATTTTTTCCAATTTTGATGTTTATGTATCGATGTATACATTCCTATTTATAACTATGCAAATAAGTGAGATTTGCAATTACCATTTGTATTATTGACATTTCAAAATTCTTCACGCCAGATTCACTTCAAACTTGGTATGGATGAACTTTGATTTGGTCTCTACTAGTCAGTTTTTCAAATAGTAACGTTTCAGTGATTTTTTTGATACGTTTGTGGCAAAATCTTCAAATAAACATCTTTTCCGAAACCGCTTGAAGTTGAAATGGCGCCCTCTGGAGACCCCTATACATATACATCTTGGTAATAGTGAATTCTGTCACAATTCACTTAAAAATGATGACCCCTGAAGACTTAAATATTGCAAAAAGTGATTATTTATTTATTTATTTATTTATTTATTTATTTATTTATTTATTTACTTACTTACATTTATTTATCTATTTATTTTTTTATTCAATCATTCATTCATTTATTTATTTATTTATTTATTTATTTATTTATTTATTTATTTATTTATTTATTTATTTATGTGTCTGTCAAACAGTTCATATTTTTGTACTTCTCAAAAAACCGCTGCATAGAATGTTTTGATTTAGCACATGGATGTTCCGAAGTGGTTGTCTCAATTCTGCGAAAGAGATGCTAGCAAGATATATATATATATATATATATATATATATATATGAATTTTTAAATTAATTCTCTGAAAAAGTTGGAACTACTGCCTTCTCTTTAGCCTTCGAGAGCTAGGTCAAGTTCTGAAATGAGTGACCTTGAGTGAATTCCCAAGGTCTCAGAGCCACATTACTGAATTTAGTTTCTGCTTCATAAATGCAGAAATTTTTTACTTAGATCTTTTATTTTGTAGATGTTTAGAGTCTTCCATTAGGGCTAGATCAGCTTCAAGAAATGGTAACCTTGGCCTAATTTCCATGTTTACAAGGCCACTTTGGTGAATTTGGTTCCTGCATCCTAACTCAGAATTTAACCTAGGATATCCATATTGCACATGATAATAGTCCTCTATAGGAGCTTGATATAGTTAAAACATATATGACCTTGACCCAATTCTCAAGGTCACCACACAGCTTGGTAGACTTTGGTTTCTGCACCATAACTCGGAACATTTTTTGAGAGAGAAATTTGGTGATGCCCAAGTTTTACTTCTTAATTAGGGCTTGGTGAAGTTTGAAGATGGTTGACACTGACTTTATTTCTAAGGTTACGGGGGTATTACAATACATTTTGGTTCCCGTATGACAACTAAAACCCTTTTTAAGACAGGACCTTTATAGCGCACAGCATGATAGTCCTTATCCAGGAGTCTGTCAGGTTTGAAGATGGATGACCTTGACCCAATTTGCAAGGTCACAAGGTGACTGCAGCAAATTTGGTTTCTGTATCGTAACTCAGAATTTAACCTTGGACTTCAATATTTGCACACGATTACAGTCATATGAGGGCTTGGTCAACTTAGAGGATGGATGACCTTGACAAAATCCTCAAGAGAGTTCTTCTAGTGAACTTGGTTTCCACACGATTACTAAATAGTACAGAAAAACAAGATCCATATTCATTAATTCCAAACCCAACAATGACAGCAAAGAGATCCCAAACTTGCCAAAGCATCAACATTTCTCTTTCAATACCAATGTGAAGAACGAATTTCACTCCTGACTTGAGACAGGCAGTCACCCATAAAAGGCAACTGGTGGTTTTAAACCGGTCCTCTCAACCTTAAGAAATATTCACCATTAACTGCAAACACTAGTTCTTTTCCAAAATGTATAGGCCTAACCACCCAAAACACAAATTTCATTACTTCTGCCATAAATAAAAAGAGACCTGTTAGGCCTATCACCTTTTAGTTCTCCTGACTTGTCAGTCAGCTAAGTTTACAGCAAAAGAGTAAAGTAGGCCTACATCGTTTTTGTGATATTAATGAATCTGGAACATTTTAAACACACTCTACCTCCACTATAACTGTGAGTCGGAGAACAAAGCCCACAGCACAACATAGCCAATGAAGTAATTTTCAAATAGTACAGAAAAACATGATCCATATTCATTAATTCCAAACCCAACAATGACAGCAAAGAGATTCCAAACTTGCCAAAGCATCAACATTTCTCTTTCAATACCAATGTGAAGAACGAATTTCACTCCTGACTTGAGACAGGCAGTCACCCATAAAAGGCTACTGGTGGTTTTAAACCGGTCCTCTCGACGTTTTTTTTTCCAAGACGTTTTTGACCTAGGGGTTTCAAATTGCACAGGACCCAGCCTTATATAGGAGCTAGGTCGAGTTTGCAAATGGGTGACCTTGAGTAAATTTCCAAGGTCACAGAGCCACATTTCTGAATTAGAGTTTTGCTCAATAGCTGCAGACGTTTGGAGGTAGAGCTTTCATATTGCATATGTTTATAGTCTTCTGTAAGGGCAAGATCAACTTCAAATAGGGCTGAGCTCGAACTAATTCCCGAGGTCACAAGGCCACTTTTGTGAATTTGATTTCTGTATCCTAACTCAGAATTCACTTCACACTCACCGAAACTTAAACCTTTGACCTGCTGACCTAAAAACGAAGGGTCACCTACTTATCAGAATCAATAATTCTACCAATTTAGCCAGTTCATGCAAACTGGTGCAACCGTTATACTGTTATTGTGTGAAAACTATTCTTGTTTTCAAACTCGCCACAGCCTTTAATTTTAGGTTGTTTAACTTGTCAACAGCACCTTTGAGCTAGGACTTTCACATTGCTCAAAGGTAAAGTCCTCTATAAGGACTACATCAGCTTTACAAATTGATGACTTTCATCCACTACGCAAGGTCATGAGTGTCCTTTTAGTATTAGCAACAGGGTAATGAAGGCGAACATAATGACGGTCCGGGGCATCTATGTTTTACAAACATATTTTTTTTTTTTTTTGCGTATGAAGGCTGTTTTCGACTTCGTCACCAGAATAACAAATTGCATGAAATGTTATTGGAATATATTCTGATAAAGTGTAATAATTGCAGCCAGAACTAAAGTAAGGTAAGGACAAAAATGAAGCCTCATATGCATATTGATTCCAATAATCTCACATTTTAGTCATGCAAAAAGACCACAGGCGACCAAGCAGTCCTTGCTATCAAGATTATATTGCTCTTAAGATATATTTTATACGGAGATGGCGCCACATAGCCTCAATCTCTACCTTGGATTTGTAATCAAGTCATGCCCCGATAAAAAGGGAAGTCATGTACAGGAATAAAACATCGGGTACATAACTTCCTGACTTGCATTTCAGGTATGCAAGAGCACATCAAAAGGCGTAGTGCTCTTTTATATTCCACACGAACACGATTACATTTTTTTTTTCTGCCAAAATACGATCTCATCGTGGATTAAGCAGACTATCCTGAAGGCCTCAAGAATGCTTTGGATAGGCCTTTGGCCCAGAAGCAGGTCTCAGCTAGAGCTCACGGGGTGTGAGCCTTTAATGTCTTCTGATGTGCCCTCAGGAATGTCACTGTTGTCGATATCCTAGGACTTGCCACTGGCGATGGCTAATTTTTGCAAAAGAATGCCTGTGCAACTTGATCATGCTAGAGGAGAGCATTTACACATTTGCAGTCATAGAAGGCTCCCTTGCTTAAGGTCTTGGTACTTGTCCTGTAGACTTCCCTTGTCCCCTCAGGGCAGCCACCATGTTCCAGCTTATGGTGCCATTGGGGCTTAGACTGGGATGCAGTCTATAGGTTGGCATACCTTGCATGAGTAGATCTAGACCTTTCCTTGGACTTGTATCAGACGGATGACCCTGGTGTCTGCTAGCTAGACCAATGGCCAGTGGATCTGTTCAACAGACACTGCCTTAAGGAACCATATGACTGCCCCTGGGTGCTGGCCATGTTTTCTATGATTTACTGGCTTTATCTCCAGGACCTGAAGAGTGGAAATAGACAATGTCTACCCTATGGCAGACTAACTACTATAAGGTTAGCAGGCGGTATTCTGGGGGGGGGGGGCAATGGCAGTTCCATGCTGGGTGGTAAGGAGGGTTTCCCAGCTTAGGCCAGGATTCTGCAGTTGGTGGCCCTACGTCCATGACCCTCTGGGGATTTCCCAACAGATGTTGCTTCCTCACTTGGACAGACAGCCCCCCCCCCCCCCCAGCCTGTAGGTCTCAGTGGTTGTTGGTCAGTGTGCATGTAGCGTGCACCCTGCTCAGCTGCATTTGTATATCGGCAATGGTGGTGAAGAGGTAACGTTATGTAACTGATACTTAACAACATTTTTATCAATTTTGGTATTAGCTGTAAGTATACTTACCTCTCAACCACCAGAGAAGCCCACCTGTGTGCTTCCTTCACACAGGTGGATGTCCACGGACCAGTCATCGAGGAGGAAGGAAGAATTGGAGAGCATGCTCACCGGAAGTCACCCCAGTCCAAGCGACAATGTAGGTACCAAACACAACTGTGTCTGGCAACTTGGCCAGACATGTAGGTCTTAGCAAAAGTGGTCAACAGATAAGTATACTCACTAATACTGAAATTACTAAAAATTCCACATATTTGTCTTCACTTGTCCCAACCCCACCATCAACATTGTGTGATTCAGTGCATAATTTATTTATAAATATATGTATTTAAATATAAAGAAGAAAAGACCTCCCCTGATTTAGCACTGTAGTACCCTCATGGTACTACAATGCTAAATCAGACTGCGAAAACAGAAAAAAGCCGTTTCTCCTCTGCAGTATAAAAAAAAACTATTATGTGTTACATGTGAAAATGTGCCTTGTTGTGTTCCAATAAAGATACACGGGCGGTACAGCTTCGTGACCAAGTGATGAAGCAGGTGTGTTTTTAGACGCAACCCTTGACTCATTTTATACCAGAAATGCAACTTTTAGTATTATTTACAAACTCAGGACCGACGATCAAACATACTGGATCTGATATTAACAAATATAGAAAATTGCCCAGTAAACTAGAAGGTAATGTGACCACATTGTAGGGCACTGCTTAAAGATCTTCACATTACATTAGCTTTATGTCACATTTTAAAATAAAACCTATATTCAAGGCCACTGGCCCCTCCCCTATCAGATGGATTAAAATGTCGATATGTGGCGGGCTTCAGTATTTTTTGAGATTCTGTTAAAAAATTGACACTGTCCAGCCTGCTCAGAACATTGTTATGTGCAAAGTATTCTGGTTGATGAAGCCAACTTAATGATAACCACCAGTACACATTATTGATTCATTCTTTAACACATATGTCATTGCACAGTTAAATGTTGACTGGTACACTCCCAACTTAGCGTAAGAGTACAGTATTATAGTACATCAAACGTCAATCAAATGACAAAATCATATGATGCTGGATAAGGAAACTATTTGATGAAGATTCTACTGTATGTGCTTGGTGACCCACATACACAATATCATGAAACACCATACGGACAAAAATATCCACGTTTTAAAACAAAACTAAAACATTCAGCCCATGAATTATGGAGACTGCAACCACACATGGATTTTTCGGCTCTGGAATAATGCGATAAATTACTTAATATTTTCCAGTCAAGACATTCACTTCGAGACGTTGCATTTTGCCTTGGGAATTAGGCCGTAGTGTTGAGAACACTTATTACTATATTTGCTGAAATAACCATATAGCAGAGTAAGCCATATCTGACATCGCAGATTCAAAGACTTCGCCATTTGGACAGTGTTACGTAATACATGCATACATACATACATACATACATACATACATACATACATACATACAGGTCCGTAGCCGCAGAAAAAAATACAAACAGGGTCTCACAGACACAGGCCAATTATCACAAAGAAAATAACCACATGATAAATATAAATATACTCTATAAGTCACCAATACATAGTAGAGCCCCCCCCCCCCCCCATAGTAGGTGTCGAATCCCAATTCATTGATTGTGGACATAATATTAATGTGATCCTCCCTCTTAAAATGCACAACTTCATACGGCAATACCCCAGAGAGACCTTTTGGTACAATGGTAGCTATGTTGACAAAAACTGTCATAGACCCCCATATGCACCACAGGTTCCAAAAATTATCAATTTATGCTAATTTTATAGAAGTTTTACATGAATAAAGCTCAATTGAAAAACTAAAAGCTGTCATTACTCTCTATTTGAACAAATAAGCTGGAAGGTCGTACTAATCCAGGGAGGTCGTTGTACTGGTATTACGACCTGGCAATACTGTGTTCCTATTGGATGGTACTTGGTTACGGGGTAACGTCATGATACGAATACGAATACGAATACTTTATTGATCGGAACACTTTTTACAGAAAGTAGCATGTGATCAATACAATACAATCTAACTATACACTAATGGTTAAGTAAAATAAAATAGTAATGATACTATTATGGTTAGTCAGCCGCCAAGGCTGGCCACCAGGTGGCTCTTGGTTCACAAGGAGAACATGGCTTGTACTTTATTAGTATACTTACTGTGGAATAATGAGCATGATCATCTTTGATTACCAAGATAGATCATCCACCTGGTACATTTTATCTTCTTTATATACTGAACCAAACAAATAACGCAACCCTTAAACTTTTTAACTTAAATATTTATTGTTACTTTCATATCACAGAAACAAATTAGATCCGTATTCTGCAGTCTTTTTGGCATAACATGTGAAAAACAAAAACTTGAAACTGTCAACGAGGGCGCGTCCAGCTGGCAATAAACAGGGCAACATTGATTTGTAAAGTTCACAAATTGGCATGTCCACTAATACTGAGTGTGTGACCACCATCAGCATCTGTAACTGCTATGCAACGTCGGCGCATGGATGACACTAGCCGCTGCACCATCTGCTGGGGCACACAATCCCACTCTTCTTGAAGAGCCTGGCGAAGCTGCTGGCAGTTGGCGGGTGCTGGATCCCGTCTCCGAACACGCTGGTCAAGTTAGTCCCAAAGATGCTCAATGGGATTGATATCAGGTGAGCAGGCTGGCCATGGCAAAACGTTAATTCCCTCTCCTTGCAGAAAATCCATCGTCAGTCTAGCGGCATGGGGCCGAGCATTGTCCTGTTGAAGCAAGTGGAGTTGGTGGTGTCTAATGAAAGGGACAGCAACAGGCTGAAGGATCTCATCCCTGTAACGGGCAGCGTTAAGATTGCCTTCAATGAAGATTAGCTGGGTTTTGGCTGTGAATGAAATTCCACCCCACACCATCACTGATGCACCTCCAAATCGATCTCTGTTTCCAGAACACAGGCATCTGAGTAGCGATCTCCCCTTCGTCGCCAAACACGTGTCCTACCATCTGCATGATACAGGGTGAAGCGGGATTCATCGGTGAATAGCACATCCCTCCACTGTTGATGGTTACAGCGAGTATGGGCAGTAGCCCATTGTCGTCGGGCTTGCCTTCTTGCCTGTGTCAAAATTTGACCCCTGTAAGGACGCCTGGCGTGTAGATGGTGTTCTTGTAGTCTATTACGGACTGTCTGGGCAGATATTCTGTTATTGGTTCTGCCAGGTGTCTGTTGTGCAGTTCTAGTGGCTGGTCGAGTTCTGTTCTGCAGATGTGACACCCTGATGTGTCTGTCTTTTGCAGGTGTGGTTTCTCTTGGTCTCCCAGGACGCTGTCTATAAGCTGTGGCCCCAGTCTCCTGGAATCTTGTAGCAAGTCTGGATATAGTGGATTTGTGGACTTGCAGTCTTCTTGCCACCTCTGCTGCAGATAAACCAGCCTGTAGCATGCCAATTCCTTTCTCCCGATCTACTGTTGATAATCGACCTATAGTTCTTGGAATACTGTGCCAAATGAATCCCATGCTGCCCTTTTATTGTCCGTGAGGGGCTACACCCAACCAGTAAAGGTGCGAATGTTTTAGTCATGTGGGTAACACTGAATCCTGCAGTTGTCCTTGATTCCGCAAAACCACCAACCTTTGAAAGCCTCATATCCTGGCACACAGTTACGCTTGGGCTGATTTTAATGTGGCCTTTTCCTGTCTCAGAATCAAAGACTTGGCAACCTTAATTTCAGGTGTCAGAGACTTGCGTAAAATAGCCTGCTGTAGTCACTCTTGATTCATAACAATGACCCCATGGCAAGGTCAGGGTACTCGACCTTGAGGTCACACTACTTGGTGCATTATTTTGGACTGATTTAACAATGGTTCGTATATTTCTGAACTTTAAATACAGTTCCAATGTGAAAATAAACCCAAATGAAAAAGTTGCGTTATTTGTTTGGTTCAGTATATAAGAACAAGTTCAGTTTGTTTGATATGCAACAGTATGATGTCATGTTTTATGTCTAAGAATATTGAATAATTTGTTAAAGCAATCAGTACTGCCCTAAAGGGAGGCTAAGGATATACGTTGTTGCTATGCATGCTCTGTTATGACAGGTGGACTCTGTAGCAAGCACAAGATATATATTTATGTATATAGCTGAATAAATTTTCTAAATGTCAACTGGTATTCATAAAAAAATCACCTGTGTTGAAAAGCCACCCATTGGCCACAGAAGACAGGTAAAACTATAATATAATATACACACACTATCTACTATACAAGACCTGCCTGTCTTGTCCAGTTCCAACTCTTTTTTTTTTTTTTTTTTTTAATAATCTTTTATTGAGCCAACACATACATATATTCATTTGTTTGCAAGAGTACCATAACAGAGGTATACATCAATGATCATAATTATTAGTATTTCTTGAAAAACACAGCTTTATATTATATAACTTAATCAATGATCAAACTTTCTAATGGTAGCAACTCCCATTTCTTTTCATGTTTCACCAGCTTGTTATTTTTCTTAGCTATATAGTGTTCAGTTTCAATATTAAGATGCAATAAGTGTAAATAACCTTTCAAGTTAGGGTGCCTTTTTTCAATTTTACTTCTCCAGATGTAACTTTTTGCCACGCAAAAAATCATATTTTGGTAAGCTGAACCTGGGTTGTCTATACCCAACAGAATTTCTTCACAGCTAAACTGGTAAATTCCGGTATTTTGTGTAAGCCACGATTTCAATTGTCTCATGAATCTTTGGACTATAATACAATCCCAAAAAATATGAAAAAAGGACTCTTTTTCTATTCCACAGAAAGTACAAGTGTCTGAATTTACTATTCCTATTTTATACAGGAAAACATTCGTTCTAAAACAACGGTGTAAAAAACGAAATAGAAATGCTCTCCAACTCTTGTTACTTTACCTGTTATGGGAGATCATAGTTTTGAGATACACTGGCCCCTCTTTTGAGAGATCACCCCTTGTGTAAGTCAAAATATAGTCTCTCAAAGCAGGAGGGCTAACATGGAAAAGATAGCACAATCTTACTTTCTAATTGGGCACTAATTCTTAATTTTGTAAAAAAAAAAAAAAATTATCTTGTCAATAGGTGTGCCAATAATGTAATTTTCCATGCCATTTTTTTTTCTTTTTTTTTTTTTGAATTGCAAATATGTTTTCAATTTATTCCCTGAAGCACTTCCCTTACGTATTTGGGTCAGCCATTGACTCTCATATTTTTGATACATGAGGTTGCGCAATAATTTGCACATGCGCTTTATATTTTTAGTACACTGATTATACCAAGTTTCAGATAATTCAAATTCAAAGAGCAGTAATTTAATGGAAGAGATCCAGCCTCTTGAGACATTTTGTAGCTGATCAAAGCTGTCCATGCAGCTTATTCTTACAAGTTCTTCAGGGTCATAAGTACAAATCCTCACCCAGTTGTTAAAATAATGTGAAATGATCTCCAGTAACAGTGGGTATCTACCCAACTCGCCTTTAGATGCCAAGTTAGAGGCCTTCTTGTGTACAACTAGGATAAATTTACATAATTTGTTGTTCAGTTTTTCAAACGGGGCATTTTCACACAATGACAAAAAGTTGTCTTTGTTTAAACCTTGAAGAGTAGCACCATGAACTTCACTACCATATCGCAGTATCGGTAGGTCCAGAGAGTCAAACAGGCTCAGGCCAGTCAAAACATTATCCCTAATGTTAAACTGCCTCAATTTATAGAAGGCTCTTTGTGCTTTATCAGTGAGATTTTCAATGGCTTTTTTCATACTGCCAGATGCCGTAAAAATCAGACCCAGGTAACAGTAATCCATGATAGAAAAGGACATTCCAAATTTCCAGGAAGTCCCGCCACCTATTGGCCAACCTGACGAATTTAGGACGGACTCGCTGCAAATCAAGGAAAACCATTGTTGGAACTAGTGTGAAATGTGAAAGAAATATGATTGATGGAAATAGCTGAATATCTGACATCTCACATGCCTTGACGTTCAGCAATCGCATGGGACCCAAGTGACCTAGAGAATCAGATCCGTACCGGTAACCCAGATACATACTCATGAGTCATATCTAGTTTCACAGTTTAACTCTTTCAGTGCCAATCACGACTAAAGCCAATCTACTTATGTCACACTAGTATGAATTATCATTAGCATTTTCATTCAAGTACCAATAAGCCTATAGTTCGTGAGAGAATATCCCAGGTCAGCAGCTTTCCTCGGCGCCCATTGGGCGAAATGCACCCAATATGCGTGCCGAGAAAAGCTGTTGACTCAGTCCAAAATTTGGCACTTAAAGAGTTAAAAGTTCTTCAGTTGTCATCGCGTGAAAACCAATTTCACATGACCCTGTGACCTTGACAATTACATCATCGCCCAGATACAATCCCAGGCTAGAGGTCACTCAAACACATAATCTCAGCAGTTTTGTAAACTTCAGTAAACACCCGCGGGCACCGATTTCACGTGACCATCTGACCTAGAGAATTCGATCATTTTAATACCTCCCAGATATAGTCCCATCCTAGGTCTCACCCAGATACATAATCTTACCCAGTTTAACCAACTTTTGTAAAGTTCTTCTGCAGTTATAACATGAAAACTGATTTCGTGTCACTGTGGCCCTGAAAAGTTAATTATCGCCCATATGTAATCTAAAGCTAGATTTCACCTATAAATAATCCCTGCAATTTTTGGCCAAAGTTTTTCAATTGTATCGCATATAAATTGATTTAACACAAGTGGTTCGGTGACCTTCAGCATCAGCTCACGGTCATCCAAATACAATCTTATGTCAGGTTTCACCTATATGTGCATATTCACACAAGTTTCATGAGGTTTTGAGTTGACTTGTTGCACTGAAACCAACAAGAGGCCCATGGGCCTAGTGCTCTGCGGCCACGAATCAGATGAAAGAGAAATGAATACAGCAATCAAAAAATCAAGAAAACATTTTGAAACAACAAAGCACAAATTTATTAGAGAAGTACTACAGTGAGATACCAGAACATCAACTTGTAAGAGTTCATTGTGATACTGCATTTGTAGCATATATATTATTGTTCAAAAATTTGATGAGTGACTGCATGGTCTAGTTGTGTGTTCTTGTTTCAAAGATATGGTCTTCATTTCTGTTAGGTAGCAAATAATGTCTCTTGGTGGTGCATGCAGGTGGGAGTCTTCTAAGCTTGTGAAAATGGGTCAAAATCACCCATATTATATAACATTGTAGCCCTTTCCATGAAGTATATTGGCCATCAATTTCATAATGCCAGCTCCATTAGTTTTTGAGATATTGAATGTAATGTGTTTCAGTACATTTTGGCTCATGTTTCCCATAATACCATAGGTGGCGCCACATATATCACACATGTTCAAGAATTTCCTGTTCAGTAACATTCCCACCAGGTTTCATGAGGATCCATCAAAAGTTTAACACACCAGAGTGTTCACAAATTTTTCATATTTTGACCTATATCTTATGTAATAATGTAAGTCATGACCTTATTATCTAACTCAACCTAGATTTTCATATATATTATATGTCCTGAAAGCTATATTGGGCCGCCATAAAGAATTTTAAAGTTATCATGCTCACAACCCTTAAGGTTCCAGATGTCTATCATATGGAAGGACGAACAGACATGGACAAGCTCTTGGTGGCGCAACATGTCTTTACCGTTACATGGCTTTATACATGTAGTTCTACAATATACCTGTAATGTTACATGCATACTCGTTATGATAGGGTTAATTTTGTTTAAGATTGAAAATTCTGGCTGATACACCTGGCATGGTGAATGAGGGTAAGCATAAGACCGCCGCAGTTACAACTCAAAAGCTGAAATTCAGAATGCTTGCTTTTGGATAAACTTCAAACTAGCATTGCATCGAATGATTCATAGGTTTTGTAGGACTGTTCTTTGGCGTGCTAAAAGTGTTTTGAATAGTGTACACAAAGCTATTGTAACTCATTATGCATCTGTACCAGTCAGCAAAGTCTGTCGTGTTTTGTGGTTTAACTACCAAATTTACATTATAAAGTCCTTGCAGTATATTTGGTATTTGATTTGAGTGGGGGTTTTTTTTGTTTTTTTTTTTTTTTTTTTTTTTTTTTGGGTTTTTTTTTTTTTTTTTTTTTTTGTGAAAGAACATAATTCAGTTGTGACGACTTTGATAGGCAACAAAGTATAGTCATAGCCAACAGGAAGGTGTTTTGTTAGGGACTATTACCTACAGAGATGGAGTTGTATACAGGTATAGCCTACCCTCATCCATAATCAGTTAAGGAGGCTATTTAAAGCTTTCATCTTAAAGTATTCTTGCATTGTATATTTATGTGTTTGGTGTTCAGTCTAAAAGGATAATGTGATTGAGTTGGCACTTAATTGTGGTGGTGCATTTTTTGTTTTGTTCTGTTTTTGTTTTTGTTCGTTTTTTTTTGGGGGGGGGTTAAATCAATATTTCAGATATAGTCTAATTTATGGTGTAAATCATTGACAATAATACTGCTTCCGGTGGTCATTATTTTGACACCAAACATCGACTTTTCATTGAAATGTAGAAACTATGACATAGTTTGACTTTGGTGGACAACAAATTGTAAAGTTGTGATCATTTTTAAATTGATATATTATTGGGATAAGGAAGAATAAAAGTAAATAACTGCTTACCTGAGCACTTATCACAGGAACAGGATAGATCTGGTTAAGCTGCTAAGTCGGAAACAGATGAGTGGGGACGATTTGGCAACTTTAGTACACAATCCATTAATCACCAGGAATTATTGATGACCTGCCAGGCCAACCAGCAGAAAAGTGAACTACATATACATTTGGTTTGCTAACTTCTAGTGTTAGGCTAAGTTAAGATTCTTTTCTGATTCCCCCAAGGACACGGATTCTGATGGCATAGACATTAACACTTAACTCTTCAGTTCAGCAAGTATGTATTTTGATCCCTTTGTCCTGCTCTTATGTTGGTACATGACCCTCACTTCTGGTGGCAAAATTATCATAGTAATACAAGCCACCAGAAGGAAGTGAAACAGGAGACAGAACAGCAACCATATTGTTTTTGGGGTATAAAACCATGGAAATTGTGTGTACATAAGTGTTATATGGGAACTGATACAGTATGTGCAAAGTATGCGAGTGTGTTGCATCATACTGGGGTATATAAGGCCGTGCCCACTTTCTCTGCCAATATTTGCTCAATGACAAATGGACCTTAAAAATGTGAAATGGAAAGATATTTGACAACCCAGCCGAACTGAGAACAGACCATGGTCACAACTAAGGGAACATATAAAAAAGGCATTTTTGTCTGCAAACGAAGATGAAAGACTCAAAAGTGAATTGGAAAAGATCGCACACATCTTATAAAAACCTTGGAACTTTTAATTGAATGTTTGTGGAGCAGTAATGAAAGGGTACCATGGAGTCAGAGGTCCAGATGCTGAAAGAACAATTATAAGGGCTTATACTTGAGGTCCATACAGTACTGAGTCAGCAAAAAGGCTAACAGTGGAGTATGTACCTGTCACTCCTAGCAAAGCAATTACAGAAAAACATGAAGCAGGAATGGAAATGTACTGAGGATTAGAGAAAAATCCACAGAAGATGAGCCAATGGAAGTAGGTCAAGTGAAGTCAACTGACCTGGATAAAATGTTTAAAGTCATGGAGACCTGTGCCAAAGCACAAAATAGACTTTCCAGCCATATTGCCAAGTTGGAGACCAAGCAGAGAGCCATACCAAGAGGGAGGAAAGCTACTGACCATAGTCATAAAAAATGCTACCACTGCTCAAACTAGGTCACAAAATGGCAGACTGTAACAAGATGAAAGCTGGGACTGAATCCAAAGCCACACAAAATGGGTCAGCTCATTTAAAGTAAATGCTACAAGAGGCTGTAATATAGGCTGGGGAGCCTGTCCGCCAATTGTGTTTACAAATAAATTATATTTAAACCATAGTAAATATTACAAGATGTTCCGCAGATCATGCCTTATGTTGGCATTGACATGGAATGGACTGAGCTGCAATGCAGTTGACGATACTGCAGCCTTTGTGATGCTCTATATATTTGATAAACCGTGTCAAACTACTGGCCTATTGACACTTTTGGAATCAGCTTGCTTTGTGTACAGTGTATCAGGATAGAAATTTGATGTGTTTTGAAGGACACAAATGAAGATAGACAATGCTTTACAATCAGAAGTATTAATTTTGATTGGGATAAAATTTGAAATGATCCTTGGACGTGACACACTGGATCAAGGACAGGGGGTTATTGATTACCCCAAGCAAACTTTGAAATGGTTCAACAGAGATTGGCCACTTAAACACTGCAGATTGAAGCTTATTTGGCCATGCTTACCAAGGCTGAAATAAAAAAGATACCAAAGACTGTCAGACATTAACTGATTGATCAAGTACTTGAAGACTATGGAAATGTGTTCAGCGAGAAAGATTAGCCACATGTACTATGTGATACGGGCCCAATGGTGATTGACACCAAATGACATCCACCAATAAGACAAAGCACCTACAAGAGAGCCATGGCCAAAGGCAAAATAATAGAAATAGTGGACAAGATGCTAACAAACGATGTAATTTGACCCAGTTTCAGTCCATGGGCATTGCCAGTGACTTAAGTAACCAAGCTTGATGGTTGAATACGATTCTGTGTGGACTATAGACAATTTAATGATGTCACAAAGAAGGACCGTTACCCTCTGCCTCTGATCCAGGATATCTTTGATCAAGTAGGTGGCACCGGTGTGCACACAACTCTAGACTTTAGGCAGTTTATTTGCAAATTCATGTTGCAGAAAAATTGTTTCTGAAAACTGCCTTTATTTGTGATAATGATTTGTGTGAATTTAATCACATGCGCTTTGGACTGACAAACCCACCGAGTCAATTTCCATATAATGTACCTAAAAATTCATATATAACAATTTAACATTCACTAAAGTCATCTTCTATTTACACAGGACTATAATGAGAGGGGGCCTCAGGGTGCAGTTATAGTAGCATGCAAAGAGAGTCACCTTTCTGAAAAGACTGGAGTTGACCACTGGGGGCATCTGGTGGCCACAATTGGTATTATAGTTTGGAACCTTTTGGAGCTACTCTCAACATACAAAATGGAGATCATGCAGTTAAGTCGATAGGGCCAGTTTCCTCTTTGTGAGACAATTATTGACAAAAGATATGGAAAGTTGGGCAATTTCAGTGTCCCCATCATGGTACGACATTAAAAATCTAAATTTATACAATGGGCTTAAGGTGTGAAAGAAAGTAAACAGAAGTTTGAAATATAAATTTTCCCATTCTGAAAAGTAGAATGGGCAGTCTAGCATGAAGTGCTGTTCATCTTCAACTGCACCTATGTTGCAAAGTTTGTATATTCTGAAGTTGACAGGGGTTTTCAAGACCTTGTGTCTGCTTACCTCAATGTGCAAGTGCAAGTAGTGAGTCCTGATGCACAGTTTGCAAAATTGCCTGTGTTCGCTGAAGTTTTTAGAAGACAACAAGTACATTTCAACCCAAAAATTGCTTTTGCATAGTTCATAGCTACCCAATTTTCCCTGTAGGTCTGATCTTTGGACATAGGAAAACCATTTTACAATAAATGTACCTTTGAAGAAGTGGGATAAATTGGAAATAAATTTATTCATATTTGAGCACCCTTGATTGTCCCAAATGTGGGAAAAAACCCGATTAGATCCATAAGGTTTTAGTTTGGTTTGCCCAAGAGCCAGGTTACACATGAGATTCTAAGTAGGCTAATTTTACTAACTGTATATTATCACGTAGGCAATGTTTAAACCAGAATTTTGCAGCAAGGGGGAGCAAAGTAACTTACAGTGGAAAACATCCCAGCACCCCTCTTAAAGTTGCACAGGTGGCTTTACTGTTAACCCCCACTAAAAACATATTGAAATTCATGAGAATCTTTTCTGTGGAAAATTAATTACCCACAGACATAAAGTTGTGAGTATTGTGAGTTATAATGAGACAGGGTGCCCAGATTTCTGCACAATAGTCAAGGATAGGGAACATAATGCATGAAATAGTTAAAAAGCAGCCTTAATATTTTCCCTGATATTTAGCTGTTTTAGCTTAAATAGAGTTGTGTTAGCCTAGTGGCAAAGCCTATCACAGGCTGCTGTTAAACTACCATTTATGAATATTATACCAAAATAGTAATAGTTTCTAATAGTTTCAGTCATGGAACCAGCATAGAAGAAATGAAACTTGCAAAATGACCATCCATTCATATAGAAGATTAGTATTTTGGGAGGGTTTTTTTTCATTTTTACAGACAAATTCCATTCCTTGCAATAAGCTTCTAGCTTATTAAGAGATGTTTGTAAACCCTGTTGGCTCTGGGACATTATTACTAAATAATCTGTGTAAAGCAGGCAACTAAGGCTTGCGTCATGCGAGGATACAGGGTGACAATCTTCCATGAAAATGTCAGGCAGGTCACATAGGAACAGCTTCAAGAGTGTAGGACTTAGGGTGCAACATTGTTTCACACCAATTGTCGAGCTAAAAGTTTCACTAATGTTTAAATTAATTTTGACTCATATTTTACATCAGCATACATAGATTCCAGTACAGCCAGGAATCGTGCTCCAATACCAGCTTCCAGAAGTTTAAAGAGCAAAGCCTGCCTGTTAACAGAATCAAAGGCTGCTTTAAAATCAACAAACCAAAAAACTTGTCAACAGTGATTTTCAGAGTCCAGACATGTTTAACAGATCTTGCTCCCTGCTTAAAACGGATTTGACACTTAGGTATCAATTTATGGTCCTCAGCGAATTTAGAGAGTCTGTTGTGTAAGACATTACAAAATAGTTTGCTTAAATTGTTGCCGCCTGCAATACATCGGTAATTTAAAGGGCAAGATGGGTCCCCCTTTTTCTGGAGAGGACCTCAGAATTTTTCTCTGCCTGGAACATAGCTAAGTGCCTTCTGAGAGGACATGGTTGAATAGCCTATAAAGAGCTGGCACAATAGCTTTTTTCCCAGCTTTAAGCATTTCATTCAGGATTAAATCAGGCCAACTCGCTTTGCCATTTTCAGCCTGTGTAATGGCCATGTCTATTTCAGCTTTCGATATAGAAAAATTGAGCTCATTGAAGATTCATCTTACCTGTTGGTTACATAATTGATCATACGGAGGAGAGCTTCATTAGTATAAATAATAGGCAGGTTTATGAGATCATTCAAATAATGCACGCAGTCTGACAATGAATGGGGTTTGACTTAGCAGACTTATCCATGCCTTTAAGTTCATCTTAAACCTCCCAGAATTTTGAGGGTTTGTTTTCTATAACAGTTTCTAATTCATTTAGAATGAAGGTATATAACTGTTCTTTTCCTTAATTTGAAGACTTTTGTAAGATGTATGCATTACTAAGAACTTTCTTTGCAAGGTTACATTAAAGGGTCACGATGCAGAGTCCAACCTACCTTTCTTAGGAGATTGTGGAGCTTATTACAGTCTATATCAAACTATATTTGTGTTTCCTATTTGGGTATTTGTGTTTTACTTGTGCAAGTTTTGCTACTCTTAAGAAGATGTTTTGTAGTTGAGAACATCTTGGTCTTATGCACCTGCACACTCAAGGGAATTTTCAACAGAACAGTGTAGTCATTTCATAATACTTTTGTTGGTTAATGCCTGGGAAAAGCGAATGGAGTAACCCTCAGACCATATCCTTCGGGGGAGGGTCAGGGCCATGAAGGAACATAGTGTAACCAATTACACATGACAGCATACAATGCATTGATAATTCATTAGACTCATGGATGAAGAAACATTCAAATGTATTTAAAATATTGGCAGAGGCAAAAAATAATCAATGACATTAGGTTGCTCAGTATGGCTATAGCAAGTGCAGCTACCATAAAAAAGTTGTACCATTTATAATTCTCAGCCTGTTGCTATACATAGTGATAACAGACTTTTGCCATGATGGTGCACAGGTTTACTGTCCTAGTTGCTTAGAGTAGGCGGAGTATTGCTGATGTAGGCATACAACTCATTAGTGATATGATTGTCATCATTGAGGCAAAAGTCTGGTTCAGAATGTGTTCTGGCATTAAATTCTCCTACCACAAGACATTAACCAACGGTTGAATATTTGGCAATATCAGTCTCCAACAATTCAAAAATGTTCTCACTTTGACTATAAAAATGTGCGCTTAGTGGGTTAATATATGTAATGGCTAAATATAAATCTTCACCAAGGCTAAAAGATGTTTTACACAGCTTCATCCAGAGTATTTAATTGCTGGTGACAAGCACTGGTTTGACACCCTGAAGGATGAAATTCTTTATGCAAACTGAATACCTCCATAACACTTTAAAGCCATTTTGACCCTAAGCTTTTGGGGTATATAATAGTCTAGGAGTGACAATATATCATCCGGACCACAGTGGGTCTCAACTAAGCATACAATATCAAAGGGTGCTAATTCAGCTTGGAAAGCTGGGTTGTCAAGCTTACATATTCTGTCGCCATCAATTCTGGACAAAAGGCCATCAATATTCTTGTAGGCCGCAAGCAGGCCATGGCTACTGTGGGTTTTCTTTATATAAGAATGGAGTAGGACCAGGGATCTGAGCTTAGAAATAAATCTACACTTAATCTATATATATGATGAACTAAAACAAGACACATCAGATGTGAGATTTTCCTATGAGATCACAAACATAAGGTGGTCTAATCTTAATTACCTTACGAGATCAAAAACGTGAAGTAATCTAAGTTATCTTTGCATGTTAAAAACTGTAGCAAAATCAGACTGACCATAATATAATAATCATAATAATAAAGAGAAATATGGGTATAGTTATGGTAGCTTTAATTTTTTAATGAAAACCTAGATCAAGTATCAGTTTTGCACCATTAACTTTGAAGTATGTACTTTGCACATATGTACAATTTAAGTTGATCTCTAGAAGACCAGGACAGTGCACTCTGGGACTTAAGTTGGAACTTCAGTATAAAGTATGATAATGTTCTTCATATTCTTAGTTTTATGAGTGCAACATAAGCTTTGCAGTACCTACTGTGTACATATGAGGTAATGTCAATTGTTACTCTCTAGAGACTAACACAGGACACACTTGAAAACTCAAATTCTTAAGTATTCTTAAGCGTTCTTTCTAGAGTCAAGTTACTAATAGCATATAGCAACATTACAAAAAAAACTAGCATATACAGAACTTTCGAAACCTCTGGCGCCGCCAGTGGCAGAGCGCAAACTTCAATGAGGGGCAAGGGTGGTCTATAGTGTTGGCTGATTGCATGGCCAGCAATGCTGAACGCGCTCATCAATGTGGAGTTAAGCCAATTGACTTATGTGGTAAAATGGAAACTATTCCTATCATTTTTGTGGTTATGCACCTCTTGTAAGTTTACCTTAATGTCTTAAATTTTTAGAACATGTAAAGTCAACTAGATATGGAATTTTGAGGTAAACTTCCGCGTGCATTCCTGTGGGATGTTTGTTTATAAGAGGTTATAACAAGCCACAAATGCCCACATTTCACTACTTTATTTTGGCCCGTGTTTGGGATAGCATGTCTGCTAACTTTCTGAATCCAATCAACTATTGTATGTTTCCTTCATGGTGTCAGTATTTCCAATAAAACAAGCATCTGCAACGCTGAAAGCTATAATGTATTTCTGAGATAAAGTTGGAGATGGATTTGCTTGACACGCACAATCAGCTGACAGGTGAGGCCGAAAGGGCCCGCACTAGGTCTTCAGGGATTATTGCATGCAGTGAGGGACAGCACAATGCTTCTTACCTTCACTCCGTAGTTAGATTGGAAATTACTTTTAATATTGACCAATCAAAAAGAATAACAAAAAATACCGAAATGCTAGGTCTGTTGTTCGTCTAGGAAAAGCCATTAAGCGTTGCCATTGTCAAGACCATGCAGTCATTTAGTCATTTATCAATGTAGCCTATAAACACCTATAAAACTAGATGAATAAAACCTCATAAATGCAAGCGCTGTTCTTGCAATTTTGCTCAGGAGTATCCAGGTTTCGTTTTATCTGACCTTCAGAATTAAGATGCAACTGCAACTAATTAATTCTTTCACCTTGAATTTAATCATACACTCGATCATTCCAAACTCCAGAACAGGCTACAGCTGCAATGTGTTGTACCACAACAAGGCCAGCTCATCTAACAATTAACGCCTTTCCCAAAATGCACCAAATTACTACTAATTGCACTTTATTTCAGACAATATAAGTCCATAGATATAATCGATTGATATTCATGGTCATTCTATTCAAACAAAAGGTAGTATATGCCATATTTGTAGTTGTTTCAACATCTTTTTCTGCATCTTCATTCATGGGTTACTGGCATAGACTTGTATAGGACTTTTGTGCGAGCGTGAGGGCGCCACCCCCATTCATTTGGTACGACAGTGTGACCGACAGGTGGTGCTATGTTTCAAAAGTTGTCTATAGCACCTGTTAGACAAAAAAAAAACTACATTCCATCATGCGGTGCCGAATTAGAATTTAGGCAAAAACACCAAGGTAGCTCTTTAGCAGTCGTTCTAGGTCGGACAGAAAGTGGATTTTGTCTTTATACCCTTGTGGGCATGGGGGTTGGCCGGAAATTGATTGTCCTCATGCCCTCCGTCATAGGGACAGGACAGAGGTACACTGAAATTTTGGTACCGATAAGCCAGGAGCAGGGATTCATGAATGTTTCTTGTTGTTGCATCATACTGGGGGCTACCAGTATGTCCTATAAGTGCGGCTTGTTGCCAAAATAAGCCCATGTCTTATCCCCAGATTAAATTACAAGCTCTACGCAGATGGTGGAAATATTAAAAGAGATCTGGTAAGAACACTAGCCCTACCCAGTCACAATTTAGAATAATTTCGAATCCCTAAATTGGAGTCAATTCTCCGTTTATAAAAGAATGATACCACCCTTGTCCCTTACATCATGACTAGAGGGACCCGCATTGTCCTTCTGCAGAAATCATGGCAGACACATCGTTTTGTGTAAATAAAAGAAAAAAATTAAAACCATAATCTGTCTCTCCAGTGCTACTGTTTTTCACATTTACACACAAAATGGTGGTGAATTTGACTGCTCTGATAAAGTGTTATGGTGCAAGCCAAGAGGAGTGTGTATATATTGTGTAAATGGTTGATATATAATATATATATATATATATATATATATATATATATATGTATATACATATATATATATATATATATATATATATATATATATATATATATATATAATGTGTTGGTTTAAGCTTGACAATATTTTATGAAAGATTATATGTGTAAATAATATTATATGAACCTAAGCCACCCAATTTTCCTTATAGTGAAGTTGACACACTTTTTTCACCTGTATGCGATTAAAAGTTAACGAATTAATAGTACTTTATAATGGTTGAGCTACTCTCTCACTGTGCATGGGGAAGGGGTATAACATTACCAATTACATGTTACCTCAGGAACCTGCAGCCTACATTTATCTGCAGTTACTGGCAGTTGTAAAGACTTTCCAAGTTGATGGTGAATATTGGTTATGCTATATCATATATGGTTGCATATATGATAAGTTAGTAAAATAGTCCCTTATAACGGTTGAGCTTCTCTCTCACTGTGTAGGTAGAAGGAGTATTGCATTAACAATTATATGTAACCTAGGGAATCTGCAGTCTACATTTATCCGCATTTACTGGTAGTATAGACTTTCTAAGTTGATGATAAATATAGGTTTAGTTAAGTCATATATGGTTACATATAGGTCTTTAACTTAGGAAGTGGGCGAGTGTAATGTTTTTACTTTTTTTTACTTTGAAATTATTTTTGAAAACTGGTAGAGTTAATATTATTGGGACAAGAAAGAGTTTTAAATGTATAATTACTTGTTTCAACACTAATCACAGCAACGAGTTGTATCTGGTTAAGCTGCTGAGTCAAAAACAGCTTGTAAAGTTTTCACTTCTACTTATTTTGAAATTGACATTAAAAAAAGCTGGAAGAGTTAATATTATTGGGACAAGAAAAAGCTAAAGTGTATTATTCTTTACCTCTGCACTTATCACAGCAATGGAATGGATCTGATTAAGCTGCTGAGTTGGATTATGTATACTACTCATTACTGTGAATTAATGATAAGAAACGAGTTGTTTTTATCATTTTATGTGGATCCTGTACATATAAAAATGTAAATACAATTTATATTTAAAAGGATGAACTTGTTGAACTTGTAACATCAGTTTCTGTATATCAACAACGAAGGGGAAGTTTTATGCACCTCTTTGCTGATAGAGTGAGCCTGTGTATGGAATGTTTATGACGAAATAGAAAGTTATAGAAGGAATTATGACTTATTTGTTTTAGTCCTGAAGCTATATAAGGCCAAAAATGGTAACGTTAGCCCCTCGGTTTTTATTTGTTTTGAAAGTAGTGCCAGCTAGAGGGATGTTTATGGATCATTTATAGGCCTCTTGTACAAACAAATTGTGCTTTCACTAACAAAATACAATACCTTGAATGTAGCACTAAGCTTTGTGATTGGTACCAAATTTTGTTTGTTATTATTTGGGTATAACCTATTGTGTAAACAATAAAAAGAAAGCATGTGACAGAGGTGAAAATTTGGTACCCATATATATATATAACTATGGTACTTTCCAACTATAAAAGAAGTTTGAGGTCAAAGTTCAAAGTTAAAGATCAAATACCGTAGCCTTCAGCTTCGGTTTGGACCCTTTTCAGATTATAGTTTGTGTCACAAAGTATTAACATTTTTATTTCCAACAATCCATAGACACTTGAATAAACAATGTTAGGGTTTGTTGAATGCACTCTTAAGTACACAGCTATAAGTTTGTAAGGTAATTTAGCCCTAGGTTAAGGTTGAAATGTAATTTGGGTGAATCTGGTGAAAATTGTTATGTTGCATTGACCGTCATCTGAGCTAAAATGTTCTGTGATATGTATGTGCATCACTTTTGATTCATACCTATCACTTATGTAGGTTCATGTAGGTAGCATTCCTTTAAAAGTAGAGAAAACAAAATTGCAATGTATATTCATTATATATTTCCCGATGGGACCCACATATAACTGCTGCACAGTTTAACTAACGATGCATATTACAAGCAATTCAGTCTATGTGAACAATGTATTTTCATTACCAGATGGGCAACACTCCTAAGATATCCTCGGGCGGGAAACGAATGAAAATCCTTATCAGATTAATTAGCACAAGTAAACCTTAAAGAAAAGAGGAGTGATCTTATGTATACCCGAATTGACTTTTGAAGTACTCCTGGTAAAACTGGTGGAATTATTAAAGTGTAACCACCATTGATCAGTACTTCAAAAACTGTTTATTTTTTTTACAAAATAAAATTCATAATCACTCTCTTTTTTACTACTTTTAGCATTGCCATGGGTAATTATAGCCAAACTTTGAATTCCTTCCTGAACCGTCTGATGCATGGATATATCTGAGAGTAGATGAGTGACACTCCAGATATTTTCAGAATGGCATCCCAAGCCAGCCCTGCAGTTTTGAAATAATGAGCTGGATCTGACCGGTATTCCCTCAATGATATGATGTTGAAATTCTTGTACACGTCAAATAACAAAAGGAACTTCTGTCAATAATTATAGATCATGATATTCTCCCAATAATTACAATTCAAACATTGCCCGTACTCTCTGTGCATGAGCATTTGTCCTTTCACTGATACCTTGTCCAACGAGTTTACTGCAAAATACATCAATGGGAGGGAGGCAGGTCTGTTGAAGAAAAAAAGCCATCAAGTCCATTCCTCATAACAATAGACCCCCTTCCTAGTTAACAGTTCTCGCTGAACATATTTAACATATCAGTCCATGTTTGAAGTCCTTCATACCTCCAGCTATATCTTCCAGACTACGATTTTAAAAGTTCGGTGAATCTATAAACCAAGCATTGCCCAATGAAAAAGAAATGAACATTTCACAACCTTGTACAATGTATTTCATCTAATCCACGTCAATTTTTCCAACAACTTCCATCCTACATGAACACTATATCCTTCCAAGTTGTGAATCTACACTGGAATACTGTATTTGGAGCAGCAATTGTCTATGTGGTCGTGTGCAGCAGCATCTTCTGATTCGTATTCTCTTTTACCCTAAAACGCAAAGTCCAACATGTCTCTTCTCTTCTTACCTTTGACGTAAGCAGGCCTGTATAAAACAAATGATTTTCTCCACTGCTTCTGCAGTGATTTCAGTAAATTGAAAACTATGGTCATGTCTGCCGTTTAGGTAATCTTTAAAATTTTAATTTTTTTTTGTTTCACAATGTTCTTGGCATGATCAGGCACTACGTTTGTGAAGAAGGAGTTGAATTTTGTTTGCAATAGTGATTTTATTATTCACAGTCTTGCCATCTATCATTTAAATAGAATGAAAAGAACTTATTTTTTTGTCTTGTTCAATATTTCACTTATTGTCATCCACGTTTTTCTAATGTTATCTTTGAATTTATTAATAATTAAATAATAAAAATATTTTGGCCCATTGTGTATATTCTTTTAAATATGCCATTATAGGTTGCTGCTAGATTAGTTTTTAGAGATGTGTATTCTTCGGTTGCAGGGTTTGTCATTCTCATTCCTACAAGGCATTTGTTTATCCATACATTTTTGTGATGGTATCACGTATGATACTATAGTTTACATTGGGGTTTTCGGGTTTTGGGTAGGTTTAATCTCTTGACACAGCTTTTCATTCCAAAGCTTATTTGACAACATATAGAGAGATTAAATTTATATCTACTATACTCCAAAAGGTAAGGATCATGGAAAGTGACCTGAAGATGTTGGCAGTCAACCATAAACAGGATGGGCAGCACTATGTTTAGGTGAATTTACAGCTAAACCAGATCTCTCCTGTAAGTATTGCATTTTGTGTGTAGAAATAGCATTGGAGTGATATTAAAAAAAAGCATGAATGAACTGACACGTAAATCTCCAGTGGCCGTATTCACAAAGAATTTGATCTGATCCTAACTTTAATCCCAAACTTAAAATGAATGTGGTGTGGTCCCTAAACTACTTATTCCTTGGCTCAATGTTTGATCAAAACCTCAAGGACTAGCCAATTCATGCTCTTGGCTACAATATAAACTTAAGGATTGACAAGTTCATTTTATTTAAATCAACTTTAGTTTAATCCAGTATATAATCTTTTCACCCAGGATTAAAAATCTGGATTGAAGCAACATTGATTTAATGAAATGGAAACTTTAATTCCAAAGTTCATATTATAGTGGAGAAAATAGATTTATTAATGCTGCAAGTTTAGATTAAATATTAGGCCACTGAAACAGTAGTTCAAGGCCCAAAGGCACATTTACTTTGATTTTAGGATTAAATTCAGGATCAGATTAAACTCTTTGAATACGGCCCATGGTGTAAATGCAGCATAAGTGGATAAAAATATTGAAATGAAGGTAACTTATTATAGGTTGATAAGTAAGGGGAAATTTTATGCACCTCTTTGCTGATAGAGGGAGTCTGTGTATGGTACGTTTATGACAAAATAGAAAATTCTAGAAGGAACTATGACTAATTTGTTTTGTTAAAGCGTTATTTTGGTGATGTGATGGCATTTTCCATTATAGTGAATCAGACAAGTGTATATAAGGACACTCCTGTGCCATGACTGACAGAGTCTTTACTCTCGACTTTTAGAGAGTTGACAGAGTTGTAACTTTTAACTTATAAGAATCCGAAGACTGTATAGAGTCATGGAAGAAGATATGCGAGCCTGGCACCATCATTGCTAACACGCCCACATGTGTAAAGACCAGTCTGAAACAGTAAACGCAGTCAGACTGCCAAAAGAGGACCTGGTCCTTTATAGTATGGCATGATAGTTTACTATTCAAAATTTGGGGTATTCTTGTTGTACAGTATTGGATCTTTTCTGTGCAGGTGGCACAAATAAACTAATGCTTTTGTTCGATGGAATTGTGTATGCAGTCTATTTTTAAAGTACGTAATGACACTAAACGGGGTAGTATTTAGTCACATTTCCTTTTTAATATATATGATCTTTTAGACCAGATAGATAAAAAAAACCAGCGGTATTCGTATTTATGACCTTTTAATAATATCTTTCTGCGCCACATTTTTTAATGAGTCAGCAGCTTCCTTTGTGTGCTTTGGGCGCATTGCGGGCCGAGGAAAGCTGTCCACCTGGACTAATATATTCTACATAACAACCAACATGCTGGTGCTTAAGTGAAAGGTCTTGTAACAAGGACAAAGAAGCACCTTTGTCATAATTTGGAGTAGCTCGACTTAAGTCGCAATTGAAATTTGAAGTGTTATCTCTTGCACCTGTGTAGATGCCACCTGTACCTGGTGCCACCATTTTTTCTGGCCAGCAAAAGTTCATCGGTATATGCTTACGCTAGACAAAGTATTGGCTGTTCAATTTTGGTATTCAAAAATTTAAATGTATACTTTTTGGTAAACCTCTCCTTGATATGAAACCTACTCTCTGGGACATAATAATATGCAAGCCTCTGAAGATTGCGAAATTCTCGGTATTAAATTTAATACATCTGGTCGTTGAACTAATCATGGAGGCATTGGATCCTGTTGACGGAATGCTTTTGGTTAAACAGCTGTTGGAATGGCTTATCCTTTGCTTGAGTCGATTGTAAAAGCGCATCTGTGGGATTTGACAGGTGCACCCACCCTCAAGATGATTGGAAAGTTTATACATAAACTGCTCGCATGTAACCGCTGTTACGTCTGCTCAAACATCCATAATAAAAAAAAGCCATGGGTTTCACCAAACGATCCCACTATTCAAATCTTCTGTGTGCCATCAATTATACATATCTTTCAGAAAGTACCGTTTGTATAGATAAAAAAATATTAGTTGAAGCAAGGGCTTCAGTTCAGCTTGCAACAGAATGATGAGCACAGAAGGCCTATGAAGGTGAATACAGATGATCATTCTGCACACAGCGCAGATATTATATCTTGCAACTTCTGAAAACAGAAAAAAAGTCCTTTCGATCTTTTGTATCGATTAGATCACGTAATATTTTAATATATAATACAATCACAAACACACATAGGAAATCAAGGGTTTCCCTTTGGATGTCCTGTGTGAAAATGATATTATATATAGTCAAAATTATGTGATCAACATTTCACCAGTTGAGAAACTTATCTGAAAAAGTTCCGTTGCATTGTTTGGTAGGATTATAAAGGATAATGCAACTGTTTGGGACTTACAGCTAACACCTCTGCCAAGTGGAGTCATGCATTCACTCCAGCATCTTTTACACTATGAAAACTATAAAACCAAAGCCAAATGAGTACATGTAAGCAGGTCTGCTAGCCCTTGCTTTCCAAAACGCTGTTGTTTGAGGGAGCCCGTCTGGGCTTGAAACTGGTTTCTCCTGCGTGACGGATCCATCATTCATTTTGCATATACATATATCTCAATCACACCTGACTGGTACAACCTATTTTATGAGTCTCTCATTACACCGGGGAGTCAACTTGAGGCCTCAGTACATCTGATTTCTTGAGTTGACCCAGCCCATCAAGAGAGACCTTACCGTTGTCATATAATCAAAGACTGGCTTTGTAACTTTGTAATTTTAGTCCTTCGAACATCCCAATGTATTATTTGGTTTAAAAGGTGCGGTCCCGTGTAATTGTGTTGTAATTTCATTTTGGGCAATATGTAGACCATGTATGATTTATTTGATGTATGTTCCCCTAATTTTTAGTATTAGTAGTAGTAGTAATAACAGTATTAATGGGAATATCATTATTATCATTATCATTGTTCATGCACAGGAAGCACAATGACTGGATTAACGACTGCCAATGTGTGCTGATATGAGTTTCTAGACTGGTGATGTGCAATGGCACAAGACAAGCGATGCTCAGAAATCTGCATGTGCACGTCTCTGATCACACAGAAGAATGCACCCATTGTCCTGTATGCAGGTTGGGCCAACAAACAGTAAACACAAATCTTAAGAAAACTGAAATGTGATAAAGGAACGTAGCACAAACAGATAAACATACCCGCTGGCTGAGACATAATGCATCAGGAGCGACTTTAAACGCCCTTTTATGATGTCAGTTAAATCTGCCCTAAGCTCTGAAAGGAAGCATTCGCCCCGCCGACTATCGTAAGTAAGGAAAGAATTTTAAAGCAGGGTGCAAATTTGTACATGAATTGCACACTTAAGGTACCTCCACGAAATTGAAAAGTCGGATTTACTCTATTCAATTAAGCTTGATTCAGTGTAAACTAGGGGAGCTGTTATAAGATGGCAGTTCTCTCTTTAGACCGGCTTTAACCAATTATCATATGTATAAAGGGACAAAAATTCCAACGCACGACTTGACTACCCTAACCAGATAGTTTGCAGGGAAAATCTAAAATTTGTCCAGTGAAGATTGCAATGTAGGTATTTGGAATTCATTGATGTCCCGGTAGTCTATGCCTTCTATCAAAATTTCCACATGCATAAGCCAGCATGTGAAACACCAGTAAATGATGGGGTAATATGCTTGCGACATATATAGTTCGGTCTGCTGGACATGTGTCTAGGTGCTCCTGATACACACCCCTCCCCCTACTCTTCCATAGATGGTTGTACAATGAAACGTAGATTAACCCTTGATACACTTTGAATAGTTTCGCATGTCTGCAAGTGAATGCCCATTTCTCCCGAACAAGACAATAGCTGTTTTTGTAATACTATTACAGACAGGGCAACCATCAGCGAAGATATCAGGGTAGAAGCACTTCATTCACGTTTATTTTGATTTGATTCTGTTTCTTGTCATATGCTGGTACTGAAATGGCAGATCTTTTAACAAGGAATTTGAACCCAACGTTATTATAATAATTCAGATGAGCACAACCTTTCTTATGATCAACCATAGAAAAGTTGTCCCCATTAAAACAATCCCATTGCATAACTGACCCATTTCAAAGTCTAGGTTTCGATTTGAAAATACATGCTTCAATATTCATATTACGCAGATCTTCCCTGGACAAACGGTGCTATGATCCATATTCCGGTCAGATAAGACTAATAGCCTGTTCATACTAATTCGCTAATTGCTTCGAAGTTGGTTAGGAACATGTCTGGGTACTACTAAACCAGGCAGGGACGTATGATGGGTTGCCTGCCAAGGTCTGCTTACAACGGGCTGTTCACATAGCCCTCTGGCTTAACTGATTATGTTCTAGGCTCCTTTTATCGTACATTGTATTTTATACCCCAATTTTCACAAATCTTGACATACTGCTAATATCCTACAAAATGCCTACAATTTTTGAGATTTTACACCTTCCAAGGAATTCAAAACAGTTCAGGTTCAGTTCGGACAACCATTTTGAAGTCAATCAAGGCTGCCAATGAATATTTTGCCAATATTTTTAGAATTTTGACAAATTGAAGTTACCTTTTAGAAGCCGGCATATTAGTTTATGACAACTGGCCATCATATGCATCTGTCACTCAACCTCCAGCTTGTAAAATCTTGTTCAGCGTACAATTAATTTTAATTGTAATCCCACTTAAACCTGCTTCAGTTTTGTTTTGTTAAACGTGCTTCATATTATTATCTTCAGAGACGCTCTTGTGGAGTTACGCTCTGCTGCACATTAAGTAACTAATTGTAATTGTATTAGTCACGGTCGGCAGCAACTAGGCTGGAACGGCACAAAGTTATGAAATAGGTCTCCTCTTGTTATTGGGATGTCTCGGCTTCTGTAGGCGTCTGATGAAATTTCGTCGAAAGTTCCAGCTGAAAAGTAAGTACTTTCTCTACCAGTGTTGATTCTCCGTATAAGTTAGAACACCGATATTTAATGGGTGGTTCGATATTGCACGGACACCACCATCATTATTTTATATGCCCAACAACAGAGCATGTGTGTATTTGTAATTTGGAAGTCAAAATACTATAAGTCAGCTGACATCGTCTGTTTCATTAAGGCGGGAGGGGGGCCATGGGTATATTTTTTTATGTATCCATGATGCAAAGCAAGATGAGAACTGGAAACATAAAAGCATCGACAAAGATCCGACTGGCCACCAACAATCTGACTGCCTTTAAAGGGTAAAACCAGCAGGTACTGGACACATATTTGTTACAGGCGTAGCGTTTGCCTGGTCCGCTGGTAACAGCCGGCAAGTCAACAAATGAAATTTGATTTGGAATCGAAATAATATTCGGTTGCGGGGATTTCTGGCCCACGGTATTACTTTTGCGCTATGTATGAAGCGTGTCAGCCTGCAATATTGTGTTGATATCAATCAGATTGACAGGATCAGACACTGATAGCATAGACCTTACGCAACTCCTTGCAAACCTGGGATGCATGGGTAGCGTTAAGGTTTTCAGCCCTTGTTTGTAAACTGGATTAAAAGCTTTCCTCGGTGCGTCCAAAACGGTGGAAAACTGTTGAATGGAACCATTTCTGTAACTACTGATCTATAACAAGATATGTTGTTACTTGAAAGAAATGTCTCTTTTACGGGGAATTTAAATCCGAAATCATAATTCAAATGAGAAAAACTTTTCTCATTACTTTGGTGCGGTCAAAGAGGAAACCTATACGGAGCGTCCTTGAGCATCTATGAGTGAACTGGGTAAACTATTGGAATTGAGCACATGGTAACTAGAGATAAACTGACAATACATCCCAGCTAGCAATAAAAGTTTGTGGAATTCCACATGATGGGCCTGGGCTTTGCTTTGAACTGAATCCCTCCACAGGCAATCCTGACATAAATTCCAGATTTTGCAAGTGAGAACCAAAACAACAGCCACAACTGCCATATAATTACTCTACCCGATATGTCCCACACCTCCTTTCCAGTTAAGATGAATTTCACAGTGGACCAAAGAGTTCAAAGCTATCGATTTGAGCAAAAATAAATAAATAATTCATGAAATAGCAAACAATAATAGCGTTAAATATGATGTCAAAAAGCAAAAAAAAATCAAGTTAAAACTAGTTAAGTACCCATATGGTTTTGAGTCGCGTCAGTAGGAAAGCTTCACATAATGGGGAAAAACATTAAATAGGAAAACCCTCTAGCACTGTGATTAGCAGAAGATTCATTAAACAATTAAAAAATCAAATGGATAAAGAACAATAAATATATTAAATAGTCCATACTATACTTTTGCATGTATACAGTCACTTGGTAGCAATATCAAAAACCCAAACACGCCACATGGCTTTGTTTACAAATACAACTAATCCTACCCACAGTCGACATGGATCAGCAAATTTTGATCTCGTGATAAGTGGCATTAACTAGATCACAGAGTAAAGCTACTTGTTTGATTTGATTTGATTTGACTTTATTTGCTGCTGGTCATGAATTACAACAGACAGTGTATGAAATAAATACAAAAAACAGAGACAATGCAATGCAGCTTTCCTATTGATTACTATGTAAGTCAATGGACATTCTAATGCTAATTCACATTTTTTTACTTCTTCTCCAAAACTGTCATCCAGATTGACTTCAAACGTGGTGGCAATGTACCTTGGGTGGGTCTCTACCAGGTTTGTTCAAATGATCGTGATCCATTGACTTTTGAGTTTTTTATGAATTTTTTTGTTCATTTTGGGGCGAAATTTTAAAATACCTTCTTCCCCGAAACCGCTGGGCCAATTATTTTGAAATTGTATAGGAACACTTCTGGGGACACCCAGACCTTAATTTGTTCAACAGGAGGCGATGCGATTTTTTTTTTGGGGGGGGGGCGTTTTTGCCATTTTCTTCTTCTCCAAAACAATCGCTCAGATTGTGCTGAAACTTGGTGGATATGTTCTTTGTGGAAGGGTCACACAAGTTTGTTCAACAGGTGGCATTGCTGTGGGTCCCTGATTTTTAACGAATTTTTCAATGTGGGTACAGTTGTTCAGTGCATACATTCGTTTTGTTTATTATGGAAGTCAATGGAAATTGCAATGGTAATTCACATTTTCGACCTCATCTCCAGAACCGTTAGCCAGATTCACTTCAAACCTGGGATGCGTCTTGAGTGGGTCGCTACCAATTTATTCAAATAGTCATGGTGCAGTGATTTTTGGATTTTTAATGAATTTTTTTGTTCATTTTGGTGGGAAATCCTAAAAAATCTTCTTCTCGGAAACAGCTTGGCCAATTAATTTGAAACTGTATAGGGACACTTCTGGGGACCCCCAGACCTTAATTTCTTCAACAGGTGGCGCTGCGATTTTTTTTTTTTTTTTATTGATTTTTTGGGAATTTTCGACCTCATCTATAAACCGCCAGATTCACTTCAAACTTATTGGTGATGTGTCTCGGGCGGGTTTCTACCAAATTTATTCAAACGGTCACGGTCCAGTGATTTGGGGTTTTGTTTAGGAATTTTTCTTGTTGATTTTACATGCCGATTGATTACCATGCAAGTCAATGGGGATTGCAAAGTCATTAGTGTCTGGAATGCGAATTGACAATTTTTGACTTCTTCTGCGAAACCATCAGCTAGATTCACTTCACACTTGGCGGGGTGACCTTGGGTGGGTAACTACCAAGTTTGTTCTAATAGTCACAGTTCAATGATTTTTGGATTTTTTGGACTTTTTTTAATGGGTTTTTTTTTTGTACTTTTTTATTCTATTTTTTTCTTTTGTATTTTTTTTTTTTTTATTTTTTTTTTTATTTTTTTTTTTTTTGTATTTTTGTCCCAAATCTCCAAAAGTCTTTATCCTTGTATATAGTCAGCCAATTGCTTTGAAATTGCATAGGGACACTTCTGGGTATGAGGGTGATATATGTATAGTAGATGAGTGACCTTGACCTCATTTTCAAGGTCACAGGGCGAGCTGCATGAAATTCACTGTTCTTATGGTAACTTAGGGTAGGACATTCATATTGCAAATGCTAGTTGTCCTTATTAAGGGCCAGACGTGGACAGTAAATAAGGGACCTTGACCTCATTCCCAAGGTCATAGGGCTACTTGCTCAAATTTTACTGCTCACCTGACAAGTTGAGAGCTATTTGAGCTTGGACCTCGATGTTAAACATGATGGTTGTCCTGAGCAAAGGCCAGACTTAGACATAACATGGGTGACTCTAACCTCATTTCCAAGCTCACTGGGACCCAGACACTTACGTGAATTTTACTTTTCACTTTGTAACTTCAGAACTGTGGAAGGTAGGATTGTGATGTTGAACTTGTTGGTGGTCCTCTATTTAGGAAAGATTGAGACTGTACATTAGTGACCTTGACCTCATTCTCAAGGTCACATGGCCACTAACATGAACTTTACTGGTCGCGTCATTACCTGAGAACTATTTGTGCTGTGACTTTGATCTTGCACATGGGGATGGCCCTCTATGAAAGTTAGATTCAGAAAAGGTCAGTGACCTTGACCTCATTTCCAAGGTCATAGGGCAACTAAGTCAGCTGAGCAGAGGACTGTCACAGTCCTCTGTTTTTGGCGGGAGGGGGGCTGGGTTTTTTTTTATTATTTCTTTTGGGGGGTTGGGTGAGTTGTTCTTTTGTTTGTTTGTTTGTTTGTTTGTTTTGTTGTTTGTTTGTTTTTTTTGTTTTTTTTTGTTTTTTTTTTTGTTTTGTTTTGTTTTGTTTTATCAGTGACTCATTTTTAGGGTCTCCAACTACATACTCTGAAATTCACAGGCAAAGTAGGCAGATGAAGGTCTTTCATGCTGCTTTTTAAACCTGTTTTGTATTTTCCTTCCTTGTCTTTCTTTAATCTTCATAAAAAGGTGTTTACTGAATTGGAATTGCAAGTAATCATCGCACATTGTGCAAACTATCGGGACTCACCCTGAAAATGTTGGACAAATTAAGTAAGCGAAGTGAAGCAAGGTAAGAAGTAAAATAAAAGTTAACCAATGCACGAAATGAAAGCAAAGTATAGTGAAATGTATTTTGCCGACAAGAGGCAGTTTTAAAGCTGGCGAATATTTCAAATTTGAATTTGAATACGATCTGCGACAAAGACGTTTGATACTGTCTTTCCAGGTCATTGCGGGTGCTTTTCGTAATTTTATGCCACTGCATTTTGTGGCATCCAAGCGAAAATCTAATTTTCGGTACTTACAATATTCACAAGACAAGCGAAAATATTTGACAAGATCAAATGTGAAAGTACAAAAGGTTGAAAGCTAATATCGACCACCAACTTGAATGGAATGTAAACGCTGCCAGAGAGCAGCTTGAACACTATGTACATTCCAAGCCCTTCAAACCTGTTTGATATTGATCACCAAAGAATCGGTCCACTATTTTCTCTAAACTCGTTATTTTGCTTTTTGGATTCCATAACGTGTGTCAAATGCCTCGCTGGTCTTAGTAATATGTAGCAGTCCTTTGGAAAAATGTTGATTTATACATACTGATGACGCTCTCCCCTTAAAATGAGGCTTTCATTCTAAGGAAATCTTGCAGCCGATATCTGCAGGTTAAAATCAGAAACATCAGGGATCCTTCTTGAACGTAACTTATATCTCAGTGCCAAACTGGTCAAGTGATATTAAGCGAGTTTGAATTGGTATCAATTAAATAAAACAAATTGTCCATGGAACTATGCAATATAAGAAAAATATGGTTATAAGCAAAGCACATTTGAAAAACTTTGGATAAGTCAAATAAATGTGAGCAAAACGTAACTAATACTAAGTTAGTAAATCATACACTGAGACATGAAAATAACGAGTTTGCTGGCTGTAGTTGTTACAATGTCTTTATGTACCAGGAAACGTAATGCAAATCGGCTATGTATGTATAAAACCAGGTAACAAAAAAAAAGATTAAGTATTTATGTTTTCTTCGTGGGCAATGATTGCTGCACGAAGAATAATAACGCAAACGTGGGTAAATAAAACGTTATAATGCCATAAAAACGGGTTAACAAAACCATATTTAATTTATGTTTAAAGAGTGTAAGAATTACCGTGATTTTGTTTTAATGATTTGCATTCATCAGCGCACAAATATACGTTAAAAGGTAAGCTTTGATAGGTAGACCAAGGTTATATTTTGATTTTCAAACATGTAGGTTTTCAGATACATTTTGGTGGTGTTGACTGAAGCAGGTAGTCGACAGGTTGGATCAAATGCTAGAATACAATTTGAAGCAGAGAGTGAAGCTACCGGTTTAACTGCTGAAAGGTAACGCCAAACTAAAAATTGAAAATTATGTTAATTTTGTACGTTTTTCCTACGTTTCGTAGAAAAATATCGATTATAGTTTGTAAGGTTTTTTCCCCTTTTTGGCTTTCCTGCTACTTCTTGCAGAAGTTGATCAATATCATATGTCAAAATCTGGCAGGTTTGTTTATTATTTATTCCCAAATAAATTGAAGACATCTTTCATTTAAAGTGGTGCTCAATTAAGGAAATCTGCCAATGAATCCTGACGGCTGAGGTGGAATACCACAATTTTTTTTAGCTTGGCATGACTGTATCTCCTGGTTGTAAAAGTTGTAATATATTTATTCCCAGAGTAATCAGCAGCATAACAAGTATATGCACTCTAACAACTAGGATACGAAGCGATCAATTATACCATGCTGCCTAATCCTTCGCTTATATAGTCTGAGGGCCTCAATATACCCTTTGTAGTAAAATGGGCTAAAAGCCTGTCCCAAGTCTATTATTTTCAAGAATGAAAGGGAACCTCCTGCATTTCATTGGGTGCACCATAGTTTGCAACATATAATAAAAGTTATACATTATCTATAATAGTTTTGAAGATTTGGATTAAATTATTGACCACAATTACTATTTATCTTGTCTAGAAAAGGCATAGTTCCATTATGCCAGATTGATATTGTTACATGTACCTCTAACCCTAAAATGACATATAATTCATTAAGTTTTTTATGACATATGTCATTTATCATGTTTATCTTGTATTTAGAATGGCATAGTTCCATCGTGCCAGATTGATATTGATCATAATATCAAACGGCACAACTTTGGTCTTTCGTTGGATGTGCCGTCGCCCCTTTCATACAAGAAGCAATTGGTATTGCATATTTATGACGCTATTGCAATTGTAAGACATGTAAAACATATATTATACGCTCCGAATTAGCATGATTTAAATGCTGGAACTCTGATCATGATTTCCTAAGATACCCATTCCTTACAGATATAAAAGCTGCACTTGGGATTGTGGCTCTACATGCGGTACTTTTTTTTAAACTTAAAGTTTGCGAATTACACAAATTTGGACAATTCTGAACAACATCTGGCGACCAATTTTAAAACTACAACAGCAGTGCCAAATTTCGAATTTTAACTTTGGTGGTGTCCGAGAAAAGATCCGGAGAGGAAAAAAAAGAGAGAGAGAGAAAGACAAAATTTTAAGAAAAACATTATCGTGCTTACAACAGGGCATTTAATGACTTCAAACGAAAGAGGTCTGATCAGTCTTTATAAAATTGATTCATACTGAAGATACAAGACTATGAAAAAACAACAAATTTTATTTTTGAAACTCTGAAATACGAAGAAATTGCAACTTTGAACTTTTGTGGCAGGAAAAAAGACCAATTAAAACTATTCCTCAATTTTTTTATCAACCTTTTGTATTAAAATACAACGAAAATATTTGCTATACTTAAAATAAGTTTAGATATATCCAAACACTTTAAGTATAACTATTTTTCGATATTGTAGTTCTAATCAGTCACTTTACTTTTGTCTTCAGCCATACACTGTAAACGTACTTATTTTCATGCCTATACGTTTTCGTACTTTTGTATTTTAGACATTTAACTCAAGTTTTAATTTCACTATTTTACATAGTTCCTATCACAGAAATATTCAATACTATTGCATTTTGTCTTTTTTTTCATTTTCGCGGTTCTATGCCATCCGCGAAATAAACAAAAAATTCAACATAGCAAAATGTGATGGATTTACAGACTGAGTAAATTTCATAAATATTGCTATGCTTCTACTAATGTGGCTGGTGAAACATTGAATTGAGACCCCTTCTATACACATACTTGAACGGGAATAATTATAATTCATATTTAAACATATGTGACACAATAACTTAAATTTATTTTTGTACTAAACTGTTTTTGAAGTTAGCCAAACTGTAAGTGTGATATCCAAGGAGGACGCAACACAAAGTTATTTCAGCGTCGAATACGTTTCATATCAGTTTCTTTCAAATTAATATGGTTGGCGATTTATTTGAGCCATATCCTTTACAATCAAGATTTTGCTTCCTGTAGTCGTGCCAATTACGATGCAGAGGTTAATATTTATCACAAAATTGAATCATTAGCATTGGTAAGGTCGCCCCGACTTTCCAGCATGTTCACTTCATAGCTAAGCGATTCTCGTCTTTTTGAGGGGTAGATTTGTGGGTAATTGTGGGAAAACCTCATACCATGGTGAAATTAGGTTGACAGTTTTATGGCAGCCGCTAATAAGCACACATATGCAGATGAGACAGCTTTGCTTAGGTGCTTAAAAGCCACATAGACACAACATTGCATTAGATATTGAGCAGGAAACATTATTCTTGCATGATTATGTATTACATGGTAAATATTGTTACAACATGGCATGATATGGCAATTTACTTGCATTATACTTTTACGTATTAGACATTGAGGAAGTAACAAAGTTTTTGCCTGTTCATATACTACACGGTAAACATAATGCTTGTTTGCCTCATGGCAAATGTCAGTGTATTATTCAACACATGGTAAATAGGAAAGTAGGTTTATGCCTGTTTATATACTATACGGTAGATAGCAGTGTATTTTATACTACACGGTAAATATCAGTACTATTACTTTTTTAAAGAAAAACGCTTTTCTCCTCTAAGTGAAAACCTCATATCATTGTGAAATTAGGTTGATGTAATCCCTTCTCTATGGTACTACGATTTATGGTCTTTTTTTCTTATTTTTATATGCATGTATATATATCATGATATTCATAATGGTGTGACGGTGCTTAAGAGCCACACAGGCATTATGTTCCGTTTACTTGCATTAGATATCGAGAAGGAAACAAACTTTTGACTGTTTATGTATCGTTTGGTAAATTTTGTTACTACATGGCAAAACATGGCAATTTACTTGCATTATACTGTACGTAATAGACATTGAACAGGGAACAAAGTTCTTTTACTTGTTCATATACTACACGTGATGTACTCCTTTGTCACCCTGAGTAGGTTTACGTAGAGCATATATATGTTTTTCTCCAGGTGAACAACTCATATGAAATCTTCATATCACGGTGTAATTAGGATGACGTAATCCTTTGTCTATGGTATTATGGTTTACTGACCTCATACTTTTTTCTTTCTTTTTTTAATACAAAAATTATTTACCAAAATTATTTACGATACTGACTGATAGCCTCCTTGATCCTCACTTATAGGCAAGTTGATAATGTTTCTTATGAGGGTGGCTTAAGGGTGAAGTAAATCTTCACCGCAACTAGTATTACTACATTATATTTTAAATGTGCCTTGATATGTGCTCAAACATAATTACATTCTAGCCAAGAGTACAAGCATTTTACAGGCGTAACGTAAGTCAGAGGTTAGTCAGCAGATCATTTGACCAGCCGTGTCGGACTAAGTATGTTACTGTTGTTTTCCATACGGTGGACATAACACAAAGTTTGGTGCGTGCACTTAAAGCTATTGTATATAAGTGGTTTTTTGGATCACAGAATATAATCCAATTAAACATTTTTAATACAACTCTGCATTACCCTAGAAATTTATATAATTCGAGTACTTATATTGTGTTCTCTCGTTTCATGTTTCACTCCAAGACGCCTGAGCACAATGTCTTGTTATTTGCTATCTATGATATTACGTCAGATATACTTTTTATCTTTTCGTACCGTGTGGCATTTATTTGCATGCCCCATCTTTACAGAGACATGCAAAATGTATCTTGCCCGCCTTCCGTACAGTCGCCCAACACAGTGTAACTTTAAAATTTTGCTTGGGCTAAGCCAGACAAGTTACATTTTCCATTCTCAACGCATGTACGGAACTGTAATTTTTTCTATACTGTTCTTTTTTATATTACCAGTAGATGTTTTCTTTTGAAAACTTTGTATTAAGTACAGCGCCATAGGTAGTTTATGTTTTTTCTACCGCCACCACATGGAGTCTGTCCAAACCCTTATCAAGGACTGACATTAGTTAATGTTTAAGCAAAAGCCAAAGGTGGCTCTTGTCGACTACTGTACTGGGTTTCGTGTTTATATGCTTAGTAATTACACAAATTATCAGAATGGATGTTGTTTCGATGCTTGAGCTTAGTCTCTTAACAGTGGCCAAACGTATAACGCAAACCAAAAGTCTGAGATGGCATAGAAGTGGCGATTTCAACTTTTACTCACATCTTGGATACACATTATTGACAACAATCCATACATTCATGAATTTTGGTTCTATGTGATATTTTGTTAATTTTATCTGGAGACGTACATCCAAACTCTAGTGCACAGAATCAGAATATTTTGAATATTCTCCACTTAAATGTCAATAGTTTAGTAGCCAATAATAAGCTTCGTGAACTCGACTGTGTTTGTTTACATAATAACGTAGGTGTAATCTTCCTAAACGAAACAAAACTTAACAACCCTGTGTCAAATATCGACATACAAATCAGTGGGTTTCAGCCGCCTTTCAGATGTGGTCATAGCAGATTTGGAGGTGGGGTGGCAATTTACTTGTCTGTGTCATGAATGTGTAAACAAAGAAGTGGGTTTTATGTACCAAAATTTTGTGGTTGTGGAAACAATAAGAAGTTGTCTGCGAAGTTTCATTTTGCAAATTTTTTAGTTTTTAAGTACTATATTTTTCGAGAATCCCGAGAAAAATCTCCAAATCGGACCCTTTCGTAAAATGTCCGTTTTTCGCCCCCCCCCCCGCCCCCCCCGAAAAAAAAATTTTTCTTTTTTTTTTTAATTTTTCTTGGTGTATATATAATCTAGAGATCCTTAGCAACAAGAATATATATATATATATATATATATATATATATATATATATATATATATATATATATATATATATATATATATATATATATATATATATATATATATAGTTTTATGGGTCTAAAAATAAAAACCAAAACAGGAGAGTGGGTTGAAGCTAGCACTCCTCTAAGTGCCTAGCTTTGTTTGTGCCACCTTGATTGTACAGTTTATCAACTAATTAACATTGTTCACAAGTTACATTATGTAATTGTTCAAGGAAAAGAAATACTAAGGGTGTTTTTAGAAGTATCTAAAGCTTTTGACAGGGTTTGGCATCGTGGTCTCCTACATGAATTACATGAGCTGGGAATTTGTGATCCTTTGTAGTAGTGGATCAAATTATATTTAAGTTACAGAAAACAGCGAGTTGTACTCGATGGGTTTGCATCCGACTGGGTATAATTTAAATCCGGTGTTCCTCGGGGTAGTACCTTAGGGTCTTTGCTGTTTCTTGTCTTTATAATGATTTGCTAGGTGATTTAACTTGTAAAGCATATTTATTTGCTGACGACACATCTTTATTAGAAACAGTTAACACACCCAAGAAAACTACCGTTCACTTAAGGTGCCAGGATGGTTTCAGGCGCTTTGCAGACTCTGCCGACTTTGACCCCACCCAGCTCACATAAATTGATCGTTTCATCCATAAAACTATATATTTTCATGATTGTAAGGATGTTTAAATTTGTAAAAACAGAGCACCGAATCAATTTAGAGATATTTTTAGACATTTTGCGCAGTTTTGTGAGCGGGTATAGATTCACATGTTTATTTCAGCTAGTTCGCACTATATTCAATTTTAAGATCTGCAAACTATCTGAAACGATATTTTGTCTGTGGTTAAGGACTGTGGAAAAAGTGGAGAGTTGACTTCATTCCTTGTAAAACAGAAGAAATAGTTTTCTCTAACAAAAGGAAAATGCCAGCTCATGAATCGCTAATCTTTGCAGATGAGCCTGTAAAAAAGTCCATGGGCATAAACATCTGGGCATCATTTTGACTGAAAATCTATCTTGGGATAGTCACATACATCACATTAGTGATAAAGCTCCCCCCTAGTCTGGGTCGCATTAGATATCTCTCCTTTTTTCCCATGTAATGCTGTTGAGAAAATCTTTACATCATTTGTTCGACCTGTTGTGGAGTATGCCGCACCGGTCTTCAGTGATTGTTCAAACAATGTAAAACAGATGCTGGAGTCATCTAAATGTTCCAAATGTTAATATGAATAGAGCAAATTATGTCATACACAACGTGCTAATTGTTCGTGACCAAAAACGTGCAGTGTCACGCAAGCTAGCTTTCGAAAACTCGTTTATTCCGTCAGCTGGTCGTCTCTGAGCTTCACTGCCGTTAAATGTGAGAAATACTCCTACATTAACTACTTCAATCAAATTAATCCACTTTTCCTCAAAACTGCTCCTTCTGAGACATGGGCCACATAGATTGAACATTTTATTAAACCGACTGAGTGTGGACTTTAGTGCTCTAAACGCCCATCTGTTTTCTCGTAATCTTTGTAACTCGCCACCTTGTGACTGTGGCTTTTGGACTGAAGCCTTCACTTATTTTATGCTGCAGTATCCACTTAATAACAACTGTAAAGTCGGTTCATGTATTTATTCTACACTCAGACTGATTCTCTCTCTTACTACTGGTAGTATGTGGGGGGTCTTTTCCTTTTTTTCTCTGTTTTTGTTTTTTTGGTTTTTTGTGGGTTTTTTGTTTGTTTGGTTTTTTTTTTTTTTTTTTGTTGTTGTTTTTTGTTTTGTTTGTTGTTGTGGGTTTTTGTATTTTTTTTTCTCACTTTGCACTTGTAATGCTGACCAGGATTGTTCCAACGTTAGATGTACACACGAAGTTTGGAGCTCAGTGTCAAGACTATATATTTATAGACGTCTCATGCTATGGTTTGTACAAAGTAGTACAAAACTAAGGATCTCTTCACTTCACAATATCAATATGTAAGAAAGAACAGAAAATTACACACACACACACACACACACACCCACACACATATATATATATACATAGAGAGAGAGAGAGAGAGAGAGAGAGAGAGAGAGAGAGAGAGAGAGAGAGAGAGAGCAATAGGCAATGAAGTTTGTGTGGGGAGCAAGGAGCTGTGTAAAATGGTATCACAGACACCAAATATCTCTATAATTATACGTCCATGGAAATACTGATGCTTTGCCACATACGAATGAAAGTATAATCGCGGCAATTTCATGTATACATGTAGCGTTATACATATCGTACTGTACATATTAGTCTATGTAACCATTTGACTCGCTACCTGCATTCAGGCGGGACCCCCCCCCCTGTTGTACCTTATATTAAAGTTATGTTTGCATGTGCATGTACTTCGTCTCCACCCGTTTGTTTTACGCGTGCCTGTATTTCCCTGGGATGTGTTACAACATGTTACAAACATTCCCAGAAACACCAACATTCAATACACTTTTTCGCCATTCTAAAATGAACATGAATGAATGAATGAACTCTATTTCGCTATACCTCAGATAATTGAGGAATTCTGCCGAAAAACAGGAATACATAGCAATAAACACAAAGATACAAAAAAGGACAAATTATACATATAGAATAGCAACACACACACAAGTAACATACAAACATACAAGCTATAGAAGTGATTGGTGTTTCTCAATTATACAGGTTGTACAAATTACAGCAGGCCTTCAATTTCTATTGTAGCAGTCAAAAACGATTCTAGAATGTAAATTACTTCAATATCATGACATTTTATCAGAAATAGAAAATTCTCATTGTCGTCTAACTCTTTACAATTTCTAAATATTTCATCAGCCAAATCTATCAATTTTTACGTGGACTAGAAAATTGTGTACCTTCATGGAGGTTATGATATTCATTTCCAATAGAAGAGCATGTATCACAAAGTCATTGACCAGGTGGTGTTTTTATCGATCGCTTGTGTCTTCCAATTTCAATGCGCAGATTATACGCACTGATTCTCAGTCGTGTAAGACTTTTCTTGACTATAGCATTTTTAATAACATATAAGTATTTTTCTAATTCGAAATTTTCTTTAAATTTAGCGTACGTTCTCGACTTTTTATCAGGTTGTAAATGTATTTTGAATTCACTTTCCCATTACATTAAGAATTTTTCCTACAACAGTTTATTTATCATTTTTGTCAGGCAATCCTCAAAATTAACTCCGCAATTATCTCAAATATCTTCACACCCAATAAGATCCAAAATATCTCTTACAGTGCTTAACCATTGAGATTTCCTGTTGTCATTAATTCTTGGATACATTTGAAGGCATCATACAAAAGTGATTCGGAATCTAAATTTATAATACGATGCCAGTTCTTACATACACGACTGAGGATCGTCAAGGAGTAAGGGTAATGGAATGTTTCACTTAGTAATGCTTTGTTGCAGGATTTTCTATTGACTCCCAAGCAATATCTCAAAAAATAAGATGTAATTTTTCGAACGGTGTTTTAAAGTAATAACGTAGATCATTCTGTAATAACTATTTAGTTGGTTGGATAATATACGCTCCCCAAACTTAACAACCATAGAGAAAAATGTGTGCAATCGTTTTTTTTTTTCAAAAAGATGCAAGTACAATCCAATATCTGTTTGATTACTATATAAAACTTTCTTCAATCTGCCTAATGATTTCAGTGCTTTATCACATAAGTATTTACTGGCACCCATAAAATTTATTTTTAGCGAAATTTCTATTCCCAGATACACGAATGTTTTTACAACTTCAATTTCTCTTTTGCCAAACTTAAAACGACGGAAGACTAATTTACCAGTTTTGTTAAATATCATTATTTTTTTTTTTTTTACATTAACAAACAGTTTCCATTCTTGACACTATGTGGAGAGCTTATTCAAACAACTTTGCAGACCAACTTCAGATTCGGATAACAGAACAGATCATATGCGTATAATAAACAGTTAAGTTTTTCATGGTACTGCGTTACAGGATCACAGTTATTATCAAATATAGAAGGGAGGTCATTACCATAAATATTAAAGAGAGTGGGGCTTAGGACACAGCCTTGCTTTACTCCATTATTCATCAAAATTTTGCTAGAAAGTCTTGAAGAGAATTTAATTTGAACATATGAATTTTGGTACATATCTTTCGAAATGTTAAATATATAACCACCAATATCATATGTTACAATTTATACCACAAACCTTGATGCCAGACCATGTCGAATGCCTTTTGAAAGTCACTGAAACAGCATGAGCATGTAAACAAGTATTGCCGAGGGTCCAACGACAAAATAACCACATCATGCGTATAAATTGGAACTTTGGTTGTTGCTGGACCTCAGGGACTTACATACAGGCATATACATGGGATCATGCAAAATACTTTAAATTTGGATCAACTTTACGATTGGCGTATATAATGCAGTCATGTATACTACAATGACGAAAACTCGTATTTGTTTCTATTTTTACAGTTAGCATAATTGTTACGAATTTAAGTTTAGATGCAGAAATTTAACTCATTTTAACGTGTGTTCAGATGGCTTGTTCCATGCAGATATGCACTGAAAGACTCTTGGAGACTGGCAGTAGAGTGTGGTATCATACAGATATTTCCAATACAGGTACATGTATGGGAACCAATTTCATTGCACTGACTATATACCACGTTGCATTTTTGATCAATGTCAATAAAGTTCATGTTGAGGTCACGTCACGTGACCAAATGACTTCCAGGAAAACTTTTAGGTTGGCGTGTTTCAAGTTCAGACCCAGGCCATTTAACGATGCGAGAACAGAATAATCGAGTTTTCCAGCTTGAGTCTTGTCCTTGATACATGTGACAGACTAATATAGCACTATGGGCCAGGGTGGTATGTTTGCATTTGTGCCACTACATCTCCTGCGTAAAATCAGGGAGAGCTGCACTTAACTATCCCTGCTAAAATCAAGAAGTCTACATGTGAAAGAGTCTGCATTCCGGGGAAAATTCCTCTGTGGGTGCGAGTCAGGTGTGAAAGCAATCTGGCGCGTTTGTGTTTCTGTTGTACGCAGATTTCACGTGAAATCATGCCTATCGATATAAATGTAAACTGTTGCGATCTCGCTTGCGGTACACACAAAAGGAAAATTTACTGTAGGGCGTAGTGATAAATTTTCATGTTACTTTCATGCTGCAATCAAACAAAGCAAGTCTATATTTTCATGAGGTAAATTTTCACATTGAAAACAGTATTTTCTGAAAAGCTTTTAACAAAAACACCGTTTTTGCAAAGTCAAGCTCAATCTACCTCTACCAGGGTGATTCAGAATCTGCCAGTAAAAGAACTTCCAGAAACAGGTGATCACATACAGCTTGACTTTGCGGAATGTACTTTTAACACCGATCATCTGCAGATTTGCTACACGCTCAATGCAAATCCCTTCCCCCACCCCCACCCCACCCCCTCGCCAGCATGTTACTGTCAGCAACCATGTTCATAAACTGACGCTCTATTTACTGAAAGCGATGTCATTGTCAAAGAGCGTGTGTGCCATGTTGTCAGTCATTTCAACTACAAAAGTTCTATTTTTTTACGAACAAATCACAGGCAAATAAAGTATCTGATCAGCATAATTTCCCCACCTACAGGTACTCCTTCTATATAGACTTCATGGTAAAATCTGAGAACAGGACACGAAAAAATAAAGTTGAGTATGTCACGCAGGTACACTTATTTAAGGGAAGAATTGACTCCTTTCACAGAACCAGCAAAGCATAGAATTTTCTCACCTCCAGCAGACTGGAGAGGGCATTACAGGGGTGGACAATTGTGGGCATAGGGAAACACATGTTAACAGTTCCAATTTTCAAAGTAAATTTGAGGTCAATTATAACAGCATTAACATAAATTGTAAACGTTTTTGATTAGTATGCTTGTCAATATCGGTTATGTACCAGGCATTTTTAATTTGAAGATGTTGGGAACTTTCCACAGGCAAAATTAATGAGACATTCTTACAGTATCTGTGTACTGACCACCACAAATGCATTGGTATCAGGTGGTTTCTGACACCTGTGGGCTTAGTCCCCACAGTAATATGTGGAACCTTTAAACTGAGCACATTTTGGCAGCATGAGCTCATGATGCCACAGCATATGGCTCTGTGGGATGTGACCATTCACACAAGATGTGATGTTTAAAGGGCAAAACGCCAGTGTTTCAGTTGTGGCAGACACTTCACTGACCAGGCAAGCTTTACTGCGCTAAAACAGTCTTATCCTATTGTTATAAGTTCGAAATTTTATGAAAGGTTTCATTAATAGTTTAGAGGCCATTTTCCTTCCATACTTACACTTGTTCAGATAAAATATTCATGTTATTTTACCATGTAAATCTTGCTCTGTGGCAAGCGCCTATCTATTCAAGTAGTCTTACCCCAGCGAAAGGGACTTCTCTAGGTATTGGAGGTGAGAAAATCACTGGGCACAGTGGTCCACATGTGAGGTGGGTGGGGTCCTGAATTAATGTTCTTCCCCAAAAAAATAATAGTGCCTCACTACTAATGCTCTTTATTTGTTCTCAGTCGACTTGAAATACAGATTATCATTATAATTCAGTACCTCGGATAAGAGATACATGCAGGAGAGTGCCAAGGTAGTGCTCGCTTTCCACCTGGACAACCATTTTCTTTTCACGATTACGCTAACAATGGGACAGCGGATGCGCCACTCTTGTCTTGGCTTTTAAAGCGATTGTGTTCGCACATTCTACACATACTGGACAAACGTAAGATTTCTGTCAATACTTTTACTATATTTTCAGATTTGCTGAAAGAAAAATTTTCCATATACCTTCACAATTCTCATCTGGAAGGATCCTTTGTTCAGCTTGATGCACTTTGAATTCGTGCTCGAAAGTTTCTTTGCATTGTCTGATTAACTGATTCCCACGCCATTCATCCCGCATTCATCTACATGTATATGATTTGTACTGTCAAGGGACCTGGGTCTGCTACGTGCGCAAGCTTTGCTCGATTTTGTACCCATTCGCTTTAAAAGATGTGGTGTACAGCAAAAAAATCCAACAATCCAGCACAGCCATGAGTGGAAATTTAAACCCTTCCTCCCTCCCCTATCCGTCATCATCATTTTCATGGAAAATGTCAAAAGAAAAACCTAAATATGTTGTGTTTACTTGCAATGGTTATATTGTACATCAACAAGATAGGAATGACAATACAATATTGGCATGAACAACATTATTGTGATCTTTCATACATATTTTAATGTATCCCTGTTGTCTTATTTCACGGACCGTGACAGTGCATGTCCCAGCTCAGAGACTCGCGTTACGTGCTATCGGCTTCTAAGAAACACGCGTGAGAGACCATGGACTACGCTTGGATAGAATTAGGAATCAGAAATATTCATTTTAACCAGGGATGTGGAAAGAGTCTTTCCACATCCCTGTTTTAACCAATAAATACATGACCCAGGAGGCTACACGAAGCCTCCTTGATATGATCAACTAGACATTCAAACACAACATTTGTAAAAAGGCCACGTCACGAAGACTCACTCTAAGGTGATCTCAGCAATGCTCCTGTTGCGTCCAATAGGCCAGGACAAGAACAGAAGGTTCAAGAACTGCCTAAAAGAGGGCACTGCAGTCAGTGGAGAGCTAGGGTTGTGTATTCCCATTACTTTACATTTTAACTTGCAACTTGATAACTTGAAAAGTACTGCACATAGAAACACCAAATTTCAGACAGTAAATCCAGATGCATAACTGAATACCTCACACAAATCATATAACCACAGCTACATAAGTGATTAGTTTATTCAAGGTTGCTTTAACATACAAGCTAATGGGAATACACAGCTCTAGTCCTCCAATACTTTGTGTATTCAGTTGTGTATTGCGGCAAATACACCTTAGAGCTAATTCTGACCTTTCTTATTTTATCTACATTTTTTATTATATTTATTATAATAACTTTGATCGTCTTGTGTCAGGAATGAGGGTACGGTAACCTTCTTCGGTGCCAGAAGGGCTGTAGTAGAGAACCGGAATAACATGTACCCATGTGTGTATGAACAAACTTTAATAGGCAAAAATGTAACTACTAGTATCCGCTATTTTCTGCGTATTTATTTATTTATTTATATATATATATATATATATATATATATATATATATATATATATATATATATATATATATATATATATATATATATATATATATATGTATATATATATATATATATATGTATATATATATATATATATATATATATATATATATATATATATATATATATATATATATATATATATATATATATATATACTTCGTTTGACTTAGTTGACCCTCAGGCCACTTTTTGTACCTGACTGGGCTCAACAATCAATAGCCCTAGTTCTGCTAAGCAGGCAACATTTTGACATGCTTAACAAAAATCCTGACTACAAAACCTTAAATATGCTTGGCTACATTTGCAAGTCACAGCCGAAAAAGAAAGTTCGCAAAACAGCATTACGCTGTGTGAGAGGATTTGGGTACCACTGTCTTTCATCATGACGCAACAATCCCTACTGTCATGGAATAATAAGTGCTGATAATGAGTATAATTTTCTTTTTCATGGCAGTGACGGAAAGGTCTAATGTCCAGAAACAATTCTAAATTGAGGGTTGCCTACAAGCTTTACGCATACACCAACGTCAGCGAAAGATTTCATATTGTACCTTATTTGTGTGGTGTTCACAGCAATCCGGAACGGCAATCTGATTTTGTCCCGGCGTCATCGCCAACAGAAGTCCGTTCTTTTAAAAGCAGGACGAATCAGTCTGTCTGCGCAGGCATATTTGATATGGCACACGTCTAAAAGACAGGGTTTTCCTTACATTATAAGTTTAAAGGTGGCCCACCGTTCACCTTTTCCTTACCACCTTTCATCTTTTTACCACCTTCCACCTTTTTTCATTACAATACATGATGTTTCAGCATTATTTTATAGAACTTTTTACCAAAACAAGAAAAATAAGATAAAGTCATGTTTACCACCTTTCAACTTTTAAGTTCTGGGGGAAAAGTCTGAAAGAGTTTTCATGAACCATTCAATGACCAAGAAAATATAAATTCTAGAACCATCAGATAGTTACTTTTGTCTAGCTAACTTCAGCTAAACACGTAGACCCTACACATAAAGGGTTGCCCCTTTTAAATGAGATAAAGCTCCTTGTTGCCTGCTCGGCTGATTCTCAGGCCATTTTATATCTGGCAGGTGCCATTCCAACATTCAAGGGCCCTAGTTCTGCCGACAAGGCAAAGCTGCTTGTTGTATCCACCCCAATTAGTGCATTTGCTGCTTAGAAGGTAATATGTAATTTATCATAGCGGTGGAATTTCACAGCCCTGACAGAGCATAAAAATGTCAGCATTCCATATTAAAATTAATACTAGTATACTAGTAGGATATCATAGGTTTAAACCTTTTGTGGCACGGGATGTTTTCCTGCTGTCTTTCTTTCTTTCTTATTTTTCTTTCTCCCTTCCAGAGCATATCTTGCTACAAGGAAGAAGCAATTGACATCGAGTTATTTTAAACAAAGCTATAGTTCGTGTTTGCATCGAGTAAGGCAGGGTAGGTGTGCCAGTCATCGCACTTTCTATGCGTGTTTCATGCTATCTATGCTTTCTGAAGATGTATCATATGGACTTTTAGCTTGAAATTTAAAACCTTAGCATTTTCCAATGAACTATTTGTGGCAACCTGCCGAATAGATCTGTTAAGAATTTTAAAGCTCATTCGCTCATGGCTTCAATGCAAAGCAAGTTCAGTTCTTATATTTACGCCCGGAATTTCCGCAATATCTTCAAGTTAATTTCACAACTTTACTACTTTTAAAAGAATTGTATCAATGAGCTAAGTATTTGTTTATTAGCGGGGACGCACACAAGGGTCTATCGACATAGTTTAAGCAAATGCACATGTGGGAAAAAGTGCATTCACAACTGCTTGATGTGTGGTAAAAGTGCGAATAATCACCTAATTTAGGCCTACACTGGCTCTGCTGTGGAAAAAAATGCAACACAAACCCCCAGTCTCTTACGGACAGAACCTAACATAACATAGTCAAACTTTTGTATTTTTTCCGGTACTCAGAGGCTGCAGGCACTGCCTGAGACCTTTTATTGATTGATTGATTGATTGATTGATTGATTGACTGACTGACTGACTGACTGACTGACTGATTGACTGACTGATTGATTGATTGATTGATTGATTGATTACCTTCACTGACTGAGTATTCTTGGTCTCAGCAAAGAGGGTAGAGACTCTCTTAACTCCTTGATCTCAGGCACTGCCTAACACCTATCGGAGATATGCGAGCCTAATTCCGAGACTGGGCGCGGTCAGTTATTAGAGGTATCCAAGTTGCATATAAATAATTAACATTATTTGTGGCACCTACTTGTAATCCAATCCCCACATGCCATTGCAAAAATGTTTGATCTGATTTTCAACACAATGAAAATGAGACAGTACAAACGCACAGTGCCAAGTCAAAAAATACGTGAAACACGAAAGTGGAAATAACAGTTATGACGAGGTGGTGATGATCAAACTCAAACATGTGTGTTGTGATCATGATAGTCCGATCAAACTTTTGTTGTTCGCTCAATAATTGCTTGGCTTGTGTCTACGCGCGATTTAGAGAAAGAAAGTTTGGTTTTTGAAGCTGTTTAACTCGTGTAAATTTAGTGGAATTTTGGCAATTTCAGACAGAATTTAATCAAATTAGAAAGGGATTTGTTTTATGAATATAAAGTGATAACACAGGGAAAGTTTTTTTGGCAAATTCGGGCTATTTTAGAAAGTTTTGAATCAGCCTAGTTTGAACGAGCGGAATCAGGTCAGTGAGCGTGGGAGCCGCCATTTTGAATTATATTACCGTCGAAGAAAGTAAACAAACACAAGATTTAGTATTCTCGGATCTGCACATCCGGGAATCTTAGTTTACATGCCCGCGTTACTCGGTGAATTTCCCTGAAAGCGTCTGTGGATACCCATTCAATGTATGCTAAGCGTTACCCGAAAACAAGTGCTAAAACCCCAAGTTATGATCGTCAAAATCTCTCCAATTTTTTATTCAGTAGCAGAATTCGGCAAAATGATGCTGCCTTCAGAGTTATTTTGTTGATTTGCGGTCGAAAACATAGATATAATTTTGGATAAAAATGTCTAATTTTACATGTTACTATATGCAATGTGGAACGTGTTTTCACTGGGCCCGCTCATTTGCATAACAACAGCAGTCAGCTGATAAGCAGCTTATGACGCATTGGCGGATCCGAGAATGTCGGGACGTGGACAGTTGAAAGTCTTGGGTATAGAATAGACCCAGAACTGAAAGGAGCCATAAAAGGAACGAGGGTTAAAAAAAGAGCATGGAGTTTAGCCAGGAAAAACAAGTATCCCGAAGGTGATACAGAAAAAACTAAGAGACAGTGTCTGGAATGTAGAAGGAATGTAGCGGATATGAAAGCAGAAAGGAGAGCCAGTAATAATAAACAAATGACAAGGAAAATAATGGAGAATGGGGGAGAAGGGTCAACTATCTTTTAGAAACAGGTTAATCAGCTTAAACAGAATAAAGCACAGGAAATCACGCAAGAGGGAAAGGGACAGATAACAAGGAACAAATACAGGAAGCTTTAAGGGAGAATTGGCAAGAAGTTAATAATCCACAGTGGGGTCAGGGAACAGTTCCAGGGCGTCAAGCAGAATTCACACAGGGTCAACGGGATCCCTAGATGTGTGGCAGAGTCAGAAGTATAAAAGTTAAAATAGCAGTTGAGCAAATGTGATTCGCAAAGGCTGAGAGCCCAAGGACCAGATGATATCTTGACGGAACTCATAAAGAGAGGGCGAGAGGAAATTGAGGATAGTTTACAGTTGCTTTTTCAATAGGGCTATTGAGAAGAGACAAGTACCAAAGGAATGGGATAAACTCAGGATTTCATATATTCAAAAGGAGGGCCCAAAAGGCCAATTGGATCATTATAGGGGTATTGGCATTTCGTCAAATGTGGGCAAAATATTTAGTGAGATAATTTACTAGGGACTAAGTAGAAAAGTTAAAAGGCTTGGTCTTCTGGGGGAAATGCAGAATGGATTCAGACCAGGGAGAAGGGTACATGATCACATTTTCACATTGACCCATGTGTTAGGATTGTTAAAACAAAAGTGAACGGAAGTCTTCGTGGGTTTCTTAGATGTGAGGAAAGCTTATAACAGGGTATGAAGAGATGTCCTGTGGGAAAAGCTAAGTGTACTAGGATTTGGTGAGAACTTTCTAGAAATTCTGAAAGCATTGTATAAAGATGTAGACTGTACACTCTCATTGCAAAAGGTAGAAGTAGAGAAGACATGCCTGGATATAGGCCTAAAGCAGGGATGTGTACTGCCCCCGATTTTGTTTGGCCTCTATGCTAAGGAATTGGGGGATTAGCAAGTGGAGTGTAATAATGGAATAAAGGTAGGTGATCTAAAAATTCCAGGTCTATTTTTTGCACATGAGATTGTACTCATGGCAGAGTCCCAGAGAGGCTACAAGAAATGCTGAACATAGCAGGGGAATACAGGAATAAATGGAGATTAGAATTTAGTAAGGATAAGAGTAAAGTGATGACTCATAAAAGAAATCAGATGGGAATAAGAAAGGGAAAATTGAGCAGTTCTAAATTCCGGTGGGTAGGGAACAATTAATTGAAATTAGGGAGATTGATGAGTATGAATACCTACATGTTAAGATAAAAGCAACGGGTAAAGGTATTTTCAGCTATCAGGTGGAAGAGATGAAACCGAAAGTGAATCATACGAAAGGAAGGATTAAAGCTACTGCACTGAACAGTTCCAACAGAGCAAAGACAGCGATGTGTATTATGGGATAGAGTTGCAATACCAGGGATCATATATGGCTTAGATGTGATTTCAATAAGTGATGGGGGATATCCAGGGAATGGAGACAGCACAGAATGAGATGGCGAAATGAATACTGGGAGCACCAACATGTATTACAACAGCAGCAGTCCTATGAGAGTTAGGATGGAATATAATCACAGACAGAGTAGCCAAAGCAAAGCTTAAGTACTGGGGGTATCTACAAGCAGTAAGTGAAGACAGATGGTGCAGGAAAGTTTACAATGAAATAGTCAAGGAACCAACAAGATGGGTCAAAGACATAAATAATTTGGCAGAGAGATTTGAATTGAAAGAAAGGATATGATGAGGTTGATGACTGGAAAGTGTGTATAGGTAGGACTGTTACAGAGGGCTGGAAGGAAAACTGGAAAAGAGAAGTCAGGAAAAAGAGCACATTAAAAGCATACAAGGTACTAGAAAAGAAGTGTGTGCTGGGATGGAGGGAAGGGATCCAGGTTTCTTTTTAAAAGTAGGGCAGGAGTGATTGATCTAGAAAAGAGAAAACAGAAGTGTAGACAAGAGGCAGATGAGAGAGTGGATCATTGGCTGTTGTGGTGTGATGTATATAGAGAGATAAGAGAATCATTTTTCAGAAAGTGGCAAAGGGAAGACTATAATGACAATGGTCTACAGGAAGTTCAGTGTTTAGAGGAAGAGGAAAATGTAGCATAGGTTTTAGGTTTGAAGGATGGCTTTCTGAGAGGCAGGAAATGTACTGAAAATGTACAAGACTACCTGGTAGGGTGCTGGGAGAAAAGAAATCAATTGATAGGGTTAGATAGCAACAGGGTAAATTAGAATTTCAGAGAACAGGGAGGAAAGGAAATGGTGGGAATCCTTAAAAGGGCTTCCATGGGGTCCCCCGTGGGAAATGTCTGAACCTTAGAGCCAGGGATAGGTTGTATGAGGGAAAGTTTTCTTTTTTTGGGAGGGGGGGAGACTACAACCGATGAGTGTAGGGGGATATATCCAGGGCAAGGGTCCCACCACAGCTGTGAGAGATTTTGTGGTGGACCCTTTGCGTCGGCGCCGGTCCTGTAATATATGTCAGCACGAGCTGATTAGGATAACTATGGTTTCCTAAGCCTCTTCTACTTTTCTTTTCTTATTTTTTCTTAGGCCACTTGTGTCACACAGGGCCACGGTAAAGAAGCAGGGAGCCACAGCAATATTATTATATCATTAGTTGCCGGCATATACCAACTCAGTTTCGCCAAGTTACTAAAAGGGGCGCCAGACTTGAATACATTTATGCTGAGTCTTATTTGCAGGCAAGCTCAGTTAGAACAACATTCACTTTGTTCTCTTTTAAATATTGTCCATTATTCATTGTCACTACTTTGAGTATGCTGATGCATTTTACGTTATATTTTATTACGCTATATTTATTCATTTTATTTTAATTTATTTTTGTTGCATTTGGTTGAACTTAAAATTGAAGACGAACAGCATTTCCAAGCACGTACCTGACGTATAGAACATGTTTTACATTACTTGTTTTCCCTTTCCAAGTGGTTTGGCATTCTTAAAGTGCATACTGATAGCGCTTTCGTCCATGTCGTAATACATTTAAAAATGTACAGCCAGCGACGATTATAAGGCAGGGCCCTGTAGTGTTGTGTACTGCACTCCTCAGCTCATCATAACGGCTAAACAAAGGCTTTCAAATCACTACAAATTATTATTATCGAACAACGCAAGATATATTGATGATATTGCTTGTGTAAATATACACAATTCAATTGAGATTGCTAGCGCAATTTACCCAAAAGATGTCCTTCTGGAAGGTGACAATTCAGATCGTTTCTCAGATGTGTTTCTGGACTTGGATATTCGGGTCACTAATGACAAGTTTCTTATAAACTCTATCACAAAATAGATGAGTTTAACTTTGAAGCAGTATGTATATATATATATATCACTTTTGATTATCTTCATATGATTTTAGATATCTGTAATTTGAACTTTAGGTATCTAAAATTCGGATTAAATGTTACAACGGCTCGCCATATAAAAGAAGTACTTTTTCAGAAAGACACAAACATTGCACGCAAAACAATCGTCTTGCATACAACTTTTAGAGACTTGATTTGTTTATATTCTGCTACCATACCTGAAGACTTTTGCGTTAGTGATTAGAGAATACTTCAATGCGAAATAAAATAAAAAATATATCATGTGGCAAGAAATTTGCTACAGAACACTCGCACTTTTCCTCGATAGAGGAATCCGAGCAAATCATGAACATGCACACTGTCTTCGCGCGAGACAATATTTTCCGGCGCACACATGCAGGTTTTGTCGGAGCGACACAGTTACACGGTTTAAAGCCAGGTGTGAATAACAATTCCTGGCCCAACGAGGCACCATCTGTGATTCTGGGGACCACTGTGTGTTTCGCATTTCAGGGTTTCGCCTGGATTCATACATGTCTTCTGCAGGTGAGTTGACATGCAAGTTGACATAAATATTTTGACCCATCACGCGCTACGGTAGGCCTGCAATCCTTTATGAATTAAGGATTCCATTCTGCGTCACCATATATTTGGGTTGTCGTCCTTACAAAATTTGATATTAATTCGATGTTATCTTTGTCGTGTGCTGCCAATTTCAGGGGCACTCGCACTATAAATAACCACGGCACCACAATGGTCACAAGCCCATGATGAAGTGCTCACCTCACGGGAAAGAAAAAAAATGACAAATGAAATTATGTCGATAAAGTAAATTCGACGGTGATGTCACTGGTCTGTTCCCTCTCATCAGTATATTCTGCGCAGGAAGAGTTGTTGCGTTTGCGTGAATACAACCAATGGACTGTTGTGGCTTTGTGCAGGCATGTACAATATTACTGAGTGGTTGAAGGAGGGTAGCCCTGGTAAATTGAAATGTGCACCACATGTGCATGGTACGCGGGGGTTCAAGGGAATGGTGAATTTAACTTGAGAACCAAAATATTATAACCACACCAGCCACCCGCACCCTCTCCCCACCCCACCCCACCCCACCCCCTTGCGTCATGAGAGTGAACAGAATATGTACAGCATGAGGCCACATAGGCTCACACGTCGTAAAAATATTACACAAAAATTTAGAAAAAAGCTACGAAAATGTGTGGCATTCATAACTGCCTACCAGAGGCCCCCAAAGCCACAAGGTGCAGGTTAGTTTCAAGTTACATATATATTTTAGCTAAAATTTGTTGTTACCTTTCATCATGGAGCTACTATTCTCTGGTAGCTCCATGCTTTCATCATGGACCTCCATCGAATAGCACTGGACACTTGTCAATACTACCACATCAGAGAAACCCCTTTCATTCTAATTGTGGGTGTCCATTCAACATAAACATAAACAATATTTGAGAATGCAAACACGGGCGATACTATCCTCAGGCGGAGTATGTTCGTATAATTTAATTATTAATTCCTATGTGGCATAATTTCAAGGTATTTTAGATTTATATCATTTCCATGTCGTTTTATGTCGATGGTGCTAAAATTATCGTAATTTTGTGTCGGAAAATAGCCAAGGAACATCTGTTTTCTTTTTCCGATCACCGTACCAGAAATTGCTGAAAAGGGTATAACTTATTTTAAGAAATCACGTAAAAAAGCTTAATTAGACACATTCGATTTGAGGAGTGGTGATTTGAAATTGTACTCGTGAAGCGTTTTCAGACTGAATTTAACCTTTCTTTGTTGAGAATGGCCACTGAACGATGTTCACATTTCTCATGTTTTCGTTTGTTTACGTAAGAGCTATCAAGACATTGTTGCGTAATTTTGTCATTGTGTCCATGGTTCTTGCTGGGTTGCATTACAGACTATGGCATGTATATCAACATATAACATCTTGAGACAACGTCGGTCGCAACCATTTTCAGGGAGTGACTTGATTTTACACAACCGTTGCAACGGGCTCAGTTTGGATGTAAGCGTGCATTTGATTTGTATGGTTTCTATTCTAACACTTGACATATAATATAATTTATTTCTCGAATTGAAACTCCAGGAAGCACGAAATTGGTGTGTAGTAAGCCCTTTTCATTTTGGACATTATTTTTCACACAATTTCTAATATTGATATGCAGATAGTTCATGTCCCTGCAAGTAGATAAGCAACTGCAAAAGACTTGTTATAGAATAAAATTAAAAAGTCACCGAAAGCCGTATTGCTTTTGTTGATTCGACTCTCTAGTGGTCAGAATCGACTGTATGCCCCGTCACCCCACCCCCACCCATCCACACACCCACCCCACAAAACTTGTTAAAATGTGTTTATTTTTGCCAGTTTATCCTCTGTCCGTCCATAACATATCAATCCATATAAAGGGGTGGGACAGATTTTAATTTGCTCAAATTAAATTAATATGACATCCAGTGATCTGAATATATCCCCCTTTTAAACAGGCAAATGGACAAAAATGTATGCAAAAGTTGACTGAAATCTGACCAAATGAAGGGGATCAAATTACATTTAAGTCGTGCTCATTTTAATTTTTCTCAAAACTCAATTTCGGCAAGGAGGTATGTGTGAGGAAAAGCGCCAACAACAACCACTACACTCAGAAAACAAACCCTGAAAGATTTTTTTTAAGAGAAAGGTGGGAAATGTGCATATTTTTCTTCTTCTTTTCTTTTTACCTGAAAGCTATAAAGGGAATTTGAAAAAAAAGGTCCACCCTAATTTTCAGAATTTGGAATCCTGGGGTGATGAACAAATTATAAATTTTGACGTTGTCCTTTGACCTGGGTTAATTAATGACCCCATCACTGAGTTCAACATGCGTGCATCAAATGGCAGTTTCTGGCTGTGTCGGTTTTGCATAAAGGGTTGAACACATCGCGGTTAGTGTCATTTTGGCAGATTTTGCTGTCAAAAATCTCTGAACGTCCAAACGATAACAAAGAAAAGCTACTAGCAACTGTTGCTGTGCTAAATTTGCAGGAACATACGCAGTCATGCGAGGAATCACCAGTCCGCTGTTGTGTTTCAGCGGTTCATTGATGGTTGACTGATCAGCTCTTGTTTTTTTTTCATCAAAGTGCCACATCCTGGAACTTTGAGGTATATCATTTCCAAAGGCTGTAACAAGTTCACCAAAAGAAGTTTGTAACATTTTCCGGATGACACTTGACAGCTAGGGACTAGACCTAATTGTCATTTTTTCACCGTCTCCAAAATGGCCATGGGAAGGAAAAGGGTCAGTCTCACATGAATATAACATTTTGATGACAATTTAAGTTGATTTTCAGCCCAAAGTGTGTTGTTTTTTTTACCTTCTCCATTCCCAGCACCAAAACCAAGAACAGCAACCCTGGCACATCTGCACTTATGCAATAGTTCAATACCCTTTCACCCATTGCGGACAGCTTCAAAAATAATTTTGTTTTGTTCCATAGTGCATGTTTTAGAGCCAAATAGTAGAGTGTGGATAGTGAAAGGGGCAAAGGGGATGATTTTGCCGTGTAACAAATTTCGATGGGTAATGTACAAATTACACTCGCAAAAGAAATGTAAAGAATCTTCATTACCATTGCCACAGGCACACAGTGGAGAGTCTTTAATACCTTTCTTAAACAGATCATAATTAAGCTTGCTGCATCCGATGAGCAAGCGAGCATGAGATACAGCAAGCTTTCTTTCACCTTGATAATATAATGGGTTGACGGGTTCGATGCTGCAATTTAACCTTTTCTTAAAATCGGCCAGGTCCTCAGCATTTTGAGTGGATACAGGAAGATTGTTCCATTGTCGGGCGACCGATGGAAAAAAGAAGAGGTAAAGTAATTTGTTCGAGCTGGGATAAGAGATAAATTTGCCCTTGAGCGAACATTATATCTATTGCGATCTTGAACAGTGTTTGGTGCAAGGTTTTGCAAATATTGTGCGGCATCTCCATGGAGAATTTTGAAAAATGAAATAAGTTTACTTTTATTACGACGTTCAGATAATTTCTCAAGACCGGACTCTTCATAAATTAAGTCATGATTTATGCAAGATGTGGCCCCTGTTATAACTCTTGCTGCAGCTAACTGTACGTTTTCTAGTTGTTCGGAATAACTGACCCGTATTCAAGAGGTGGACGGATGAAGGATAGGTGTAGAATTTCGAGTGTCTTTCTGCTAAAACGAAACTGCAAATATTTAAGTACATTTACCATTTTCATGCCCCTCGTTAGTAAGTCCTTGATGTGACGGGACCATGTTAGGTCACTACGAACTTTTAGACCTAAATGCTTGTGTTTGTTTTGGATTGATAAAGTTTTATTCATAAAGTTAAGATCAGGATATTGCAAGGGTTTTAGTTTCTTAGAGAATGTCATGCTTGTAGTTTTGGCAGGATTAAATGATATCAGCCATTGCCGAGACCAATCCTCTATTTCCTGCAAATCAGTGTTAAGAGGACTGGTCGCGGCATTGGCGTCATCTACCCTTATAAAAAGTTTTGTATCGTCGGCAAATAGGCGAATAGATTACCGCACAATTTCGACGAGGTCATTTATATAAATAAGAAACAGTAGTGGTCCTAGGACCCATCCTTGGGGGACACCCGCCTTGACTCTTCCCCATTGAGACACTCTACCCCGGACAACAACTTTGTGTCCGCCCTTCTTAGTAGACACCAAACCACTGCAACAGCGAACCATTCACTCCCGACTTTTTTAGTTTAATCTGGAGTCCCGGGTGATGGACACGGTCGAATGCTTTAGTTATGTCACAGACAACTACTTTGACATCTTTCTGCAGATTGACTGCCCCGCAAAAATGGTGGTATAAGTAAACCAGTTGATTGACTGCGCTATCACCCGGGATAAATCCGGACTGGCTTTCGGATATAACCATGTTATCCCGAAAGAAATTAAAAACGTATTTGAAAACAGCGTTATCGAAAACTTTACTTACATGGTTTAGGAGCGAAATTGGTCTATAGTTGTTGCATAGACTTGGTGGTCCTTTTTAAAGATAGGAACAACCTTTGCCTTTTTCCATTGGGCAGGGAACCTGCGTTTGGCCAAGGAGATATTAAATAATTTGGCAAGTGGCTCCGAAATTGACGGAGCCCCTTCCTTCAGCATCCGGGCACTTATACCGTCAGGGCCATTTGCCTTGGAGATATCCAGGCTTTTCAGAATCCAAAGAATTTCATTAGTGTTTATTGAAATAGATTCCAAAGTGTTTACGGGAGTATAGGCGGACTCATGCAGAGAGAAATTCGAATCATCGATTTAAGTCTTAGGATGAAATTCGTGAGCTGGAACGTTGACATTGCGCATGTTGGTCATCTTTTTCTAAAATGAAATGTCAGTGGATAACTGTATTGGGTGCATTTTTTATTACCACGGGAAATCATTTGAGCTCTTTGTTGATTATCACAGCAAATCGTTTGCGTTAATGTTTATTATTTTATATAGGGGGGGGCAGGGTTGTCTTCGTAAAGACTGAATTGTGATTGCAACAAGGAACCAATATTTCTAAGATTAGATGGCAACTTTACTTCGTTCGAGTCAACTGTCTGTCTGCCAAGCATATGGCATGCAGCCAGAAGGACGCATGCCATTTGTTAATCAGCCTCACATTGATTTTAATTGCAGCTGTATTAATTCCCAACAAGTTCAAAGTCAATGTCCTTTAATCATAAACAAACACACATTTCTACTAGCAACTGTCTAGCAGTGCATGCGAGATCGACTGACCATAGAATTATCACGGCTGTCTTGGTTTTAAGACGCATGTCGTACATTTCTAGCCAATGCAATTAATGCACATGTTCCCACATAATGCTTGTTTTCCAGTTCTTAGTTCTGCTGATATTGGGAGAGTCTGCGTCTATAATCCGTTTGCCTGTTGTACGTCCCTTCGTCCGTCCTTCCATTATTCATTTACGTGGCTAAAATACTTTTCTTTGCTCTTATTTATCGGTATCACAGGACAAGTGCATGAAACATTCAGTTCCCAAAAATACGGCCGTCCATGAATGATTAAGTGCTTTGGGGTACCTTAAACTAGACCAATTATTGTACTCAATCAACCGCAACAGAGATTTATTCATGTTTATCGTGTCTGCATTGCCAATGCTGCTGGAGACAATGCAAAAGCTGCGGGTGAATAGCCCTCTATGGCTGTTGTCTGCTTTGGGGTTATACAGTTTGATTTTAGGAGACGACAACTACCTGAAGAGTCACATGATGAAATAACTGGAAAAAAATAAGCATTCAGGCGGTAGTCCGGAACTTTCACCCTTCTGCTGGCGACCAAGTAAAAAGTGTGTTTACAGACTGCACACAAAAAGCCTTTCTGAATATAGAGGATTGGGAAAAAATTAATTTGTAAATTGACAAATGTGTATATAGACCTCAATGATGTATTGATATCCACGCTGCCAAGATGGCACTTGCAGGTACATTAAAATATTAAGGTATGCCTGGGTGGTCACACAAAAGCAAAATGTCCATTTTTGGGTGCCTGTGTTTGATTGTTTTTTTTTTTTGTTTTGTTTTTTTTTGTTTTTTTTTTTTTGTTTTTTTTTTTTTTTTTGGTTTTGTTTTTTTTGGGGGGGGGTTTTTTTTGTTTTTTTTTTGTTTTCTTATGTTTTGTTTTCTTTCTTTCTTTGTTTTTTTCTTTGTTTTCTTTTTTTGTTTTTTGTGTTGTTGTTTTGGTTTGGTTTGGTTTGGTCTTTTTTTTTAATTTTCTAGGAGTATAAATTGCAATATATGGAGAGTTCCAGTACTTGAAAAGTCCTATTTTGAGGAAAGTGCAAACGTTTTTGTATCTTTAAAAAAAAAAAAGAGTTTGCTTTCCACCACGAAGGAGGGGCTTTAATGTTTTGGGTCATAATACTGCATATGTACATTTCTTTCAGTTTGAGATCACCCATACAAGTAAATCAAGTAATAATGGTGTGTTGCGACATGGTCCACAAATGATATGGCTTGTTACGTGTACTTTCTCAAAGCAATGTTCGTGCATGCAACAAAAAGGATTTAATCATAATCCACGTATGCTGAACCAAATTCATTGTCCATATATAATACTATTTCTGTGTTTTGATGACTCCATTCCGTTAGAAATATCTTGTCAAGCTCGTACTCCCAAACATCAAAGGGGGTGGGGTGGAGGGGAGGGGGAGGTAAATGTTTGCATTGGCAACAACCATATGCATGCACTTAACGGGGTTTTTAAAAATGGTCCCATTTGCTACCTGATCGGCAACGAACCTCAAACAATTTAATAATTGCAATATTATGTAACATATTACAAATGAGCTTATTTACTTAAGTGAATAATTTACAGAGGCAAACGCAAAACGATCGTCTGAATGTTTTAGAAAGGCGTACACGTCGGCATCACAACGGGATTATGTGTCGGTAGCACAATCATGTACCGTCATATGTTGCCACTCTTGCCTGCTGTGCAGACTTTCGGCCCTGAGAGACAATGAAACAAGGGATCTATCGACAATACACTTGATACGATTCTGTCGAATTAACATCAGTATTATCAAAACCTAAAGTAAGCGGATTTATTGGTACGTCTAATCACGGCGCTGCACTTGCTGGAACATGCGAGCCAAAGCCTCGAGATGCAGTAGCAATTACGATCGGAACCACAAGACACGCCACCTTTGATATGAAAGGTCTAGAGAAACTCTCTCTCTCTCTCTCTCTCTCTCTCTCTCTCTCTCTCTCTCTCTCTCTCTCTCTCTCTCTCTCTCTCTCTCTCTCTCTCTCTCTCTCTCTCTCTCTCTCTCTCTCTCTCTCTCTCTCTCTCTCTCTCTCTCTCTCTCTCTCTCTCTCTCTCTCTCTCTCTCTCTCTGCAAACATAAGCAATGGTGGAAGACAGTGAAACGCTTTATTGGTCTAAACAAATTTGTAGACAAACTGCAATAATAAATAAATAAATAAATAAATAAATAAATAAATAAATAAATAAATAAATAAATAAATAAATAAATAAATAAATAAATAAATAAATAAATAACAACTTTGCCTATGTCTCAAATGGCCTCAACCTTCTGGTCCAGAATATCCCTTGCCTGCACTCTGTCCCTGATGATTGTCTGGTCCAGAATAGCTCTTGCCTTCACCCTGTCCCTGATGATTGTCTGGTCCAGAATACCCCTTGCCTTCATCCTGTCCCTAATGATTGTCTGGTCCAGAATACCCCTTGCCTTCACCCTGTCCCTGATGATTGTCTGGTCCAGAATACCCCTTGCCTTCACCCTGTCCCTGATGGACCGGACCGGACCGGATTCTACACCTAGCTGCATCCTGAAAGAGCTCACCAGTACAATTCAAGGCAAGTGTGTGCAAATTTTAAAACCTCGATCACAGACTGGTATCGGCTATCCATCTGGAGATGTGCTGACTCAGGTTGTGTTCCAAAAATATACCCAATAAAAGAAAGAAACAGACAGAGAAAGAAACAAAGAAAAAAAAGGCACGCCCTGGAGAATACAGAAAATTTTCTATTCGTGCGAGGAAAAACACAATCCGTCCATGTTGTTTTTGCGAAGACCCACCATTTTATTCTCTTTAACTCTTTCGGTGCCAAGTTTTGACTTAAGTGAACCGCTTTACTCGGCGCGCTTAGGTGCATTCAAAGTGCACCGAAGGAAAAAAGCTGTTGACCTGATCCATTCTTCGTCTCGATTCTCTTATGGTAACTGCCAGCTCACTACTCCTTTAATGAAACGTTGTAACATTTTTGGACAGTTTGCAAACATAGCATTTTTTTTCGCGTTATATTAAAGAACTGACACCATATCTAACATAAGAGGGTAGCAAAAATTTCCAGTTGTATCAATGAAGATCATTCTATCCTGTCACCATGGGCTCTTGTGTACATCTTTTGACAAGCGGTACCACGCACTTCCCTGTGAATATTGCAAATGAATAGCATATAATTTGTTAAACCTGACAGTAAAGTTATGTGCTCGGGCAGTTTGACAGTGAAAGATGCAAAGCACATTCAGGGACTATATTTTACTTTGGTTCAGGGTGTTCTGAAGGCAAACGACCCCTTTTGATAAAATGCTTTCTTTCACATTCTTAAAGGCATACAATAAATCTGAGTCCCATTATTCCTTGGAGGTCCTGCCATGTGGGAGTTTAGTGCAGCCAGTAACAAACAACAATGTGTGTTTTACTTGTAGAGGTCTTCATTCGCACAGACAAGTTATGGTGCTGCCTGTAGGCCGCAGGGTATCTGCAACACAGCAAATCTACCTCGCGAATTCCTTTTTCGAGAATTTGTTTAGAATTATGTCTATATACAATTAAATATATTTATTATCATTTCAGATAAAAACATTAACTATGGCATTTGTGATGAAGCTTGAACAAGAAGGACTCATGGCTGTAAGTAGAACAACCCATATTATTTGCTTACTTTTATTCAAATCCAAGAATAAACAGTAAACATTTCGAACATACACATTAAGAAACTATATATGTTTAAAGTATATGTCAACTTTCATAATACCTGTTGATTTTTTCAGGTATTGATTGGTGCAAACACACCCATTAATCATGATGAGGGTATCTGTGCTATCGCTCAAACATTTCTAATGGCTTGTGGAACAAGACGTTTTGTATTGCATGTTTTATATTTTGTTTTTCAAGGGGAAGCAAAAAATGCCTCCAGATGGCGATGCACAGTCCACTGTAAGTGCAAGTAATGCGTCATCTGGTGATGAAAACGAAGAACGTGGGAACTGGGTCGGACGTATGGATTTCATGTTATCATGTATCGGTTACGGTGTTGGCCTTGGCAATATCTGGCGATTTCCTTATCTTTGTTATCGCAATGGAGGAGGTAGGACACATATTAAAATAAACTGAAAGTCAGATATGTCCGATATACCACATATTTGTCTCAGCTGACAAATTAGCTGATCATAAGCGTATCTTTGGATGGGGAATTGTTGGGTAAATGCACGCCTCTCTGAAGTGAAACTAGGTCGGCTTGAAACTTTTGGTCGAGTTGTGCTAATTTCGTTTACGCTACTACCTTTTCTGATTAGTACACTTAATTTTCAACATTCATTTTGTAATCGTGCGGCTGATAATATTGCCACTTTACTTCACATAGTTGTTATGTGCGTTTCCCATTTTCGACCAGGTGATTGGTAGCGTAGGTTACCTGTCCCGTGCTCACAAAACACACATATTGAAATTTGACCTTGGCCTTTGACCTCACGTCTGTAACTATTCCAAATATCTTGAATATTGTGACATGTAAAGATACTCCTCTGAATAGCAGTCTTATGATCACTTGCCTTCAACATAACAGCTCTCGTTTTATCTCGATCATGACCTTGATCTTGACCTTCTGGTCAGTGGGTATTGATGAATAGTTCACTTCATGTTCAACGGTCAACCTCAATTTGAGCACATATTTAAAACCAGCATTTATCAGAAGCTATTGTGACTATTCTGTATATATATGCATTAAATTATATCGACTAATACCTCGGTCAGCTACCTGCAGAGTAGATTCTTTGTGGGGAGACGGTCGCGTCGCAGGCAAGCTTGACGCAGGAGTGATTGACAGCCTGTATATGCCAGTAACTATAGATTCGGGATGAAAATTTTGATAAATAATATACTGTGCAAAAAAAGTTAAGCCGTTAAGGGGGCTTAACGTTGTTTTTTTTTGGAAACTATATAGTACAAACATAGTTTTCAACCATTGTTTACAATTTTCTTCTAAATGTTATTTTTACTTAGGTCTTCATTCTGCAGAACATACAAATGAGGGACACAAGTTAAACCGGAACTGAGAAATTCCCTTTGAATGTCTTCAGACTGATTTTTGTCTTTGTAGCGGTGTTTCTCATTCCGTATATATTGTGTCTCGTACTTTGGGCCATGCCAGTGGTGATGATGGAGATGTCCCTTGGGCAGTTTGCCAGCCTTGGCCCAATCACTTTATGGCGAATTAGTCCAATGTTCAAAGGTAAGCTAACTCAGCACTTCAATGTGCTCATATGGTACTGCAAAACAAGTTTCCATTTGCTTTAAATGGAAGTATCAACCACATGAGGTTATCACAGAATTCGATTTTCCACACATACGACTGGAGACCGTCTCAAAATAACTTGGAAAAGTAAACTCCCATTCAAGTCATAGATTTACAATTTAGTATTTGTGTTGGTCAGTAACAGGATAAATGCCCAGAATGAGAAGATATTAACCCTTGAGCCAAAACGTTTATATGCATAGTGTCAGGTACAATTAACTTACAATAATTAAAGCATGACCGATTCAGTAGGTTTTTGTTTCTATACAATTGCAATAGTGGTGAATTGAACTTTTGTCAAACCTACAGTTTGTCTTTTCGCGAATTTTATGTGCCAATAAAGCTTGTTACCTAATTTTCAAATGCAGATAACAATGTGATAAAAGACAGACAAACATTTATAAACATGCGGGTTTTTTTGTAATTGGATCAATCTAGGACTCGGGTATGGCATGCTAGTTTACTCCATCATGTGCTGTATCTACTACAACATCATCATCGGCTGGACCTTGTACTATCTCTTCCTATCTTGCCGCGCCCGCTTGCCATGGACCAGTTGCGGTAACTGGTGGAACACGGCCGCATGTGCTTTCAAAACAAACATGGATACCATGTCCGTGAATGGCACATCAGTTAATGGCACCGCAATGAACGGGACAGAAGAAAACGTCTTAGCAGCCCTTGGTCGCTATATAACGGCTATGGCTCGCAATGCAACAGTCGGTAATTTGACTTTTGCCACCAGCAATGTAAGTGAGGAAGTCAAGAAAAGCCCGAGTGAAGAGTTTTGGCAGTAAGTATCATGGAGACCTTTGCGGCATAGTCATATAAAGCCAATAAGAGAAACACACCATTCATCCTGCATACAATGTTATGCAACAATTTACAACACATTCCCTGCATTATTTTATGTTAAATTCGGCAGCAAGTATCTTTTATAATGCGGTGCAAAAATATACAGCACATCCCCAATAGGAGAGGTCACAATTACCAATTATCTGAGTATTCAGCTGAAGACACAGTCCAATACACAGAGTTCTTGAGGGCCAGAGATGTGCATTCCCATTTGACAGCATGTTAAATTAACCTCAAATTAAAAGACCACTTTAAAAGCTACAAGAATGAAATTTTGTGTGAACATTTTAGCTATGTACATGATTTTACCACACAAACTTTGCTGTTTCAGCAACGACTAGTTTTAAAGTTATTAAGCTGTTAATTGCAATGAAAAGTAATGGGAATACACAACTCTAGCCCTGAATGACTGAAATGTCCTCTACAGGAGAGCAATAGAAGCTTCTGTTCTTGTCTCCCCTATTGCAATGTAACGAAAAAAACAGACAACACATCCCCTAGTATAATGTAAAGCACGATTGATCTGCAAGTCTTTTATATACTATAATACGAGTTCATAGCATATTTAAAAAAAAACAAGCAATTCCCGATGGAAAACATATTTAACTCACATTTTAAGTCACCCTGATGGATAATACAGAGGTTATCTCGTAAGCGAATGCAAAGTATCTGCTAGTATAAATTCGAACGGCCAGTGTCCTCTAACAAATATGGTCAATAAAATAGGTTTTAACTGGAATGACGTTAAAAATGTTTCCCGTCAAACTCACAAAGATACGAAATGTCACACAAGATGTCAAATTGCAATTGAGTGCTTGCATGCCAGGTACATGCCAGGTAGATTTCTGTCGTGCTCTGTTTACAGGCAGGACAGACGTAGGATTTCCTACCCTGTCGTTTGCGGAAGTCTTATAGACCTGCGACATAGAGGGCCCTTCGGGGGTCATACCCCAAGCCGTGGTATAACAAGTTACAACCTTTATTTTCTTATAGGTATATATGTCCTCTTCATGAAAAAATAGGTTGTGGAATCTGAAAAGCGTTTAATTATATATATTTCTGCCCGTTTCCATGACAACCTATGCCATTTCTGAGACAACTAAAATTTGTCCTTAAAAATAATGACTTTGGTGATACTGCTTGTGGAAAGGCTAAATAAACATCAAAATGTGCTCAATCCCTCCCATATAGTCACAAAATACAGAGTTTGTTCAAAGTGCCTAATTATCATATGTTAATTTATGCAAATATATGAAATTTACATCGAAATTAAGTATTGTGCGACGGATAACATACTATATTTACTACGATATAGTTTCGTTTATTTAAAAAAAGGCACAATGATTAGGAACAGTACTCATACAAGTTTTATTTATCATGTTCATATGAGTATACCATATGCATATTAATTAGTATGCTAATATGGCTATCATATGTCATCTTCACTTAGCGAACCGTCATAACAATTGCCTATACAACTGATAAAGTAAGATAGTACTTTGTACCATGTATTCACACCTACACGTAATTTACAGTGAACCATCCCATGGAGTCCTGCAACATAACTTATGTATCTCTGGCATCAAACAATAATTCAAGATGCCTTTTAGTAAAGGAAAACAGTATAAGTACATGTACACACTAAATACAGAAAGCTGATCAATGATGGTCACGGTTTGGAGATTCTACACCAAGATTCAATCATCATCTTCCTCATCAACACTGTCTGTTTCAGGGTCAAAAGTGTCATTTGCACACTCATGTCTAAGGCATACACATAATTCTGTACATTTAAGTCCTGTCTGGAGGCAATGGCACTCTCTTGCGACAGTACACTCAATATCGGTGCAATACATATGAGTCAGGTTGCGGACTTCCAGTGGGGCTAGCTCATTGGTATACATTAAAGGCTTGAGGTAGCCATCATTAGACATTTCCCAGCCGTTACCATTGGGATCCCACACTTTAGGGTTAGGAATGTGACTGTTGTATTGGTGTCTTTTTGTCCAAAACCACTTCCTAGTAGTCATTACCCTATTCCGCAGTCCGAACTCTTTACTCTCCATAAGCTAACCTGTCCCTGTCTACCGATATACATATAGAAGTACTATTGTCCAATTGTAACTACTCAACATGTTTCGGAGCCTTTTACCCATACATGTCTCTCTGAGTAGCAGCTCCTTGTCTAAACTAAATATTCAGCAAAGACAACCCACATAATAATGAATAAGATGAACGTGGCAAATGATGAATTAGCTAAATACGTGAAGTTTTGCTTATAAATGCAGACCTTCATTATGAAAGAAGAATACCTGGCAAACAAACTATAATTACCAAATTTGTGTTGTACAGGTTCAGTTAAGAACAATTTGACTTACCCCTGAACCAATATGAACCTTTTCTAGCTGGACAGCTTATTCTAGTTAAACCATCCGCCAGTTTTTAACTGAAGTGGAAACAAGCTGGGGCATTATATTCAGTCCCAGTGATTGTAAAATAAACAGTTGCAGCTAGACCACTTGTATAAACCAAGGGAAATCCTAACAATGACTGCAACAATGTACATCCTGCACCAGAAATGTAAAACAAACTCCATGATGACACCTACTCCTCAAACAATTAAGCTCTATTTCATTGCCAACCCTGAGTCAATGTATCAACGTAGTGTGTCAGGTTTGTGATATTTGAAAAAATACTGTCACTTTTCAGTATTTTTTTAATGTTGAGTAAATGTGCATTTAGGCATGTCAGAAAAGAATGGAAGTCATTAGCATTTTTTGCCAAAAACATGATATCAAAACATTTTTTCTTAACAGGATTTTAAGTACAATTACGCAAACATGTGACTGTCGTAGGCCCCTGCTTGCTACCGATAGTCATTTGTATTTCAGTCAAGGGAATGCAATGAAAATATTAACCAGATATCAAGTACAATTAGGCAAGCTTGTGACTGTCGTAGGCCGCTACTCGCTACCGATAGCCCCTGGGGGTTTAACCTAAGAGAAAACAAGCTAGCCTAAAATGTCTGAAAGGTGAACATTAAAACAGAATGATGCCAAAAGATAAAATTAAGTCGAAAAAAAGCAAGTCTAAAATCTCTAAAATTATTGAAGCCAAACTTTCTAACCATCTCCAGATATTTACAGCAAAATTTGTAGAAATATTTGATCAAAAGTACATCTTTGAATCCTCTTGACTCAAGTTTGTTGAAATAAAAATTTGATTCCAGATCTAAAGTCCTGAAATTTAGAACAAATACGACCAAATCTCAAAGTCTGTGAAAAAAACGTATCATATCCAATAGTTTCCGAAATTATACTGTCTGGGAAATGATAATTAACTACTTCAAAATTAAACTCATCTATTTTGTGATAGACTTTAATACAAAACCTGTCATTAGTGACCTGAATATCCAAGTCCAAAAGCACATCTCTGAAACCATCTGAATTGTTACCCTCCAAAGGGATATCTTTTGGGTAAATTTCTTTAGCAGTTTTACTGAAATTTTGTACATTTACACAAGCAATGTCATCAATATATCTTGCGTTGTTTGATAATTTTGTAGCCATTTGAAAGTCCTTTTTCATCAGTTTATCCATTTACTTAAATTCAAGCCAGGTTAAATACAAATCTGCCAGTAAAAGGGAGCAGTTGCGACCCATTGGAATGCTTTTTATTTGTTGAAAAACCAATGGTCCGCATTGAACAAAAGTATTATCCAAAAGAAATTTTATAGCATCTATCAAAGTTTCAACAGTAAACGATTTAATATTACTTTTTGAATATTTGTTGTGTTATGCTTTCTTTGTATATGAATTAATATTAATGTATGTTTTACCATTATGGTTAAACATTTGGCTTATTAATTCTGAAAGTGAACTTTTAACTTCATCAATGGGAAGATTTGTGTGCAGTGAAGGAAAATCAAAACATTTGATATTTTTTGCTTTTACATCTTTGATTTCAGATACAAACTCGGAAGCATTGCTAATAATCCAAAAACAATTTAATACACTGTTTCTAGAAATTGCATTACAGTATTTACGAAAATGATTCCTAATTGCAGTCAAACACAATGCTCCTTCTTTTGATAATTGTTTTCTTGTACATTTTGCAGCACCGGCTATGAATCTAGATTTAAAAGCATTTTTATGTAATTTGGATATACAGAACAAAAGTGGAATAGAGGAGTCCTCTTCAGAAATTTTGATATTAAAATTCCTTTTCATCTCATCTTTATGTGTATCTATTAAATTATCAATGGATTGTTTGTGTAATTTATACACGTCATTTCCTCTTATGTCTGAAATATTGTTTATACCAAGTTCTTTTTTCAAAACATCCAGATAATATTTTTTGTAGATGATCCCAAGATTGTTCCATGCCTTGTCTGTGTTAGTGACTACAAAAGTTTCTTGTAGTTCTTTGACTGCTTTTGAAACTTCAGGTTGTTTTAGATTAACCATATTGAAATTCTTAATATGGGATTTGTAACAATAAATTCTTTTTCTAGAGACTTTTTGCAAGTTTGATAACCGTCCTTTAAATTTCTGAAATTCGATTTTTCTTTCTTTGCCCATTTCATACAGTAGGAATCAAATGCATCACATGTATCCTGAAAAATACTGTCAATGTTCAACTTGGAACATATCCGAAATTTTGTTCTTTTTTTCATAATTTCTTTTAAACTTGAATTTTGTGTGATATCCAAATTACCTGTAAATACATGTTTGTGGTATGCATCAACAAAATGTGAATATTTATTGTTAAACATACAGTCACAGTTTTGATTCGCTGCAATATCTTCAAGAGTAATTAAAGCCAGAAATTGCTTGTAATTCATGATTCTTTGTCCAATATTGTTGCCATATTTATAGGAAATGATGGGGGGATCTTTTATTTTGCACTCCGTGGGAATCATGTTACGAACAAATTTCAATTTGAAAAGGGACTGAATGTTTAGTGGATCAATAATTTTGTGTTTGAAAGGAATACTGCAAACATTTGATCTAATTTTTTCTTATTAGAATCTGGTTTCCGAATAGTTGTTGTGTAAGCGTACACAATTTCACAAAAATTTTGCGGAAATGTGTGTTCTGAATCAATAAGACCCAAATATTCATTAATTTTTGTTATGTCTCGAAATGATAGTGCTTTAATAGCTGTATGTAATTGATCAATGCCATTGTGGCACCAGATGGCACATTGGTATTGTGCCCTTTTCATATGTTGCTCAAATGCATCCTCAGTGGGCGGTAGTTGAGCAGCTGATCGGTCTGTGGTGGAGGCAAGCGTATATCGTAGCTTGTCCAAAGTAGTTTTGTAATCAGTTTCTTTTCCTGTGTTGAGAGCTTTGCTACATAAAACAGGTATTGGGATTTAGCTTGGCTGGGGGTGGCTTCTTGGATGGCGGTTCCAGGTTCATGATTTTAGGTTCACGGTACAAAATTATCTAACCTGCAAATACATTAAAACGTGGGTGTTCTTACCAGGTCCAAGCTTTATTTTAGAAAATAATCCAGTTCACCATGTGTATATTATCAATCATGCAACACATTTGACAATATGTATAGTCATTCTCAATAACACTGATAATGAGACAATCACATAGCAGAGTTAGAATCCGACATGGACTCTGGAAGTCAAAGAAATGTGCCCAGATTTTTGCTTTCTGGTGCCTCTACAACACAACACATAAATTATAAAATCCTAATTTGAAGATGACCTCATTTGCATAAATTAAATGATAGGGTTTCTAAATTGTCTGCACTTCATTTTTTTTTTTCGGTAGTATATGTTAAATTTGCTCAAATTCCAACAATGCGTTCTGGAGAAAGCACTTTTGCACAAGCTAGCCAGACCAGACAGCCCATTTATATAATGCCCCCCCCCCCCCCCGTGGCGGACCCACAAAATTTCAGTAAAGCTGTGAACGAAAAATGTTGATAAGACGATCGGGATTCTATGTTCTATATGCTTTGAAGCACTTTTCAGGGAAATGAAACTTTTTGCATTGGTACAACACATAATGTGTGATATACATCTCTATGGCTTCAAAAACCCCAACATTTGAAGCCTAGTTTGCATACATGTAATGGTGTCCACTTCATATACTCCAGTTAATTTGGTATCAGTATTTCCCTGGAAATATATTACCTTCATCATATAACATTTACTTCCATTTTTGGTAATTTGGCAACTGCAGCAAACAACATAAACAAATAGAGGTATTTATATTGCCGAATAGATGACAAAATTTTGCATATAATTATAATAATAATGATGTTAATCAAATAATTTTTTAAAACATTCATGTCTGTTGTAAGAGTAAGGTTAATACTACCTACTGAAGAAATTTGGAGTGCTTATCTTCAAAATTAAGGCAGATATTAAAAAATTAGTGAAAAGTAGTCATTTTCCACAAAAAATAGAGGTTACCATAGAAACGGGCGTGTAAACATACCAAAAAACGCTTTTCGGACTCCACAACCTATTTTTCTGTAAAGAGGAGACATGTGCGCACATTTTGATATAGGTTGTGTTTTGTTATACCTTTGGTTGGGGTTGCACCTATTTTTAGGGCACTTTTGAAGCATTTGCCGCTAGCCTATTATGTTTATATGTATTTCAAATTATTACTCAGGCGATATGTGCTTCAAGTGTCCGATGGTATTGAAAGCCTGGGTGCAGTTAGGATAGAACTGCTGATCTGCCTAGCTGCCGCCTGGGTACTGGTATTTTTGTGTCTGATCAAGGGCGTCAAAAGTTCTGGCCGGGTAAATGTCTTTTAATGGTACCTCTGAATTTCTAGTACAGTCAATCCAAGACTAAAGAGGGGTCAATTTGGAACAAATTGCAACAAAAGTTTCAACGGTCTTGGTCTAAAAAAATGACTAAACGCCATTGGAAATACGTATCAAATATGCAAATTAAAAGTAGCCATTCATGAGGCCAGACACAAATGAACAATAGTATTTTATGTTACACGATTCCCATGAGTTCAAGTTCCTAGACTGACAGCTTATACAGGAAAGCGGTGACGATAGGACGACACAGAATAGCCGTACAGTTAATGTATATGCTCCACACAAACTATGGTTTTTATTGCAACCTAAAAAACATACTACTAAACCATGAAATGCCATGAATTATTGCATTGTATGTATCCAGAGAACAACTGCCAAAGAAATTTGCCAACTTACGATGTCAGTTTAATTTGGTTTATCTGCAATTCTGGGTTTAGGAATTTGAGAGGTTCACACAAGTTGAAGTCAATCAGTATTTCACCATATTACGATTGTATGGGCCACTGAAAGTGTGATATTTTGGTATGTACAATTTGTCCTTCAATTAATACATCATTGCCGAGGTATTGGTTTCATAAAGATTGAACATATCATGGTATCGTACAGAGCAAACCGGCAATGTCACTGCACTCTAGCGGTTATAATTGTTTGCGGATATTTTTGTGTGTAGTCCCACAGAAAGAAATATTCTGAAAAAATCTAGGGCCTGGTACTGGCAGCAGGGTGACCAGTCTTTTACGTTCAGAACGGTAGGCTCATCAGTGTCTACGTGGACATTAAGCTTGATTTTCAAACTATTAACAATATACACAAAATACTTCATGCAAGGCCCCAGTGTCCGTCGCATGAAGAAACCGTATAAAGATGGTAAAAATGCTTCTTATATGAGCTAATTGGAAAAAAAATCAAAATTAAAAATAAAATGGTTAATTTGTTTAATGGCAATTTTATCAATTTTCCTATGTGCAGGGTTTTGTGGGGGGGGTTTTTTGTTTGTTTGTTTGTTTTTTGTTTTGTTTTTTTATTTTTTTACTTTGTTTGGAACTTCCAACTCAACATTGGATAACTCGCAAAAACCAGCAAGAAACATTTTGTTGCAATTTGATTGGTTTAAACCTAGCTTGAGTGGAATTTTGTTAGCAGCTCATGCTTGCTAAACCTTGATAAGGCATGGGACTGTCGACATGTTTATTTATCTGATGTATTGAATAAAATGCTCCAGGGGGATTTGTTGTTCCGATATTTAAATGATGGAAATCATGACCGAATTATTATGTGCACAAGGCGGGAAGTGATCTGATGAATAGCATAATTATAAAATATTTTCAGATAAACAATAATTTTTGTAATGTTGAAGTACAAACATTAAAGTTTGTGGGTGTTGTAGTACTGTTTCATAGATGGGTATAGTTACCATCCATGTTAATTGGCACCCAAAAATGGGCTACACTCTATCCATTGTAAATGGCACCCAAAATGCGCTTTTACACTGTCGCTCTGCTACATTGTTGTATGCTTAACAATTTCCCAATGACGGAAAGGAACCTTGAGATTAAAACGTGTATACTGTTTATGAGAGAGTCGTCTGTATGTTGCATTATTAAAGTACGAAGCCCAAGATCCGAGGTGTCCTTTGGGGATTTTAGGATTATTATCCCTTTTTTAACTTCCTGGATAAATGCGTTGCCTATGCATGTATGTGCAGGGTATAGCACATTGATTGTTACCTGCTCATATGAGGTTAACTGAGATTCCATTTGTGCAGATATTGATCGCAAGAAATATCAATTACAAGCATTCCGTGAGAAAACGTTATGTACAAATAACCTAGACTGAGATTTAAATATGCATTTATTGAAGTAAGACAGGAAAAAATGTAAGGGATGAAAAACTTGAATCCTTCTTTTGCCTATCAGGTGGTATACGTCACTGCAATTCTGCCGTATGTTGTATTGATAATTCTGCTTGTCCGTGGGGTTACATTGCCTGGTGCCGTGAATGGAATTAAGTTCTACCTCGTCCCACAATGGCACAAACTCAAATCTCTAAAGGTTTGTACACTAATGAGTGTTTGTTTGGACTAAGAAATACATACAGATGTATTGTTGCAATGCTGGAATTGTCACGTGTATGCATTGTAGCCGTATAAACGTATGAATAACACGTAAGCATTGTCGCACCAAAATGTACCCAAGCATATCAATATAAAACTTTACAAATGCTATGCATTTAATGATGGCTTTGTTCTTTTTATCTTAAAAGCATGTCAACAAATAAGAATTTAAACAACAGTCATTACAACATTTTCTCGACTATTTCTTTTAATACACAACCACTAAAAAACTATATTATGAAGTATATTAATGATATTGCGTTCAAAGGTAACCCCTTCGTTTCATTGCGCCATTACATAAAAATAAGTCATTCAGTATATTTGATACTTAATAATACCAAATGCTAGCATCTGTATGAATTATTTCAGGTATGGGGCGAAGGTGCCATGCAGATCTTCTACTCTCAAGGGGCGTCCTGGGGCGCCATTATGACAATGGCGAGTTATAACAAATGGAACAACAATTGTTACAGGTGATTAACGTAGCTTCAATGTACAAGGGGCATACTCTGGATGCTGATAATAGCACCAAATATTGCAGTTTTTAACAATTACCTTAGATTGATTTAACTGTTATACCAAACCGTCTTGAATTATACATACCTCCCAGCAATGCCATTGTTTCACTCTTTTATAATAAGCTTTCCTAAGAGTGTTATACAATGTATTCAAATACTACAAAGCTCAGAACATTAAGCGAAAAGCAGCAGAGCTATTGTTCAGAAGTGTTCATGATCACCATTTTGCAAGTAGGGACATGCTTATTAGTCATTACACTGTAACTTTATTCAATAGTGGTTCAAGCTTTCACGCGATAATTAGTCTCATTCAGAATGAACGGAAAGTTCATATTTGTGTAATGCCTGTAAGATTAGAATAATTACTGCTGCTTTCCAATGCGTGGAAGAAAGCGGCACTGTATACTGTCCCGAAACCCTGTTGGTGTGTTTTACTGTCCAAAACTCTTTTTAAAATCCTTTTCAGAGATGCACGGATCGTACCGCTTATGAATTCGGGCACTAGCATGTTTGCTGGTTTCGTCATCTTTTCTATCATAGGGTTCATTTCACACGAAACTGGAGCTGAAGTAAAAGATGTAGTCACCAGTGGTAGGTGGTTCGCTTTGGCCGATTACCCTATGGATGCTAGCAGTTACTTTGTAGTGCAACACCATATCTATGCAAAAATAATTAGGAATGAGCGAAAAAATGAGTTTGGAAACGACATGATAGCTTTCATAGTGATTGTAGTATGTTTGTAGCATTTTTGACGCACATGCTTAATATTAATAAATTCTATTTTAATATGAAAAATGTCTATACTCTTCGTCATTATAGTATTTGTCAACGCTACTTAGGTATCCAAATGAAAATGATTGGGACACAAACAACACTGATCGAGCTAAATTCTTACATTTTATTCTACTATGCTAGGACCTGGTTTGGTGTTTGTGGTCTACCCCGAGGCTTTAAGTAAACTGCCTATCTCGCCATTGTGGGCAATCCTCTTCTTTCTGATGCTCATCACCATTGGTCTGGACAGTCAGGTAACCCTACCTCACCTTGCTTCCCGGTCATCTAATATTTTGAGCATTTTAGTGGGATCAGCTGCGGGGAATAGTCCTGGCTCGGTTGAGAGACCTCTTCCTATTTACATACTCCCCATCCCAATGATCTCGTCCTAAGCCAGTTAAATGTAACATCAAATTATACACACATATATATATATATATATATATATATATATATATATATATATATATATATATATATATATATATATATATATATATATATATATATATATATATATATATATATGAATTGAAAAAGGGAACTTTTTTTAGAAAATAATAAATCGCAATTTGATTTTTAAGAGATATGTTTGCCTTACTGAACATGAATGTTTCGTTTTAAATAAAACTCATATGAATTGAATTGTTCAGAATAAAATCCTTATGTGCAACAAGACATGTTTGTGAAAAAGTTAAGAAAAAGTCCCGTGTCCGTTTGAACGCATGTGATTAGCACCAAAGGCAATGAAGACTGGCTTTGGCAGTGGATACATTATGTTCACTCTTTGCATTCATGCTGGCTTCGTAGTGACTGGCCGATTCTGGTATGTCGGATCGTTGTTTCCAGTCAACAAAACCTATTACATGTATGCATATTGCCATGATGACAGACAGGAGGAGAGACCAAGAAAATAATATCTGGACAAGGATCATTAAAGGGAGCATCCAGTTAGTCATCAGAAACTGGCCCATCAGGAATTTTGTGATGTTTTGTTTTTTTTGAAGCTTGAAGGTGCTGCTTGTTTATTGAAATCAAAGGTACTAATGGAAAGGAAGAAAAGGCTGTAATATGACTGCCTTGTTTCTAAAGATTTTTGTATACCTTTTGTAAACTACTTGATGGTCCCTATGATATAATTGTTTTGTCGTTGCCTCTCTTCCCTCTGTCATTTTGGACTCCAGTCTTGTCGTATTTTTTGCACCCAAGAGTATTCACATTTTGACGACAGTAGCTATGCACCTCACTTGAGCTCTGCTATGAAAGTCTTATCGCACTGGATCATGATGTTAAATGTGATTGTAGGTTTTCTATATACATAGGTAAAGCCAGACCAGTATCAGAATCTAATTGTCGGCAGTACAAATTTTTGAAATATAACTGAGTGTAAAACCACTCTATATACATGGAATAGGTTTTGTAATCAACGTAAATTATTCATGTGTTTTCGTTGCAAAACTACAGAGAAATCAAGTTTGGAGAAGTTGTAAAACAAAAGGAGGGGTCGCCATGCCCTCCTGGTATATGGAGTGATACAATAAAAACGAAGGGAGCAGAAACCAGCATTTTCTTTGTGTTTACCTGCCTAAAATAACTACTTTGTTTTGTGACATACACCAACTGAACAAATGTCATCCACGGTCAAAGGTAGGCAGATCTCCCGTTAATTCTCCATGTAGATCTTCAGCAGCTGATCCTAATAACAGCACTACTGCTCCTCCTTGAATCCAAATGGTAAAAAGTAACGCCATGAGCATATTCCAAAACAGCCACAATTTGGCAAAACTGATGTTTGTCCTACATTGAACTATCCAATGGTGTTTCGTAATTAAAGATAATTTCAGTCTCGAGCTGTCCAAGCGTCTTTGTAATGATAATTATAATCAGAAATATCTTTCCCTTCTGATATGTGTAAAAGAAAAGCATAATTATTTCAACATTAATAAGTTAAGCTCCAAAATTATGTAAATATTTTGCGTGTGGCATGTATTTTCACTCTATATTTTCACTGCTGGACTGTTTTAACATTTTGAAAAAAGGTGTCATCAAGGAGTTGTCCAAACCAGTCCAAAACAGTTTGAATTCTCGCAAATCTGTGGAACATTTTGAATGTTTTGGAATTTTGAAGTTGAGCAACATTGTGCCTTTGAAATGTTACAAGTCTTATCTAGGAGGAGACAGCAACTGTCAGACACAATAACAATATTTTGCTTCTGTTACAGTTTTTGTATTTCAATGGTGGCATCTGTGGTGGCTGTGCAAAAATTGCTGCACGACTTACTCTAAATGACGCACACAATCAAAGTACTGTTCAGTGGATTTCAAAATAATTCCCGAAAATTTTCGAAACATATTGTTAATTCATTCATGATTACATCGTGGAAGCTTGGAAAGAGTAAGAGCATTTGCATTGCAAATAGTATAATACTAATTGTGGTACTAGCTTTCACATTTGGCTATATAACAATTACTTTTTAGTTTCATGCCAACGTACTTCAAGTGTAACTCAGAACAATTTTTGCCAGACATGTCTCTGCGGTTTTCCACAAGTCGTCCCTTCGTTGGTGTGGTGCTTTTTGAGTGTAGAATGGATTGCTTGGAAGGGCAATGAAAAAGTATGGCCTGCTTTGAATGATCCTGATTTTAGAATGTCTGGCATGTAATGATGTTGACCATTACAGAGATGGCTTTGGCAAATTGATTGAAGAATGGTTTGCCTGCACATAGTGACAGAGTGGCGGTCGATAAAAAAGCTTTGACGTGGAGCGTTAATACTAAGAATTGAAGTGCAATGAGAAGACTATGCCGCTTATGAAAGTGCCACTGTATTGTAGAGGCACGTCATTTGGCAGAAGTATGGTTAAGTTAATAGTTGAGGAAATGTGATTGCCAGGTATGTGCATAAAAGGAAAAAATGCTATCATCCGACATCGATTTTAATACCTAACTGGCGACAGCAATAATGATATGAAGATGGCATTAAAATCGTTCAAAGAATAAAATAAAATGAAAATATTAGAAAGAAAAAGAGAACAAAATTTTAAACGTAAATTACTAAGCAAGAGAAATGCGGTCTCAATATTGAAAAATATATTTATATGTGGACATAGAAAAACAACTATTTCTGGGTTTTGTATTATTGATATGCTGGATAAAAGTGCAATGTAAAAAATCGCAGGGTGTGGATGAAAGACAGCATAACAGTCAGTTAAGCAATTAGATGACCTCTGTAAGGGTTTTTGTCCTTTCCGATATGTTCTGGGTAGTTCTTTCAGCAACTGAAGCATGAACCGCACATCAATGCTTAAAAACGGAAAAGACATAAGAGTGGACAGGACGGAGATATATCGTGGAAAATACATCACAAATGTACTGGGGGGGGGGGGGTATTTGCAGTGTCATAAACAATCTGTACACAAAAATTAGGTTTACGAGTGTCGCCGACCAAATTTACATAATCTTGTTCTGGTTTTTCATCTACTATCAGGACAAAGTTTGATGTACCCTGTGAAAAATGTTTCAAAAGTTTACTGGCACTAAATTATTCTTTTCCTGATAGTGAACCGGTTTACCAGTAAATTATAACATATAAACATTTTTTGTGAGTAGAGGGTGTGATAAATAACGTTATGTTTGCGTCAACACATTCAGGCACTCCATAGTTACTAACTTTATAAAGAGACGTACCCCTAATTTAGTAGAATTGCAACAGTAAACAAAGTAATTAAACGGGCATGCAATTAACGTGGAAGCAGTTACATAATTATATTTTGTGGATTTGCCAGATTAAACAGTATATTACGCCAAGATTAAGAAGAACAATACATCAGAGATTCGAATGGTACATGAAAAATGCAAATCCTTCGAAGACCAGCAGATAAGTGTGTGTTTATGTGTTGAGCTATGAATGATTGTCATCTCTCTGTTACCTCGTCGGTTACAACAGAGGTAAAGCAAAAGGGTCCTCTCGCTCACGTGTGATATGTGAAGATGGCTTGTGTGGCAGTAGTTTATGAGGACATAAATTTCCCTTTAAATGAAAACAATAACCTTATTTGGAAAAGTTACTTTTAAACCCAAGGGCTTGCTATAACCTACAAACGTGTCACATTATTGAAAGTCAAAACGGAATATGTAAAGATCTTTCTCTGGCCACCAACACTGGTGTGCAGTTGTGGTCCATCAGAAACTACTGACACATGAAGCAAGGAGGTATGGACGTCTCACATGGGAATACTGCTTGCGATGAAGCCTGTGCCGCACAGACAACCACCACTCTTTACATTTTATTATCCATGAGTGTATACAAATGTCTAACGTCCATTGATTTTTCCCGCAAGTAAAGAAGACTGCTGTTATGTAAGTAAATACTGTCTAGTCTTAAAATAGGATTAATGTAATACATTCAACATTGAAACCAATGAAAAGTGAGACTCTTATGGTTCGAACCACACAGTGTCTCGTGTCCTTTGAAAACGAGTTTTATTTTATTTAATAATAATAATAATAATTTGGTTGATTTCAATTTTTTTTCTTGCTGTCCTTAGTGCTGAATAGCAAGTATTTAGGTTACTTCTGTACGTCAAAAGCAAAGGAATATCTAAAACGATAAAGATTTTACCATAAAAAAAACGAAATTTAGAATGCTTCACACTCAAGGTATATCATGATGAAAAACTTGATCCAGGGAGATTTCTACAAACACTTGATGTTCCCGAGTAGGTTCGAACAACTAAAATGTGTATATCAATATTGGATTTTGCACATATATTTATAACGTTTCGACCAATTATCAACATTATGTTGATTTGAAGCAATTCAACTTTGTCTTCTGAATTTTGTCCTAAACCATACTAGGCACGATGCAAACTTAGGCATCAAAATTTTGCTGTCCGGCAAATCTTCTCTAATTGTTTGCTTTGAATTAGAACCCATAGAGTCTCATTTTGGCAGTGCAGCTGGATGCGTTTTATTATGCGGTTGCTTTGTCTAACAAATCAGTTTGTGAACCTAGTACAAAGACAAGTGTGTACAAGTTCTGATAGGGGTGTCTTCTTGACTCAATGCTTCCAGAGCTCCACCACCCGCAACATCTTTTCAATGGTATCATTTATATTTATGGATGGAAATTTCAGTCTGAAATCACAAAAAGTTCATTTTAGAAAGTGTATTTCGATATATAAACGTACTGAAAATCAACTTCTTTGTGTAAAACGTTGCTGCAGGAAACCTCGGTTTAAATTTGTAGTTGCAAAATGTGATGGATAAGTATATACTACTTGGCAAAATTGGCTCACATCTATTGATAAATGTACTTTTTATCAATTTATGCACACTGTGTCTTACAAGGGACATCAATAACTATATAATTGATACACGTATGCACACATTGCATTTAAATGATAGACTTCTTTTGCTTCCTTGGATTTTTTTCTTAAGGGAGAGTAAAACGTCACAAATATTCTTTATTCTGTAACAAGTGAGTGGTGTCAATGAGTAAACAAACTATTCAAATGCCATTGGTGAGGAATGTGGAAGCATATTTGTCTTTTAGTGCACGGGGCTCTTTAGATTGAAAATTTCATTTGTTCCTATTTTACACCTTTCATCATTGTCACATATTGTTATGATAATTGTGACTGTTCTCTTCATTCTGTTTTAATGATCCTGCAGACCCGGTCACTACGCAGTGATTGGTGCGCAAGAATGGTGCTTCATGACAGGCTGTTAAGATGACGACAGACATCCTTCTAACTAGGTGTCACTGCCGGTGTTTACAACTCTATACGTTATTGCTTTTAGTTTTTGTTGCCTAAGCAACCACACGACTCCTAGAAATAGATACGGATCCACCCATCACTTTCGTATTCGGCAAGCTTTGGCCCTTTGCCTGTACCTGTTATTGTGATCACGAATTTGATATCAAACAGACCTGAACGCAGATGACAATATTACAAAAATGCTAACAGTGCATACGAGTTTCCAAAGCTGTTGTTGCTACTGAAACGCAATATGATGAGATCAGACAGAAAAAAATGTACGGAACTCGAGTTTCAAATATACACATAGAAATTCTCAACATAAATGATTAAAACGATACTTAGTCCGATGAGCTCACTAAATCTGTGAACTCTTAGTTCAACCTGGCTTAGCAGCCTCGACGTGAAATAACTGGTGGTTCCATATCTATTCTCGCTGTCAGCAATCAAAGTTACGTAGCTGCTTTGAAAAGTAATGAACCGGTAACACTTTTTAGCATTGATATCTCCTGCATACTACAAAACTATGGAAACTTGAAAATGAAGTTATAAGCTACAGAAATTGACATTGCAAATGGCTTTTTGGATATTTCGTTTGTTTGGATCTTATGTTGTGGATGAAATTGTAATGTTTATACTCTATCTTATGAAATCATTATTAAGTAATAGATTTTGGTTTGTAGAAATTTGGCTAGTGCAATATTTTTAAATTTAGTAATGCAAAAGAATATAAAAATACTCTCATTTTCAAGTTTTGCCCGTGTTCAATATTAATTTACCGGTCCAGATTGTATCATTCATGTCCTTATCATTCAGACTTGGTAATGCATCAAGAAAAACATATGACGAAATATTAGAAAACGGCTGTTTGGCTGTGGCCTATCATGAAGTTGTGGTTTTCAAGTCAAAGGGAACCAAAAGAAAAATCTGTTTTGTGTTCATGTGAATTACCCAAAAACTGTTTCATTTTCAGATCCCAAGATCTTAGACATTTAACATTTGTTGCCTGATGTACAAAATTTTACTTCGATTTGCATTGTACAAAAAGAACGAATTAGTGTAGTAAGCCATATTTACCCAAACAGTATTTAGTAAGCAAGGTACATAGGTCTAAAAGGAGGGTATTAATCTTTCCGTCAAGTTAAAAGATCAAAAGGAGCATTCATGAGAGCACTGACGACCAACGGGGGAGAATAAAAGTTGTTTCCTAATACACACTCTTATACTGATTACTTATTCCTTGCATACAGTTGAATGCCTTGTGTGTGGCGGTTCTGTGAATGACTCGGTATGCAGAAATGGTAGCCTGGGTAAATATGGCCAGTATTTCATGGCTATTTCTCACATTCATATATAATTGTATAAACTTTCTACTAAGCCTATTGTGTGATACCTTATGGACTGCAGTGGTTTTGGACAGAATGTGGAAAAGTGAATTTTGTGAATGAAAGAGAACTTGAAATTATATACATGTGTCAACAATGAAAAAGTCACTGCTCTCCAACCAAAATTCCCTTGCGGCAACTCATAAACGTTTCAGTAAGTCTTGTAGGAGTGCGAGATATCTATGCTTATGGCAGTGAACAAAATTTGTGTTATGTTCCAGTAGTGGTCGAAGTTACAAGTACCCACTTATTCCAAACAATCCATTTTGCTTTTATTGCTCAATCATTTGCTCTTTGTGATGATCGCTGGTACTGATCAAGGAAACCAAATTACATAAACGATGTTGTACTGGATGAAGTTTTGCAGAACTTTTAATATGATTTCAAAGGACGTCCCATTGCAAATTGGCATCAAAGTTGGCGATGACGAAAATGCGTTGTGAGAATGATATGCACCAAAGTATATATATATATATATATTCTTAATACTATTGTACTTGTGTCTTTTTGTCCAAAACCACTTCCTAGTAGTCATTACCCTATTTCGCAGTCCGAACTCGTTACTCTCCCTAAGCTAACCTGTCCCTGTCTAACCTATATACATATAGACGTACTGTTGTCAATTATGCACACGTTCCTCTGTAAAATTTTGACATAGGCTGTATTAGCCCAAATAAATTAAAGGGTCTTCAGCGGGTAACTACTTGACATGTTTCGGAGCCTTTTACCCGTACATGTATCTCTGAGTAGCGGCTCCTTGTCTAAGCTAAATATTCAGCAAAGACAACCCACATAATAATGAACAAAAATGAACGTAGCAAATGATGAATTAGCTAAATACGTGAAGTTTTGCTTGTAAATGCAGAGCTTTATTATGAAAGAAGAATACCTGTCAAACAAACCATAATTACTAAATTTATATAGTACAGGTTCAGATAAGACCAATTTGACTTGCCCCTGAACCAATATGTACCCTATCTAGCTGGACTACTTATCCTAGTTAAACCATCCGTCCGTGTTTAACTGATGTGGAAACAAGCTGGGGCATTATATTCAGTCCCAGTGCTTGTAAAATAAACAGTTGCAGCAGGGCAACCTGTATAAATCAAGGGAAATCCTAACTAGGACTGCAACTATGTACATCCTGCACCAGAGATGTAAAACAAACTCCATGATGACACCTACTCCTCAAACAATAAAGCTCTATTTCACTGACAGCCCTGAGTCAATGTATCAACGTAATGTGTCAGGTTTGTGACATTTGAGAAAACACTGTCAATTTTGAGTAATTTTTTAATGTTGAGTAAATAGGCATGTCAGAAAAGAATGAAAGTTATTAGCATTTATGCCCAAAAAATGTTATCAAAACAATTTTGATTTTTCTAAACGGAATTTTAAGTACAACTAGGCAAACGTAACTGTCGTAGGACGCTGCTTGCTACCGATAGCCCCAGGCGGGCATAACCTGACAGAAAACATGTAAGCCTAAAATGTCTGAAAGTGAATATTAAAACAGAAAGATGCCAAAAGATAAAGTTAAGTAGCAAAACAGACAAGTCTAAAAACTGTAAATTATTGTGGCCAAACTTTCTAATAATCTTTGGATATTAACAGTAAAATTATAGGGCAAGTCAGGAAAGAATGAAAGTCAATTGTATTTAAGTCATGAGAATGCAATGAAAATACTAACCAAATATCAAGTAAAATTAGGCAAGCTTGTAACTGTCGTAGACCGCTACTTGCTACCAATAGCCCCTGGGGGTTTAACCTAACAGAAAACAAGCTAGCCTAAAATGTCTGAAAGGTGAACATTAAAACAGAATGATGCCAAAAGATAAAATTAGTAGCAAAACAGGCAAGTTAAAATCTCTAAAATTATTGTAGCCAAACTTTCTAACCATCTCGGGATATTTACAGCAAAATTTGTAGAAATATTTGATCAAAAGTACATCTTTGAATCCTCTTGACTCAAGTTTATTGTAAATAAATTTGGTTCTAGATGCAAAGTCCTGAAATTTAAAATCTGTGACAAAAGCGTATTATATCCAATAGTATCCGAAATATTACTGTCCGGGACATGATAATTAACTACTCCAAAGTTAAACTCATCTATTTTGTGATAAACTTTAATACAAAACCTTTATTATTTTTAAATATTTTCAACTGATGTAGCAATAGTTGCTTAATTGCCTTTACCACAAATATTTTGCCTATGTTTGAGTAGTTACAATTTACGTGTGGCACACGTTGATGGCAGAGTTGACGGTATTGGTTTTAAGTGACTGGGTAAGCGTACCACTTTTACCTTCCTGCTCAACAGACCACGTTCCATGTATTCTCCACTCTGCACTGGAATGTGAAAAGAAACTGGGAGCTTATAAGCAAAGGGTTTGCTAATATTTCAACAGTTTTTATTTGTACTCATTGATATTTTAACTTCACCAAAATTCCACTTAAACATGCAACAATCCGGAAATTATTAATTCATGTGAGCATTTACTTTAAATAAAAATGCTATCATTGTATACATTGCCAGGTCGACGTCACATTCACACAATGTACTGCATGCTAGGAATCACAATATAACTGTTATTGTGGCACGCTGTACAAACATAATTTTCTAAGTGGCATTTACTCTGTTTTGGGACTTTACATGCAATAAGCCACTTTTTGATGGCATATTAACATAAACATTTATTACTGAAGAAGTTAAATGTTTATATTTTCCACCAGCTATCATCCTTAGGTTCATGCGAGCAAAACTATGGAAATAAGATGCGTATGGGTACTTCTAAAGTTGCCACGAAATCATTTTCTCCAGTTGTCAGGATTCACCATGTTCTAATTCACTTTTTCTTTGTAGCTCAAGAGATGACTGGAGTCTGGAATGCATGGCCTGACGTAGACTGTATTACCAAAAAACAAGACTTGGTTGCTAATCAGACCATTAATAAAAGGATGAAAAATTATACGGAAAAATTACACCTTCCGGTTTGAATTTTTTTAAGAACAAAAATTGGTTTGAAAAGTCATCATTTCTATGATTGGTTCCTGAAATATAAGATACTTTTTTAGGCAAGGGTTTTTTTTTCTGAAACCTGGCTGCACACCAGACTTCTTAGTGTGCAGGGTAGCACTAACCGAGGCCAAGACATTTGGTCTCCGAGTAGTACTACTTGCCACGCCGCCATCGTCAAATCCTTCAAGGGTGGTCATTTGGGACTCATGCCATGATTGCTTCCATTTCAGTTTGCAACATTTGAAACAGTGACCAGTGCCGTTATTGATGAATACCCTCACCTGCTGAGAAAGAGAAAGACTTTGGTGAACGCAGGGCTTTGTGTCGTCTTGTTCCTGCTGGGTATTCCCTGTGTTACAGAGGTAAAATGCTTGATACTTTCTCTTAACTTGTCCCATTCAAACAAACCAAAAAGCATCCTCGTAAAGATCTTGGTTAAAATCGTCCTCTGACGTTTAATGTTCAAACTAAATATATCTTGTCGTTAAGCTGGCAGACACACAGACACACACACATGCACACACATACGCACACACACACACACACACACACACACACACACACACACACACGTTTTAGCTCAGCTCATAGGATAATTAGCCGTCCCTTTGGCTGGATTCTATCGAAATTTGGAAGGGATCTATCAAGGGTGAGTCTCTGCCAAGTTTGTTCAAATGCTCCACGTTCCAATGATTTGTAAATTTGTAATAAATTGTTTTGTTGATATTTTTGGCGAGATTCTGTAACATTTATAAAAACACTGTTTGGTCTATTGCTTTGAAATTGCATTCGGTCATTTCTGGGTACCTGTAACCCTAAAATCCTTCAACAGGTAGCCCTGCAATTTCCTTTATAATTTTTTTATCGGTAAAAGTTGGCCCTTACTTATTCTCTAAAACCCGCATTCAGAATATGCTAAGACATTATTATTATGGCCCATATAAAATGGTCAAATTTATTTGTTATTGAGGGTATGATGCTCCAGATCCCTGATCTGCAACGATTTTTTCCAATTTTGATGTTTATGTATCGATGTATACATTCCTATTTATAACTATGCAAATAAGTGAGATTTGCAATTACCATTTGTATTATTGACATTTCAAAATTCTTCACGCCAGATTCACTTCAAACTTGGTATGGATGAACTTTGATTTGGTCTCTACTAGTCAGTTTTTCAAATAGTAACGTTTCAGTGATTTTTTTGATACGTTTTTGGCAAAATCTTCAAATAAACATCTTTTCCGAAACCGCTTGAAGTTGAAATGGCGCCCTCTGGAGACCCCTATACATATACATCTTGGTAATAGTGAATTCTGTCACAATTCACTTAAAAATGATGACCCCTGAAGACTTAAATATTGCAAAAAGTGATTATTTATTTATTTATTTATTTATTTATTTATTTATTTATTTATTTATTTATTTATTTACTTACTTACATTTATTTATCTATTTATTTTTTTATTCAATCATTCATTTATTTATTTATTTATTTATTTATTTATTTATTTATTTATTTATTTATTTATTTATTTATGTGTCTGTCAAACAGTTCATATTTTTGTACTTCTCAAAAAACCGCTGCATAGAATGTTTTGATTTAGCACATGGATGTTCCGAAGTGGTTGTCTCAATTCTGCGAAAGAGATGCTAGCAAGATATATATATATATATATATATATATATATATATATATATATATATATATATATATATATATATATATATATGAATTTTTAAATTAATTCTCTGAAAAAGTTGGAACTACTGCCTTCTCTTTAGCCTTCGAGAGCTAGGTCAAGTTCTGAAATGAGTGACCTTGAGTGAATTCCCAAGGTCTCAGAGCCACATTACTGAATTTAGTTTCTGCTTCATAAATGCAGAAATTTTTTACTTAGATCTTTTATTTTGTAGATGTTTAGAGTCTTCCATTAGGGCTAGATCAGCTTCAAGAAATGGTAACCTTGGCCTAATTTCCATGTTTACAAGGCCACTTTGGTGAATTTGGTTCCTGCATCCTAACTCAGAATTTAACCTAGGATATCCATATTGCACATGATAATAGTCCTCTATAGGAGCTTGATATAGTTAAAACATATATAACCTTGACCCTATTCTCAAGGTCACCACACAGCTTGGTAGACTTTGGTTTCTGCACCATAACTCGGAACATTTTTTGAGAGAGAAATTTGGTGATGCCCAAGTTTTACTTCTTAATTAGGGCTTGGTGAAGTTTGAAGATGGTTGACACTGACTTTATTTCTAAGGTTACGGGGGTATTACAATACATTTTGGTTCCCGTATGACAACTAAAACCCTTTTTAAGACAGGACCTTTATAGCGCACAGCATGATAGTCCTTATCCAGGAGTCTGTCAGGTTTGAAGATGGATGACCTTGACCCAATTTGCAAGGTCACAAGGTGACTGCAGCAAATTTGGTTTCTGTATCCTAACTCAGAATTTAACCTTGGACTTCAATATTTGCACACGATTACAGTCATATGAGGGCTTGGTCAACTTAGAGGATGGATGACCTTGACAAAATCCTCAAGAGAGTTCTTCTAGTGAACTTGGTTTCCACACGATTACTAAATAGTACAGAAAAACAAGATCCATATTCATTAATTCCAAACCCAACAATGACAGCAAAGAGATCCCAAACTTGCCAAAGCATCAACATTTCTCTTTCAATACCAATGTGAAGAACGAATTTCACTCCTGACTTGAGACAGGCAGTCACCCATAAAAGGCAACTGGTGGTTTTAAACCGGTCCTCTCAACCTTAAGAAATATTCACCATTAACTGCAAACACTAGTTCTTTTCCAAAATGTATAGGCCTAACCACCCAAAACACAAATTTCATTACTTCTGCCATAAATAAAAAGAGACCTGTTAGGTCTATCACCTTTTAGTTCTCCTGACTTGTCAGTCAGCTAAGTTTACAGCAAAAGAGTAAAGTAGGCCTACATCGTTTTTGTGATATTAATGAATCTGGAACATTTTAAACACACTCTACCTCCACTATAACTGTGAGTCGGAGAACAAAGCCCACAGCACAACATAGCCAATGAAGTAATTTTCAAATAGTACAGAAAAACATGATCCATATTCATTAATTCCAAACCCAACAATGACAGCAAAGAGATTCCAAACTTGCCAAAGCATCAACATTTCTCTTTCAATACCAATGTGAAGAACGAATTTCACTCCTGACTTGAGACAGGCAGTCACCCATAAAAGGCTACTGGTGGTTTTAAACCGGTCCTCTCGACGTTTTTTTTTCCAAGACGTTTTTGACCTAGGGGTTTCAAATTGCACAGGACCCAGCCTTATATAGGAGCTAGGTCGAGTTTGCAAATGGGTGACCTTGAGTAAATTTCCAAGGTCACAGAGCCACATTTCTGAATTAGAGTTTTGCTCAATAGCTGCAGACGTTTGGAGGTAGAGCTTTCATATTGCATATGTTTATAGTCTTCTGTAAGGGCAAGATCAACTTCAAATAGGGCTGAGCTCGAACTAATTCCCGAGGTCACAAGGCCACTTTTGTGAATTTGATTTCTGTATCCTAACTCAGAATTCACTTCACACTCACCGAAACTTAAACCTTTGACCTGCTGACCTAAAAACGAAGGGTCACCTACTTATCAGAATCAATCATTCTACCAATTTAGCCAGTTCATGCAAACTGGTGCAACCGTTATACTGTTATTGTTTGAAAACTATTCTTGTTTTCAAACTCGCCACAGCCTTTAATTTTAGGTTGTTTAACTTGTCAACAGCACCTTTGAGCTAGGACTTTCACATTGCTCAAAGGTAAAGTCCTCTATAAGGACTACATCAGCTTTACAAATTGATGACTTTCATCAACTACGCAAGGCCATGAGTGTCCCTTTTGTACTAGCAACAGGGTAATGAGGGCGAACATAATGACGGTCGGGGGCATCTATGTTTTACAAACATATTTTATGTTTTTTTGTTTTGTTTTTTTTGCGTATGAAGGCTGTTTTCGACTTCGTCACCAGAATGACAAATTGCATGAAATGTTATTGGACTAAAATCTGATGAAGTGTAATAATTGCAGCCAGAACTAAAGTAAGCTAAGGACAAAAATGAAGCCTCATATGCATATTGATTGCAATAATCTCACATTTTAGTCATGCAAAAAGACCACAGGCGACCAAGCAATCCTTGCTATCAAGATTATATTGCTCTTAAGATATATTTTATACGGAGATGGCGCCACATAGCCTCAATCTCTACCTTGGATTTGTAATCAAGTCATGCCCCGATAAAAAGGGAAGTCATGTACAGGAATAAAACATCGGGTACATAACTTCCTGACTTGCATTTCAGGTATGCAAGAGCACATCAAAAGGCGTAGTGCTCTTTTATATTCCACACGAACACGATTACATTTTTTTTTAATTCGAATGAAAACGTAGTTAATGGAGGAAATGGTCATATAACCGTGAACTTTATCTACAATCAAAAATCTTCAGCAGCTAAATGTGCGCTCAGCATACAGCTTTCTGTCTGGGTACTTAATCACAGATCACTTCTGCTCCTTGTTGCCGTATTGGGAAAAAGGAAAATTTTGTCAATGTGCTAGATATCGATTCTGTTAGGTCGAGGGCACGGAAAAAATAGGTAAGTGTCGCATATATACTTTCGTGATTCAGCTAAAATTTTATCACGAAAAACGTAGAGAGATCCAATACACAATTAACTTGCTCTAGGATGATTTTCAGCCTCACTCCTATTAGGGGAGGCTTAAAAATCAAAGGCCAAGATACCGTTTATGTACGTATCAAGATACTGTTTATGTGCCTATCAAAATACTATTTATATGCTTAGCTAGATACTGTTTAAGCACTTATCAAAGATACTGTTTATGTATTTATCAAAGATACTGTTTATGTATTTATCAAAGACACTGTTTATGCACTTATCAAGATATGGTTTATGTACTAATTTTGCATATTTCGTCCGATGTGATTATTAATGATCATATGTCCAAACAAAAATGGGTACAGTGCATTTTTCTATATATTATGTCGGTTACAAAGTTTCCTCCTGCAAACAAAGTCTCCGTCGGGCAGCTTACTTTTTCATGTGGTAAGCCAGAACCCACAATGCAGTCAAGTGATACTGAGGGATGATAAAAATTATAAGAATGTTCTAATTTATAGACGTTGTAAGAGGACTGAGCGATAGGTCCGAATATTTAACTACAAATAACAATTTTGTTCTGGGTTTTTATGCTATTAGAAGACATTTTTACAACTTGAATTACAAATTTCCCATTTTGTTTATTATATTTTGTTTCATTTCATTTTTTGTTTACCATATTTTATACCATATTTTAACGGGGAATGAAGACATATGACATGCATATTACTGCCACCAAGTTATGCCAGTAACTTTAACGGTTTCTTTTATTCTTGAAGTAGCATAAATGTGTGGTATTTTGGCCTTTGATCTTGAAAAAGTCTGAGTACATTCTAATAGTTGGGTAAAAGTTATAGTTAAGTGAGAAGTATATGCTGAATAAAAGGACCTGCCATTTAGTACCACGTCCCTGTTAATACTTCTTGTTACCGCCAATAGGATATAAAGTACCTGCGCTTATTTTGTAATTTAGATTTTCAAGTAACCAAGTAATAAAAATAAGGGAAAGAAATACTTTTTAACAGATATATCCAACACCAAGACATGTATGATCTCTCCTACGAAGTACCGCATTGTATTCAAGGTATGAAACTTCCTTCATTTCATAATGTTTTATCTGTAATTTTGAACACATTTTATGTAAAATTAGAGATTCATATGAACGGTCAAATCTCTCTTCTTTTAGGGTGGTATCTACTTCCTTCAAGTAATGGACTGGTACAGCGTGACATACCCTTTGATGCTCGTCTCCTTATTAGAAGTACTGGCTATTGCCTGGATCTATGGTTAGTACCTGGTAATCATCTTTGTCATTTTTTCATGGAAGAAGAACAGCAGCATTATTTTATCTGCCAAGGTGTGCGGTTTTGTTCCATAGAGTCACTGGGAAGGAAAGATACAGCAAGTGATGCAGACATTGCATTTGTTCGAATGAATGGAGAGATGGATGCATCATAAAATGATCCATGATCCATTAATCTTTTGGCTTCACGTTCAACCCTGTATTTGGTGATGAAGTAATCGCCCTTAATGAAATAAATTTGATTACAATATATCACGTAAGTTTACATATTTCGTTCAACCAGTTACCTGCAAAGCAGGCCAAGTTCCGTGTTACTACAGAGTGGAGTAGAAAAAATGCTGAGCTTGGGTCTGCTTCGGAGACAATCAACTAGGAGCCAAAAACAAAAAGGGAAGCAAAAAAAAGGGAAAAATAGAAATTCAGGCTTGAAATTTGTCATTGCTTTTATGGTAGAAAATAAGAAGTCGCATTAAGGAATGCAGTGTTTTCTTTCTATATTGCTGTACCACCTGTGCGTCCATTGTTTTCATACGGACAAATGTAGAGACTTCCGTCATTAATTGCCAATTTCCAGAAATAATTGTGTGTGTAAGTAAGGAGCTTAATACTTGACATAGAGAAGCACACCATGAAAAAAATTCACATAGAGACAATGTCACACCCAGAATAAGAGATTCATTTGTGTGGCCTGTCTACTCCCAGGGTTGCTTTATGTTTAAAACCAAAATGATTCAAGTCACCTCTGTCGTTTGTGCATTTTCACCGACCACATTTCAGGTAACAACAACATGCATGATTTCAGGCATATATCAATATAGTAGACGTCGTTGCCATAACATGAGTGATGGTGAGAGTATTGAAACTGCCTTTGATATCTCTTATCTGATTCTCAGTGAACACATGTTGCAAAATATTTAAAATTCAAAGGTGTGACAAGCTGCGTGAAATGAAAATGAGATATTGCAATTTTATATTGAGCATGATGCAGAAAATCTGCAATTGTGTTATTGATTTTTTCGCTAGATCAAACGAAGCGAGTAACCATAGCACATAAACAGGTGAATATAAGTAGTTGCATATGTTCCATGTACAACAATTGTATCTTCAATAATTGCAAATTTGGGTGCAAAGTATGCACATGGTTATATTATATTGTGTTATAAAATTAATGGTTAAGTATGTACATTTTTGTTCTGGGTTTCTGTCTGTATTGGATCTGTGGAGTAGTAAATGGTATGAGTCAGTTGCCGCAGCAGGCTGCCCTCTGTTGATGAACCCCAATGTGAGTAAACCACATGCCTGATAAGAATTTAATTGGCAACAGCCTGACACAGACTGAAGTTCAGTTGTTAGCTGCTAACGAGTTTTGCCCCTTTAATTAATATTTTATGTATAGCCGCGCTCATTGCGTTATATTTGATATGAACTCTTGTTGACGCAGGTGCAGACCGTTTGTACAAAGACATCGAGCTTATGACCGGCTGCCGCCCAGGTATCTGGTGGAAAATATGCTGGAAGTTCATCACCCCTGCAGTGACCTTGGTACATATTTTTTGAAGTTAGGCAAAATATATATACGTTTTCACGTATTTAACAACATGCATCGTCGATTTAGTTTTCACATTCTTTTCAACGATTCTGTAAAACAGACATCAGATATTGATTTATTGAGAGGGACTGTATCATTGACCCCATATAGGCAGGGTAGAGTCTTAAGTAATTTAGCTTCTCATAATGTTCCTCGACTAATTGCTTTTTTCATTCTTGTTTTCAGTTTATACTTACCTACGGGTCCGTCATGCACACCCCTGTTACATATAACGACTACCATTATCCAGGTTGGGCTATAGGCATGGGTTGGACCATGGCGGTCGCAGCTGTTGTACCCATTCCAATATTTGCCGCCTTTGCCATTCGCCGAGAAAAGGGAACCTTTATAGAGGTAAGTACTAAGTAGGACTTGTTTCTGGAAGCAATGTGCAGACTAAACCTTTATAGTGACGGTGTCTCGTTCGCAAGTATCTGCCGTTCAGGTATTTCCATTTAGGCTTTGAATTTTGATTCCACGGGTAATTTTTTTTTTAATTTGGACACAATATATTCTTAGTCATTACCCCGTCGTCTGACAGAGTTCTATTACACAATCAACTCAGTCCCTAACATATATTAATTTTCGAGTGTCATTGTTCCCTCATAAAGTTGTCGAAGTATGGATTTAATATATTTCCAAGTAGAATTATGCATTGTGAATATGCCTGTAGAGTATATGGAACTTAGATGTTGCACAAAAGTTTTAATATTCTGTTCAAAGCAAGTCAGATTTTCAAAACACTGCTCTTTCTTTCTTTCTTTTTCTTTCTTTCTTTCTTTCTTTCTTTCTTTCTTTCTTTCTTTCTTTCTATTTTTCTTTCTTTCTTTATTTATTTATTTATTTATTTATTTATTTCAGTCATTCATTCATTCATTCATTCATTCATTCATTCATTCATTTATTTATTTATTTATTTATTTATAATCACTGCAGGCTTGTCAGCTGAACTCATAAAATTCGTTCGTGTCTGTATGTCTATCTGTCCATTAAACCCTTTACACTTTTCGACTTCTCAAAAAGCGCTGTATGGATTTTTTTATTTTGCACATAAATGTCCTAATGTCGTCCTTTACCAGCTTTGCAAAAGAGATGATATGCAATATATATGTTAAATATATGTATGAAGTTTAATATTTATGTTCTGAAAAGTTGGAAAAAATTATTCTCAAGAACTATTGGGCCAAGTGCTTTGATATTATTGCACACAAGGTCACCTGGGGTCGCGTAGTTTATATTTTGACTACCAGGTGATGCTGCTATTTTCCCCTTTTTGCAGTGATTTTTTTTAGCATATGAAGGCTATTTTTGTCCTCTTCTCCAGAAAGACTAAACAAAATTCCTTGAAATATCATTGCAATATAATCTGACGAAAAATGATTAAAATTTGAGGAAATGATGTCAATTTTTGAGGAAGTTATGGAACATCAAATTTTGGGACCATGTGTAGGTAAGTGCTGCTGCTGTTCATTCGTATATCAATATAATGCATATATCGCCGTATTGTCACATAAGTTGCAAGGAATGCTTTCGTTTTTTACAAAGGTGCCGCACGTAGGTCTCTGTCAGCGTTGTGAAGGAGATGATGCTGAAATAATTTTTCTACTTTTTTAAAACTTTTATTGTTTTATTTTTTTTAATTAATCAAAATTTCTGCTTCTCATGAACTGCTTGGCCAGTACCTTGTTATTGCAGGGTCATTTAGGGTCACGTGGTCACATTTTGGCCTCCAAGTGGCGCTGCCACTTTTTAAAAACATTTTTTAAAAAATTTCTTTATATGGACTCGATTTCTGACTGCTACTCCAAAACAACTGAATAAAATTCCGTGAAATTTTACCACAATATAATCTGACGTACTATGATGAAACTTGCAAAAAGGACGTAGCTAGATGTAAGTTTTTGACAAAGCTATAGAATATCAATCTTGGGGACCACCTGTGGGTAAGTGCTGCCAGTGTTCATGTATTTTGCAATACAATGCACCTATTGCAATATTGTCAAATAGGTTGTATGGATTGCTTTGATTTAACACACAGATGTCTTGGGTGGTCCTCTGTTAACTTTGTGAAGGAGATGATGATGCAATAATTTTTATATTTTTATGATTTTTTTCTTTTTACTTTTTAATCAAATTTCTGCTCATAAACTACTTGGAAAATTATTTTGGTTCCAGCAGATTCCAATCAGCACAGGATCATTATTGATCCTCTGCTGTGAATTCCTGATATTAAACGATTTTTTTTAAATTCGGATACTTATCGGTAAATGTACCTTTCCTATTGATTACTATGTAAGTCAATGGGCATTCCAATGCTAATTCACATTTTCGATTTCTTCTATAAAACCGTCATCCAGATTCACGTCAAACTTGTCGACAATGTACCTTGGGTAGGTTTCTACCAAGTTGGTTCAAATGGTCACACACAAGTGAGTTTTGGATTTTTTATGATTTTTTGGGGGGGGGTGTTTGTTTTTGTTTTGTTTTGGTTTGGTTTGGGTTTTTGTTTTTTTTTTTTGTTTTTTTTTTTTTTGGTTTTTTTTGCGGGGGGGGGTTGGGGTTTTTTTTGGGGGGTGGGTTTTTGTTTTTGGTTTTTGTTTTTGTTTTGTTTTGTTTTTTGGGGTTTTATTTGTTTTTTTGTTTCTGTTTTTTTTTTTTTTTTGGTTGTTTTTTTTTTTTGGGAAAAATCTTTAAAAATCTCCGAAACTGTTCTCCCAGTTGCTTTGATATCACACCTGAACACTCCTGCGGACTCCTTGTTTTCAACGTGTTCGCCAGGTTGTGCTGCAAGTTTTTCTCTCTTTTTTTTTTTTTTCTTAATTCATTGTGTGTTTTCGCTTTTTTAGACTTCTTCTGTAGAACCTTCACTCAGATTTAGCTGAAACTTGCTGGATATGTTCATTGTGAAAGAGTCAAACAAAGTTGTTCACAAGGTGGCACTGTTTAGGATTTCTGATTTCTAACGATTTTAAATTCTAATACTTATCAGTAAATGCACCTTTCATACTGATTACTATGTATTTCAATGGGCATTTTAATGCTCAATATTTTGTTGTTGTTTTTCCACCAAGTAGCAATGTTCTTTTTTAACTTCTCTTTCAATATTCTTCAATTTTTTATGCTTCAGTAAAATTTATGTTTTAAATGAGTTTTTCTGAAGACAAATCGTAGAAACGCTTTAAATTGTCATATGCACTCAGCTAAATCTCAACACAGGTCTATTCAGTTGCAACTTTGATTTGGTAAAAACCTTAGGTCAGCTGAGTACGGGCTGTTCACACAGCCCTCTTGTTATAATTTTAGTCGAATTCGACGAAACCGCAAATCGGGTTCTCTTCGAACTTGGTTGAAATTTATGCTGACTCGATCTCCATCAAGGTTCCCTGGATAGATGGGCATACTAGTATTTTAATTAAGTTACGTGATGATCAGTAAGAATACCTGCCAGCGTGGCTACCATAGGGAAACCAGTGCACATGCGTGTATGTGAAGTGTTTGCCAAAGCCGTGACTAAATTCACTTCAAACTTGGTGGGTGGTACTTTATGCAACCCTGAATCATGTTACATAGGTACTAGCTGCATTTTTTAAATTTCTGCTTCCTCTCCCAAGCAAGCTGGGTAGTGTGCAAAGTTGGCAGAAATGTAACTGATTTGACTCAGTCTCCACCAAAGGTGCTGAGTAGGTGGGAGCTACATTCATTTGCTGATTTATAATGATTTTTTGAAGTTACATGATAATGAGCAAAAATATTTGTCAGCATGGTCCTGAAAGAATACTTGTGTTCATACATGTACATGTAGTTTTCTCTAAAACTGTGAACTAGATCCAAAGCAAACCTCATGGAGATTTACTTTTGTTAAGTTACTTCAAATGGTTAAGTTACATTAATTTTTGTTTGGTGATGATTTTTTGTTTAATTTTTAACAGGGATGGCTTGAAAGTCAGTAAAGCTACTTGATCAGTGATTTTGAATTGCAATCCAATACTCTGAGTACTCCTGGACCAGGGTGTCAGTTATTTTGGGTTGAAAGTACAATGCTCAGCTGAGCACGGCCTGTTGACACAGACGATTTGTTATATATTTGCTTGTTTGATTCTCCATCATCTTCTTTCAAATTCAAGCGTCTTAAGAAGGCAGTGACCGTCACACCAGAGTGGGGGCCAGCCTTGACTCAACACCGGAAACTGTACATCGAGACTCTTGACGACAGAAGGCGGGCAAACACACTTCTCAGCATCGGGGGCGAATCATATGTTACATCCGATGAAAAGAAAAAACTTCATATTGAATTACAGGAGCTTCCCAAAGTATGAACCAGCACAACATCTGCCGGTCAATCGTTCAACAGTGTGGTTGAGGCAACGTGTTTTCATTTGTGAACAGTTGTATTTATGCTTTATTCTGAGAATAACCATATGTTCAGTGAGCCATATTGGCTTATTGCCAGTAGCTTTCTAATCCAATCACAACGTTGATTATGTGGTGATCACTCAGAATAGTAACCCCTTCTTGGTCAGAATGAAGCTTGGTTAAAAGCTTATCTGGCAGAACCGGTGGGTTAAATCTACCTGGGCGATGGTGACAGTTGACAAGTATTTTGCTACCAACTTTTTAGGTTCCCGTGCAGTTCTGCATATGCACATGAAAACTGGGGGACTACACGGAACCTAAAAGCAAGCGAATATTTATATGTCCATCTATGTAGGGTATTTCCTAAGGGCAAAAGGGTTACCGTATCTTGAATATCATTATTTTTTATTCAAGTCATGATGCAAATCATCTAAAAATGCATAGATCAGATGACTTGTATAAGATGTTACACATTGTGGCTTATGTAATGTGTCCAATTGTATTTTTTAACAAAATGAACTGCTTAAAAAGTGACTTATGGATTGGATTTTGGAAATGGTTTTGGCCTAAAATCAATGGCAACAGTTGTCTCCGTAGCTTCCAACGATCTTAAACACTAAAAAGTGTATATCCAATTTAGACTGAACAAGTGCGTCACATTTTTATTTATTAGAAACCTGCTTAGTTTGGAGAAATCTTTTGTCAACTATGATTGCACCAATTAAAGTAACAAATTATGAAAGGTACCGTAAAAGATGAGATGCATGTAGCCGAATTTAGCTGATAAATAATAAAAAAAAATTATCAATTAACATTAAATTTTCAAAAAATGAAAACTCAAGCTGAATCAGTAAATGTACAACTCACTCTGATAATTGGTGCCATACAGAAATTTAGTGTCTGCCGGATAACACAAAAACGCGGTTTATCTGGATCAAGTAACTTGGAGGTTTAAGTCCAAGTTTGTATATCAATTGTAAATGCTTAAAGAACAAGGTCAAACTTGGTGCTAGTGACATGGTTGTTTGAATTTTATGTTGTTTCTATATTTACCAATACGAAAAATAATGAAGTTAAATGAAATGTTCAGTATCTTCGTATAGGACTTGTTGGTTTTCACCAAAAGTAAGCTAGGCATGAGACCATGTAGTCCCGTAACAACGTTATCCCGATATATTGGAGGTATTTTTCCCTTTTAAAATGTTGAAAGGTTTTGAAGTCATAAAACTGGTCTCTGTTTGGATCATCATGGAAAAAATGCTATTAAAGTGAACATATTTCTTCTGCGCAATGTGGGCGCTTACTCTTGATTCAGACCCCAGAAGGTGAATACACTGCTGCTGAAGAAAGACAATGATTCCATTTAGGTTAACGTAAAGTATGATTAAAGCAATGTTTTATATCGAATTGTAGAGCTCACAATTAGCAATTTTATGTGCATTTAGCAGAATACACAACCCAATACACAAAATTCTTGTAGGCTGGAAGTGTATACTCCAATAAGATTCTATGTTAAAGTAACATTCAAGATGGTGAATAGTTTTGTAGCAAAATTTATGAAATTTGCAGGGTTTTTATAACTATATAAAACAATTTACCATAACAAATTCAGTGTTCCTGAACAGAGTGATTTTCACGTTACATAGGTGCAAATTACAATGGAAACTAACGGCAATACACAAACCTAGCCCATGCGCCTACTGAGAATCCACATGGACCAGTTGATCTTGTCCTTCCCTATTACATACACCACGGTAGTTTTATGCAAAGTTGTCAAGAAACACTGGTTTACACTTGATGGAATGCAATACGAAACATTGTCCTGGAAATGGGATAAAGTTCAGAATTTGGTAATCGTTGTGGGTTGCATTGAGATCCACAATATATCCAGGAGAGGAGAGCTCTGCCTGTAGAAAAACGGAGTGCGCAATCACTACTAATCTAACAAGACAAGCGTCTTTCAAGCAAAAATACATAATAAAATAGGAGTATAACAAAGATATTTGGGAGCAATTGTATCTCTCCTCTAATTTTTTTCTATGAAACGATATCGTATCATGATGTTTTGTTAAAAAACATGAACTGTTGTATCAGCTATAACAAAAACTCGTTTGGCAGCAAAATACTTAATGGCCATGTGAATATAAACAAACAATATGAATAATTAAAGAAAAACGATTTCACATAGTTTTGCATGCATGTTGGTATAATGTGGTTGCCGCATTTACACACTAACGTTGTTGCAAAAATAAATTACATTGATACGAAAGAGGTAAGATTTTGCATATAAAGAAAAGTTTTGTGGCTGATGGTATAATGCGTGCTGGTACTTGAATGGAAAGTTTTTATCATGGAAATTCAGGTAAATCATTTCAAATTTAATTGTTAGAAAGGGTTAATTCGGAAAGAGTGAGTTATAGGTTTTACTTAATTCACTCTTTTTGCGGACCGTTTTTGCCATTATTGAGGGTGAAGGGCAGCTCAAAAAGATGCATTATCAAGTTTCAAAATTAATTCTTTTTCATAATCAATGGTTCTGGGATATAATCAACACTTTTTGAGCCTTATGATTGGCTAATTCCTACCAGTCATATGACAACACGGGGCAACCCACAGCGCAAGCCAAGACCTCTGTCTGAAAGTACGTTATGTTATGTCTCGCTGTTAACGAAGTACAGAAGGACCCACAGGCAGCACAAGGTGAAGATTTATAATTTTAGGCATTGTAAGAACAATAGTAAACGAGATCTTTATCATATTCGACGTAGTACAATGTAAAAATAAAAAATACAGCAAAATGCAGAGATTCTAAGGAATTACCAAAACATCACATTCAGCTTTTAATCCCAATGTGAAAAAACAAATTTCACTCCTGACTTGAGACAGAGATTCACCCACAAAAGGCAACTGGTGGTTTTAAACTGGTCCTCTTAACCTTTAGAATGTTTTTTTTTTTTTCAAATACAATTTTATTTTGTTTTCAAAAGCATGAGCATAACCACTTAAAACCCAAAATTTATCACTAGCTCAAAAGATAAAAAAGAGGCATGGTAGGCCTTGTGCTGAGCTGACAGCAAAAGAAGAAAGTAGGCCTACATTGTTTTTCTCACATCTATAAATCTGGAACATTACAAAACAATCTACCTCCATGCAGGTTTCATGAAGCAAAATCAGACAGACGTAAAAACTAACAGATAACAATTTTATGAATTTATCAGTATTAAGCAGACTTTCAAACTGTTGATCTAGTTTTGTTGCATGACACACCCATTGGTTTGGACGTGTGTGTTTGTGAAGTGTCATGAAACTAAGTTGTGGTTCAAAGAAGCTGTTCTCTGCTCATGTACATAAAATCACCTGACCCATGCACACGCAAAGTATACCGATCAATGGTAATGTTTACAATTTAATCACGTGACACAAAATACAAATTCATCTAAATCAGAAATAGCAGCAATTCCTCGTAGCCAACAAATTCTGTAGAGGTTTATCTGATATACATTCCTATAAATCTGAAATCAAAATGCAGCCACTGGTCTCACAGAAATCAAAAATAAAAAGAAGAAAACACAGCCTGTCCCGCGCTGACCTCGATACTTGCAATCTGAAATAAGTTCCATTCTGATTTCTGGTTACCCGGAAGCGTGTGTCTGCAACCTCAAAGCCATTAGCTGAGTGGTTCCAAAAAAGACTCGTAAGTACCCCGGACACACAAAAGAAATTATCAAAATTCAAAGTGCATTGCAGCATAAGCATATGCCATGCTAGATAGAGACCCGCACAAAGTACATTCCTACCAAGTCACCAAGTTTTAACTGGAACTGGTCAATGGGTTTGGACAAGAATATAAACGCATGTGGACAAACTGACAGGTATCCCTGTAAAAACTTTCTACACTTACTGATCATTACGTAATTTCAAAAGTTTACTGAGAGTATCAAAAAAAACATTTCTTATTTACATACCAAGTGAACAACCTTGGCTGAGATTCAGAAGTCAAGTTACATTTCTGCAAGTTTGAAAAGAATCCAGCTTGAACTATGGAAGAAGTTTTAAATTACAAACACGATAAAGAACGAATATTTTTTAAACCTCACACACTAAAAAGCATCAAAATGCAGAAAATCACTGACGTTGATAATTTGAGCATACTTCATGTCGGATTAACCCTTTCAGTGCCAACAGCGACTAAAATCTCAGTTTCAAAATCGGTGTTGAAATTTTTTTCATTTTTCAAAATATCCCTATCACAATATATATGTTTCAAACTTTTTGGTCTAAAATTCACAGATGCATTAAAACAGAGTATATTTGATATCATATGTCAACGTGAACCCCTCTGTGAAATGGCAACTTTCCTTGTTTGAAAATTTGTCTTCAGAAATGTACTTTTCGTTTTACTTCAAAAATATTATTTTGTCCTGTCTCATCATTATGAAATACCAAGGTTAATACGTTTGGCATGGACTGGTGTTTTACTTAGTTTGACTTGGGACTTGCAAACTTTAGTCATGGGCTTTTGATAACAGAAATTTGATATCAATATAACAAATAACAAAATTGAAATGTAAACGACAGGACCACGGTACACATGTTTTAAAACTTATTATTTTACAAGTTTGAAACATATTAGACAAAAAATGATTCTATCTGGCTAAAAGGAACGTATATTTTTCAATGAAATTTACAAACACAACAAAACAAGATTACGTTTTTCATCAAAATCGACCATACTTAACAAGAAGTATACTCCCTATTATGTGTAGTCATCTGTAGATCCAGACAACTATAAAAAATACATACGTTCATAAATTTTCTGAACAGGTAATATTTTCTGAACTCCCAAAAAACTTTTTGGTGACTGAGCTTTAAATCAGCCACCGGAAGGCTGTGTCCATTGAATGAATATCTTGAAACAAATGGTATATTTATCTGGCAACTGTCTAATCTGAGATGGATATGGCATTACATTATGGACAAAATTTTGACCCAAACCCTCGTCAAAATAGACCATTTCGGTTGTTATTTTCCCAAAAGCTTGGAGGGCGGGGGGGGGGGCGACGCCCCCACCCAAGCCCTACCCCCACTCGGTCGCTTTCCCTCCCTCACAATGTCACTATCTTCAAAATTCCAACCACTTTCCAGCAAAAACCTGGACAAGTCATCTGAGTTAAAAAGTCTGTTGTGCATGCCATTGGTATTGATGGAACTCAAAATGCTCGGATATACTAAGATGACACTCTGGACGTAATTTTGGTACCATTTGGACGGCAGGCCAAGGTTTCACCTTCCAGGATGACAATACAAAGCCTTACTGAAGAAATCAACAATCTTGAAGATTTTGGCAACCATTCCTCAAAGAAAAATGAAGAAATTAATCAGATCAAATGTGATCAAGCTTCTATGCAGTGATCACTGCTCAAGTACACGGTGCAATCACATATCGAGTTCACTTTGGCACTTTTGAAATATAGTCCAGAAAACATAAGAAGCAAACTATCAACACTTAGTTGCTGATGAGGCGAAGGGAACCAAGGTAGTCCTCTAGGAATTCTCATCAGCTTATGCTGATATGTTTCCGGGGCCACATCCAAAGTATAAGGTCCACCACACGCTCTCACAGTTGTGTTAGCCCCTCGGCCCGGTTATATCCCCCGACACAAATTGCTTGTATTTTCCCCTGAAAAAACTATGGGGCTGTGTGAACAACCAATGCTCAGCTGACCTAAGCTTGTTCACAAAATCAAAGTTGCAACTAAACAGACCTGTATTGAGCTTAAGCTGAATGCTAACGGCATTTAGAAGTATTTCTACGATTTGCCCATAGAAAAATTCATTAGAAATATAAATTTTACTGAAGCATGGAAAATTGAATAACATTTAAAGGGAACTTTAAAAAGAACATTGCTAGTTGACTTACATAGCAATCAATGGGAAAGGCGCATTTATCAACAAGTACCCGAAATGAAAACATCATTAAAAATCAGGAATCAACAGCAGTGCTGCCCAGTGAACAATTTTGTTTGACCTTTTCACAAGAAAGGTATCCAGCAAGTTTCAGCTTAATCTAAGTGGTGTTTCTGGAGAAGGAGTGGTAAATAGCAAAAATACACAACATATAAAAAATACAGCGCCAACTACTGCACAATTTAAGAAATAGGGAGTCCCTAGGAGTGTTCCTGTGTGATATCAAAGCACACCTGATAGTGACCCATCCAAGGTAGATCCCCACCAAGTTTGAAGAGGATTTGGCTGCTGGTTTTGGAGAAGTTGAAAATATGAACAAAAAAATGTGGACGAATGATGGATGACTGAGCATCCTAAACGCTCAGTTGACTGACAAGGCAGCTGAGCTAGAAAATCCATTCCCCCCCAGACCCTATCCCCACGTCTAAGGCTCAGGCAGTTCCCATGGTCATCCCCACGGGAACCCTTATAAGAGCTACCACCATTCCCTTTCCTCCCTGTACTCTGAAATTCTAATATATCCTGTTGCTGTCTGGCTCTATCGTTCCCTTTCTTTTCTCCCAGAATCCTCCCAGGTAGTCCTGTACACTTTTAATATCTGTCCTGCCTCCTAGAAAGCCACCCTTCAAACCTAAAACCCATGCTACACGCTTCTCTTCCTCTAAACACGGAACCGCTTCTAAACCCTTGCAAGTATGATCTTCTCTGTGCTGCTTTCTGAAAAAAAAATCTTTCCTTATCTCTCTATATGCATCATACCACAACAGCCAGGGATATATTGTCTCATCTGCCTCTTGACTACACACCTTACATTTTCTATTACTACCCGTTCTCCACTTCTGTTTCATGTTTCCTATATTGACTACTCCTGTCCTACTTTGAAAAAGAGACCTGCACCCCTGCCCTCCATTCCAACACACACTTTTCTTTCGTTTTACCAATACCTTGTATGCTTTTAGTGCACTCTTTTCCCTGGCTTCTCTTTTCCAGTCCTCCTTCCCTTCCGGCCTTCTTAACATTTTTACCTATATCCACTATCCAATCATCACCCTCATCACATGCATTCAATTCATATCTCTCTGCTAACTTATCTATGTCTTTGGCCCATCTTGTTTGTTCCTTGACTACCTCATTGTAAAGTTTCCTCCATCACCTGTCTTCACTTACTTGTAGATACTCCTAGTACTTGAGCTTTGCTTCGGCAATCCTGTCAGTGATTGTATTCCACCTTAACTCTCCTAGGACTGCTTCTGTTGCTGCACAGAGTGGTGTTCCCAGAATCCAGTTCCCCACCTCATTCTGTGCTTTCTCCTTTCCCTGAATATCTCCTTCATTTTTTGAAATCACATCGAAGCCACACATCATTCCTGGTATTGCCACTCTAGCCCATAATACTCTTGATGTGTACATTCTGTTTAAACTGTTCAGTGCTGTAGCTTTTATCATTCCGTTCATATGATTCAATTTGTGTTTTATCATGTGTTAATTATTTATTTCCTTCTGTGAGTGATTTCCTGTGCTTTATTCTGTTTTTCACCCATTAATCTGTTTCCAAAAGATGGCTGACCCTTCTCCTCCACTCCCAGTATTTTCCATGTCATTTGTTCATTAATGGCTCTCCTTTCTGCTTTTATCTCTGCTACATTTCTGCTACATTCCGTATACTATACATTAACTTCTTCTTTTATATCACCATTGGGGTGCCTGTTTTTTCTGGCTAATCTCCATGCACTATTTTTCACCCTCTTTCTTTGTATGGCTCCTTTCAACTCTGTGTCTATTCTATACCTTAGATTTTCACCTGGGACTTTCTTTCAATCTATCTTTTCCTGTGCTACCTGAGGAATCCTCCTGATAAGTCCCCATTCATTCCCTGTACTTCTTTTTTATTCTCCCATCCATTTTCCATGAAATTCCTGCAATTCAACTTAAAGACTTTCTTGGCACCCTGTCCAGTTTGTTTCCTCGTTTATATTCCACGCCCATTTTGTCCCCCCTCTGTTTCTTTGACACTGAATGTCAGTTGAGACTATCACCCAGTTATGGTCACTGCCTACATCCAATCTACCTTCCTCATCTATTTCGCATCTTTGTGTCATTTGAAATATTTTACTATCCACTAAAATATAATTAATTATTGTCTGCCTTTCAGCAGATGCCCATGTCCACTTCCCTTTGCTTGTACGTCCCTATTAACTATCCTCAAATTAAATTCCCTTCTGAAACTCAGTAACCTGGCATACCCATGCGACCTAAACACACTACACCTACTGCCACTCTATTTCCATTTGACTGTATTCCTATCCATGGCAACTCATTTTTTACCTTGCTGTGCTCTTCCCATGAATCTTGCCACATGTCATGCCAATTTACTCCCTTCTTTATCAAGAATCCTACTCCTCCTTTCCTTTGTCGCATTATCGCCCTGCAGGCTGGCAACTAAGACCCCAAACGGTACCCCTCCCCACGGTAGAACAAGCCACAATCCAATTTTTTTAAAGATTATTCAATGTGATATCAAAAATTAATGGTTGTGTTCATTCATTTTGGGGGAGGTATGTTTTATAACCACAAATAAGAAGAACTGGCCAGTGTATATAGTTTAAAATCCAAATACTGATTTTTGGAGAAAAACTGACCCAAAATATGTTCAGGAAAGACCACACAGTGTTGAAACTAAAGTAACTTAATCAGAAAATCTACATGATTTATACCAGTTACAGTTTTTGACTTCATGTAAAAAACGTAAAAAAAATCTAGCATATTGAAGCAATTTTTATTTCAGTTTAGACATTTTGGGACACATAAAATGCAGGATAAATGAAGAAATTATTGGCAAACATGCGCTTTTATGGAAACCCAAACTTTCAAATTAATCCAGCTTTATAGCTCCAGTCACAGACCTGTAATTGCTGAACAAGTACTTGCAGATTCCATTCTTTGGGATGGAGACTCCACAGACAGTGACAGCAGCCCAGGAATGGACAATGCTTTTGGATCTCAAGAACGGGTTCTTCCACATGCCCATTGTGGACACTTGGTTTAAACATATTTTATTCAAAAGAGAAAACAATTGGGGAGAACGGCAAGGCCCTATATTGACCCCTCTTGTCAGAAGAATAAAATATCACAGGACAAACGAGACTTTAAGGGTCCAGAGCAAAGCCCTAAATGGCTAGCAGTTAAAGAAAACACTACCAGGAGGAAGAGGACCACACCAGATCAACATAGTAAAGAAGGACACCACAAATCACAAGACACATAGTGGGGTTAGAAGCAAGGAAATTACTCTTTGACGTTAGTCCTATTGAGTTTTAATTATGTAGTATAGCTACAATGTAAATGCAGGATTGATTGTGAATCAATTCAACATGTGACAAAACCAGTTTGAAAACGTTTGGTTATGAAGACTTGATCAAATAAGTATCTGCAGTTCCCATTCTTGGGCCAAGTCTACCAGTTCAGTGCTCTTCCATTTGGCCTTGCCATGGCACATCTAGTGTTCACCTGGTTCCTTCACCAGAATGCAGTACACATTCACGTGTACCTGGACAACTGGCTGATCCAGGTGCTACAGTTCCTAGATTCACTTTGTCACACAGAGATCATCCTGGAACTTTGCAAACTCTTAGACCTGCTTGTAAATCCTTCCAAGTGCAGCATAACCTCACAGCAGATCTGAGCCTTTCTCAGCATCCAGTTGGATCTGATCTTCTTCAACTGTTGTCCTTTGGAAACCAAGTGGGAGAGACTCCAGCTAATCCTCAAGGCATTTCTGACTCATGAGGCTTGCTTCGCCCAGCAGTGGCAAACCGTGATAGACTCCCTGACCTTGATGGACTCTCACATCCCGCTGAGCCACCTACACCATTGTCCCTTGCAGCAACCTTTGTGGGACAGATGGTTGAAAGGTCAGGGCTACCAAGTGCAGGTACTGGTACTCCCAGAGGACCACCAGCACCTCCTTCAGTGGACCAGGCAGGAGAACCCCATGGCAGGTCAGATTTTGATGCCCTTCCAGGTGCAACTCACCATGTACAGGGACTCTTCCCAGTCTGGTTGGGGAGCCCACGTGTAGAGCTAGATGGCGTCAAACCTTTGGCCTATGCAGCCTATGTCCCACCACATAAACTGGTTGGAACTTTAGGTGATACGCTTGGTGCCCCATTGACTTCCAGGACCTAGTGGAGCACAAAGATGCTCTCTTAATGTGCCACAACAGGACCATATACCTACATCAATAAGGTGGGTCATACTCTTGAAAGCTGACAGAGTTGGCTGGACACATTGTGCTAGGGAATATGAAGTCCGCACACATGCGAGACATGACTTAGGACTGCAGAATGTCCTGGCCAACCAACTCTTGAGAAGAGGTCACATGTAGGGTTGGAGTGGTCGCTCCACCCAGGGTTTATTCTGGCCATGTGGGCCAGGTGAGGTACACCATAAGTGGTTCTGTTTGCAACAGGTGCAAAAGCAAAACCTCTGGTTTATGTAGCACCCATCCCATATCCCCAGGCCCTAGCCGTGGATTCTCTAGTCATGCATGGATTGGAGCAACCTTTGGGCTTACACCTTTCCACTTCCAAAGATCCTTCTAAAGTGTCCTGCGGAAGGTTCGGTCCCACAACTGCAACCTGATCTTGGTTGCCCTCTGGTGACGGAGGTCAGACTGGTCCCAGGACCTTCTGGAACCAAGCATCAAGCACCAATACATTTACTGGCATGACCCAAACTTTTGGTGCAACTGCAGGTGAGTGTATTCCACAGGAATCCTCAAGTGCTCAACCTCCAAACTTGGTGGTTGTCACACAGCACATCCCCGACAGGAGTTTCTCAGGATCAGTCACAGATAGAATTGGTAGAGGGGGTCTTTGAGATTCTTTTCTATCCATTTACTCAACTGCATGGAAAGTGTTTTCAGGTTGGTGTGCCAGTTAGAGAATATATTCATGGTCTCTGTGTATTACATACATTGCTGACTTCCTCCTGTACCGTTGGGAGGTCCTTGGTAAGAGCTTGAGAACCATGAAGTGGTTTTGGTCTGCCAGCTTCTCCATGATGACAAATGTCATCTATATTCTCATAGGGAGCAATCCTTATCTGTGGTCACTTGTAGCGTCCTTCTACATGGACAGATTGGCTGATAGGCAGGTCCTACCATGGTGGGACCTCCTACTAGTCTTAACCATGCTGAAGAAGTAGGCTTTTGAGTGCCTAGAGGTCCCCCACCAGATGGACTTCAAGTACTGGACATGGAAAGCTTGTTTCTCGTAACTCTCATTTCTGGGGCTATGAGAAGCGAGAACCACACGCTGGCACATGATCAAATCCATTGGTCACATGACCATGACCAGGTGACCCTGAGACCACACTTAGGCTTCCTTGCAAAGAACCAAGTGGCTCAAGATGCATCTATGGCCCTTAGGGATTTTACCATCCATGCTAAGAATACGCCTCTACCCACAGAGGAAAGAGCCAGCCCCCTCCCCCCCCCCCCCCGTGCTTAGTGAGAGCACAGCCCTGATATCTCTCATGCACAGACAGTGCCCGGGGTTATAGGTCCCTCCTCCTTTACCCCTGGGTAAGCCCCATAGGAGGAGGTCTGCCAAAATACGATCTCATCGTGGATTAAGCAGACTATCCTGAAGGCCTCAAGAATGCTTTGGATAGGCCTTTGGCCCAGAAGCAGGTCTCAGCTAGAGCTCACGGGGTTTGAGCCTTTAATGTCTTCTGATGTGCCCTCAGGAATGTCACTGTTGTCGATATCCTAGGACTTGCCACTGGCGATGGCTAATTTTTGCAAAAGAATGCCTGTGCAACTTGATCATGCTAGAGGAGAGCATTTACACATTTGCAGTCATAGAAGGCTCCCTTGCTTAAGGTCTTGGTACTTGTCCTGTAGACTTCCCTTGTCCCCTCAGGGCAGCCACCATGTTCCAGCTTATGGTGCCATTGGGGCTTAGACTGGGATGCAGTCTATAGGTTGGCATACCTTGCATGAGTAGATCTAGACCTTTCCTTGGACTTGTATCAGACGGATGACCCTGGTGTCTGCTAGCTAGACCAATGGCCAGTGGATCTGTTCAACAGACACTGCCTTAAGGAACCATATGACTGCCCCTGGGTGCTGGCCATGTTTTCTATGATTTACTTGCTTTATCTCGAGGACCTGAAGAGTGGAAATAGACAATGTCTACCCTATGGCAGACTAACTACTATAAGGTTAGCAGGCGGTATTCGGGGGGGGGGGGGGCAATGGCAGTTCCATGCTGGGTGGTAAGGAGGGTTTCCCAGCTTAGGCCAGGATTCTGCAGTTGGTGGCCCTACGTCCATGACCCTCTGGGGATTTCCCAACAGATGTTGCCTCCTCACTTGGACAGACAGCCCCCCCCCCCCAGCCTGTAGGTCTCAGTGGTTGTTGGTCAGTGTGCATGTAGCGTGCACCCTGCTCAGCTGCATTTGTATATCGGCAATGGTGGTGAAGAGGTAACGTTATGTAACTGATACTTAACAACATTTTTATTAATTTTGGTATTAGCTGTAAGTATACTTACCTCTCAACCACCAGAGAAGCCCACCTGTGTGCTTCCTTCACACAGCTGGATGTCCACGGACCAGTCATCGAGGAGGAAGGAAGAATTGGAGAGCATGCTCACCGGAGGTCACCCCAGTGCAGGCGACAATGTAGGTACCAAACACAACTGTGTCTGGCAACTTGGCCAGACATGTAGGTCTTTGCAAAAGTGGTCAACAGATAAGTATACTCACTAATACTGAAATTACTAAAAATTCCACATATTTGTCTTCACTTGTCCCAACCCCACCGTCAACATTGTGTGATTCAGTGCATAATTTATTTATAAATATATGTATTTAAATATAAAGAAGAAAAGACCTCCCCTGATTTAGCACTGTAGTACCCTCATGGTACTACAATGCTAAATCAGACTGCGAAAACAGAAAAAAGCCGTTTCTCCTCTGCAGTATAAAAAAAAACTATTATGTGTTACATGTGAAAATGTGCCTTGTTGTGTTCCAATAAAGATACACGGGCGGTACAGCTTCGTGACCAAGTGATGAAGCAGGTGTGTTTTTAGACGCAACCCTTGACTCATTTTATACCAGAAATGCAACTTTTAGTATTATATACAAACTCAGGACCGACGATCAAACATACTGGATCTGATATTAACAAATAAAGAAAATTGCCCAGTAAACTAGAAGGTAATGTGACCACATTGTAGGGCACTGCTTAAAGATCTTCACATTACATTAGCTTTATGTCACATTTTAAAATAAAACCTATATTCAAGGCCACTGGCCCCTCCCCTATCAGATGGATTAAAATGTCGATATGTGGCGGGCTTCAGTATTTTTTGAGATTCTGTTAAAAAATTGACACTGTCCAGCCTGCTCAGAACATTGTTATGTGCAAAGTATTCTGGTTGATGAAGCCAACTTAATGATAACCACCAGTACACATTATTGATTCATTCTTTAACACATATGTCATTGCACAGTTAAATGTTGACTGGTACACTCCCAACTTAGCGTAAGAGTACAGTATTATAGTACATCAAACGTCAATCAAATGACAAAATCATATGATGCTGGATAAGGAAACTATTTGATGAAGATTCTACTGTATGTGCTTGGTGACCCACATACACAATATCATGAAACACCATACGGACAAAAATATCCACGTTTTAAAACAAAACTAAAACATTCAGCCCATGAATTATGGAGACTGCAACCACACATGGATTTTTCGGCTCTGGAATAATGCGATAAATTACTTAATATTTTCCAGTCAAGACATTCACTTCGAGACGTTGCATTTTGCCTTGGGAATTAGGCCGTAGTGTTGAGAACACTTATTACTATATTTGCTGAAATAACCATATAACAGAGTAAGCCATATCTGACATCGCAGATTCAAAGACTTCGCCATTTGGACAGTGTTACGTAATACATGCATACATACATACATACATACATACATACATACATACATACAGGTCCGTAGCCGCAGAAAAAAATACAAACAGGGTCTCACAGACACAGGCCAATTATCACAAAGAAAATAACCACATGATAAATATAAATATACTCTATAAGTCACCAATACATAGTAGAGCCCCCCCCCCCCCATAGTAGGTGTCGAATCCCAATTCATTGATTGTTGACATAATATTAATGTGATCCTTCCTCTTAAAATGCACAACTTCATACGGCAATACCCCAGAGAGACCTTTTGGTACAATGGTAGCTATGTTGACAAAAACTGTCATAGACCCCCATATGCACCACAGGTTCCAAAAATTATCAATTTATGCTAATTTTATAGAAGTTTTACATGAATAAAGCTCAATTGAAAAACTAAAAGCTGTCATTACTCTCTATTTGAACAAATAAGCTGGAAGGTCGTACTAATCCAGGGAGGTCGTTGTACTGGTATTACGACCTGGCAATACTGTGTTCCTATTGGATGGTACTTGGTTACGGGGTAACGTCATGATACGAATACGAATACGAATACTTTATTGATCGGAACACTTTTTACAGAAAGTAGCATGTGATCAATACAATACAATCTAACTATACACTAATGGTTAAGTAAAATAAAATAGTAATGATACTATTATGGTTAGTCAGCCGCCAAGGCTGGCCACCAGGTGGCTCTCGGTTCACAAGGAGAACATGGCTTGTACTTTATTAGTATACTTACTGTGGAATAATGAGCATGATCATCTTTGATTACCAAGATAGATCATCCACCTGGTACATTTTATCTTCTTTATATACTGAACCAAACAAATAACGCAACCCTTAAACTTTTTAACTTAAATATTTATTGTTACTTTCATATCACAGAAACAAATTAGATCCGTATTCTGCAGTCTTTTTGGCATAACATGTGAAAAACAAAAACTTGAAACTGTCAACGAGGGCGCGTCCAGCTGGCAATAAACAGGGCAACATTGATTTGTAAAGTTCACAAATTGGCATGTCCACTAATACTGAGTGTGTGACCACCATCAGCATCTGTAACTGCTATGCAACGTCGGCGCATGGATGACACTAGCCGCTGCACCATCTGCCGGGGCACACAATCCCACTCTTCTTGAAGAGCCTGGCGAAGCTGCTGGCAGTTGGCGGGTGCTGGATCCCGTCTCCGAACACGCTGGTCAAGTTAGTCCCAAAGATGCTCAATGGGATTGATATCAGGTGAGAAGGCTGGCCATGGCAAAACGTTAATTCCCTCTCCTTGCAGAAAATCCATCGTCAGTCTAGCGGCATGGGGCCGAGCATTGTCCTGTTGAAGCAAGTGGAGTTGGTGGTGTCTAATGAAAGGGACAGCAACAGGCTGAAGGATCTCATCCCTGTAACGGGCAGCGTTAAGATTGCCTTCAATGAAGATTAGCTGGGTTTTGGCTGTGAATGAAATTCCACCCCACACCATCACTGATGCACCTCCAAATCGATCTCTGTTTCCAGAACACAGGCATCTGAGTAGCGATCTCCCCTTTGTCGCCAAACACGTGTCCTACCATCTGCATGATACAGGGTGAAGCGGGATTCATTGGTGAATAGCACATCCCTCCACTGTTGATGGTTACAGCGAGTATGGGCAGTAGCCCATTGTCGTCGGGCTTGCCTTCTTGCCTGTGTCAAAATTTGACCCCTGTAAGGACGCCTGGCGTGTAGATGGTGTTCTTGTAGTCTATTACGGACTGTCTGGGCAGATATTCTGTTATTGGTTCTGCCAGGTGTCTGTTGTGCAGTTCTAGTGGCTGGTCGAGTTCTGTTCTGCAGATGTGACACCCTGATGTGTCTGTCTTGTGCAGGTGTGGTTTCTCTTGGTCTCCCAGGACGCTGTCTATAAGCTGTGGCCCCAGTCTCCTGGAATCTTGAAGCAAGTCTGGATATAGTGGATTTGTGGACTTGCAGTCTTCTTGCCACCTCTGCTGCAGATAAACCAGCCTGTAGCATGCCAATTCCTCTCTCCCGATCTACTGTTGATAATCTACCCATAGTTCTTGGAATACTGTGCCAAATGAATCCCATGCTGCCCTTTTATTGTCCGTGAGGGGCTACACCCAACCAGTAAAGGTGCGAATGTTTTAGTCATGTGGGTAACACTGAATCCTGCAGTTGTCCTTGATTCCGCAAAACCACCAACCTTTGAAAGCCTCATATCCTGGCACACAGTTACGCTTGGGCTGATTTTAATGTGGCCTTTTCCTGTCTCAGAATCAAAGACTTGGCAACCTTAATTTCAGGTGTCAGAGACTTGCGTAAAATAGCCTGCTGTAGTCACTCTTGATTCATAACAATGACCCCATGGCAAGGTCAGGGTACTCGACCTTGAGGTCACACTACTTGGTGCATTATTTTGGACTGATTTAACAATGGTTCGTATATTTCTGAACTTTAAATACAGTTCCAATGTGAAAATAAACCCAAATGAAAAAGTTGCGTTATTTGTTTGGTTCAGTATATAAGAACAAGTTCAGTTTGTTTGATATGCAACAGTATGATGTCATGTTTTATGTCTAAGAATATTGAATAATTTGTTAAAGCAATCAGTACTGCCCTAAAGGGAGGCTAAGGATATACGTTGTTGCTATGCATGCTCTGTTATGACAGGTGGACTCTGTAGCAAGCACAAGATATATATTTATGTATATAGCTGAATAAATTCTCTAAATGTCAACTGGTATTCATAAAAAAATCACCTGTGTTGAAAAGCCACCCATTGGCCACAGAAGACAGGTAAAACTATAATATAATATACACACACTATCTACTATACAAGACCTGCCTGTCTTGTCCAGTTCCAACTCTTTTTTTTTTTTTTTTTTTTAATAATCTTTTATTGAGCCAACACATACATATATTCATTTGTTTGCAAGAGTACCATAACAGAGGTATACATCAATGATCATAATTATTCAGTATTTCTTGAAAAACACAGCTTTATATTATATAACTTAATCAATGATCAAACTTTCTAATGGTAGCAACTCCCATTTCTTTTCATGTTTCACCAGCTTGTTATTTTTCTTAGCTATATAGTGTTCAGTTTCAATATTAAGATGCAATAAGTGTAAATAACCTTTCAAGTTAGGGTGCCTTTTTTCAATTTTACTTCTCCAGATGTAACTTTTTGCCACGCAAAAAATCATATTTTGGTAAGCTGAACCTGGGTTGTCTATACCCAACATAATTTCTTCACAGCTAAACTGGTAAATTCCGGTATTTTGTGTAAGCCACGATTTCAATTGTCTCATGAATCTTTGGACTATAATACAATCCCAAAAAATATGAAAAAAGGACTCTTTTTCTATTCCACAGAAAGTACAAGTGTCTGAATTTACTATTCCTATTTTATACAGGAAAACATTCGTTCTAAAACAACGGTGTAAAAAACGAAATAGAAATGCTCTCCAACTCTTGTTACTTTACCTGTTATGGGAGATCATAGTTTTGAGATACACTGGCCCCTCTTTTGAGAGATCACCCCTTGTGTAAGTCAAAATATAGTCTCTCAAAGCAGGAGGGCTAACATGGAAAAGATAGCACAATCTTACTTTCTAATTGGGCACTAATTCTTAATTTTGTAAAAAAAAAAAAAAAAATTGTCTTGTCAATAGGTGTGCCAATAATGTAATTTTCCATGCCATTTTTTTTTTCTTTTTTTTTTTTGAATTGCAAATATGTTTTCAATTTATTCCCTGAAGCACTTCCCTTACGTATTTGGGTCAGCCATTGACTCTCATATTTTTGATACATGAGGTTGCGCAATAATTTGCACATGCGCTTTATATTTTTAGTACACTGATTATACCAAGTTTCAGATAATTCAAATTCAAAGAGCAGTAATTTAATGGAAGAGATCCAGCCTCTTGAGACATTTTGTAGCTGATCAAAGCTGTCCATGCAGCTTATTCTTACAAGTTCTTCAGGGTCATAAGTACAAATCCTCACCCAGTTGTTAAAATAATGTGAAATGATCTCCAGTAACAGTGGGTATCTACCCAACTCGCCTTTAGATGCCAAGTTAGAGGCCTTCTTGTGTACAACTAGGATAAATTTACATAATTTGTTGTTCAGTTTTTCAAACGGGGCATTTTCACACAATGACAAAAAGTTGTCTTTGTTTAAACCTTGAAGAGTAGCACCATGAACTTCACTACCATATCGCAGTATCGGTAGGTCCAGAGAGTCAAACAGGCTCAGGCCAGTCAAAACATTATCCCTAATGTTAAACTGCCTCAATTTATAGAAGGCTCTTTGTGCTTTATCAGTGAGATTTTCAATGGCTTTTTTCATACTGCCAGATGCCGTAAAAATCAGACCCAGGTAACAGTAATCCATGATAGAAAAGGACATTCCAAATTTCCAGGAAGTCCCGCCACCTATTGGCCAACCTGACGAATTTATGACGGACTCGCTGCAAATCAAGGAAAACCATTGTTGGAACTAGTGTGAAATGTGACAGAAATATGATTGATGGAAATAGCTGAATATCTGACATCTCACATGCCTTGACGTTCAGCAATCGCATGGGACCCAAGTGACCTAGAGAATCAGATCCGTACCGGTAACCCAGATACATACTCATGAGTCATATCTAGTTTCACAGTTTAACTCTTTCAGTGCCAATCACGACTAAAGCCAATCTACTTATGTCACACTAGTATGAATTATCATTAGCATTTTCATTCAAGTACCAATAAGCCTATAGTTCGTGAGAGAATATCCCAGGTCAGCAGCTTTCCTCGGCGCCCATTGGGCGAAATGCACCCAATATGCGTGCCGAGAAAAGCTGTTGACTCAGTCCAAAATTTGGCACTTAAAGAGTTAAAAGTTCTTCAGTTGTCATCGCGTGAAAACCAATTTCACATGACCCTGTGACCTTGACAATTACATCATCGCCCAGATACAATCCCAGGCTAGAGGTCACTCAAACACATAATCTCAGCAGTTTTGTAAACTTCAGTAAACACCCGCGGGCACCGATTTCACGTGACCATCTGACCTAGAGAATTCGATCATTTTAATACCTCCCAGATATAGTCCCATCCTAGGTCTCACCCAGATACATAATCTTACCCAGTTTAACCAACTTTTGTGAAGTTCTTCTGCAGTTATCACATGAAAACTGATTTCGTGTCACTGTGGCCCTGAAAAGTTAATTATCGCCCATATGTAATCTAAAGCTAGATTTCACCTATAAATAATCCCTGCAATTTGTGGCCAAAGTTTTTCAATTGTATCGCATATAAATTGATTTAACACAAGTGGTTCGGTGACCTTCAGCATCAGCTCACGGTCATCCAAATACAATCTTATGTCAGGTTTCACCTATATGTGCATATTCACACAAGTTTCATGAGGTTTTGAGTTGACTTGTTGCACTGAAACCAACAAGAGGCCCATGGGCCTAGTGCTCTGCGGCCACGAATCAGATGAAAGAGAAATGAATACAGCAATCAAAAAATCAAGAAAACATTTTGAAACAACAAAGCACAAATTTATTAGAGAAGTACTACAGTGAGATACCAGAACATCAACTTGTAAGAGTTCATTGTGATACTGCATTTGTAGCATATATATTATTGTTCAAAAATTTGATGAGTGACTGCATGGTCTAGTTGTGTGTTCTTGTTTCAAAGATATGGTCTTCATTTCTGTTAGGTAGCAAATAATGTCTCTTGGTGGTGCATGCAGGTGGGAGTCTTCTAAGCTTGTGAAAATGGGTCAAAATCACCCATATTATATAACATTGTAGCCCTTTCCATGAAGTATATTGGCCATCAATTTCATAATGCCAGCTCCATTAGTTTTTGAGATATTGAATGTAATGTGTTTCAATACATTTTGGCTCATGTTTCCCATAATACCATAGGTGGCGCCACATATATCACACATGTTCAAGAATTTCCTGTTCAGTAACATTCCCACCAGGTTTCATGAGGATCCATCAAAAGTTAAACACACCAGAGTGTTCACAAATTTTTCATATTTTGACCTATATCTTATGTAATAATGTAAGTCATGACCTTATTATCTAACTCAACCTAGATTTTCATATATATTATATGTCCTGAAAGCTATATTGGGCCGCCATAAAGAATTTTAAAGTTATCATGCTCACAACCCTTAAGGTTCCAGATGTCTATCATATGGAAGGACGAACAGACATGGACAAGCTCTTGGTGGCGCAACATGTCTTTACCGTTACATGGCTTTATACATGTAGTTCTACAATATACCTGTAATGTTACATGCATACTCGTTATGATAGGGTTAATTTTGTTTAAGATTGAAAATTCTGGCTGATACACCTGGCATGGTGAATGAGGGTAAGCATAAGACCGCCGCAGTTACAACTCAAAAGCTGAAATTCAGAATGCTTGCTTTTGGATAAACTTCAAACTAGCATTGCATCGAATGATTCATAGGTTTTGTAGGACTGTTCTTTGGCGTGCTAAAAGTGTTTTGAATAGTGTACACAAAGCTATTGTAACTCATTATGCATCTGTACCAGTCAGCAAAGTCTGTCGTGTTTTGTGGTTTAACTACCAAATTTACATTATAAAGTCCTTGCAGTATATTTGGTATTTGATTTGAGTGGGGGGTTTTTTTTGTTTTTGTTTTTTTTTTTTTTTTTTTTTTTTTTTTTTGTGAAAGAACATAATTCAGTTGTGACGACTTTGATAGGCAACAAAGTATAGTCATAGCCAACAGGAAGGTGTTTTGTTAGGGACTATTACCTACAGAGATGGGGTTGTATACAGGTATAGCCTACCCTCATCCATAATCAGTTAAGGAGGCTATTTAAAGCTTTCATCTTAAAGTATTCTTGCATTGTATATTTATGTGTTTGGTGTTCAGTTTAAAAGGATAATGTGATTGAGTTGGCACTTAATTGTGGTGGTGCATTTTTTGTTTTGTTCTGTTTTTGTTTTTGTTCGTTTTTTTTGGGGGGGTTAAATCAATATTTCAGATATAGTCTAATTTATGGTGTAAATCATTGACAATAATACTGCTTCCGGTGGTCATTATTTTGACACCAAACATCGACTTTTCATTGAAATGTAGAAACTATGACATAGTTTGACTTTGGTGGACAACAAATTGTAAAGTTGTGATCATTTTTAAATTGATATATTATTGGGATAAGGAAGAATAAAAGTAAATAACTGCTTACCTGAGCACTTATCACAGGAACAGGATAGATCTGGTTAAGCTGCTAAGTCGGAAACAGATGAGTGGGGACGATTTGGCAACTGTAGTACACAATCCATTAATCACCAGGAATTATTGATGACCTGCCAGGCCAACCAGCAGAAAAGTGAACTACATATACATTTGGTTTGCTAACTTCTAGTGTTAGGCTAAGTTAAGATTCTTTTCTGATTCCCCCATGGACACGGATTCTGATGGCATAGACATTAACACTTAACTCTTCAGTTCAGCAAGTATGTATTTTGATCCCTTTGTCCTGCTCTTATGTTGGTACATGACCCTCACTTCTGGTGGCAAAATTATCATAGTAATACAAGCCACCAGAAGGAAGTGAAACAGGAGACAGAACAGCAACCATATTGTTTTTGGGGTATAAAACCATGGAAATTGTGTGTACATAAGTGTGTTATATGGGAACTGATACAGTATGTGCAAAGTATGCGAGTGTGTTGCATCATACTGGGGTATATAAGGCCGTGCCCACTTTCTCTGCCAATATTTGCTCAATGACAAATGGACCTTAAAAATGTGAAATGGAAAGATATTTGACAACCCAGCCGAACTGAGAACAGACCATGGTCACAACTAAGGGAACATATAAAAAAGGCATTTTTGTCTGCAAACGAAGATGAAAGACTCAAAAGTGAATTGGAAAAGATGGCACACATCTTATGAAAACCTTGGAACTTTTAATTGAATGTTTGTGGAGCAGTAATGAAAGGGTACCATGGAGTCAGAGGTCCAGATGCTGAAAGAACAATTATAAGGGCTTATACTTGAGGTCCATACAGTACTGAGTCAGCAAAAAGGCTAACAGTGGAGTGTGTACCTGCCACTCCTAGCAAAGCAATTACAGAAAAACATGAAGCAGGAATGGAAATGTACTGAGGATTAGAGAAAAATCCACAGAAGATGAGCCAATGGAAGTAGGTCAAGTGAAGTCAACTGACCTGGATAAAATGTTTAAAGTCATGGAGACCTGTGCCAAAGCACAAAATAGACTTTCCAGCCATATTGCCAAGTTGGAGACCAAGCAGAGAGCCATACCAAGAGGGAGGAAAGCTACTGACCATAGTCATAAAAAATGCTACCACTGCTCAAACTAGGTCACAAAATGGCAGACTGTAACAAGATGAAAGCTGGGACTGAATCCAAAGCCACACAAAATGGGTCAGCTCATTTCAAGTAAATGCTACAAGAGGCTGTAATATAGGCTGGGGAGCCTGTCCGCCAATTGTGTTTACAAATAAATTATATTTAAACCATAGTAAATATTACAAGATGTTCCGCAGATCATGCCTTATGTTGGCATTGACATGGAATGGACTGAGCTGCAATGCAGTTGACGATACTGCAGCCTTTGTGATGCTCTATATATTTGATAAACCGTGTCAAACTACTGGCCTATTGACACTTTTGGAATCAGCTTGCTTTGTGTACAGTGTATCAGGATAGAAATTTGATGTGTTTTGAAGGACACAAATGAAGATAGACAATGGTTTACAATCAGAAGTATTAATTTTGATTGGGATAAAATTTGAAATGATCCTTGGACGTGACACACTGGATCAAGGACAGGGGGTTATTGATTACCCCAAGAAAACTTTGAAATGGTTCAACAGAGATTGGCCACTTAAACACTGCAGATTGAAGCTTATTTGGCCATGCTTACCAAGGCTGAAATAAAGAAGATACCAAAGACTGTCAGACATTAACTGATTGATCAAGTACTTGAAGACTATGGAAATGTGTTCAGCGAGAAAGATTAGCCACATGTACTATGTGATACGGGCCCAATGGTGATTGACACCAAATGACATCCACCAATCAGACAAAGCACCTACAATAGAGCCATGGCCAAAGGCAAAATAATAGAAATAGTGGACAAGATGCTAACAAACGATGTAATTTGACCCAGTTTCAGTCCATGGGCATTGCCAGTGACTTAAGTAACCAAGCTTGATGGTTGAATACGATTCTGTGTGGACTATAGACAATTTAATGATGTCACAAAGAAGGACCGTTACCCTCTGCCTCTGATCCAGGATATCTTTGATCAAGTAGGTGGCACCGGTGTGCACACAACTCTAGACTTTAGGCAGTTTATTTGCAAATTCATGTTGCAGAAAAATTGTTTCTGAAAACTGCCTTTATTTGTGATAAGGATTTGTGTGAATTTAATCACATGCGCTTTGGACTGACAAACCCACCGAGTCAATTTCCATATAATGTACCTAAAAATTCATATATAACAATTTAACATTCACTAAAGTCATCTTCTATTTACACAGGACTATAATGAGAGGGGGCCTGAGGGTGCAGTTATAGTAGCATGCAAAGAGAGTCACCTTTCTGAAAAGACTGGAGTTGACCACTGGGGGCATCTGGTGGCCACAATTGGTATTATAGTTTGGAACCTTTTGGAGCTACTCTCAACATACAAAATGGAGATCATGCAGTTAAGTCGATAGGGCCAGTTTCCTCTTTGTGAGACAATTATTGACAAAAGATATGGAAAGTTGGGCAATTTCAGTGTCCCCATCATGGTACGACATTAAAAATCTAAATTTATACAATGGGCTTAAGGTGTGAAAGAAAGTAAACAGAAGTTTGAAATATAAATTTTCCCATTCTGAAAAGTAGAATGGGCAGTCTAGCATGAAGTGCTGTTCATCTTCAACTGCACCTATGTTGCAAAGTTTGTATATTCTGAAGTTGACAGGGGTTTTCAAGACCTTGTGTCTGCTTACCTCAATGTGCAAGTGCAAGTAGTGAGTCCTGATGCACAGTTTGCAAAATTGCCTGTGTTCGCTGAAGTTTTTAGAAGACAACAAGTACATTTCAACCCAAAAATTGCTTTTGCATAGTTCATAGCTACCCAATTTTCCCTGTAGGTCTGATCTTTGGACATAGGAAGACCATTTTACAATAAATGTACCTTTGAAGAAGTGGGATAAATTGGAAATAAATTTATTCATATTTGAGCACCCTTGATTGTCCCAAATGTGGGTAAAACCCGATTAGATCCATAAGGTTTTAGTTTGGTTTGCCCAAGAGCCAGGTTACACATGAGATTCTAAGTAGGCTAATTTTACTAACTGTATATTATCACGTAGGCAATGTTTAAACCAGAATTTTGCAGCAAGGGGGAGCAAAGTAACTTACAGAGGAAAACATCCCAGCACCCCTCTTAAAGTTGCACAGGTGGCTTTACTGTTAACCCCCACTAAAAACATATTGAAATTTATGAGAATCTTTTCTGTGGAAAATTAATTACCCACAGACATAAAGTTGTGAGTATTGTGGGTTATAATGAGACAGGGTGCCCAGATTTCTGCACAATAGTCAAGGATAGGGAACATAATGCATGAAATAGTTAAAAAGCAGCCTTAATATTTTCCCTGATATTTAGCTGTTTTAGCTTAAATAGAGTTGTGTTAGCCTAGTGGCAAAGCCTATCACAGGCTGCTGTTAAACTACCATTTATGAATATTATACCAAAATAGTAATAGTTTCTAATAGTTTCAGTCATGGAACCAGCATAGAAGAAATGAAACTTGCAAAATGACCATCCATTCATATAGAAGATTAGTATTTTGGGAGGGGTTTTTTTTCATTTTTACAGACAAATTCCATTCCTTGCAATAAGCTTCTAGCTTATTAAGAGATGTTTGTAAACCCTGTTGGCTCTGGGACATTATTACTAAATAATCTGTGTAAAGCAGGCAACTAAGGTTTGCGTCATGCGAGGATACAGGGTGACAATCTTCCATGAAAATGTCAGGCAGGTCACATAGGAACAGCTTCAAGAGTGTAGGACTTAGGGTGCAACATTGTTTCACACCAATTGTCGAGCTAAAAGTTTCACTAATGTTTAAATTAATTTTGACTCATATTTTACATCAGCATACATAGATTCCAGTACAGCCAGGAATCGTGCTCCAATACCAGCTTCCAGAAGTTTAAAGAGCAAAGCCTGCCTGTTAACAGAATCAAAGGCTGCTTTAAAATCAACAAACCAAAAAACTTGTCAACAGTGATTTTCAGAGTCCAGACATATTTAACAGATCTTGCTCCCTGCTTAAAACGGATTTGACACTTAGGTATCAATTTATGGTCCTCAGCGAATTTAGAGAGTCTGTTGTGTAAGACATTACAAAATAGTTTGCTTAAATTGTTGCCGCCTGCAATACATCGGTAATTTAAAGGGCAAGATGGGTCCCCCTTTTTCTGGAGAGGACCTCAGAATTTTTCTCTGCCTGGAACATAGCTAAGTGCCTTCTGAGAGGACATGGTTGAATAGCCTATAAAGAGCTGGCACAATAGCTTTTTTCCCAGCTTTAAGCATTTCATTCAGGATTAAATCAGGCCAACTCGCTTTGCCATTTTCAGCCTGTGTAATGGCCATGTCTATTTCAGCTTTCGATATAGAAAAATTGAGCTCATTGAAGATTCATCTTACCTGTTGGTTACATAATTGATCATACAGAGGAGAGCTTCATTAGTATAAATAATAGGCAGGTTTATGAGATCATTCAAATAATGCACGCAGTCTGACAATGAATGGGGTTTGACTTAGCAGACTTATCCATGCCTTTAAGTTCATCTTAAACCTCCCAGAATTTTGAGGGTTTGTTTTCTATAACAGTTTCTAATTCATTTAGAATGAAGGTATATAACTGTTCTTTTCCTTAATTTGAAGACTTTTGTAAGATGTATGCATTACTAAGAACTTTCTTTGCAAGGTTACATTAAAGGGTCACGATGCAGAGTCCAACCTACCTTTCTTAGGAGATTGTGGAGCTTATTACAGTCTATATCAAACTATTTTTGTGTTTCCCATTTGGGTATTTGTGTTTTACTTGTGCAAGTTTTGCTACTCTTAAGAAGATGTTTTGTAGTTGAGAACATCTTGGTCTTATGCACCTGCACACTCAAGGGAATTTTCAACAGAACAGTGTAGTCATTTCATAATACTTTTGTTGGTTAATGCCTGGGAAAAGCGAATGGAGTAACCCTCAGACCATATCCTTCGGGGGAGGGTCAGGGCCATGAAGGAACATAGTGTAACCAATTACACATGACAGCATACAATGCATTGATAATTCATTAGACTCATGGATGAAGAAACATTCAAATGTATTTAAAATATTGGCAGAGGCAAAAAATAATCAATGACATTAGGTTGCTCAGAATGGCTATAGCAAGTGCAGCTACCATAAAAAAGTTGTACCATTTATAATTCTCAGCCTGTTGCTATACATAGTGATAACAGACTTTTGCCATGATGGTGCACAGGTTTACTGTCCTAGTTGCTTAGAGTAGGCGGAGTATTGCTGATGTAGGCATACAACTCATTAGTGATATGATTGTCATCATTGAGGCAAAAGTCTGGTTCGGAATGTGTTCTGGCATTAAATTCTCCTACCACAAGACATTAACCAACGGTTGAATATTTGGCAATATCAGTCTCCAACAATTCAAAAATGTTCTCACTTTGACTATAAAAATGTGCGCTTAGTGGGTTAATATATGTAATGGCTAAATATAAATCCTTACCAAGGCTAAAAGATGTTTTACACAGCTTCATCCAGAGTATTTAATTGCTGGTGACAAGCACTGGTTTGACACCCTGAAGGATGAAATTCTTTATGCAAACTGAATACCTCCATAACACTTTAAAGCCATTTTGACCCTAAGCTTTTGGGGTACATAATAGTCTAGGAGTGACAATATATCATCCGGACCACAGTGGGTCTCAACTAAGCATACAATATCAAAGGGTGCTAATTCAGCTTGGAAAGCTGGGTTGTCAAGCTTACATATTCTGTCGCCATCAATTCTGGACAAAAGGCCATCAATATTCTTGTAGGCCGCAAGCAGGCCATGGCTACTGTGGGTTTTCTTTATATAAGAATGGAGTAGGACCAGGGATCTGAGCTTAGAAATAAATCTACACTTAATCTATATATATGATGAACTAAAACAAGACACATCAGATGTGAGATTTTCCTATGAGATCACAAACATAAGGTGGTCTAATCTTAATTACCTTACGAGATCAGAAACGTGAAGTAATCTAAGTTATCTTTGCATGTTAAAAACTGTAGCAAAATCAGACTGACCATAATATAATAATCATAATAATAAAGAGAAATATGGGTATAGTTATGGTAGCTTTAATTTTTTAATGAAAAGGTAGATCAAGTATCAGTTTTGCACCATTAACTTTGAAGTATGTACTTTGCACATATGTACAATTTAAGTTGATCTCTAGAAGACCAGGACAGTGCACTCTGGGACTTAAGTTGGAACTTCAGTATAAAGTATAATAATGTTCTTCATATTCTTAGTTTTATGAGTGCAACATAAGCTTTGCAGTACCTACTGTGTACATATGAGGTAATGTCAATTGTTACTCTCTAGAGACTAACACAGGACACACTTGAAAACTCAAATTCTTAAGTATTCTTAAGCGTTCTTTCTAGAGTCAAGTTACTAATAGCATATAGCACCATTACAAAAAAAAACTAGCATATACAGAACTTTCGAAACCTCTGGCGCCGCCAGTGGCAGAGCGCAAACTTCAATGAGGGGCAAGGGTGGTCTATAGTGTTGGCTGATTGCATGGCCAGCAATGCTGAACGCGCTCATCAATGTGGAGTTAAGCCAATTGACTTATGTGGTAAAATGGAAACTATTCCTATCATTTTTGTGGTTATGCACCTCTTGTAAGTTTACCTTAATGTCTGTAATTTTTAGAACATGTAAAGTCAACTAGATATGGAATTTTGAGGTAAACTTCCGCGTGCATTCCTGTGGGATGTTTGTTTATAAGAGGTTATAACAAGCCACAAATGCCCACATTTCACTACTTTATTTTGGCCCGTGTTTGGGATAGCATGTCTGCTAACTTTCTGAATCCAATCAACTATTGTATGTTTCCTTCATGGTGTCAGTATTTCCAATAAAACAAGCATCTGCAACGCTGAAAGCTCTAATGTATTTCTGAGATAAAGTTGGAGATGGATTTGCTTGACACGCACAATCAGCTGACAGGTGAGGCCGAAAGGGCCCGCACTAGGTCTTCAGGGATTATTGCATGCAGTGAGGGACAGCACAATGCTTCTTACCTTCACTCCGTAGTTAGATTGGAAATTACTTTTAATATTGACCAATCAAAAAGAATAACAAAAAATACCGAAATGCTAGGTCTGTTGTTCGTCTAGGAAAAGCCATTAAGCGTTGCCATTGTCAAGACCATGCAGTCATTTAGTCATTTATCAATGTAGCCTATAAACACCTATAAAACTAGATGAATAAAACCTCATAAATGCAAGCGCTGTTCTTGCAATTTTGCTCAGGAGTACCCAGGTTTCGTTTTATCTGACCTTCAGAATTAAGATGCAACTGCAACTAATTAATTCTTTCACCTTGAATTTAATCATACACTCGATCATTCCAAACTCCAGAACAGGCTACAGCTGCAATGTGTTGTACCACAACATGGCCAGCTCATCTAACAATTAACGCCTTTCCCAAAATGCACCAAATTACTACTAATTGCACTTTATTTCAGACAATATAAGTCCATAGATATAATCGATTGATATTCATGGTCATTCTATTCAAACAAAAGGTAGTATATGCCATATTTGTAGTTGTTTCAACATCTTTTTCTGCATCTTCATTCATGGGTTACCGGCATAGACTTGTATAGGACTTTTGTGCGAGCGTGAGGGCGCCACCCCCATTCATTTGGTACGACAGTGTGACCGACAGGTGGTGCTATGTTTCAAAAGTTGTCTATAGCACCTGTTAGACAAAAAAAACTACATTCCATCATGCGGTGCCGAATTAGAATTTAGGCAAAAACACCAAGGTAGCTCTTTAGCAGTCGTTCTAGGTCGGACAGAAAGTGGATTTTGTCTTTATACCCTTGTGGGCATGGGGGTTGGCCGGGAAATTGATTGTCCTCATGCCCTCCGTCATAGGGACAGGACAGAGGTACACTGAAATTTTGGTACCGATAAGCCAGGAGCAGGGATTCATGAATGTTTCTTGTTGTTGCATCATACTGGGGGCTACCAGTATGTCCTATAAGTGCGGCTTGTTGCCAAAATAAGCCCATGTCTTATCCCCAGATTAAATTACAAGCTCTACGCAGATGGTGGAAATATTAAAAGAGATCTGGTAAGAACACTAGCCCTACCCAGTCACAATTTAGAAAAATTTCGAATCCCTAAATTGGAGTCAATTCTCCGTTTATAAAAGAATGATACCACCCTTGTCCCTTACATCATGACTAGAGGGACCCGCATTGTCCTTCTGCAGAAATCATGGCAGACACATCGTTTTGTGTAAATAAAAGAAAAAAATTAAAACCATAATCTGTCTCTCCAGTGCTACTGTTTTTCACATTTACACACAAAATGGTGGTGAATTTGACTGCTCTGATAAAGTGTTATGGTGCAAGCCAAGAGGAGTGTGTATATATTGTGTAAATGGTTGATATATAATATATATATATATATATATATATATATATATATATATATAATGTGTTGGTTTAAGCTTGACAATATTTTATGAAAGATTATATGTGTAAATAATATTATATGAACCTAAGCCACCCAATTTTCCTTATAGTGAAGTTGACACACTTTTTTCACCTGTATGCGATTAAAAGTTAACGAATTAATAGTACTTTATAATGGTTGAGCTACTCTCTCACTGTGCATGGGGAAGGGGTATAACATTACCAATTACATGTTACTTCAGGAACCTGCAGCCTACATTTATCTGCAGTTACTGGCAGTTGTAAAGACTTTCCAAGTTGATGGTGAATATTGGTTATGCTATATCATATATGGTTGCATAGATGATAAGTTAGTAAAATAGTCCCTTATAACGGTTGAGCTTCTCTCTCACTGTGTAGGTAGAAGGAGTATTGCATTAACAATTATATGTAACCTAGGGAATCTGCAGTCTACATTTATCCGCATTTACTGGTAGTATAGACTTTCTAAGTTGATGATAAATATAGGTTTAGTTAAGTCATATATGGTTACATATAGGTCTTTAACTTAGGAAGTGGGCGAGTGTAATGTTTTTACTTTTTTTTACTTTGAAATTATTTTTGAAAACTGGTAGAGTTAATATTATTGGGACAAGAAAGAGTTTTAAATGTATAATTACTTGTTTCAACACTAATCACAGCAACGAGTTGTATCTGGTTAAGCTGCTGAGTCAAAAACAGCTTGTAAAGTTTTCACTTCTACTTATTTTGAAATTGACATTAAAAAAAGCTGGAAGAGTTAATATTATTGGGACAAGAAAAAGCTAAAGTGTATTATTCTTTACCTCTGCACTTATCACAGCAATGGAATGGATCTGATTAAGCTGCTGAGTTGGATTCAGCTAAGTGGGGAGGATTTGACAACCATAGTACGCAACCCATTAATCATAAGGAATGATTAATGACCTGATCAGCCAGCCAGCAGAAATGTGAAGTGCGTATACATTTGGTTTGCTAACTTCCAGACAATTTTAGGGCTAAATTAAGATTTTTTTGGGACTTTTTACTGTGTAGGGACTCTGACGGTATATATATTAACACTTAAGTCTCCAGTTCAGCAAGTATCTATTTTGATCTCTCTATCCTACTCTAATGTTGGTAATTAATCTACACTTCCAGTAGCAAAATTAAAGTAGTAATACAAATCTGGAGCTGAAACAGGAAGCAGAAAAGAACCATATTATTTTTGTGTATGGAACCGTGGAAATTGTGTGTACATGAGCATTTTATGGGAACATACAGTTTGTGCAAAGTATCTCAATGCATTGCATCCTACTGGGGTATATAAAGGTGAGCCTACTTGCTCTGCCAAGATTTGTAGAATTACAACTTTTCTGTACACATTGGAAAATATAGAGCATCAACTTGGACCCTGCCTCTTCAATTATCACATGCATGAAGAGTTAACTAACCAGTAGGATGGGAGCCTCAGATGCCAAACGCTGAGCAAAACCCAGAGGATGGAAAAACATTTTTCTACAACTTTATGTAAAGTTGGCTGCCATCTTCTGTTACCTTCACCTATGTATATATTGTCAGATGCATGAACTTGCTTTACAAGCCTGTTAAGCACAGCCATCACTCTACAATATGTGACAAAAAGGTCATGAACCATTTAATTTGAAGAAATCATTAGATTTTCATCAACAAGAAGAATGCATTATACAATTAATTTTGCCCTATGCCATTCCATCTAAAGACAATTGTCCACAAATGATTGATAATTGTGCTTTATAGACAACACCGTTTCTGTGTCAAGCTAGAAAAATTTTAATTTGTTTGACACTTTGTCCCTATAACTGATATTTAAGTCATGTCACATTCTTGTCGATTGATATTCTATGATTCTATCAATACATACAGTTGCTGATATATTACCAACTGGTATCATTATACCTATACTTACAAAATCATTGCCTGATTTTTATGATATCTAGATATTATAGACCCATAACTCTTAGTTCCTCACATGCCAATAATTCTGACGTTAACTGCTGCTAAAGCCAATTAATAGCTTCTGGAGAGGAGTTAGTACTTCTTTTGCAGCGTGTCTCAAAGTTCAATACTGGTGGATCTCCTGTCTATTTTTGCACTTTAGTGTTGTTTGCCTTCATATTGTAAAGTTTTTACTTCATGTGGTCATTTGTTATTTTATATTTCGCAAAATTAATCAACTTTCAATAATATTGCGAAATATTTTTTAGTTCCTGACTCACTGGAAATACCAGACATGTTATGAAAAGTTACAGGATATTGATCAAGAAGCATCAAGAACATGACCTATAATATATATATATATATATATATATATATATATAAATTAATTGGCAGATTTAATTGGTAAACAAGTCCAGGATGTAAAGTACAGAGCATAGACATGTGCAGAATTTAATTATATGATTGAAATTGATGGATAGTTAGGTTACTTAGTTAAAAGAAATCTGGTCTTATAACTTGGATTATGTATACTACTCATTACTGTGAATTAATGATAAGAAACGAGTTGTTTTTATCATTTTATGTGGATCCTGTACATATAAAAATGTAAATACAATTTATATTTAAAAGGATGAACTTGTTGAACTTGTAACATCAGTTTCTGTATATCAACAACGAAGGGGAAGTTTTATGCACCTCTTTGCTGATAGAGTGAGCCTGTGTATGGAATGTTTATGACGAAATAAAAGTTATAGAAGGAATTATGACTTATTTGTTTTAGTCCTGAAGCTATATAAGGCCAAAAATGGTAACGTTAGCCCCTCGGTTTTTATTTGTTTTGAAAGTAGTGCCAGCTAGAGGGATGTTTATGGATCATTTATAGGCCTCTTGTACAAACAAATTGTGCTTTCACTAACAAAATACAATACCTTGAATGTAGCACTAAGCTTTGTGATTGGTACCAAATTTTGTTTGTTATTATTTGGGTATAACCTATTGTGTAAACAATAAAAAGAAAGCATGTGACAGAGGTGAAAATTTGGTACCCATATATATATATAACTATGGTAATTTCCAACTATAAAAGAAGTTTGAGGTCAAAGTTCAAAGTTAAAGATCAAATACCGTAGCCTTCAGCTTCGGTTTGGACCCTTTTCAGATTATAGTTTGTGTCACAAAGTATTAACATTTTTATTTCCAACAATCCATAGACACTTGAATAAATAATGTTAGGGTTTGTTGAATGCACTCTTAAGTACACAGCTATAAGTTTGTAAGGTAATTTAGCCCTAGGTTAAGGTTGAAATGTAATTTGGGTGAATCTGGTGAAAATTGTTATGTTGCATTGACCGTCATCTAAGCTAAAATGTTCTGTGATATGTATGTGCATCACTTTTGATTCATACCTATCACTTATGTAGGTTCATGTAGGTAGCATTCCTTTAAAAGTAGAGAAAACAAAATTGCAATGTATATTCATTATATATTTCCCGATGGGACCCACATATAACTGCTGCACAGTTTAACTAACGATGCATATTACAAGCAATTCAGTCTATGTGAACAATGTATTTTCATTACCAGATGGGCAACACTCCTAAGATATCCTCGGGCGGGAAACGAATGAAAATCCTTATCAGATTAATTAGCACAAGTAAACCTTAAACAAAAGAGGAGTGATCTTATGTATACCCGAATTGACTTTTGAAGTACTCCTGGTAAAACTGATGGAATTATTAAAGTGTAACCACCATTGATCAGTACTTCAAAAACTGTTTATTTTTTTTACAAAATAAAATTCATAATCACTCTCTTTTTTACTACTTTTAGCATTGCCATGGGTAATTATAGCCAAACTTTGAATTCCTTCCTGAACCGTCTGATGCATGGATATATCTGAGAGTAGATGAGTGACACTCCAGATATTTTCAGAATGGCATCCCAAGCCAGCCCTGCAGTTTTGAAATAATGAGCTGGATCTGACCGGTATTCCCTCAATGATATGATGTTGAAATTCTTGTACACGTCAAATAACAAAAGGAACTTCTGTCAATAATTATAGATCATGATATTCTCCCAATAATTACAATTCAAACATTGCCCGTACTCTCTGTGCATGAGCATTTGTCCTTTCACTGATACCTTGTCCAGCGAGTTTACTGCAAAATACATCAATGGGAGGGAGGCAGGTCTGTTGAAGAAAAAAAGCCATCAAGTCCATTCCTCATAACAATAGACCCCCTTCCTAGTTAACAGTTCTCGCTGAACATATTTAACATATCAGTCCACGTTTGAAGTCCTTCATACCTCCAGCTATATCTTCCAGACTACGATTTTAAAAGTTTGGTGAATCTATAAACCAAGCATTGCCCAATGAAAAAGAAATGAACATTTCACAACCTTGTACAATGTATTTCATCTAATCCACGTCAATTTTTCCAACAGCTTCCATCCTACATGAACACTATATCCTTCCAAGTTGTGAATCTACACTGGAATACTGTATTTGGAGCAGCAATTGTCTATGTGGTCGTGTGCAGCAGCATCTTCTGATTCGTATTCTCTTTTACCCTAAAACGCAAAGTCCAACATGTCTCTTCTCTTCTTACCTTTGACGTAAGCAGGCCTGTATAAAACAAATGATTTTCTCCACTGCTTCTGCAGTGATTTCAGTAAATTGAAAACTATGGTCATATCTGCCGTTTAGGTAATCTTTAAAATTTTAATTTTTTTTTGTTTCACAATGTTCTTGGCATGATCAGGCACTACGTTTGTGAAGAAGGAGTTGAATTTTGTTTGCAATAGTGATTTTATTATTCACAGTCTTGCCATCTATCATTTAAATAGAATGAAAAGAACTTATTTTTTTGTCTTGTTCAATATTTCACGTATTGTCATCCACGTTTTTCTAATGTTATCTTTGAATTTATTAATAATTAAATAATAAAAATATTTTGGCCCATTGTGTATATTCTTTTAAATATGCCATTATAGGTTGCTGCTAGATTAGTTTTTAGAGATGTGTATTCTTCGGTTGCAGGGTTTGTCATTCTCATTCCTACAAGGCATTTGTTTATCCATACATTTTTTGTGATGGTATCACGTATGATACTATAGTTTACATTGGGGTTTTCGGGTTTTGGGTAGGTTTAATCTCTTGACACAGCTTTTCATTCCAAAGCTTATTTGACAACATATAGAGAGATTAAATTTATATCTACTATACTCCAAAAGGTAAGGATCATGGAAAGTGACCTGAAGATGTGGGCAGTCAACCATAAACAGGATGGGCAGCACTATGTTTAGGTGAATTTACAGCTAAACCAGATCTCTCCTGTAAGTATTGCATTTTGTGTGTAGAAATAGCATTGGAGTGATATTAAAAAAAAGCATGAATGAACTGACACGTAAATCTCCAGCGGCCGTATTCACAAAGAATTTGATCTGATCCTAACTTTAATCCCAAACTTAAAATGAATGTGGTGTGGTCCCTAAACTACTTATTCCTTGGCTCAATGTTTGATCAAAACCTCAAGGACTAGCCAATTCATGCTCTTGGCTACAATATAAACTTAAGGATTGACAAGTTCATTTTATTTAAATCAACTTTAGTTTAATCCAGTATATAATCTTTTGACCCAGGATTAAAAATCTGGATTGAAGCAACATTGATTTAATGAAATGGAAACTTTAATTCCAAAGTTCATATTATAGTGGAGAAAATAGATTTATTAATGCTGCAAGTTTAGATTAAATATTAGGCCACTGAAACAGTAGTTCAAGGCCCAAAGGCACATTTACTTTGATTTTAGGATTAAATTCAGGATCAGATTAAACTCTTTGAATACGGCCCATGGTGTAAATGCAGCATAAGTGGATAAAAATATTGAAATGAAGGTAACTTATTATAGGTTGATAAGTAAGGGGAAATTTTATGCACCTCTTTGCTGATAGAGGGAGTCTGTGTATGGTATGTTTATGACAAAATAGAAAATTCTAGAAGGAACTATGACTAATTTGTTTTGTTAAAGCGTAATTTTGGTGATGTGATGGCATTTTCCATTGTAGTGAATCAGACAAGTGTATATAAGGACACTCCTGTGCCATGACTGACAGAGTCTTTACTCTCGACTTTTAGAGAGTTGACAGAGTTGTAACTTTTAACTTATAAGAATCCGAAGACTGTATAGAGTCATGGAAGAAGATATGCGAGCCTGGCACCATCATTGCTAACACGCCCACATGTGTAAAGACCAGTCTGAAACAGTAAACGCAGTCAGACTGCCAAAAGAGGACCTGGTCCTTTATAGTATGGCATGATAGTTTACTATTCAAAATTTGGGGTATTCTTGTTGTACAGTATTGGATCTTTTCTGTGCAGGTGGCACAAATAAACTAATGCTTTTGTTCGATGGAATTGTGTATGCAGTCTATTTTTAAAGTACGTAATGACACTAAACGGGGTAGTATTTAGTCACATTTCCTTTTTAATATGTATGATCTTTTAGACCAGATAGATAAAAAAAACCAGCGGTATTCGTATTTATGACCTTTTAATAATATCTTTCTGCGCCACATTTTTTAATGAGTCAGCAGCTTCCTTTGTGTGCTTTGGGCGCATTGCGGGCCGAGGAAAGCTGTCCACCTGGACTAATATATTCTACATAACAACCAACATGCTGGTGCTTAAGTGAAAGGTCTTGTAACAAGGACAAAGAAGCACCTTTGTCATAATTTGGAGTAGCTCGACTTAAGTCGCAGTTGAAATTTGAAGTGTTATCTCTTGCACCTGTGTAGATGCCACCTGTACCTGGTGCCACCATTTTTTCTGGCCAGCAAAAGTTCATCGGTATATGCTTACGCTAGACAAAGTATTGGCTGTTCAATTTTGGTATTCAAAAATTTAAATGTATACTTTTTGGTAAACCTCTCCTTGATATGAAACCTACTCTCTGGGACATAATAATATGCAAGCCTCTGAAGATTGCGAAATTCTCGGTATTAAATTTAATACGTCTGGTCGTTGAACTAATCATGGAGGCATTGGATCCTGTTGACGGAATGCTTTTGGTTAAACAGCTGTTGGAATGGCTTATCCTTTGCTTGAGTCGATTGTAAAAGCGCATCTGTGGAATTTGACAGGTGCACCCACCCTCAAGATGATTGGAAAGTTTATACATAAACTGCTCGCATGTAACCGCTCTTACGTCTGCTCAAACATCCATAATAAAAAAAAGCCATGGGTTTCACCAAACGATCCCACTATTCAAATCTTCTGTGTGCCATCAATTATACATATCTTTCAGAAAGTACCGTGTGTATAGATAAAAAAATATTAGTTGAAGCAAGGGCTTCAATTCAGCTTGCAACAGAATGATGAGCACAGAAGGCTTATGAAGGTGAATACAGATGATCATTCTGCACACAGCGCAGATATTATATCTTGCAACTTCTGAAAACAGAAAAAAAGTCCTGTCGATCTTTTGTATCGATTAGATCACGTAATATTTTAATATATAATACAATCACAAACACACATAGGAAATCAAGGGTTTCCCTTTGGATGTCCTGTGTGAAAATGATATTATATATAGTCAAAATTATGTGATCAACATTTCACCAGTTGAGAAACTTATCTGAAAAAGTTCCGTTGCATTGTTTGGTAGGATTATAAAGGATAATGCAACTGTTTGGGACTTACAGCTAACACCTCTGCCAAGTGGAGTCATGCATTCACTCCAGCATCTTTTACACTATGAAAACTATAAAACCAAAGCCAAATGAGTACATGTAAGCAGGTCTGCTAGCCCTTGCTTTCCAAAACGCTGTTGTGTGAGGGAGCCCGTCTGGGCTTGAAACTGGTTTCTCCTGCGTGACGGATCCATCATTCATTTTACATATACATATATCTCAATCACACCTGACTGGTACAACCTATTTTATGAGTCTCTCATTAGACCGGGGAGTCAACTTGAGGCCTCAGTACATCTGATTTCTTGAGTTGACCCAGCCCATCAAGAGAGACCTTACCGTTGTCATATAATCAAAGACTGGCTTTGTAACTTTGTAAGTTTAGTCCTTCGAACATTCCAATGTATTGTTTGGTTTAAAAGGTGCGGTCCCGTGTAATTGTGTTGTAATTTCATTTTGGGCAATATGTAGACCATATATGGTTTATTTGATGTATGTTCCCCTAATTTTTAGTATTAGTAGTAGTAGTAATAACAGTAATAATGGGAATATCATTATTATCATTATCACTGTTCATGCACAGGAAGCAGAATGACTGGATTAACGACTGCCAATGTGTGCTGATATGAGTTCCTATACTGGTGATGTGCAATGGCACAAGACAAGGGATGCTCAGAAATCTGCATGTGCACGTCTCTGATCACACAGAAGAATGCACCCATTGTCCTGTGTCCAGGTTGGGCCAACAAACAGTAAACACAAATCATAAGAAAACTGAAATGTGATAAAGGTACGTAGCACAAACAGATAAACATACCCGCTGGCTTAGACATAATGCATCAGGAGCGACTTTAAACGCCCTTTTATGATGTCAGTTAAATCTGTCCTTAGCTCTGAAAGGAAGCATTCGCCCCGCCGACTATTGTAAGTAACAAGGAAATAATTTTAAAGCAGGGTGCAAATTTGTACATGAATTGCACAGTTAAGGTACCTCCACGAAATTGAAAAGTCGGATTTACTCTGTTCAATTAAGCTTGATTCAGTGTAAACTAGGGGAGATGTTATAAGATGGCAGTTCTCTCTTTAGACTGGCTTTAACTAATTATCATATGTATAAAGGGACAAAAATTCCAGCGCACGACTTGACTACCCTAACCAGATAGTTTGCAGGGAAAATCTAAAATTTGTCCAGTGAAGATTGCAATGTACGTATTTGGAATTCATTGATGTCCCGGTGGTCTATGCCTTCTATCAAAATTTCCACATGCATAAGCCAGCATGTGAAACGCCAGTAAATGATGGGGTAATATGCTTGCGACATATATAGTTCGGTCTGCTGGACATGTATCTAGGTGCTCCTGATACACACCCCTCCCCCTACTCTTCCATAGATGGTTGTACAATGAAACGTAGATTAACCCTTGATACACTTTGAATAGTTTCGCATGTCTGCAAGTGAATGCCTATTTCTCCCGAACAAGACAATAGCTGTTTTTGTAATACTATTACAGACAGGGCAACCATCAGCGAAGATATCAGGGTAGAAGCACTTTATTCACGTTTGTTTTGATTTGATTCTGTGTCTTGTCACATGCTGGTACTGAAATGGCAGATCTTTTAACGAGGAATTTGAACCCAACGTTATTATAATAATTCAGATGAGCACAACCTTTCTTATGCTCAACCATAGAAAAGTTGTCCCCATTAAAACAATCCCATTGCATAACGGACCCATTTCAAAGTCTAGGTTTCGATTTGAAAATACATGCTTCAATATTCATAGTACGCAGATCTTCCCTGGACAAACGGTGCTATGATCCATATTCCGGTCAGATAAGACTAATAGCCTGTTCATACTAATTCGCTAATCGCTTCGAAGTTGGTTAGGAACATGTCTGGGTACTACTAAACCAGGCAGGGACGTATAATGGGTTGCCTGCCAAGGTCAGCTTACAACGGGCTGTTCACATAGCCCTCTGGTTTAACTGATTGTGTTCTAGGCGCCTTTTATCCTACATTGTATTTAATACCCCAATTTTCACAAATCTTGACATACTGCTATTATCCCACAAAATGCCTACAATTTATGAGATTTTACACCTTCCAAGGAATTCAAAACAGTTCAGGTTCAGTTCGGACAACCATTTTGAAGTCAATCAAGGCTGCCAATGAATATTTTGCCAATATTTTTAGAATGTTGACAAACTGAAGTTACCTTTTAGAAGCCGGCATATTAGTTTATGACAACTGGCCATCATATGCATCTGTCACTCAACCTCCAGCTTGTAAAATCTTGTTCAGCGTACAATTAATCTTAATTGTAATCCCACTTAAACCTGCTTCAGTTTTATTTTGTTAAACTTGCTTCATATTGTTATCTTCAGCGACGGTCTTGTGGAGTTACTCTCTGCTGCACATTCAGTAACTAATTGTAATTGTATTAGTCTCCAGAGACTCATTGTATTTACTGGTAGTTTGGTCCTTTAACCATAATCGACCCTTCTTGAATACAGAGTCGTTAGGTCTCTGCTTTGTGGCATAAAGAAGCCATCATTCTGTGTTTGATTCGGTAAGGTCGTCAGATCGCTTACTTAAATTATTAATCGCACTGTTCGATATTGTTTGTTAGTTGCCTATGCACACGTCTGCCTTAATATCATAATTTTTATCGTTACTTTTCATGTCAAAAACAGATCAACGGCGGTGTTAATATTTCTGTTAATACAATCACAGTGAAGAATGCTAGTTGTTTCCAGTGACTCATTTTGATTACACAAATATATATAATTTTTATTTTGATATGTATTATAAACATTTGCCATATGGAACGCGAAACCTGAAACTCGGCGGCAATAATTGACATAATGTCAGCAAGCCTATTCTGCATCAGTGCATGAATACATTTCAATTGAACGTAGCTACGATGCCATATACAACACACGGGAATCTGAATGAGCATCCAGTGTTACGAAATTAACAGGGGTCACGGTCGGCAGCAACTAGGCTGGAACGGCACAAAGTTATGCAATAGGTCTCCTCTTGTTATTGGGATGTCTCGGCTTCTGTAGGCATCTGATGAAATTTCGTCGAAAGTTCCAGCTGAAAAGTAAGTACTTTCTCTCCCAATGTTGATTCTTCGTATAAGTTAGAACACCGATATTTAATGGGTTGTTCGATATTGCACGGACACCACCATCATTATTTTATATGTCCAACAACAGAGCATGTGTGTATTTGTAATTTGAAAGTCAAAATACTATAAGTCAGCTGACATCGTCTGTTTCATAAAGGCGGGAGGGGGGCTATGGGTATCATTTTTTATGTATCCATGATGCAAAGCAAGATGAGAACTGGACACATAAAAGCATCGACAAAGATCCGACTGGCCACCAACAATGTGACTGCCTTTAAAGGGTAAAACCAGCAGGTACTGGACACATATTTGTTACAGGCGTAGCGTTTGCCTGGTGCGCTGGTAACAGCCGGCAAGTCAACAAATTAAATTTGATTTGGAATCGAATTAATATTCGGTTGCGGCGATTTCTGGCCCACGGTATTACTTTTGCGCTATGTATGAAGCGTGTCAGCCGGCAATATTGTGTTGATATCAATCAGATTGACAGGATCAGACACTGACAGCATAGACTTCATGCAACTCCTTGCAAACCTGGGATGCATGGGTAGCGTTAAGGTTTTCAGCCCTTGTTTGTAAATTGGATTAAAAGCTTTCCTCGGTGCGTCTAAACGGTGGAAAACTGTTGAATGGAACCATTTCTGGAACTATTGATCTATAACTAGATATGTTGTTACTTGAAAGAAATGTCTCTTTTACGGTAATTTAAATCCGAAATCTTAATTCAAATTAGAAAAACTTTTCTCATTACTTCGGTGCGGTCAAAGAGGAAACCTATACGGAGCGTCCTTGACCATCTATGAGTGAACTGGGTAAACTATTGGAATTGAGCACATGGTAACTAGAGATAAACTGACAATACATCCCAGCTAGCAATAAAAGTTGGCGCAACATTGGCCAAATGCTGGACCATCATTGCCAACATTGGGCCTATATTTGGCCAACTTGTATTGCTATCTGTGATATCCAAAATGTTTATATGCTCATTTCCAAAATAGTACTGAATAATACATCCTTGTATTTGGTATAATGGTTCGTACCATATGACTGGGAAAAGGATAAATTTGCCGCAGACATAATTTTCATAGCGCAGCACAACATACACATCAGCATGCAGTCTGTGGCTCCGCTTTGCCTGACGCGACAACCCTAGATATTCTCGACTTGCGTATTGGATTACGATCCACTCCACAGAGATACAGTCTTTCTGGCAACAAGCACATTGTTGTTAAATGTATAACATTTTCGAAAATGTAATGGAAAGCCAGTTTAATCAGGCATGTATGGAACTGTGCCCACATGATCTTATCTGTTTATAGGTGTTCGCCTGTTCACGATTTTTTGCAACTTGTAACAGTCTTGGTGGATTTAACCTATCAACCTGTGGTGCACTGTCTACCAGTAGAAATAAGATGCATGAGTATGACACATAGTATTCTGGTTGTCGTAAGTGACCAGAATGATTCATGCTACTCAATAATTGATAGGTCCATTCGCATATTCTCCACTTCCGAACGCATTGAGAATGACAGATGCACGTGTGGCAAGTTCTACTAAATTGTCAGTTGATACCATAGTAATTAAACATGAAAACAATGATGCATGCTATCGTTATGAAAGCTACGCAAAATTAAAATGCATCGGCAACTACCCTTCGGAATGACATGTGAACAGGTAATATTGCGGTTCGTGCAGTTTCGCATATTTGGTTTTTATTAGAGAAACCTGATCTAGAATCATCTTGAAAGTACCGTGACCTCACATGAAAATTTATACCACTTTTGCACCAATGAACATATAGATTCTACTGTGTTAAAGTGGTTCTTTGTTAGCGAGATTTCATACGCACATCAACATATGTATGCGGTCATGTGCAACAACCTTAGGGAATTCAGCCGATTTGTAAGTGCCCCAACAATGTATCTGGAAATATGGTGCATCTTGATTTTACCGCATTATTGGGTGCACGATAAGTGCCAAGACTTATCGAGTGTAGCCTGGAGAAGCACAGCAGAAGTAATACTCGTCTTAATTACTGAACATGGCCTGAGGTAATGGCTATTTCGAACATTGCCTTCTCAGAATATCAAACCTCGCCATCAGCCATATACAACCAAAACTTCGTTGCGAATTGAATAAGAAAAAAACTAAATTCAAAAAAAGCTACCGATACGTTGAAGATGATAACAGACTATGTAGACACCAAATTGATAAGTTTATTTACAAATAATAGTCTGTAATGGGCATTTGTTACCCCTTAGAAGGATCACTCCTTGTTTTGGGGCTGTTTGAAATGTGGTCACAAAAAAGCGGCGACATGGTTCTCTGGTGTTTGTTGGCTTGTAGTATTCCACATGGTGGGCCTGGGCTTTGCTTTGAACTGAATCCCTCCACAGGCAATCCTGGCATAAATTCCAGATTTTGCAAGTGAGAACCAAAACAACAGCCACAAATGCCATATAATTACTCTACCCGATATGTCCCACACCTGCTTTCCAGTTAAGATGAATTTCACAGTGGACCAAAGAGTTCAAAGCTATCGATTTGAGCAAAAATAAATAAATAATTCATTAAATAGCAAACAATAATAGCGGTAAATATGATGTCAAAAAGCAAAGAAATATCAAGTTAAAACTAGTAAAGTACCCATATGGTTTTGAGTCGCGTCAGTAGGAAAGCTTCACATAATGGGGAAAAACTTTAAATAGAAAAACCCTCTAGCACTGTGAATAGCAGAAGATGCATTAAACAATTAAAAAATCAAATGGATAAAGAAGAAAAAATATATTAAATAGTCCATACTATACTTTTGCATGTATACAGTCACCTGGCAGCAATATCAAAAACCAAACACGCCACATGGCTTTGTTTACAAATACAACTAATCATACCCACAGTCGACATGGATCAGCAAATTTTGATCTCATGATAAGTGGCATTAACTAGATCACAGAGTAAAGCTACTTGTTTGATTTGATTTGATTTGACTTTATTTGCTGCTGGTCATGAATTACAACAGACAGTGTATGAAATAAATACAAAAAACAGAGACAATGCAATGCAGCTTTCCTATTGATTACTATGTAAGTCAATGGACATTCTAATGCTAATTCACATTTTTTTACTTCTTCTCCAAAACCGTCATCCAGATTGACTTCAAACGTGGTGGCAATGTACCTTGGGTGGGTCTCTACCAGGTTTGTTCAAATGATCGTAATCCATTGACTTTTGAATTTTTTATGAATTTTTTTGTTCATGGGGGGGGGGAATCTTAAAATACCTTCTTCCCCGAAACCTCTTGGCCAATTATTTTGAAATTGTATAGGAACACTTCTGGGGACACCCAGACCTTAATTTGTTCAACAGGAGGCGATGCGCTTTTTTTTGTGCGTTTTTGCCATTTTCTTCTTCTCTAAAACAATCGCTCAGATTGTGCTGAAACTTGGTGGATATGTTCTTTCTGGAAGGGTCACACAAGTTTGTTCAACAGTTGGCATTGCTGTGGGTCCCTGATTTTTAACGAATTTTTCAATGTGGGTACTTGTTGTTCAGTGCATACATTCGTTTTGTTTATTATGGAAGTCAATGGGAATTGCAATGGTAATTCACATTTTCGACCTCATCTCCAGAACCGTTAGTCAGATTCACTTCAAACCTGGGATGCGTCTTGGGTGGGTCGCTACCTATTTATTCAAATAGTCATGGTCCAGTGATTTTTGGATTTTAATGAATTATTTTGTTCATTTTGGTGGGAAATCCTAAAAAATCTTCTTCTCCGAAACAGCTTGGCCAATTACTTTGAAACTGTATAGGGACACTTCTGGGGACCCCCAGACCTTAATGTCTTCAACAGGTGGCGCTGCGATTTTTTTTTTCAATGATTTTTGTGGGAATTTTCGACCTCATCAAAAAACCGCCAGATTCACTTCAAACTTATTGGGGATGTGTCTCGGGCGGGTTTCTAACAAATTTATTCAAACGGTCATGGTCCAGTGATTTGGGGTTTTGTTTAGGAATTTTTCTTATTGATTTTACATGCCGATTGATTACCATGCAAGTCAATGGGGATTGCAAAGTCATTAGTGTCTGGAATGCGAATTGACAATTTTTTACTTCTTCTGTGAAACCATCAGCTAGATTCACTTCACACTTGGCGGGGTGACCTTGGGTGGGTAACTACCAAGTTTGTTCTAATAGTCACAGTCCAATGATTTTTGGATTTTTAGATTTTTTTTTAATGTTTTTTTTGTACTTTTTTATTCTATTTTTTTCTTTTGTATTTTTTTTTTTTTTTTATTTATTTGTTTAGTTTGGTTTTTTTTTTTTTTTGTTTTTTTTTTTTTTGTATTTTTGGCCAAATCTCCAAAAGTCTTTATCCTTGTATATAGTCAGCCAATTGCTTTGAAATTGCATAAGAACACTTCTGGGTATGAGGGTGATATATGTATAGTAGATGAGTGACCTTGACCTCATTTTCAAGGTCACAGGGCGAGCTGCATGCAATTCACTGTTTCTATGGTAACTTAGGGTAGGACATTCATATTGCAAATGCTAGTTGTCCTTAATAAGGGCCAGACTTGGACAGTAGATAAGGGACCTTGACCTCATTCCCAAGGTCATAGGGCTACTTGCTCAAATTTTACTGCTCACCTGACAAGTCGAGAGCTATTTGAGCTTGGACCTCGATGTTAAACATGATGGTTGTCCTGAGCAAAGGCCAGACTTAGACATAACATGGGTGACTTTAACCTCATTTCCAAGCTCACTGGGACCCAGACACTTACGTGAATTTTACTTTTCACTTTGTAACTTCAGAGCTGTGGAAGGTAGGATTGTGATGTTGAACTTGTTGGTGGTCCTCTATTTAGGAAAGATTGAGACTGTACATTAGTGACCTTGACCTCATTCTCAAGGTCACATGGCCACTAACATGAACTTTACTGGTCGCGTCATTACCTGAGAACTATTTGTGCTGTGACTTTGATCTTGCACATGGGGATGGCCCTCTATGAAAGTTAGATTCAGAATAGGTCAGTGACCTTGACCTCATTTCCAAGGTCATAGGGCAACTAAGTCAGCTGAGCACAGGACTGTCACAGTCCTCCTGTTTTTTGGCGGGAGGGGGGCTGGGTTTTTTTAATTATTTCTTTGGGGGGGGTGAGTTGTTCTTTTGTTTGTTTGTTTTTTTGGTTTTTTGGGTTTTTTTTTTTTTTTTTTTTGTTTGTTTGTTTGTTTGTTTGTTTGTTTTTTGTTTTGTTTTGTCAGTGATTCATTTTTAGCGTCTCCAACTACATACTCTGAAATTCACAGGCAATGTAGGCAGATGAAGGTCTTTCATGCTGCTTTTTAAACCTGTTTTCTATTTTCCTTCCTTGTCTTTCTTTAATCTTCATAAAAAGGTGTTTACTGAATTGGAATTGCAAGTAATCATCGCACATTGTGCAAACTATCGGGACTCACCCTGAAAATGTTGGACAAATTAAGTAAGCGAAGTGAAGCAAGGTAAGAAATAAAATAAAAGTTAACCAATGCACGAGATGAAAGCAAAGTATAGTGAAATGTATTTTGCCGACAAGAGGCAGTTTTAAAGATGGCGAGTATTTCAAATTTGAATTTGAATACGATCTGCGACTAAGACGTTTGATACTGTCTTTCCAGGTCATTGCGGGTGCTTTTCGTAATTTTATGCCTCTGCATTTTGTGGCATCGAAGCGAAAATCTAATTTTCGGTACTTACAATATTCACAAGACAAGCGAAAATATTTGACAAGATCAAATGTGAAAGTACAAAAGGTTGAAAGCTAATATCGACCACGAAACTTGAATGGGGTCTTTTGTAAACGCAGCCAGAGAGCAGCTTGAACACTATGTACATTCCAAGCCCTTCAAACCTGTTTGATATTGATCACCAAAGAACCGGTCCACTATTTTCTCTAAACTCGTTATTTTGCTTTTTGGATTCTATAACGTGTGTCAAATGCCTCGCTGCTCTTAGTAATATGTAGCAGTCCTTTAGAAGAATGTTGATTTATACATACTGATGACGCTCTCCCCTTAAAATGAGGCTTTCATTCTAAGGAAATCTTGAAGCCGATATCTGCAGGTTAAAATCAGAAACATCAGGGATCCTTCTTGAACGTAACTTATATCTCAGTGCCCAAACTGGTCAAGTGATATTAAGCGAGTTTGAATTGATATCAATTAAATAATACAAATTGTCCATGGAACTATGCAGTATTAGAAAAATATGGTTATAAGCAAAGCACATTTGAAAAACTTTGGATAAGTCAAATAAATGTGAGCAAAACGTAACTAATACTAAGTTAGTAAATCATACACTGAGACATGAAAATAACGAGTTTGCTGGCTGTAGTTGTTACAATGTCTTTCTGTACCAGGAAACGTATTGCAAATCGGCTATTTATTTATAAAACCACGTAACAAAAAAAAAATTAAGTATTTATGTTTTCTTCGTGGGCAATGATTGCTGCACGAAGAATAATAACGCAAACGTGGGTAAATAAAACGTTATAATACCATAAAAACGGGTTAACAAAACCATATTTAATTTATGTTTAAAGAGTGTAAGAATTACCGTGATTTTGTTTTAATGATTTGCATTCATCAGCGCACAAATATACGTTAAAAGGTAAGCTTTGATAGGTAGACCAAGGTTATATTTTGATTTTCAAACATGTAGGTTTTCAGACACATTTTGGTGGTGTTGACTGAAGCAGGTAGTCGACAGGTTGGATCAAGTGCTGGAATACAATTTGAAGCAGAGAGTGAAGCTACCGGTTTAACATGCTGAAAGGTAACGCCAAACTAAAAATTGAAAATTATGTTAATTTTGTACGTTTTTCCTACGTTTCGTAGCAAAAATATCGATTATAGTTTGTAAGTTTTTTTTCCCCTTTTTGGCTTTCCTACTACTTTTTGCAGAAATTGATCAATATCATATGTCAAAATCTGGCAGGTTTGTTTATTATTTATTCCCAAATAAATTGAAGACATCTTTCATTTGAAGTGGTGCTCAATTAAGGAAATCTGCCAATGAATCCTGACGGCTGAGGTGGAATACCACAAATTTTTTTTAGCTTGGCATAACTATATCTCCTGGTTGTAAAGGTTGTAATATATTTATTCCCAGAGTAATCAGCAGCATAACAACTATATGCACTCTAACAACTAGGATACGGAACAATAAATTATACCGTGCTGCCTAATCCTTCGCTTATATAGTCTGAGGGCCTCAATATACCCTTTGTAGTAAAATGGGCTAAAAGCCTGTCCCAAGTCTATTATTTTCAAGAATGAAAGGGAACCTCCTGCATTTCATTGGGTGCACCATAATTTGCAACATACAATAAAAGTTATACATTATCTATAATAGTTTTGAAGATTTGGATTAAATTATTGACCACAATTACTATTTATCTTGTGTAGAAAAGGCATAGTTCCATTATGCCAGATTGATATTGTTACATGTACCTCTAATCCTAAATTGACATATAATTCATTAAGTTTTTTATGACATATGTCATTTATCATGTTTATCTTGTATTTAGAATGGCATAGTTCCATTGTGCCAGATTGATATTGATCATAGTATCAAACGGCACAACTTTGGTCTTTCGTTGGATGTGCCGTCGCCCCTATCCTACAGGAAGCAATTGGTATTGCATATTTATGACGCTTTTGCAATTGTAAGACATGTAAAACATATATTATACGCTCCGAATTAGCATGATTAAATTGCTGGAACTCTGATCATGATTTCCTAAGATACCCATTCCTTACAGATATAAAAGCTGCACTTGGGATTGTGGCTCTACATGCGGTACTTTATTTTAAACTTAAAGTTTGCGAATTACACAAATTTGGACAATTCTGAACATTTTTTATGCCCCACACGTGGCGACTAATTTTAAAACTACAACAGCAGTGCCAAATTTCGAATTTTTAACTTTGGTGGTGTCCGAGAAAAGATCCGGAGAGGAAAAAAAAGAGAGAGAAAGACAAAATTTTAGGAAAAACATGATCGTGCTTACAACAGGGCATTTAATGACTTCAAACGAAAGAGGTCTGATCAGTCTTTATAAAATTGATTCATACTGAAGATACAAGACTATGAAAAAACAACAAATTTTATTTTTGAAACTCTAAAATACGAAGAAATTGCAACTTTGAACTTTTGTGGCAGGAAAAAAGACAAATTAAAACTATTCCTCAATTTTTTATCAACCTTTTGTGTTAAAATACAACGAAAATATTTGCTATACTTAAAATAAGTTTAGATATATCCAAACACTTTAAGTATAACTATTTTTCGACATTGTAGTTCTAATTAGTCACTTTACTTTTGTCTTCAGCCATACACTTTAAACGTACTTATTTTCATGCCTATACGTTTTCGTACTTTTGTATTTTAGACACTAACTCAAGTTTTAATTTCACTAATTTACATAGTTCCTATCACAGAAATATTCGATATTATTGCATTTTTTCTTTTTTTTTTTTCATTTTGGCGGTTCTATGCCATCCGCGAAATAAACAAAAAATTCAACATAGCAAAATGTAAATCCTTACAGACTGAGTAAATTTCATAAATATTGCTATTCTTGTACTAATGTGGCTGGTGAAACATTGAATTGAGACCCCTTCTATACACATACTTGAACGGGAATAATTATAATTCATATTTAAACATATGTGACACAATAACTTAAATTTATTTTTGTACTAAACTGTCTTTGACGTTAGCCAAACTGTAAGTGTGATATCCAAGGAGGACGCAACACAAAGTTATTTCAGCGTCGAATACGTTTCATATCAGTTTCTTTCAAATTAAGATGGTTGGCGATTTATTGGAGCCATATCCTTTACAATCAAGATTTTGCTTCCTGTAGTCCTGCCAATTACGATGCAGAGGTTAATATTTATCACAAAATTGAATCATTAGCTTTGGTAAGGTCGCCCCGACTTTCCAGCATGTTCACTTCATAGCTAAGCGATTCTCGTCTTTTTGAGGGGTAGATTTGTGGGTAATTTCGGTGCAACGTGATCGGGAGAGACATCTTCACGAACTGGTTATCTGGAAGCCTGCAGATGGCACGCTTTGGTGCCCCCCAAAAATCTATGCTCCGAACTGATACAAACAATTCAATTTTGAAAATAATAACACGAATTCAACACTGCATTCAAGACCCGTTAGTATTATTTTGTTCTTATATTGCGACAGAGAAATTTGCACGTTGGATTGAGAAACAATTAAACCTTTTGTAATATTATTCACGTGTGTGTTTGGTTTATTTTTGTATCAGTCTCTGCCCAGGGCCCACGCTGCCCGCCATTCTGATACTTTCATTATTGCTCCGTTCATACTTTATTCTCTTTAGAAACAGAACAGATTTTGCTGGTCTATTTTGGAATGCAAATTTTAAAGTGTCCACGTGAAACATAATGATCGCACCATATGGACATTTTACAGGCTTGGTATAATATCCAAACAGTGGCAGGGTTTTGTGCATACAGTCAGTCTGGAGATCAAATGGTCTTCCTCGGTCATTTAGGGGTGCAATTAAACTAAACTTGCAGTATTTCACTGAAATTAGATATTTCCACTAATCAGCTGCTTGCTGGAAGAAAATTTATTTGATTGACACTAATTCTGACTTTTTCTTTACGATGTTGACTCAAGTTGTGCAAGTGTTCACTCGTGGGCTTGGTTGAACGGAAGTCGTCAGTCTGAACACATGTTCATTTCAGGCGGTCAAATATTTGACCAGTCAGCTATTTCCTGGAAATAATATCTCATGGTCACATACACTGGTTAAAGAAATTGTCTCACATATGAATAGAAAAGCTTATAATTTCGTTTTTGCTTTCATATACTCATCATCTTGTTCCTGCACCAATACTCTGATGACATATGGTCAAAATGCACACTGAAACATGCGTATTTGTGTTAGTAACTGCAGCTGTTACCACTTCATTGGAACGGTTCATGCTTAAAACACCTGTCACCTATAGATGGAGAGAGAGATGATAGAAGACCTTGTTTTCTCATTGGCTTTGAGGTCAAGTCAACCAGTTTCCACCGTGCTAATACTTCGTCCCGGTTCCAAAATATTCATGATTGAGACTTTTCTCACAATTTGGTTTCACAGCGTTTTGTCGTCTTTGCAAGTAGCATAAATCTTCAGGTTATAATGGATTATATATCATGTATATTGTTCTGTATAAAATGAAAAAAAATATATGTTCCAAAGTGACATGAAAGTACAAAAAGTATTTGCATTTTCATTCATTGTTATGAACCATTTGCTCATTTTTGGAAATTCTGTGCTGACGTTACACCGGGACTGGACTGTAAGGTCAAGCTGGAATGAGATCTTTAGCTGCTATAATTTTGCCGGACCTAAAATAACCTCTTCGTGGACCATCAGGTTTAACAAACAACTTGTTATCATTTAGGAATGGGTATTGCTTGATGGTTACAAGCCAATTTATTATTTAATATGGTTTTGAAATAACGCACCGCATGACATATGAATTAGCTTTTCCCCTAAAGCAGTTTATTCTCTTATCTGCTCACGAGTGGCCATTCATTGATATGCTGTGTCATGAAAAATGTACGTTATTTTGACACCATACACCATATTATACATTATACATGGATGTAAAAGTATGGCAGGCGGTTGAACATTTAATGCAAATTTGTTGCACCTATAATTGGAATTTTAGATATCTATAATTGAATTTTGAGATATGTATATTTGGAAGTACACATGTCAAAAATTCAATTTTAGATATCTACAGTTTATCTTTCTCAAAATACATTATAGATATCTTAAGTCGTTTAAATATCTAGAATTGAGCTGTAGATTTCCAAAAATTAAATTATAGATATTTATAATTATTTTTATATATCTAAAATTCAACTTTAGATATCTATAAGTCGACCATCTTTGTACATATCTGAAATCGATATTGAGATATATATATTATTAGAATTATAGATATCTATAATTCAAAATTAGATATCTTTAATTCGACATATTTTAGATATCTGAATCAAATTATTTAATATATCTGTAAAAATGATCTATATTTATTTTGTTAGAAAATAATTTGTGCCTCCATACTGCAGCATATTCCTGTAACCTGGTTCCCTGCCTACCTCTCTCTCAATTCTCAATGGCATATGCTAAAATGTTATCGCAAGGGAAAATATCTGTATAATGTAGAACAATATCAGTACACCTAGTTGTGTTGTGTAATATAACAGCACAGAATATAATTTGTAATGAAAATTCCACAGCTTCTTGGAATGTCATGTTGGCTGCAGTGTGTTTGCATGTTCAGGTATGGCTGGCAGTCATGTGATATCTGTAGCATCTATTTGGCTTCAATTTTTAGCACACATTAGCGACTGAAAGTAACAACTAAAATTTGCAGGCACTCCCAAATTGTTCGCACTTTGCTCGAACTCGCACTGGCGCGGCACTCCCGGGCTGCAAGCAGCTGTTTTCTGATCTGCCCGAATTCCCGCCCGTATGCACACGCACACTCACCCGGGAGTTCCGTGTGCTCGCGGGTACTGGTTAACCCACGGGCACACTGGAAAGACCAGCAGGACAAGTATCTCATATACATATATATTTCAGTCTCTAGACTTACTCTTTATCTTCCTGTAAATCTTATCACCACCACGCCTCAAAAAACCACCTCACCAACCTACCCCCCACCCCCCGAAAAAAATTAATAAAAAAAAAAATTAAAAAAAAAAAAATAATAAATAAATAAATAAATAAATAAATAAATAAATAAATAAATAAATAAGTAAGTAAATAAATAAATAAATAAATAAATAGATAGATAAATAAATAAATAAAAACAGTAGCTAACATCTCTCTATAGATGCAAACATGTAGCTATAGGCTTATGTAAATATGTCTTTTTCCGTTTGCCACATAATTATTATTCGTACACATATGTTAGGCCTGCCTGTAACTCAGGGGGAAGTAAATGTCGCTCAAGTTGATTTTATTTTGCTGTACATTCGACAGACGAGAATTATGGTAAATAATGTAACTACATGGCATGATATGGCAATTTAATTGCATTACACTTTTAGGTGTTAGACATTACCTGTTTACATATTGCATGATAGATATCAGTGCATTATATAGTACACGGTATTTATATGAAATTATGGGTTATCTACTCCTTTGTCACCCTGAGTCAGCCCACATGTCTGATAGGATTCATCATATGTTGACATACAAAGAGCACATTTATGTTTTTCTCCAGGTGAACTATTAATGTGAAAACCTCATACCATGGTGAAATTAGGTTGACAGTTTTATGGCAGCCGCTAATAAGCACACATATGCAGATGAGACAGCTTTGCTTAGGGGCTTAAAAGCCACATAGACACAACATTGCATTAGATATTGAGCAGGAAACATTTGTCTTGCATGATTATGTATTACATGGTAAATATTGTTACTACATGGCATGATATGGCAATTTACTTGCATTATACTTTTACGTATTAGACATTGAGGAAGTAACAAAGTTTTTGCCTGTTCATATACTACACGGTAAACATAATGCTTCTTTGCCTCATGGCAAATGTCAGTGTATTATACAACACATGGTAAATAGGAAAGTAAGTTTATGCCTGTTTATATACTATACGGTAGATATCAGTGTATTTTATACAACACATGGTAAATATCAGTACTATTTCTTTTTTAATGAAAAAATGCTTTTCTCCTCTAAGTGAAAACCTCATATCATTGTGAAATTAGGGTGATGTAATCCCTTCTCTATGGTACTACGATTTATGGTCTTTTTTTCTTATTTTTATATGCATGTATATATATCATTATATTCATAATGGTGTGACGGTGCTTAAGAGCCACACGGGCATGATATTCCGTTTACTTGCATTAGATATCGAGAAGGAAACAAACTTTTGACTGTTTATGTATCGTTTGGTAAATATTGTTACTACATGGCAAAACATGGCAATTTACTTGCATTATACTTTACGTATTAGACATTGAACAAGGAACAAAGTTCTTTTACTTGTTCATACACTACACGTGATGTACTCCTTTGTCACCCTGAGTAGGTTTACGTAGAGCATATATATGTTTTTCTCCAGGTGAACCACTCATATGAAATCTTCATATCACGTTGTAATTAGGATGACGTAATCCTTTGTCTATGGTATTATGGTTTACTGACCTTATACTTTTTTCTTTCTTTTTTTAATACAAAAATTATTTACCAAAACTATTTACGATACTGACTGATAGCCTCCTTGATCCTCACTTATAGGCAAGTTGATAATGTTTCTGATGAGGGTGGCTTAAGGGTGAAGTAAATCTTCACCGCAACTAGTATTACTACATTATATTTTAACTGTGCCTTGATATGTGCTCAAATATAATTACATTCTAGCCAAGTGTACAAGCATTATACAGGCATAACGTAAGTCAGAAGTTAGTCAGCAGATCATTTGACCAGCCGTGTCGGACTAAGTATGTTACTGTTGTTTTCCATACGGTGGACATAACACAAAGTTTTGTGCGTGCACTTAAAGCTATTGTATATAAGTGGTTTTTTGGATCACAGAATATAACCCAATTAAATATTTTTAATACAACTCTGCATTACCCTAGAAATTTATAAAATTCGAGTACTTATATTGTGTTCTCTCGTTTCATGTTTCACTCCAAGACGCCTGAGCACAATGTCTTGTTATTTGCTATCTATGATATTACGTCAGATATACTTTTTATCTTTTCGTACCGTGTGGCATTTATTTGCATGCCCCATCTTTACAGAGACATGCAAAATGTATCTCGCTCGCCTTCCGTACAGTCGCCCAATGCAGTGTAACTTTAAAATTTTGCTTGGGCTAAGCCAGACAAGTTACATTTTCCATTCTCAACGCATGTACGGAACTGTAAATTTTTCTATACTGTTCTTTTTTATATTACCAGTAGATGTTTTCTTTTGAAAACTTTGTATTAAGTACAGCGCCATAGGTAGTTTATGTTTTTCTACCACTACCACATGGAGTCTGTCCAAACCCTTGTCAAGGACTGACATTAGTTAATGTTTAAGCAAAAGCCAAAGGTGGCTCTTGTCGACTCCTGTACTGGGTTTCGTGTTTATATGCTTAGTAATTACACAAATTATCAGAATGGATGTTGTTTCGATGCTTGAACTTAGTCTCTTAACAGTGGCCAAACGTATTACGCAAACCAAAAGTCTGAGATTGCATAGAAGTGGCGATTTCAACTTTTACTCACATCTTGGATACACATTATTGACAACAATCCATACATTCATGAATTTTGGTTCTATGTGATATTTTCTAAATTTTATCTGGAGACGTACATCCAAACTCTAGTGCACAGAATCAGAATATTTTGAATATTCTCCACTTAAATGTCAATAGTTTAGTAGCCAATAATAAGCTTCGTGAACTCGACTGTGTTTGTTTACATAATAACGTAGATGTAATCTTCCTGAACGAAACAAAACTTAACAACCCTGTGTCAAATATCGACATACAAATCAGTGGGTTTCAGCCGCCTTTCAGATGTGGTCATAGCAGATTTGGAGGTGGGGTAGCAATTTACTTGTCTGTGTCATGAATGTGTAAACAAAGAAGTGAGTTTTATGTACCAAACTTGGATTTCGTGGTTGTGGAAACAATAAGAAGTTGTCTGCGAAGTTTCATTTTGAAAATTTTTTAGTTGTTAAGTACTATATTTTTCGAGAATCCCAAGAAAAATCTCCAAATCGGACCCTTTCGTAAAATGTCCGTTTTTCGCCCCCCCCCCCCCCCAATTTTTTTTTTTTTTTTTTAAATTTTCTTGGTGTATATATAATCTAGAGATGTTGTTTATTCAAACAACTTTGCAGACCAATTTCAGATTCGGATAACAGAACAGATCATATGCGTATAATAAACAGTTACGTTTTTCATGGTACTGCGTTACAGGATCACAGTTATTATCAAATATAGAAGGGAGGTCATTGACATAAATATTAAAGAGAGTGGGGCTTAGGATACAGCCTTGCTTTACTCCATTATTCATCAAAATTTTGCTAGAAAGTCTTGAAGAGAATTTAATTTGAACATATGAATTTTGGTACATATCTTTCGAAATGTTAAATATATAACCACCAATATCATATGTTACAATTTATACCACAAACCTTGATGCCAGACCTTGTCGAATGCCTTTTGAAAGTCACTGAAATAGCATGAGCATGTAAACAAGTATTGCCGAGGGTCCAACGACAAAATAACCACATCATGCGTATAAATTGGAACTTTGGTTGTTGCTGGACCTCTGGGACGTGCATACAGGCATATACATGGGATCATGCAAAATACTTTAAATTTGGATCAACTTTACGATTGGCGTATATAATGCAGCCATGTATACTACAATGACGAAAACTCGTATTTGTTTCTATTTTTACAGTTAGCATAATTGTTACGACTTTAAATTTAGATGCAGAAATTTAACTCGTTTTAACGTGTGTTCAGATGGCTTGTTCCATGCAGATATGCACTGAAAGACTCTTGGAGACTGGCAATAGAGTGTGGTATCATACAGATATTTCCAATACAGGTACATGTATGGGAACCAATTTCATTGCACTGACTATATACCACGTTGTATTTTTTATTTATGTCAATAAAGTTCATGTTGAGGTCACGTCACGTGACCAAATGACTTCCAGGAAAACTTTTAGGTTGGCGTGTTTCAAGTTCAGACCCATTTAACGATGCGAGAACAGAATAATCGAGTTTTCCAGCTTGAGTCTTGTCCTTGATACATGTGACAGACTAATATAGCACTATGGGCCAGGGTGGTATATTTGCATTTGTGCCACTACATCTCCTGCGTAAAATCAGGGAGAGCTGCACTTAACTATCCCTGCTAAAATCAAGAAGTCTACATGTGAAAGAGTCTGCATTCCGGGGAAAATTCCTCTGTGGGTGCGAGTCAGGTGTGAAAGCAATCTGGCGTGTTTGTGTTTCTGTTGTACGCAGATTTCACGTGAAATCATGTTTATCGATATAAATGTAAACTGTTGCGATCTCGCTTGCGGTACACACAAAAGGAAAATTTACTTTAGGACGTAGTGATCAATTTTCATGTTACTTTCATGCTGCAATCAAACAAAGCAAGTCTATATTTTCATGAGGTAAATTTTCACATTGAGAAGAGTATTTTCTGAAAAGCTTTTGACAAAAACACCGTTTTGCAAAGTCAAGCTCAATCTACCTCTACCAGGGTGATTCAGAATCTGCCAGTAAAAGAACTTCCAGAAACAGGTGATCACATACAGCTTGACTTTGCGGAATGTACTTTTAACACCGATCATCTGCAGATTTGCTACACGCTCAATGCAAATCCCTTCCCCCACCCCCACCCCACCCCCTCGCCAGCATGTTACTGTCAGCAACCATGTTCATAAACTGACGCTCTATTTACTGAAAGCGATGTCATTGTCAAAGAGCGTGTGTGCCATGTTGTCAGTCATTTCAACTACAAAAGTTCAGTTCTGATCAGCATAATTTCCCCACCTACATGTACTCCTTCTATATAGACTTCATGGTAAAATCTGAGAACAGGACACGAAAAAATAAAGTTGAGTATGTCACGCAGGTACACTTATTTAAGGGAAGAATTGACTCCTTTCACAGAACCAGCAAAGCATAGAATTTTCTCACCTCCAGCTGACTGGAGAGGGCATTGTGGGGGTGGACAATTGTGGGCATAGGGAAACACATGTTAACAGTTCCAATTTTCAAAGTAAATTTGAGGTCGATTATAACAGCATTAACATAAATTGTAAACGTTTTTGATTAGTATGCTTGTCAATATCGATTATGTACCAGGCATTTTTAATTTGAAGATGTTGGGAACTTTTCACAGGCAAAATTAATGAGACATTCTTACAGTATCTGTGTACTGACCACCACACATGCATTGGTATCAAGTGGTTTCTGACACCTGTGGGCTTAGTCCCCACAGTAATATGTGAAACCTTTAAACTGAGCACATTTTGGCAGCATGTGCTCATGATGCCACAGCATATGGCTCTGTGGGATGTGACCATTCACACAAGATGTGGTGTTTAAAGGGCAAAACGCCAGTGTTTCAGTTGTGGCAGACACTTCACTGACTAGGCAAGCTTTACTGCGCTAAAACAGTCTTAACCTATTGTTATCAGTTTGAAATTTTATGACAGGTTTCATTAATAGTTTAGAGGCCATTTTCCTTCCATACTTACACTTGTTCAGATAAAATATTCACGTTATTTTAGCATGTAAATCTTGCTCTGTGGCAAGTGCCTATCTATTCAAGTAGTCTTACCCCAGCGAAAGGGAATTCTCTAGGTATTGGAGGTGAGAAAATCACTGGGCACAGTGGTCCACATGTGAGGTGGGTGGGGTCCTGAATTAATGTTCTTCCCCCAAAAAATAATAGTGCCTCACTACTAATGCTTTTTATTTGTTCTCAGTCGACTTGAAATACAGATTATCATTATAATTCAGTACCTCGGATAAGAGATACATGCAGGAGAGTGCCAAGGTAGTGCTCGCTTTCCACCTGGACAACCATTTTCTTTTCACGATTACGCTAACAATGGGACAGCGGATGCGCCACTCTTGTCTTGGCTTTTAAAGCGGTTGTGTTCGCACAATCTACACATACTGGACAAACGTAAGATTTCTGTCAATACTTTTACTATATTTTCAGATTTGCTGAAAGAAAAATTTTCCATATACCTTCACAATTCTCATCTGGAAGGAGCCTTTGTTCAGCTTGATGCACTTTGAATTCGTGCTCGAAAGTTTCTTTGCATTGTCTGATTAACTGATTCCCACGTCATTCATCCCCGCATTCATCTACATGTATATGATTTGTACTGTCAAGGGACCTGGGTCTGCTACGTGCGCAAGCTTTGCTCGATTTTGTACCCATTCGCTTTATAGGATGTGGTGTACAGGCAAAAAAATCCAACAATCCAGCACAGCCATGAGTGGAAATTTAAACCCTCGCTCCCTCCCTCCCCTATCCGTCATCATCATTTTCATGGAAAATGTCAAAAGAAAAACCTAAATATGTTGTGTTTACATGCAATGGTTATATTGTACATCAACAAGATAGGAATGACAATACAATATTGGCATGAACAACATTATTGTGATCTTTCATACATATTTTAATGTATCCCTGTTGACTTATTTCACGGACCGTGACAGTGCATGTCCCAGCTCAGAGACTCGCGTTACGTGCTATCGGCTTCTAAGAAACACGGATGAGAGACCATGGACTACGCTTGGATAGAATTAGGAATCAGAAATATTCATTTTAACCAGGGATGTGGAAAGAGTCTTTCCACATCCCTGTTTTAACCAATAAATACATGACCCAGGAGGCTACACGAAGCCTCCTTGATATGATCAACTAGACATACAAACACAACATTTGTAAAAAGGCCAGGTCACGAAGACTCACTCTAAGGTGATCTCAGCAATGCTCCTGTTGCGTCCAATAGGCCAGGACAAGAACAGAAGGTTCAAGAACTGCCTAAAAGAGGGCACTGCAGTCAGTGGAGAGCTAGGGTTGTGTATTCCCATTACTTTACATTGTAACTTGCAACTTGATAACTTGAAAAGTACTGCACATAGAAACAACAAATTTCAGACAGTAAATCTAGATGCATAACTGAATACCTCACACAAATCATATAACCACATCTACATAAGTGATTAGTTTATTCAAGGTTGCTTTAACATACAAGCTAATGGGAATACACAGCTCTAGTCCTCCAATACTTTGTGTATTCAGTTGTGTATTGCGGCAAATACACCTTAGAGCTAATTCTGACCTTTCTTATTTTATCTACATTTTTTATTATATTTATTATAATAACTTTGATCGTCTTGTGTCAGGAATGAGGGTACGGTAACCTTCTTCGGTGCCAGAAGGGCTGTAGTAGAGAACCGGAATAACATGTCCCCATGTGTGTATGAACAAACTTTAATAGGCAAAAATGTAACTACTAGTATCCGCTATTTTCTGCGTATTTATATATATATACTTCGTTTGACTTAGTTGACCCTCAGGCCATTTTTTGTACCGGACTGGGCTCAACAATCAATAGCCCTAGTTCTGCTAAGCAGGCAACATTTTGACATGCGTAACAAAAATCCTGACTACAATACCTTAAATATGCTTGGCTACATTTGCAAGTCACAGCCGAAAAAGAAAGTTCGCAAAACAGCATTACGCTGTGGGAGAGGATATGGGTACCACTTTCTTTCATCATGACGCAACAATCCCTACTGTCATGGAATAATAAGTGCTGATAATGAGTATAATTTTCTTTTTCATGCCAGTGACGAAAAGGTCTAATGCCCAGAAACAATTCTAAATTGAGGGTTGCCTACAAGCTTTACGCATACACCAACGTCAGCGAAAGATTTCATAGTGTACCTTATTTGTGTGGTGTTCACAGCAATCCGGAACGGCAATCTGATTTTGTCCCGGCGTCATCGCCAACAGAAGTCCGTTCTTTTAAAAGCAGGACGAATCAGTCTGCCTGCGCAGGCATATTTGATATGGCACACGTCAAAAAGACAGGGTTTTCCTTACATTATAAATTTAAAGGTGGCCCACCGTTCACCTTTTCCTTACCACCTTTCATCTTTTTACCACCTTCCACCTTTTTTCATTACAATACATGATGTTTCAGCATTATTTTATAGAACTTTTTACCAAAACAAGAAAAATAAGATAATGTCATGTTTACCACCTTTCAACTTTTAAGTTCTGGGGGAAAAGTCTGAAAGAGTTTTCATGAGCCATTCAAAGACCAAGAAAATATAAATTCTAGAACCATCAGATAGTTACTTTTGTCTAGCTAACTTCAGCAAAACACGTAGACCCCACACATAAAGAGTTGCTCCTTTTAAATGAGATAAAGCTCCTTGTTGCCTGCTCGGCTGATTCTCAGGCCATTTTATATCTGGCAGGTGCCATTCCAACATTCAAGGGCCCTAGTTCTGCCGACAAGGCAAAGCTGCTTGTTGTATCCACCCCAATTAGCGCATTTGCTGCTTAGAAGGTAATATGTAATTTATCATAGCGGTGGAATTTCACAGCCCTGACAGAGCATAAAAATGTCAGCATTCCATATTAAAATTAATACTAGTATACTAGTAGGATATCATAGGTTTAAACCTTTTGTGGCACGGGATGTTTTCCTGCTGTCTTTCTTTTTTTTTCTTTTTTTTTTTCTTTTTCCCTTCCAGAGCATATCTTGCTACAAGGAAGAAGCAATAGACATCGAGTTATTTTAAACAAAGCTATAGTTAGTGTTTGCATCGAGTAAGGTAGGGTACGTGTGCCAGTAATCGCACTTTCTATGCGTGTTTCATGCTATCTATGCTTTCTGATGATGTATCATATGGACTTTTAGCTTGAAATTTAAAACCTTAGCATTTTCCAATGAACTATTTGTGGTAACCTGCCGAATAGCTCTGTTAAGAATTTTAAAGCTCATTTGCTCATGGCTTCAATGCAAAGCAAGTTCAGTTCTTATATTTACGCCCGGAATTTCCGCAATATCTTCATGTTAATTTCACAACTTTACTACTTTTAAAAGAATCGCATCAATGAGCTAAGCATTTGTTTATTAGCGGGGACGCACACAAAGGTCTATCGACATAGTTTAAGCAAATGCACATGTGGGAAAAGGTGCATTCACAACTGCTTGATGTGTGGTAAAAGTGCGAATAATCACCTAATTTAGGCCTACACTGGCTCTGCTGTGGAAAAAAATGCAACACAAACCCCCAGTCTCTTACGGACAGAACATAACATAACATAGTCAAACTTTTAAATTTTTTCCGGTACTCAGAGGCTGCAGGCACTGCCTGAGACCTTTTATTGATTGATTGATTGATTGATTGATTGACTGACTGACTGACTGACTGACTGACTGACTGACTGACTGATTGATTGATTGATTACTTTCACTGACTGAGTATTCTTGGTCTAAGCAAAGAGGGTAGAGACTCTCTTAACTCCTTGATCTCAGGCACTGCCTAACACCTATCGGAGATATGCGAGCCTAACCCCGAGACTGGGCGCGGTCAGTTATTAGAGGTATCCAAGTTGCATATAAATAATTAACATTATTTGTGGCACTTACTTGTAATCCCATCCCCACATGCCATTGCAAAAATGTTTGATCTGATTTTCAACACAATGAAAATGAGACAGTACAAACGCACAGTGCCAAGTCAAAGAATACGTGAAACACGAAAGGGTTAATAACAGTTATGACAAGGTGGTGATGATCAAACTCAAACATGTGTGTTGTGATCATGATAGTCCGATCAAACTTTTGTTGTTCGCTCAATAATTGCTTGGCTTGTGTCTACGCGCGATTTAGAGAAAGAAAGTTTGGTTTTTGAAGCTGTTTAACTCGTGTAAATTTAGTGGAATTTTGGCAATTTCAGACAGAATTTAATCAAATTAGAAAGGGATTTGTTTTATGAATTTTTTGTGATAACACAGGGAAAGTTTTTTTGGCAAATTCGGGCTATGTTAGAAAGTTTTGAATCAGCCTAGTTTGAACGAGCGGAATCAGGTCAGTGAGCGTGGGAGCCGCCATTTTGAATTATATTACCGTCGAAGAAAGTAAACAAACACAAGATTTAGTATTCTCGGATCCGCACATCCGGGAATCTTAGTTTACATGCCCGCGTTACTCGGTGAATCTCCCTGAGAGCGTCTGTGGATACCCATTCAATGTATGCTAAGCGTTACCCGAAAACCAGCGCTAAAACCCCAAGTTATGATCGTCAAAATCTCTCCAATTTTTTATTCAGTAGCAGAATTCGGCAAAATGATGCTGCCTTCAGAGTTATTTTGTTGATTTGCGGTCGACAACATAGATATAATTTTGGATCAAAATGTCTAAATTTTATATGGGACTATATGCGATGTGGAACGTGTTTTCACAGGGCCCGCTCATTTGCATAACAACAGCAGTCAGCTGATAAGCAGCTTATGACGCATTGGCGGATCCGAGAATGTCGGGACGTGGACAGTTGAAAGTCTTGGGTATAGAATAGACCCAGAACTGAAAGGAGCCATAAAAGGAACGAGGGTTAAAAAAGAGCATGGAGTTTAGCCAGGAAAAACAAGTGTCCCGAAGGTGATACAGAAAAAAACTAAGAGACAGTGTCTGGAATGTAGAAGAAATGTAGCGGATATGAAAGCAGAAAGGAGAGCCAGTAATAATAAACAAATGACAAGGAAAATAATGGAGAATGGGGGAGAAGGGTCAACTATCTTTTGGAAACAGGTTAATCAGCTTAAACAGAATAAAGCACAGGAAATCACGCAAGAGGGAAAGGGACAGATAACAAGGAAGAAATACAGGAAGCTTTAAGGGAGAATTGGCAAGAAGGTAATAATCCACAGTGGGGTCAGGGAACAGTTCCAGGGCGTCAAGCAGAATTCACACAGGGTCAACGGGATCCCTAGATGTGTGGCAGAGTCAGAAGTATAAAAGTTAAAATAGCAGTTGAGCAAATGTGATTCGCAAAGGCTGAGAGCTCAAGGACCAGATGATATCTTGAAGGAACTCATAAAGAGAGGGCGAGAGGAAATTGAGGATAGTTTACAGTTGCTTTTTCAATAGGGTTATTGAGAAAAGATAAGTACCAAAGGAATGGGATAAACTCAGGATTTCATATATTCGAAAGGAGGGCCCAAAAGGCCAATTGGATCATTGTAGGGGTATTGGCATTTCGTCAAATGTGGGCAAAATATTCAGTGAGATAATGTACTAGGGACTAAGTAGAAAAGTTAAAAGGCTTGGTCTTCTGGGGGAAATGCAGAATGGATTCAGACCAGGCAGAAGGGTACATTATCACATCTTCACATTGACCCATGTGTTAGGATTGTTAAAACAAAAGTGGACGGAAGTCTTCGTGGGTTTCTTAGATGTGAGGAAAGCTTATAACAGGGTATGAAGAGATGTCCTGTGGGAAAAGCTAAGTGGACTAGGATTTGGTGAGAACTTTCTAGAAATTCTGAAAGCATTGTATAAAGATGTAGACTGTACACTCTCATTGCGAAAGGTAGAAGTAGAGAAGACATGCCTGGATATAGGCCTAAAGCAGCGATGTGTACTGCCCCCGATTTTGCTTGGCCTCTATGCTAAGGAATTGGGGGATTAGCAAGTGGAGTGTAATAATGGAATAAAGGTAGGTGATCTAAAAATTCCAGGTCTATTTTTTGCACATGACATTGTACTCATGGCAGAGTCCTAGAAAGAGCTACAAGAAATGCTGCACATAGCAGGGGAATACAGGAATAAATGGAGGTTAGAATTTAGTAAGGATAAGAGTAAAGTGATGACTCATAAAAGAAATCAGATGGGAATAAGAAAGGGAAAACTGAGCAGTTCCAAATTCCGGAAGGTAGGGAACAATTAATTGAAATTAGGGAGATTGATGAGTATGAATACCTACATGTTAAGATAAAAGCAACGGGTAAAGGTATTTTCAGCTATCAGGTGGAAGAGATGAAACCGAAAGTGAATCATACGAAAGGAAGGATTAAAGCTACTGCACTGAACAGTTCCAACAGAGCAAAGACAGCGATGTATATTATGGGATAGAGTTGCAATACCAGGGATCATATATGGCTTAGATGTGATTTCAATAAGTGATGGGGGATATCCAGGGAATGGAGAAAGCACAGAATGAGATGGCGAAATTAATACTGGGAGCACCAACATGTATTGCAACAGCAGCAGTCCTATGAGAGTTAGGATGGAATATAATCACAGACAGAGTAGCCAAAGCAAAGCTTAAGTACTGGGGGTATCTACAAGCAGTAAGTGAAGACAGATGGTGCAGGAAAGTTTACAATGAAATAGTCAAGGAACCAACAAGATGGGTCAAAGACATAAATAATTTGGCAGAGAGATATGAATTGAAAGAAAGGATATGATGAGGTTGATGACTGGAAAGTGTGTATAGGTAGGACTGTTACAGAGGGCTGGAAGGAAAACTGGAAAAGATAAGTCAGGAAAAAGAGCACATTAAAAGCATACAAGGTACTAGAAAAGAAGTGTGTGCTGGGATGGAGGGAAGGGATCCAGGTTTCTTTTTAAAAGTAGGACAGGAGTGATTGATCTAGAAAAGAGAAAACAGAAGTGTAGACAAGAGGCAGATGAGAGAGTGGATCATTGGCTGTTGTGGTGTGATGTATATAGAGAGATAAGAGAATCATTTTTCAGAAAGTGGCACAGGGAAGACTATAATGACAATGGTCTACAGGAAGTTCAGTGTTTAGAGGAAGAGGAAAATGTAACATAGGTTTTAGGTTTGAAGGATGGCTTTCTGAGAGGCAGGAAATGTACTGAAATTGTACAAGACTACCTGGTAGGGTGCAGGGAGAAAAGAAATAAATTGATAGGGTTAGATAGCAACAGGGTAAATTAGAATTTCAGAGTACAGGGAGGAAAGGAAATGGTGGGAATCCTTAAAAGGGCTTCCATGGGGTCCCCTTTGCGTCGGCGCTGGTCCAGTAATATATGTCAGCACGAGCTGATTAGGATAACTTTGGTTTCCTAAGCCTCTTCTACTTTTCTTTTCTTATTTTTTCTTAGGCCCTTTGTGTCACACAGGACCACGGTAAAGAAGCAGGGAGCCACAGCAATATTATTATATCATTCGTTGCCGGCATATACCAACTCAGTTTCGCCAAGTTACTAAAAGGGGCGCCAGACTTGAGTACATTTATGCTGAGTCTTATTTGCAGGCAAGCTCAGTTAGAACAACATTCACTTTGTTCTCTTTTAATTGTCCATTATTCATTGTCACTACTTTGAGTATGCTGATGCATTTTACGTTATATTTTATTACGCTATATTTATTCATTTTATTTTATTTTAATTTATTTTTGTTGCATTTGGTTGAACTTAAAATTGAAGACGAACAGGATTTCCAAGCACGTACCTGACGTATAGAACATGTTTTACAATACTTGTTTTCCCTTTCCAAGTGGTTTGGCACTCTTAAAGTGCATACTGATAGCGCTTTCGTCCATGTCGTAATACATTTAAAAATGTACAGCCAGCGACGATTATAAGGCAGGGCCCTGGAGTGTTGTGTACTGCACTCCTCAGCTCATCATAACGGCTAAACAAAGGCTTTCAAATCACTACAAATTATTACTGTCGAACAACGCAAGATATATTGATGATATTGCTTGTGTAAATATACACAATTCAATTGAGATTGCTCGCGCAATTAACCCAAAAGATATCCTTCTGGAAGGTGACAATTCAGATCGTTTCTCAGATGTGTTTCTGGACTTGGATATTCGGGTCACTAATGACAAGTTTCTTATAAACTCTATCACAAAAGAGATGAGTTTAACTTTGAAGCAGTATGTGTGTATATATATATATATATATATATATATATATATATATATATATATATATATATATATATATATATATATATATATATATATATATATATCACTTTTGATTATCTTCATATGATTTTAGATATCTGTAATTTGAACTTTAGGTATCTAAAATTCGGATTTATTTGTTACAACGGCTCGCTATATAAAAGAAGTACTTTTGCAGAAAGACACAAACATTGCACGCAAAACAATCGTCTTGCATACAATTTTTAGTGACTTGATTTGTTTATATTCTGCTACTATACCTGAAGACTTTTGCGTTAGTGTTTAGAGAAAAATTCAATGCGAAATAAAAGAAAAAAATGTATCACGTGGCAAGAAATTTGCTACAGAACACTCGCACTTTTCCTCGATAGAGGAATCCGAGCAAATCATGAACATGCACACCGTCTTCGCGCGAGACAATATTTTCCGGCGCACACATGCAGGTTTTGTCGGAGCGACACAGTTACACGGTTTAAAGCCAGGTGTGAATAACAATTCCTGGCCCAACGAGGCACCATCTGTGATTCTGGGGACCACTGTGTGTTTCGCATTTCAGGGTTTCGCCTGGATTCATACATGTCTTCTGCAGGTGAGTTGACATGCAAGTTGACATAAATATTTTGACCCATCACGCGCTACGGTAGGCCTGCAATCCTTTATGAATTAAGGATTCCATTCTGCGTCACCATATATTTGGGTTGTCGTCCTTACAAAATTTGATATTAATTCGATGTTATCTTTGTCGTGTGCTGCCAATTTCAGGGGCACTCGTACTATAAATAACCACGGCACCACAATGGTCACAAGCCCATGATGAAGTGCTCACCTCACGGGAAAGAAAAAAATGACAAATGAAATTATGTCGATAAAGTAAATTCGACGGTGATGTCACTGGTCTGTTCCCTCTCATCAGAATATTTTGCGCAGGAAGAGCTGTTGCGTTTGCGTGAATACAACCAATGGACTGTTGTGGCTTTGTGCAGGCATGTACAATATTACTGAGTGGTTGAAGGAGGGTAGCCCTGGTAAATTGAAATGTGCACCACATTTGCATGGTACGCGGGGGTTCAAGGGAATGGTGAATTTAACTTGAGAACCAAAATATCATAACCACACCAGCCACCCGCACCCTCTCCCCACCCCACCCCACCCCCTTGCGTCATGAGAGTGAACAGAATATGTACAGCATGAGGCCACATAGGCTCACACGTCGTAAAAATATTACACAAAAATTTAGAAAAAAACTGCGAAAATGTATGGCATTCATAACTGCCTACCAGAGGCCCCCAAAGCCACAAGGTGCAGGTTAGTTTCAAGTTACATATATATTTTAGCTAAAATTTGTTGTTACCTTTCATCATGGAGCTACTATTCTCTGGTAGCTCCATGCTTTCATCATGGACCTGCATCGAATAGCACTGGACACTTGTCAATACTACCACATCAGAGAAACCCCTTTCATTCTAATTGTGGGTGTCCATTCAACATAAACATAAACAATATTTGAGAATGCAAACACGGGCGATACTATCCTCAGGCGGAGTATGTTCGTAGAATTTAATTATTAATTCCTATGAGGCATAATTTCAAGGTATTTTAGATTTATATAATTTCCATGTCGTTTTATGTCGATTGTGCTAAAATTATCGTAATTTTGTGTCGGAAAATAGCCACGGAAAATCTTTTCTTTTTCCGATCACCGTACCAGAAATTGCTGAATAGGATATAACTTATCTTAAGAAATCACGTAAAAAAGCTTAATTAGATAAGTTCGATTTGAGGAGTGGTGATTTGAAATTGTACTCGTGAAGCGTTTTCAGACTGAATTTAACCTTTCTTTGTTGAGAATGGCCACTGAACGATGTTCACGTTTCTCATGTTTTCGTTTGTTTACGTAAGAGCTATCAAGACATTGTTCGCGTAATTTTGTCATTGTGTCCATGGTTTTTGCTGGGTTGCATTACAGACTATGCCATTTATATCAACATATAACATCTTGAGACAACGTCGGTCGCAACCATTCTCAGGGAGTGACTTGATTTTACACAACCGTTGCAACGGGCTCAGTTTGGATGTAACCGTGCATTTGATTTGTATGGTTTCTATTCTAACACTTGACATATATAATTTATTTCTCGAATTGAAACTCCAGGAGGCAAGAAATTGGTGTGTAGTAAGTCCTTTTCATTTTGGACATTATTTTTCACACAATCTCTAATATTGATATGCAGATAGTTCGTGTCCCTGCAAGTAGATGAACAACTGCAAAAGACTTGTTATAGAATAAATTTTAAAAAGTCACCGAAAGCCGTCTTGCTTTGATTCGACTCTCTGGTGGTCAGAATCGACTGTATTATCCGTCACCCCACCCCCACCCACCCACCCACCCACCCCAAAAAACTTGTTAAAATGCGTTTATTTTTGCCAGTTTTTCTTCTGTCCGTCCATCACATATCAATCCATATAAAGGGGTGGGCTAGATTTCAATTTGCTCAAAATTAAATTAATATGACATCCAGTGATCTGAATATCTCCCCCTTTTAAACAAGCAAATGGACAAAAATGTATGCAAAAGTTGACTGAAATCTGACCAAATGAGGGGGATCAAATTACATTTAAGTCGTGGTCATTTTAATTTTTCTCAAAACTCAATTTGGGCAAGGAGGTATGTGTGAGGAAAAGCGCCAACAACAACCACTACACTCAGAAAACAAACCCTGAAAGAGATTTTTAAGAGAAAGGTGGGAAATGTGCATATTTTTCTTCTTCTTTTCTTTTTACCTGAAAGTTATAAAGGGAATTTGAAAAAAAAGTCCACCGTAATTTTCACAATTTGGAACCTTGGGGTGATGAACAAATTATAAATTTTGACGTTGTCCTATGACCTGGGTTAATTAATGACCCCATCACTGAGTTCAACATGCGTGCAGGTCAAATGGCAGTTTCTGGCTGTGTCGGTTTTGCATCAAGGGTTGAACACATTGCGGTCAGTGTCATTTTAGCAGATTTTGCCTGTCAAAAATCTCTGAACGTCCAAACGATAACAAAGAAAAGCTACTAACAACTGTTGCTGTGCTAAATTTGCAGGAACATACGCAGTCATGCGAGGAATCACCAGTCCGCTGTTGTGTTTTAGCGGTTCATTGATGGTTGACTGATCAGCTCTTGTTTTTTCTCCCTTAAAGTGCCACATCCTGGCACTTTGGGGTATATCATTTCCAAAGGCTGTAACAAGTTCACCAAAAGAAGTTTGCAACATTTTCCGGATGACAGTTGACAGCCAGGGACTAGACCTAATTGTCATTTTTTTTAACCGTGTCCAAAATGGCCATAGGAAGGAAAAGGGTCAGTCTCACATGAATATAACATTTTGATGAGCATTTAAGTTGATTTTCTGCCCAAAGTGTTCATTTTTTTTTTTTACTTTCTCCATCCCCAGCACCAAAATCAAGAACAGCAACCCTGGCACATCTACATTTCGGCAATAGCTCAATACCCTTTCACCCATTCCACGGCTCCAATACGTGAAAAACGTACACGTAGAAGCTAACTCTTCAAATTTCTGCAAGAGTCGATGAGCTCTCATGTTCTTTGTATTCCGATTTTCATTCAAGTACAAACGTGCCTGCAGGTGCACAGACCACAAGAAAGATCCAAGTCAGCAGCTTTCCTGGGTGCCTTTTGGACACAACACGAAGAGGAAAGCTGTTGACTCGGTTTAACTTGATACTGTTGGCTCATTTAACTTGATACTGGAAGAGTTAAATGTTGATTTGACCAGTGGAATCAGTCTAGTGAGTACCCATATTATTCCTTAAATGGATCCAGGTGAAATAAATATGTGTATAATAACATAAATGGATGACACGCCTTAAGACACCAACACCCCAGCCCCCAGCCCCATCTAGCCTTTTGATGCACACATTAATTTGTGTCTGTCAAAACCGTGCACTCGATTTTGCTTGGCCCGATAAGAGTTAATCTAATTAAGCGTTACCATTCGTGTGGTAATGTTATATTCTGAATGCTTTCAACAGCATATGGGAATGACCTTTTATTCCGTCGATCCGATTTTTCGTGGTTCTGTTGTGATGCAAAACCGATAATTATTGTTAAATCCCACTTACTCTATTCTTTGGGACCTCGGTGCACTTTCTGAGGTGTTTATATTTATCCATGTACAGTTTTACACCCTTTTATTTACCATATGTAAAATAGACATATCCCGTATGAATAGATGGACTTGTACCAGCTTGTGTGTGTTACTACAGAGACGACGGTTATTATTTAGCTCGAAGTTCGCACAGTGAAGTACTCTCCATTGGCACGGTAAGAAACTGGTATTCTGTTGCTTTTTAAAGTGTCTTCCCCTGTGTAAAATCTGTAACTCTGTAAGAAGCTTGTATTTTTCCCTGATGGAAACGCATAGCAAAATAAGAATTCTGAACTCATTACTTTATTATTATTTTTTTTAATAATGAACAAGATATTACTTGCAAAGGGAGGCGTTCCGGAGATTTTTTTTTCGTTTGTCTGTTATACTGAGCTTGTATCCGCAACTGGTCTAGCATCTTTTGCCAGATTAATTTCAAACTTGGATGGTTGAGGGCATGATAAGCACCAATGCCTATTGCAGGGCCTTGGTGCTCCTCACATTTCCTGGTTTTTAATGATTTGTAAAATTACATAGTGATTTGTAAAGTATTCATGTCAGCATTGATACCTATAGCTCTGTGTATAAAGATGTATTATTCTCAAATATTGTCAGTTAGATCTGCTTGAAATTGCACAGGTATGGGCTCCAAGTAGGTCTCAACATGAAGTGTTTCAATTGACAAAACTAGATCACTAGGTCAAATATCTGGGTCACAGTGGTAAGATCACGTATGTCACATGGCTATAACATCTTGCTTGTTTGACTTGGTTCAACAAAAATTGATTGTCACATATGAAGACAAATATATACGTGCCATATAAAACTAGGACACCAAGTCAAGTATCTAGGCCACAGGAACACCCATCAAGTACTCTGCATCGATGAGCTCTGAATACCTTGTGCATCAGGTTCAAACTTGGTAGAAATAGACTGAAGATAGGTCTCAGCTTGAAGTGCTTTTATTTGGAAAACTAGGTCACTAGGTCTCATTACTTCGGTCACAGCGACATCCATCATGTAATCATCATCTGTGGGCTTTAAGTATCTTGTGTTTTCTTTGTATTCTGCTTTTTTAAACTAAGAATACTGCAGGTATGTCCATCTAATACCAGCATTGCATCGCTGAAACTACAAGTTAGGTACGCTTATACCCTAGCAAATGCAAACCAAAGCAGAGTAAGACTTTTCTGGATGATGTGTGAACATACATTTGATCGTCAATAAAGAAACCAGGTACATGTCCATGTGCATGGGGACTCTTTGGGTGTTCTTACATTTGACCCATTGTGAATGCGCGCAAATTGACCCCAGGAAAGCTGTTGACTAAGACTACTTGTTGCTTTAGACTAGGCTTGCTGGTATTTGAATAAAAGGTATCTTCATGAGGAATTTGAATCTTTTAACCATTCTATGTTTAACAGTAATGAGAAAACGACTATAGCAGTGATTAGCACTTTAAGCGTTAATTTCAAACTATTCTTCACTAGCTGACACTCAAAAAGGTTGATGGGGCGGGCTGTATTCTTGTATCATCTTTGCTTCTTCTGATAACTCCGGGGCTGGTGGAGATAGGATTTTCATATTCTGCATATAGGTGACTTACCCGATTGCACAAAGCGTATATTTTTTTGATAATGATCAAGATTATAATTATGATCCATAAATAGGCATGTTATTGGGTCTACACCCAGGTAGCCTAGACCTGATTCACGCGGTTACAGGATCTCTTGAAAAAATGTATTCAGGTGATAATTGATAATACTTAAGCAAGGACTTTAATGTCGCATTTAACAATGGTCATCTATAATAAGTTTACGCTGTATGTGGTCAACCTTTATATGATTTCATATGTCCAAGAAGCATTTAAATAAATTGTAGTTTTTAAGTCTAGAGGTTTTCGAGCTACATGTATTGCTTTGATATTGATCACAACCGTTGTCTTGTGCAATAAGGCTGACACCACACATGGGTGATCACAAGCCAATTTCCACAGTTACGGAGCCACTGTAATGAATTTAAGTCTTGGTTTAAACATATTTTATTAAAAAAAAAAAAAGTTGGGAAACAGGGCAGTGCCCTATATTAATCCATGTTGTACATGAAAAGGAAGAAGGGCTACACGATTCACAGTATTGAAGGACAAAATACATTAGGTAGATATACATCACATAACTAGGACAGATAGAGTGGCAATGCCTTACATAGTTAAGAAGGACGTCACCCGACGCCGTACAGATAGATAAAAAGCGAATGAAGTATACGTCTACCAATACATAAAATACATTGTATATACAATAGACTAGGTCTGGTTGCTTTTGCTCCCATCAAACATCCGATACAATGTGTAGCTTAAGTTACTGTTCCAAGTCTGCCCGTGGTTTGTATGTAATTGCGGACAGCTTCAAAAATAATTTTGTTTTGTTCCATAGTGCATGTTTTAGAGCCAAATAGTAGAGTGTGGATAGTGAAAGGGGCAAAGGGGATGATTTTGCCGTGTAACAAATTTCGATGGGTAATGTACAAATTACACTCGCAAAAGAAATGTAAAGAATCTTCATTACCATTGCCACAGGCACACAGTGGAGAGTCTTTAATACCTTTCTTAAACAGATCATAATTAAGCTTGCTGCATCCGATGCGCAAGCGAGCATGAGATACAGCAAGCTTTCTTTCACCTTGATAATATAATGGGTTGACGGGTTCGATGCTGCAATTTAACTTTTTCTTAAAATCGGCCAGGTCCTCAGCATTTTGAGTGGATACAGGAAGATTGTTCCATTGTCGGGCGACCGATGGAAAAAAGAAGAGGTAAAGTAATTTGTTCGAGCTGGGATAAGAGATAAATTTGCCCATGAGCGAACATTATATCTATTGCGATCTTGAACAGTGTTTGGTGCAAGGTTTTGCAAATATTGTGCGGCATCTCCATGGAGAATTTTGAAAAATAAAATAAGTTTATTTTTATTACGACGTTCAGATAATTTCTCAAGACCGGACTCTTCATAAATTAAGTCATGATTTATGCCAGATGTGGCCCCTGTTATAACTCTTGCTGCAGCTAACTGTACGTTTTCTAGTTGTTCGGAATAACTGACCCGTATTCAAGAGGTGGACGGATGAAGGATAGGTGTAGAATTTTGAGTGTCTTTCTGCTAAAACGAAACTGCAAATATTTAAGTACATTTACCATTTTCATGCCCCTCGTTAGTAAGTCCTTGATGTGAAGGGACCATGTTAGGTCACTTCGAAATATTAGACCTAAATGCTTGTGTTTGTTTTGGATTGATAAAGTTTTATTCATAAAGTTAAGATCAGGATATTGCAAGGGTTTTAGTTTCTTAGAGAATGTCATGCTTGTGGTTTTGGCAGGATTAAATTATATCAGCCATTGCCGAGACCAATCCTCTATTTCCTGCAAATCAGTGTTAAGAGGACTGGTCGCGGCATTGGCGTCATCTACCCTCATAAAAAGTTTTGTATCGTCGGCAAATAGGTGAATAGATTACCGCACAATTTCGACGATGTCATTTATATAAATAAGAAACAGTAGTGGTCCTAGGACCCATCCTTGGGGGACACCCGCCTTCACTCTTCCCCATTGAGACGCTCTACCCCGGACAACAACCATTTGTGTCCGCCCTTCTTAGTAGACACCAAACCACTGCAACAGCGAACCATTCACTCCCGACTTTTTTAGTTTAATCAGGAGTCCCGGGTGATGGACACGGTCGAATGCTTTAGTTATGTCACAGAAAACTACTTTGACATCTTTCTGCAGATTGACTGCCCCGCAAAAATGGTGGTATAAGTAAACCAGTTGATTGACTGCGCTATCACCCGGGATAAATCAGGACTGGCTTTCGGATATAACCATGTTATCCCGAAAAAAATTAAAAACGTATTTGGAAACAGCGTTATCGAAGACTTTACTTACACGGTTTAGGAGCGAAATTGGTCTATAGTTGTTGCATAGACTTGGTGGTCCTTTTTAAAGATAGGAACAACCTTTGCCTTTTTCCATTGGGCAGGGAACCTGCGTTTGGCCAAGGACATATTAAATGATTTGGCAAGTGGCTCCGAAATTGACGGAGCCCCTTCCTTCAGCAGCCGGGCACTTATACCGTCAGGGCCATTTGCCTTGGAGATATCCAGGCTTTTCAGAATCCAAAGAATTTCATTAGTGTTTATTGAAATAGATTCCAAAGTGTTTACGGGAGTATAGGCGGACTCAGGCAGAGAGAAATTCGAATCATCGATTTAAGTCTTCGGATGAAATTCGTGAGCTGGAACGTTGACATTGCGCATGTTGGTCATCTTTTTCTAAAATGAAATGTCAGTGGATAACTGTATTGGGTGCATTTTTTATTACCACGGGAAATCATTTGAGCTCTTTGTTGATTATCACAGCAAATCGTTTGCGTTAATGTTCATTATTTTATATAGGGGGGGGCAGGGTTGTCTTCGTAAAGACTGAATTGTGATTGCAACAAGGAACCAATATTTCTAAGATTAGATGGCAACTTTACTTCGTTCGAGTCAACCGTCTGTCTGCCAAGCAGATGGCATGCAGCCAGAAGGACGCATGCCATTTGTTAATCAGCCTCACATTGATTTTAATTGCAGCTGTATTAATTCTCAACAAGTTCAAAGTCAATGTCCTTTAACCATAAACAAACACACATTTCTACTAGCAACTGTCTAGCAGTGCATGCGAGATCGACTGACCATAGAATTATCACGGCTGTCTTGGTTTTAAGACGCATGTCGTGCATTTCTAGCCAATGCAATTAATGCACATGTTCCCACATAATGCTTGTTTTCCAGTTCTTAGTTCTGCTGATATTGGAAGAGTCTGCGTCTATAATCCGTTTGCCTGTTGTACGTCCCTTCGTCCGTCCGTCCATTATTCATTTACGTGGCTAAAATACTTTTCTTTGCTCTTATTTATCGGTATCACAGGACAAGTGCATGAAACATTCAGTTCCCAAAAATACGGCCGTCCATGAATGATTAAGTGCTTTGGGGTACCTTAAACTAGACCAATTATTGTACTTAATCAACCGTAACAGAGATTTATTCATGTTTATCGTGTCTGCATTGCCAATGCTGCTGGAGACAATGCAAAAGCTGCGGGTGAATAGCCCTCTATGGCTGTTGTCTGCTTTGGGGTTATACAGTTTGATTTTAGGAGACGACAACTACCTGAAGAGTCACATGATGAAATAACTGGAAAAAATAAGCATTCAGGAGGTAGTCTGGAACTTTCACCCTTCTGCTGGCGACCAAGTAAAAAGTGTGTTTACAGACTGCACAAAAAAAGCCTTTCTGAATATAGAGGATTGGGAAAAAAATCAATTTGTAAATTGACAAATGTGTATATAGACCTCAATGATGTATTGATATCCACGCTGCCAAATGGCACTTGCAGGTACATTAAAATATTAAGGTATGCCTGGGTGGTCACACAAAAGCAAAATGTCCATTTTGGGGTGCCTGTGTTTGATTTTGGGTTTTTTTTGTTTTTTCGGGGGGTGGGTGTTTTGTTTTGTTTTTTTTTTTTTTTTTGTTTTTTTTGGGTTTTTTGTTGGTTTTTTTTTTGGTTTTTTTTTTTTTTTTGGTTTTTTTTTGGTTTTTTTTGTTTTTTGTTTGTTTTTTGGTTTTTGTTTTTTTTTGGTTTTTTGGTTTTTTTGTTTGTTTGTTTTTTTTTGTTTTGTTATTTTTTGTTTTGTTTCTTTCTTTGTTTTCTTTTTTTTTGTTTTTTGTGTTGTTTTGGTTTGGTTTGGTTTGGTTTGGTTTCTTTTTTTTTAATTTTCTAGGAGTATAAATTGCAATATATGGAGAGTTCCAGTACTTGAAAAGTCCTATTTTGAGGAAAGTGCGAACGTTTCTGTATCTTTAAAAAAAAAAGAGTTTGCTTTCCACCACGAAGGAGGGGCTTTAATGTTTTGGGTCATAATACTGCATACGTACATTTCTTTCAGTTTGAGATCACCCATACAAGTAAATCAAGTAATAATGGTGTGTTGCGACATGGTCCACAAATGATATGGCTTGTTACATGTACTTTCTCAAAGCAATGTTCGTGCATGCAACAAAAAGGATTTAATCATAATCCACGTATGCTGAACCAAATTCATTGTCCATATATAATACTATTTCTGTGTTTTGATGACTCCATTCCGTTAGAAATATCTTGTCAAGCTCGTACTCCCAAACATCAAAGGGGGTGGGGTGGAGGGGAGGGGAAGGTAAATGTTTGCATTGGCAACAACCATATGCATGCACTTAACGGGGCTTTTAAAAATGGTCCCATTTGCTACCTGATCGGCAACGAACCTCAAACAATTTAATAATTGCAATATTATGTAACATATTACAAATGAGCTTATTTACTTAAGTGAATAATTTACAGAGGCAAACGCAAAACGATCGTCTGAATGTTTTAGAAAGGCATACACGTCGGCATCACAACGGGATTATGTGTCGGTAGCACAATCATGTACCGTCATATGTTGCCACTCTTGCCTGCTGTGCAGACTTTCGGCCCTAAGAGACAATGAAACAAGGGATCTATCGACAATACACTTGATACGATTCTGTCGAATTAACATCAGTATTATAAAAACCTAAAGTAAGCGGATTTATTGGTACGTCTAATCACGGCGCTGCACTTGCTGGAACATGCGAGCCAAAGCCTCGAGATGCAGTAGCAATTACGATCGGACGATCGGAATCACAAGACACGCCATCTCTCTCTCTCTCTCTCTCTCTCTCTCTCTCTCTCTCTCTCTCTCTCTCTCTCTCTCTCTCTCTCTCTCTCTCTCTCTCTCTCTCTCTCTCTCTCTCTCTCTCTCTCTCTCTCTCTCTCTCTCTCTCTCTCTCTCTCTCTCTCTCTCTCTCTCTCTCTCTCTCTCTCTCTCTCTCTCTCTCTCTCTCTCTCTCTCTCTCTCCAAACATAAGCAATGGTGGAAGACAGTGAAACGCTTTATTTGTCTAAACAAATTTGTAGACAAACTGCAATAATAAATAAATAAATAAATAAATAAATAAATAAATAAATAAATAAATAAATAAATAAATAAATAAATAAATAAATAAATAAATAAATAAATAAATAAATAAATAAATAAATAAATAAATAAATAAATAAATAAATAAATAAATAAATAAATAAATAAATAAATAAATAAATAAATAAATAAATAAATAAATAAATAAATAAATAAATAAATAAATAAATAAATAAATAAATAACAACTTTGCCTATGTCTCAAATGGCCTCAACCTTCTGGTCCAGAATATCCCTTGCCTGCACTCTGTCCCTGATGATTGTCTGGTCCAGAATAGCTCTTGCCTTCACCCTGTCCCTAATGATTGTCTGGTCCAGAATACCCCTTGCCTTCATCCTGTCCCTGATGGACCGGACCGGACCGGATTCTATACCTAGCTGCATCCTGAAAGAGCTCACCAGTACAATTCAAGGCAAGTGTGTGCAAATTTTAAAACCTCGATCACAGACTGGTATCGGCTATCCATCTGGAGATGTGCTGACTCAGGTTGTGTTCCAAAAATATACCCAATAAAAGAAAGAGACAGACAGAGAAAGAAACAAAGAAAAAAAAGCACGCCCTGGAGAAAACAGAAAAATTTCTATTCGTGCGAGGAAAAACACAATCCGTCCATGTTGTTTTTGCGAAGACCCACCATTTTATTCTCTTTAACTCTTTCAGTGCCAAGTTTTGACTAAGTCAACCGCTTTACTCGGCGCGCTTGGGTGCATTCAAAGTGCACCGAAGAAAAAAGCTGTTGACCTGATCCATTCTTGGTCTCGATTCTCTTATGGTAACTGCCAGCTCACTGCTACTTTAATGAAACGTTGCAACATTTTTGGACAGTTTGCAAACATAGCACGTTATTGAAGAACTGACACCATATCTAACATAAGAGGGTAGCAAAAATTTCCAGTTGTATCAATGAAGAGCATTCTATCCTGTCACCATGGGCTCTTGTGTACATCTTTTGACAAGCGGTACCACGCACTTCCCTGTGAATATTGCAAATGAATAGCATATAATTTGTTAAACCTGACAGTAAAGTTATGTGCTCGGGCAGTTTGACAGTAAAAGATGCAAAGAACATTCAGGGACTATATTTTACTTTGGTTAAGGGTGTTCTGAAGGCAAACGACCCCCTTTGATAAAATGCTTTCTTTCACATTCTTAGAGGCATACAATAAATCTGAGTCCCATTATTCCTTGGAGGTCCTGCCATGTGGGAGTATAGTGCAGCCAGTAACAAACAACAATGTGTGTTTTACTTGTGGAGGTCTTCATTCGCACAGACAAGTTATGATGCTGCCTGTAGGCCGCAGGGTATCTGCAACACAGCAAATCTAGCTCGCGAATTCCCTTTTTCGAGAATTTGTTTAGAATTTTGTCTATATACAATTAAATATGTTTATTATCATTTCAGATAAAAACATTAACTATGGCATTTGTGATGAAGCTTGAACAAGAAGGACTCATGGCTGTAAGTAGAACCACCCATATTATATGCTTACTTTCATTCAAATCCAAGAATAAACAGTAAAAATTTCGAGCATACACATTAAGAAACTATATATGTTTAAAGTATATGTCAACTTTCATAATACCGGTTGATTTTTTCAGATATTGATTGGTGCAAACACACCCATTAATCATGATGAGGGTATCTGTGCTATCGCTCAAACATTTCTAATGGCTTGTGGAACAAGACGTTTTGTATTGCATGTTTTATATTTTATTTTTCAAGGGGAAGCAAAAAATGCCTCCAGATGGCGATGCACAGTCCACTGTAAGTGCAAGTAATGCGTCATCTGGTGATGAAAACGAAGAACGTGGGAACTGGGTCGGACGTATGGATTTCATGTTATCATGTATCGGTTACGGTGTTGGCCTTGGCAATATCTGGCGATTTCCTTATCTTTGTTATCGCAATGGAGGAGGTAGGACACATATTAAAATAAACTGAAAGTCAGATATGTCCGATATACCACATATTTGTCTCAGCTGACAAATTAGCTAATCATAAGCGTATCTTTGGATGGGGAATTGTTGGGTAAATGCACGCCTCTCTGAAGTGAAACTAGGTCGGCTTGAAACTTTTGGTCGAGTTGTGCTAATTTTGTTTACGCTACTACCTTTTCTGATTAGTACATTTAATTTTCATCATTCATTTTGTAATCGTGCGTCTGATAATATTGCCACTTTACTTCACATAGTTGTTATGTGGTGTTTCCCATTTTCGACCAGGTGATTGGTAGCGCAGGTTACCTGTCCCGTGCTCACAAAACACACATATTGAAATTTGACCTTGGCCTTTGACCTCACGTCAGTAACTATTCCAAATATCTTGAATATTGTGACATGTAAAGATACTCCTCTGAATAGCAGTCGTATCATCACTTGCCTTCAACATAACAGCTGTCGTTTTATCTCGACCATGACCTTGATCTTGACCTTCTGGTCAGTGGGTATTGAAGAATAGTTCACTTCATGTTCAATGGTCAACCTCAATTTGAGCACATATTTAAAACCAGCATTTATCAGAAACTATTGTGACTAGTCTGTATACATATATGCGTTAAATTATATCGACTACCTCAGCTACCTGCAGAGTAGATTCTTTGTGGGGAGACGGTCGCGTCGCAGGCAAGCTTGACGCAGGAGTGATTGACAGCCTGTATATGCCAGTAACTATAGATTCGGGATGAAAATTTTGATAAATAGTATACTGTGCAAAAAAAGGTAAGCCGTTAATGGGGCTTAACTTTTTTTTTTTTTTGAAACTATATAGTACAAACATTGTTTTCAACCATTGTTTACAATTTTCTTCTAAATGTTATTTTTACTTATGTCTTCATTCTGCAGAACATACAATTGAGGGACACAAGTTAAACCGGAACTGAGAAATTCCCTTTGAATGTCTTCAGACTGATTTTTGTCTTTGTAGCGGTGTTTCTCATTCCGTATATATTGTGTCTCGTACTTTGGGCCATGCCAGTGGTGATGATGGAGATGTCCCTTGGGCAGTTTGCCAGCCTGGGCCCAATCACTTTATGGCGAATTAGTCCAATGTTCAAAGGTAAGCTAACTCAGCACTTCAATGTGCTCATATGGTACTGCAAAACAAGTTTCCATTTGCTCTGTTTTGGCTTTCCCTGAAGCTTTAAATGGAAGTATCAACCACACGAGGTTATCACAGAATTCGATTTCCCACACATATGACTGGAGACCGTCTCAAAATAACTTGGAAAATTAAATTCCCATTCAAGTCATAGGTTTACAATTTAGTATTTGTGTTGGTCAGTAGCAGGATAAATGCCCAGAATGAGAAGATATTAGGCCTTGAGCCAAAACGTTTATATGCACAGCGTCAGTTACAATTAACTTAGAATAATTAAAGCATGACCGATTCAGTAGGTTTTTGTTTATATACAAATGCAATAGTGGTGAATTGAACATTTGTCAAATCTACAGTTTGTCTTTTCGCGAATTTTATGTGCGGATAAAGCCTGTTACCTAATTTTCAAATGCAGATAACAATGTGATAAAAGACAGACAAACATTTATAAACATACTTTTTTTTTTTGTAATTGGATCAATATAGGACTCGGGTATGGCATGCTAGTTTTCTCCATCATGTGCTGTATCTACTACAACATCATCATCGGCTGGACCTTGTACTATCTCTTCCTATCTTGCCGCGCCCGCTTGCCATGGACCAGTTGCGGTAACTGGTGGAACACGGCCGCATGTGCTATCAAAACAAACATGGATACCATGTCCGTGAATGGCACATCAGTTAATGGCACCGCAATGAACGGGACAGAAGAAAACGTCTTAGCAGCCCTTGGTCGCTATATAACGGCTATGGCTCGCAATGCAACAGTCGGTAATTTGACTTTTGCCGCCAGCAATGTAAGTGAGGAAGTCAAGAAAAGCCCGAGTGAAGAGTTTTGGCAGTAAGTATCATGGAGACCTTGGCGGCATAGTCATATAAAGCCAATAAGAGAAACAGACCATTCATCCTACATACAATGTTATGCAACAATTTACAACACATTTCCTGCATTATTTTATGTTAAATTCGGCAGCAAGTATCTTTTATAATGCGGTGCAAAAATATACAGCACATCCCCAATAGGAGAGGTCACAATTACCTATTATCTGAGTATTCAGCTGAAGACACTGTCCAATACACAGATTTCTTGAGGGCCAGAGATGTGCATTCCCATTTGACAGCATGTTAAATTAACCTCAAATTAAAAGATCACTTTAAAAGCTACAAGAATAAAATTTTGTGTGAACATTTTAGCCATGTACATGGTTTTACCACACAAATTTTGCTGTTTCAGCAACGACTAGTTTTAAAGTTATTAAGCTGTTAATTGCAATGAAAAGTAATGGGAATACACAACTCTAGCCCTGAATGACTGAAATGTCCTCTACAGGAGAGCAATAGAAGCTTCTGTTCTTGTTTCCCCTATTGCAATGTAACGAAAAAAACAGACAACACATCCCCTAGTATAATGTAAAGCACGATTGATCTGCAAGTCTTTTATATACTATAATACGAGTTCATAGCATATTTTAAAAAAAACAAGCAATTCCCCATGGAAAACATATTTAACTCACATTTTAAGTCACCCTGATGGATAATACAGAGGTTATCTCGTAAGCGAAGTGCAAGGTATCTGCTAGTATAAATTCGAACGGCCAGTGTCCTCTAACAAATATGGTCAATAAAATAGGTTTTAACTGGAATGACGTTAAAAATGTTTCCCATCAAACTCACAAAGATACGAAATGTCACACAAGATGTCAAATTGCAATTGAGTGCCTGCATGCCAGGTACATGCCAGGTAGATTTCTGTCGTGCTCTGTTCACAGGCAGGACAGACGTAGGATTTCCTACCCTGTCGTTTGCGGAAGTCTTATGTTTATATGTATTTCAAATTATTACTCAGGCGATATGTGCTTCAAGTGTCCGATGGTATTGAAAGCCTGGGTGCAGTTCGGATAGAACTGCTGATCTGCCTAGCTGCCGCCTGGGTACTGGTATTTTTGTGTCTGATCAAGGGCGTCAAAAGTTCTGGCCGGGTAAGTGTCTTTTAATGGTACCTCTGAATTTCTAGTACAGTCAATCCAAGACTAAAGAGGGGTCAATTTGGAACAAATTGCAACAAAAGTTTCAACGGTCTTGGTCTAAAAAAAATGACTAAAGTAACAAAAGTCCATGAGATATCGCCATTGGAAATACGTATCAAATATGCAAATTAAAAGTAGCCATTCATGAGGCCAGACACAAATGAACAATAGTATTTTATGTTACACGATTCCCATGAGTTCAAGTTCCTAGACTGACAGCTTATACAGGAAAGCGGTGACGATAGGACGACACAGAATAGCCGTACAGTTAATCTATACGCTCCACACAAACTATGGTTTTTATTGCAACCTAAAAAAACATACTACTAAACCATGAAATGCCATGAATTATTGCATTATATGTATCCAGAGAACAACTGCCAAAGAAATTTGCCAACTTACGATGTCAGTTTAATTTGGTCTATCTGCAATTCTGGGAGTAGGAATTTGAGAGGTTCACACAAGTTGAAGTCAATCAGTATTTCACCATATTACGATTGTATGGGCCACTGAAAGTGTGATATTTTGGTATGTTCAATTTCTCCTTCAATTAATACATCATTGCCAAGGTATTGGTTTCATAAAGATTGAACATATCATGGTATCGTACAGAGCAAACCGGCAATGTCACTGCACTCTAGCGGTTATAATTGTTTGCGGAAATTTTTTTGTGTAGTCCCACAGAAAGAAATATTCTGAAAAAAATCTAGGGCCTGGTACTGGCAGCAGGGTGACCAGTCTTTTACGTTCAGAACGGTAGGCTCATCAGTGTCTACGTGGACATTAAGCTTGATTTTCAAACTATTAACAATATACACAAAATACTTCATGCAAGGCCCCAGTGTGCGTCGCATGAAGAAACCGTATAAAGATGATAAAAATGCTTGTTACATGAGCTAAAGTGGAAAAAAATCAAAATTAAGAATAAAATGGTTAATTTGTTTAATGGCAATTTTATCAATTTTCCTATGTGCAGGGTTTTGTGGGTTTTTTTTTTTGTTTGTTTGTTTGTTTGTTTGTTTGTTTTTTGTTTTGTTTTTTTAATTTTTTACTTTGTTTGGAACTTCCAACTCAACATTGGATAACTCGCAAAAACCAGCAAGAAACATTTTGTTGCAATTTGATTGGTTTAAACCTAGCTTGAGTGGACTTTTGTTAGCAGCTCATGCTTGCTTAACCTTGATAAGGCATGGGACTGTCGACATGTTTATTTATCTGATGTATTGAATAAAATGCTCCAGGGGGATTTGTTGTTCCGATATTTAAATGATGGAAATCATGAACGAATTATTATGTGCACAAGGCGGGAAGTGATCTGATGAATAGCATAATTATAAAATATTTTTAGATAAACAATAATTTTTGTAATGTTGAAGTACAAACATTAAAGTTTGCGGGTGTTGTAGTACTGTTTCATAGATGGGTATAGTTACCATCCATGTTAATTGGAATCCAAAAATGGGCTACACTCTATCCATTGTAAATGGCACCCAAAATGCGGTTTACTCTGTCGCTCTGCTACATTGTTGTATGCTTAACAATTTCCCAATGACGGAAAGGAACCTTGAGATTAAAACGTGTATACTGTTTATGAGAGAGTCGTCTGTATGTTGCATTATTAAAGTACGAAGCCCAAGATCCGAGGTGTCCTTTGGGGATTTTAGGATTATTATCCCTTTTTTAACTTCCTGGATAAATGCGTTGCCTATGCATGTATGTGCAGGGTATAGCACATTGATTGTTACCTGCTCATATGAGGTTAACTGAGAGTGCATTTGTGCAGATATTGATCGCAAGAAATATCAATTACAAGCATTCCGTGAGAAAACGTTATGTACAAACAACCTAGACTGAGATTTAAATATGCATTTATTGAAGTAAGACAGGAAAAAATGTAAGGAATGAAAAACTTGAATCCTTCTTTTGCCTATCAGGTGGTATACGTCACTGCAATTCTGCCGTATGTTGTATTGATAATTCTGCTTGTCCGTGGGGTTACATTGCCTGGTGCCGTGAATGGAATTAAGTTCTACCTCGTCCCACAATGGCACAAACTCAAATCTCTAAAGGTTTGTACTCTAATGAGTGTTTGTTTGGACTAAGAAATACATACAGATGTATTGTTGCAATGCTGGAATTGTCACGTGTATGCATTGTAGCCGTACAAACGTATGAATAACACGTAAGCATTGTCGCACCAAAATGTACCCAAGTATATCAATATAAAACTTTACAAATGCTATGCATTCAATGATGGCTTTGTTCTTTTTATCTAAAAGGCATGTCAACAAATAAGAATTTAAACAACGGTAATTACAACATTTTCTCGACTATTTCTTTTAATACACAACCACTGAAAAACTATATTATGAAGTATATTAATGATACTGCGTTCAAAGGTAACCCCTTCGTTTCATTGCGCCTTTACATAGAAAGAAGTCATTCAGTATATTTGATACTTAATAATACCAAATACTACCATCTGTATGAATTATTTCAGGTGTGGGGCGAAGGTGCCATGCAGATTTTCTACTCTCAAGGGGCGTCCTGGGGCGCCATTATGACAATGGCGAGTTATAACAAATGGAACAACAATTGTTACAGGTGATTAACGTAGCTTCAATGTACAAGGGGCATACTCTGGATGCTGATAATAGCACCAAATATTGCAGTTTTTAACAGTTACCTTACATTGATTTAACTATTATACCAAACCGTCCAGAATTATACATAGCTCCCAGCAATGCCATTGTTTCACTCTTTTATAATAAGCTTTCCCAAGAGTGTTATACAATGTATTCAAATATTTCAAAGCTCAGAACATTAAGCAAAAAGCAGCAGAGTATTGTTCAGAAGTGTTCATGATCACCATTTTGCAAGTAGGAACATGCTTATTAGTCATTACATTGTAACTTTATTCAATAGTGATTCAAGCTTTCACGCGATAATTAGTCTCATTCAGAATGACCGGAAAGTTCATATTTGTGTAATGCCTGTAAGATTAGAATAATTACTGCTGCTTTTCAATGCGTGGAAGAAAGCGGCACTGTATACTGTCCCGAAACCCTGTTGGTGTGTTTTACTGTCCAAAACTCTTTTTAAAATCCTTTTCAGAGATGCACGGATCGTACCGCTTATGAATTCGGGCACTAGCATGTTTGCTGGTTTCGTCATCTTTTCTATCATAGGGTTCATTTCACACGAAACTGGAGCTGCAGTAAAAGATGTAGTCACTAGTGGTAGGTGGTTCGCTTTGGCCGATTACCCTATGGATGCTAGCAGTTACTTTGTAGTGCAACACCATATCTATGCAAAAATAAATAGGAATGAGCGAAAAAATGAGTTTGGAAACGACATGATAGCTTTCATAATGATTGTAGTATGTTTGTAGCATTTTTGACGCACATGCTTAATATTAATAAATTCTACTTTAATATGAAAAATGTCTATACTCTTCGTCATTATAGTATTTGTCAGCCCTACTTAGGTATCCAAATGTGCAAGCACAGCATTAAATTTAACCTTTGAACTTGCTGCTAAACGGATAGTTCATGAAAATGATCGGGACACAAAAAACACTGATCGAGCTAAATTCTTACATTTTATTCTACTATGCTAGGACCTGGTTTGGTGTTTGTGGTCTACCCCGAGGCTTTGAGTAAGCTGCCTATCTCGCCATTGTGGGCAATCCTCTTCTTTCTGATGCTCATCACCATTGGTCTGGACAGTCAGGTAACCCTACCTCACCTTGCTTCCCAATCATCTAATATTTTGAGCATTTTAGTGGGATCAGCTGCGGGGAATAGTCCTGGCTCGGTTGAAAGACCTCTTCCTATTTACATACTCCCCATCCCAATGATCTCGTCCTAAGCCAGTTCAATGTAACATCAAATTCGATATATATATATATATATATATATATATATATATATATATATATATATATATATATATATATATATATATATATATATATATATATATATATTTGAATTGAAAAAGGGAAATTTTTTTAAGAAAATAATAAATCGCAATTTGATTTTAAGAGATATGTTTGCCTTACTGAACATGAATGTTTCGTTTTAAATAAAATTCATTTAATTATTCAGAATAAAATCCTTGTGTGCAACAAGACATGTTTGTGAAAAAATTAAGAAAAAGTCCCGTGTCCGTTTGAACGCATGTGATTAGCACCAAAGGCCATGAAGACTGGCTTTGGCAGTGGATACATTATGTTCACTCTTTGCATTCATGCTGGCTTCGTAGTGACTGGCCGATTCTGGTATGTCGGATCGTTGTTTCCAGTCAACAAAACCTATTACATGTATGCATATTGCCATGATGACAGACAGGAGGAGAGACCAAGAAAATAATATCTGGACAAGGATCATTAAAGGGAGCATCCAGTTAGTCATCAGAAACTGGCCCATCAGGAATTTTGTGATGTTTTGTTTTTTTGAAGCTTGAAGGTGCTGCTTGTTTATTGAAATCAAAGGTACTAATGGAAAGGAAGAAAAGGCTGTAATATGCTGCCTTGTTTCTAAAGATTTTTGTAAACCTTTTGTAAACAACTTGATGGTCCCTATGATATAATTGTTTTGTCGTTGCCTCTCTTCCCTCTGTCATTTTGGACTCCAGTCTTGTCGTATTTTTGCACCCAAGAGTATTCACATTTTGATGACAATAGCTATGCACCTCACTTGAGCTCTGCTATGAAAGTCTTATCGCACTGGATCATGATTTTAAATGTGATTGTAGGTTTTCTATATACATAGGTAAAGCCAGACCAGTATCAGGATCTAATTGTCGGCAGTACAAATTTTTGAAATATAACTGAGTGTAAAACCACTCTATATACATGGAATAGGTTTTGTAATCAACGTAAATTATTCATGTGTTTTCGTTGCAAAACTACAGAGAAATCAAGTTTGGAGAAGTTGTAAAACAAAAGGAGGGGTCGCCATGCCCTCCTGGTATATGGAGTGATACAATAAAAGCGAAGGGAGCAGAAACCAGCATTTTCTTTGTGTTTACCTGCCAAAAATAACTACTTTGTTTTGTGACATACACCAACTGAACAAATGTCATCCACTGTCAAAGGTAGGCAGATCTCCCGTTAATTCTCCATGTATATCTTCAGCAGCTGATCCTAATAACAGCACTACTGCTCCTCCTTGAATCCAAATGGTAAAAAGTAACGCCATGAGCATATTCCAAAACAGCCACAATTTGGCAAAACTGATGTTTGTCCTGCATTGAACTATCAAATGGTGTTTCGCTATTAAAGATAATTTCAGTCTCGAGCTGTCCAAGCGTCTTTGTAATGATAATTATAATCAGAGATATCTTTCCCTTCTGATATGTGTAAAAGAAAAGCATAATTATTTCAACATTAATAAGTTAAGCTCCAAAATTATGTAAATATTTTGCGTGTGGCATGTATTTTCACTCTATATTTTCACTGCAGGACTGTTTTAACATTTTGAAAAAAGGTGTCATCAAGGAGTTGTCCAAACCAGTCCAAAACAGTTTGAATTCTCGCAAATCTGTGGAACATTTTGAATGTTTGGGAATTTTGAAGTTGAGCAACATTGTGCCTTTGAAATGTTACAAGTCTTATCTAGGAGGAGACAGCAACTGTCAGACACAATAACAATATTTTGCTTCTGTTACAGTTTTTGTATTTCAATGGTGGCATCTGTGTTGGCTGTGCAAAAATTGCTGCACGACTTACTCTAAATGACGCACACAATCAAAGTACTGTTCAGTGGATTTCAAAATAATTCCCGAAAATTTTCGAAACATATTGTTAATTCATTCATGATTACATCGTGGAAGCTTGGAAAGAGTAAGAGCATTTGCATTGCAAATAGTATAATACTAATTGTGGTACTAGCTTTCACATTTGGCTATATAACAATTACTTTTTAGTTTCATGCCAACGTACTTCAAGTGTAACTCAGAACAATTTTTGCCAGGCATGTCTCTGCGGTTTTCCACAAGTCGTCCCTTCCTTGGTGTGGTGCTTTTTGAGTGTAGAATGGATTACTTGGAAGGGCAATGAAAAAGTATGGCCTGCTTTGAATGATCCTGATTTTAGAATGTCTGGCATGTAATGATGTTGACCATTACAGAGATGGCTTTGGCAAGTTGATTGAAGAATGGTTTGCCTGCACATAGTGACAGAGTGGCGGTCGATAAAAAAGCTTTGACGTGGAGCATTAATACTAAAAATTGAAGTGCAATGAGAAGACTATGCCGCTTATGAAAGTTTCACTGTATTGTAGAGGCACGTCATTTGGCAGAAGTATGGTTAAATTAATAGTTGAGGAAATGTGATTGCCAGGTATGTGCATAAAAGGAAAAAATGCTATCATCCGACATCGATTTTAATACCTAACTGGCGACAGCAATAATGATATGAAGATGGCATTAACCTCGTTGAAAGAATAAAATAAAATGAAAATATTAGAAAGAAAAAGAGAACAAAATTTCAAACGTAAATTACTAAGCAAGAGAAATGCGGTCTCAATATTGAAAAATATGTTTATATGTGGACATAGAAAAACAACTATTTCTGGGTTTTGTATTATTGATATGCTGGATAAAAGTGCAATGTAAAAAATCGCAGGGTGTGGATGAAAGACAGCATAACAGTCAGTTAAGCAATTAGATGACCTCTGTAAGGGTTTTTGTCCTTTCCGATATGTTCTGGGTAGTTCTTTCAGCAACTGAAGCATGAACCGCACATCAATGCTTAAAAACGGAAAAGACATAAGAGTGGACAAGACGGAGATATATCGAGGAAAATACATCACAAATGTACTGGGGGGGGGGGGTATTTGCAGTGTCATAAACAATCTGTACACAAAAATTAGGTTTACGAGTGTCGCCGACCAAATTTACATAATCTTGTTCTGGTTTTTCATCTACTATCAGGACAAAGTTTGATGTACCCTGTGAAAAATGTTTCAAAAGTTTACTGGCACTAAATTATTCTTTTACTGCTGGTGAACCGGTTTACCAGTAAATTATAACATATAAACATTTTTGTGAGTAGAGCGTGTGATAAATAACGTTATGTTTGCGTTAATCAGGGATAGTTCAGTGACATTTATCTTTATTGGAACTCTTAGAGTGTTAAAATACCAAGACACTGATAAGATATACAGTCTCTCATAACTCCTAATGGAGTGGCTGCAAGTGCATGGCAATGATTTTTATTTATATGAATGTAGATTTTATGCAGGTGAGACTCAAATAAAATATTTTACCATTTACCACATTCAGGCACTCCATAGTTACTAACTTTATAAAGAGACGTACCCCTAATTTAGTATAATTGCAACAGTAAACAAAGTAATTAAACGGGCATGCAATTAACGTGGAAGTAGTTACATAATTATATTTTGTAGATTTGCCAGATTAAACAGTATATTACGCCAAGATTAAGAAGAACAATACATCAGAGATTCGAATGGTACATGAAAAATGCAAATCCTTCGAAGACCAGCAGATTAGTGTGTGTTTATGTGTTGAGCTATGAATGATTGTCATCTCTCTGTTACCTCGTCGGTTACAACAGAGGTAAAGCAAAAGGGTCCTCTCGCTCACGTGTGATATGTGAAGATGGCTTGTGTGGCAGTAGTTTATGAGGACATAAATTTCCCTTTAAATGAAAACAAATAACCTTATTTGGAAAAGTTACTTTTAAACCCAAGGGCTTGCTATAACCTACAAACGTGTCACATTATTGAAAGTCAAAACGGAATATGTAAAGATCTTTCTGTGGCCACCAACACTGGTGTGCAGTTGTGGTCCATCAGAAACTACTGACACATGAAGCAAGAAGGTATGGACGTCTCACATGGGAATACTGCTTGCGATGAAGCCTGTGCCGCACAGACAACCACCACTCTTTACATTTTATTATCCATGAGTGTATACAAATGTCTAACGTCCATTGATTTTTCCCGCAAGTAAAGAAGACTGCTGTTATGTAAGTAAATACTGTCTAGTCTTAAAATAGGATTAATGTAATACATTCAACATTGAAACCAATGAAAAGTGAGACTCTTATGGTTCGAACCACACAGTGTCTCGTGTCCTTTGAAAACGAGTTTTATTTTATTTAATAATAATAATAATAATAATTTGGTTGATTTCAATTTTTTTTCTTGCTGTCCTTAGTGCTGAATAGCAAGTATTTAGGTTACTTCTGTACGTCAAAAGCAAAGGAATATTTAAAACGATAAAGATTTTACCATAAAAAAAACGAAATTTAGAATGCTTCACACTCAAGGTATATCATGATGAAAAACTTGATCCAGGGAGATTTCTACAAACACTTGATGTTCCCCAGTAGGTTCGAACAACTAAAATGTGTATATCAATATTGAATTTTGCACATATATTTATAACGTTTCGACCAATTATCAACATTATGTTGATTTGAAGCAATTCAACTTTGTCTTCTGAATTTTGTTCTAAACCATACTAGGCACGATGCAAACTTAGGCATCAAAATTTTGCTGTCGGGCAAATCTTCTCTAATTGTTTGCTTTGAATTAGAACCCATAGAGTCTCATTTTGGCAGTGCAGCTGGATGCGTTTTATTATGCGGTTGCTTTGTCTAACAAATCAGTTTGTGAACCTAGTACAAAGACAAGTGTGTACAGGTTCTGATAGGGGTGTCTTCTTGACTCAATGCTTCCAGAGCTCCACCACCCGCAACATCTTTTCAATGGTAGCATTTATATTTATGGATGAAAATTTCAGTCTAAAATCACAAAAAGTTCATTTTAGAAAGTGTATTTCGATATATAAACGTACTGAAAATCAACTTCTTTGTGTAAAACGTTGCTGCAGGAAACCTCGGTTTAAATTTGTAGTTGCAAAATGTGATGGATAAGTATATACTACTTGGCAAAATTGGCTCACATCTATTGATAAATGTACTTTTTATCAATTTATGCACACTGTGTCTTACAAGGGACATCAATAACTATATAATTGATACACGTATGCACACATTGCATTTAAATAATAGTTCTTTTGCTTCCTTGGATTTTTTTTTAAGGGAGAGTAAAACCTCACAAATATTCTTTATTCTGTAACTAGTGAGTGGTGTCAATGAGTAAACAAACTATTCAAATGCCATTGGTGAGGAATGTGGAAGCATATTTGTCTTTGAGTGCACGGGGCTCTTTAGATTGAAAATTTCATTTGTTCCTATTTTACAACTTTTCATCATTGTCACATATTGTTATGATAATTGTGACTGTTCTCTTCATTCTGTTTTAATGACCCTGCAGACCCGGTCACTACGCAGTGATTGGTGCGCAAGAATGGTGCTTCATGACAGGCTGTTAAGATGACGACAGACATCCTCCTAACTAGGTGTCACTGCCGGTGTTTACAACTCTATACATTATTGCTTTTAGTTTTTGTTGCCTAAGCAACCACACGACTCCTAGAAATAGATACGGATCCACCCATCACTTTCGTATTCGGCAAGCTTTGGCCCTTTGCCTGTACCTGTTATTGTGATCACGAATTTGATATCAAACAGACTTGAACGCAGATGACAATATTACAAAAATGCTAACAGTGCATACGAGTTTCCAAAGCTGTTGTTGCCACTGAAACGCAATATGATGAGATCAGACAGAAAAAAATGTACGGAACTCGAGTTTCAAATATACACATAGAAATTCTCAACATAAATGATTAAAACGATACTTAGTCCGATGAGCTCACTAAATCTGTGAACTCTTAGTTCAACCTGGCTTAGCAGCCTCGACGTGAAATAACTGGTGGTTCCATATCTATTCTCGTTGTCAGCAATCAAAGTTACGTAGCTACTTTGAAAAGTAATGAACCGGTAACACTTTTTAGCATTGATATCTCCTGCATACTACAAAACTATGGAAACTTGAAAATGAAGTTATAAGCTACAGAAATTGACATTGCAAATGGCTTTTTGGATATTTCGTTTGTTTGGATCTAATGTTGTGGATGAAATTGTAATGTTTATACTCTATCTTATGAAATCATTATTCAGTAATAGATTTTGGTTTGTAGAAATTTGGCTAGTGCAATATTTTTAAATTTAGTAATGCGAAAGAATATATAAATACTCTCATTTTCAAGTTTTGCCCGTGTTCAATATCAATTTACCGGTCCAGATTGTATCATTCATGTCCTTATCATTCAGACTTGGTAATGCATCAAGAAAAACATATGACGAAATATTAGAAAACGGCTGTTTGGCTGTAGCCTATCATGAAGTTGTGGTTTTCAAGTCAAAGGGAACCAAAAGAAAAATCTGTTTTGTGTTCATGTGAATTACCCGAAAACTGTTTCATTTTCAGATCCCAAGATCTTAGACATTTAACATTTGTTGCCTGATGTACAAAATTTTACATCGATTTGCATTGTACAAAAAGAACGAACTAGTGTAGTAAGCCATATTTACCCAAACAGTATTTAGTAAGCAAGGTACATAGGTCTAAAAGGAGGGTATTAATCTTTCCGTCAAGTTAAAAGATCAAAAGGAGCATTCATGAGAGCACTGACGACCAACGGGGGAGAATAAAAGTTGTTTCCTAATACACACTCTTATACTGATTACTTATTCCTTGCATACAGTTGAATGCCTTGTGTGTGGTGGTTCTGTGAATGACTTGGTATGCAGAAATGGTAGCCTGGGTAAATATGGCCAGTATTTCATAGCTATTTCTCACATTCATATATAATTGTATAAACTTTCTACTAAGCCTATTGTGCGATACCTTATGGACTGCAGTGGTTTTGGACAGAATGTGGAAAGGTGAATTTTGTGAATGAAAGAGAACTTGAAATTATATACATGTGTCAACAATGAAAAAGTCACTGCTCTCCAACCAAAATTCCCTTGCGGCAACTCATAAACGTTTCAGTAAGTCTTGTAGGAGTGCGAGATATCTATGCTTATGGCAGTGAACAAAATTTGTGTATGTTCCTGCTGCAACGATTGCAAAATGTATATTTGCCTTGTTGACAGTAGTGGTCGAAGTTACAAGTACCCACTTATTCCAAACAATCCATTTTGCTTTTATTGCTCAATCATTTGCTCTTTGTGATGATCGCTGGTGCTGATCAAGGAAACCAAATTATATAAACGATGTTGTACTGGATGAAGTTTTGCAGAACTTTTAATATGATTTCAAAGGACATCCCATTGCAAATTGGCATTAAAGTTGGCGATGACGAAAATGCGTTGTGAGAATGATATGCACCAAAGTATATATATATATATATATATATATATATATATATATATATATATATATATTATTGTACTTGTGTTTTTTTTTGTCCAAAACCACTTCCTAGTAGTCATTACCCTATTTCGCAGTCCGAACTCCGTACTCTCCATAAGCTAACCTGTCCCTGTCTAACCTATATACATATAGAAGTACTGTTGTCAATTATGCTTGACATGTTTCGGAGCCTTTTACCCGTACATGTATCTCTGAGTAGCGGCTCCTTGTCTAAGCTAAATATTCAGCAAAGACAACCCACATAATAATGAACAAAAATGAACGGAGCAAATGATGAATTAGCTAAATACGTGAAGTTTTGCTTGTAAATGCAGAGCTTTATTATGAAAGAAGAATACCTGTCAAACAAACCATAATTACTAAATTTGTATAGTACAGGTTCAGATAAGACCAATTTGACTTGCCCCTGAACCAATATGTACCCTATCTAGCTGGACTACTTATCCTAGTTAAACCATCCGTCAGTGTTTAACTGAAGTGGAAACAAGCTGGGGCATTATATTCAGTCCCAGTGATTGTAAAATAAACAGTTGCAGCTAGACCACTTGTATAAACCAAGGGAAATCCTAACTAGGACTGCAACTATGTACATCCTGCACCGGAGATGTAAAACAAACTCCATGATGACACCTACTCCTCAAACAAAGCTCTATTTCACTGCCAACCCTGAGTCAATGTATCAACGTAATGTGTCAGGTTTGTGACATTTGAGAAAATACTGTCAATTTTGAGTAATTTTTTAATGTTGAGTAAATAGGCATGTCAGAAAAGAATGAAAGTTATTAGCATTTATGCCAAAAAAATGTTATCAAAACAATTTTGATTTTTCTAAACGGAATTTTAAGTACAACTAGGCAAACGTAACTGTCGTAGGACGCTGCTTGCTACCGATAGCCCCAGGGGGGTTTAACCTGACAGAAAACATGTAAGCCTAAAATGTCTGAAAGTAAATATTAAAACAGAAAGATGCCAAAAGATAAAGTTAAGTAGCAAAACAGACAAGTCTAAAAACTGTAAATTATTGTGGCCAAACTTTCTAATAATCTTTGGATATTAACAGTAAAATTATAGGGCAAGTCAGAAAAGAATGAAAGTCATTTGTTTTTAAGTCATGAGAATGCAATGAAAATACTAACCAAATATCAAGTAAAATTAGGCAAGCTTGTAACTGTCGTAGGCTGCTACTTGCTACCGATAGCCCCTGGGGGGGGGTTTAACCTAACAGAAAACAAGCTAGCCTAAAATGTCTGAAAGGTGAACATTAAAACAGAATGATGCCAAAAGATAAAATTAGTAGCAAAACAGGCAAGTTAAAATCTCTAAAATTATTGAAGCCAAACTTTCTAACCATCTCGGGATATTTACAGCAAAATTGTAGAAATATTTGATCAAAAGTACATCTTTGAATCCTCTTGACTCAAGTTTATTGTAAATAAATTTGGTTTCTAGATGCAAAGTCCTGAAATTTAGAACAAATACGACCAAATCTCAAAATCTGTGACAAAAACTTATTATATCCAATAGTATCCGAAATATTACTGTCCGGGAAATGATAATTAACTATTCTAAAGTTAAACTCATCTATTTTGTGATAAACTTTAATACAAAACCTATATTATTTTTAAATAATTTCAAATGATGTAGCAATAGTTGCTTAATTGCCTTTACCACAAATATTTTGCCTATGTTTGAGTAGTTACAATTTACGTGTGGCACACGTTGATGGCAGAGTTGACGGTATTGGTTTTAAGTGACTGGGTAAGCGTACCACTTTTACCTTCCTGCTCAACAGACCACATTCCATGTATTCTCCACTCTGCACTGGAATGTGAAAAGAAACTGGGAGCTTATAAGCAACGGTTTGCTAATATTTCAACAGTTTTTATTTGTACTTATTGATATTCTAACTTCACCAAAATTCCACTTAAACATGTAACAATCCGGAAACTATTAATTCATGTGAGCATTTACTTTAAATAAAAATGCTATCATTGTATACATTGCCAGGTCGACGTCACATTCACACAATATACTGCATGCTAGGAATCACAATATAAATGTTATTGTGGCACGCTGTACAAACATAATTTTCTAAGTGGCATTTACTCTGTTTTGGGACTTTACATTCAATAAGCCACTTTTTGAAGACACATTAACATAAACATTTATTACTGAAGAAGTTAAATGTTTATATTTTCCACCAGCTATCATCCTTAGGTTCATGCGAGCAAAACTATGGAAATAAGATGCGTATGGGTACTTCTAAAGTTGCCACGAAATCATTTTCTCCAGTTGTCAGGATTCACCATGTTCTAATTCACTTTTTCTTTGTAGCTCAAGAGATGATTGGAGTCTGGAATGCATGGCCTGACGTAGACTGTATTACAAAAAAACAAGACTTGGTTGCTAATCAGACCATTAATAAAAGGATGAAAAATTATACGGAAAAATTACACCTTCCGGCTTGAATTTTTTTAAGAACAAAAAATGGTTTGAAAAGTCATCATTTCTATGATTGGTTCCTGAAATATGTGATACTTTTTTAGACAAGGGTTTTTTTCTGAAACCTGGCTGCAAACCAGACTTCTTAGTGTGCAGGGTAGCACTAACCGAGGCCAAGACATTTGGTCTCCGAGTAGTACTACTTGCCACGCCGCCATCGTCAAGTCCTGCAAGGGTGGTCACTTGGGACTCATGCCATGATTGCTTCCATTTCAGTTTGCAACATTTGAAACAGTGACCAGTGCCGTTATTGATGAATACCCTCACCTGCTGAGAAAGAGAAAGACTTTGGTGAACGCAGGGCTTTGTGTCGTCTTGTTCCTGCTGGGTATTCCCTGTGTTACAGAGGTAAAATGCTTGATACTTTCTCTTAACTTGTCCCATTCAAACAAACCAAAAAAACATCCTCGTAAAGATCTTGGTTAAAATCGTCCTCTGACGTTTAATGTTCAAACTAAATATATCTTGTCGTTAAGCTCGCAGACACACAGACACACACACATACACACACATACGCACACACACACGTTTTAGCTCAGCTCATAGGATAATTAGCCGTCCGTTTGGCTGGATTCTATCGAAATTTGGAAGGGATCTATCAAGGGTGAGTCTCTGCCAAGTTTGTTCAAATGCTCCACGTTCCAATGAATTGTAAATTTGTAATAAATTGTTTTGTTGATATTTTTGGCGAGATTCTGTAACATTTATAAAAAAAACTGTTTGGTCTATTGCTTTGAAATTGCATTCGGTCATTTCTGGGTACCCGTAACCCTAAAATCCTTGAACAGGTAGCGCTGCAACTTCCTTTATAATTTTTTATTGGTAAAAGTTGGTCCTTACTTATTCTCTAAAACCCGCATTCAGAATATGCTAAGACGTGATTATTATGGCCCATATAAAATGGTCAAATTTATTTGTTTAGAGGGTATGATGCTCCAGATCCCTGATTTGTAACGATTTTTTTCCAATTTTGATGTTTGTGTATCGATATATACATTCCTATTTATAACTATGCAAATAAGTGAGATTTGCAATTACCATTTGTATTATTGACATTTCAAAATTCTTCACGTCAGATTCACTTCAAACTTGGTAGGGATGAACTTTGATTTGGTCTCTACTAATCAGTTTTTCAAATATTTACGTTTCAGTGATTTTTTTAATACGTTTTCGGCAAAATCTTCAAATAAACATCTTTTCCGAAACCGCTCGTAGTTGAAATGGCGCCCTCTGGAGACCCCTATACATATACATCTTGGTAATAGTGAATTCTGGCACAATTCACTTGAAAATGATGACCCCTGAAGACTTAAATATTGTAAAAAGTGATTTTTTTTATTTATTTATTTATTTATTTATTTATTTATTTATTTATTTATTTATTTATTTATTTATTTATTTATTTATTTATTTATTTATTTACTTACTTACATTTATTTATTTACTTACTTACATTTATTTATCTATTTATTTATTTATTTATTTATTCATTCATTCATTCATTCATTCATTCATTCATTTATTTATTTATGTGTCTGTCAAACTGTTTACATTTTTGTACTTCTCAAAAAACCGCTGCATAGAATGTTTTGATTTAGCACATGGATGTTCCGAAGTGGTTGTCTCAATTCTGCGAAAGAGATGATAGCAAGATACACATATATATATGATTTTTTAAATTAATTCTCTGAAAAAGTTGGAACTACTGCCTCCTCTATAGCCTTCGAGAGCTAGGTCAAGTTCTGAAATGAGTGACCTTAAGTGAATTCCCAAGGTCACAGAGCCACATTACTGAATTTAGTTTCTGCTTCATAAATGCAGAAATGTTTGACCCAGATCTTTTATTTTGTAGATGTATAGAGTCTTCCATTAGGGCTAGATCAGCTTCAAGAAATGGTAACCTCGGCCTAATTTCCATGTTTACAAGGCAACTTTGGTGAATTTGGTTTCTGCATCCTAAATCAGAATTTAACCTAGGATATCCATATTGCACATGATAATAGTCCTCTATAGGAGCTTGATATAGTTAAAACATATATAACCTTGACCCAATTCTCAAGGTCACCACACAGCTTGGTAGACTTTGGTTTCTGCACCATAACTCGGAACATTTTTTGAGAGAGAAATTTGGTGCTGCCCAAGTTTTTACTTCTTAATTAGGGCTTGGTGAAGTTTGAAGGTGGTTGACACTGACTTTATTTCTAAGGTTACGGAGGTATTACAATACATTTTGGTTCCCGTATGACAACTAAACCCTTTTTAAGATAGGACCTTTATAGATTCAAGATTCAAGATTCAAAACAGTTTATTAGACATATGGTTACGGTTCGTACATGTTACTATTGACAAAACATAAAATTACAGTTTAACAGTAAGTACATAACAGATAGTGATAAAATTATATGTCAGGATGACTCCAATTAAGGATTTATGCAATCCGCTATCATTGGGGCCACCTAATATAATTCAAACTGAAAGTACACCACATCTAAAAATGTCAAGACTCGAAGTTAAAATTAGTGAGTAATACCTTTTGTAGATTAAACATGGTCAAAAATCCAATTAATCAGTTGTTGCATACGTAACAATTTCGAATGACACAGATTTCAGAGTACTGATTACAGAAGTACGAATTTATGTATTTAGAGAAACCATCATATGAGTGCGTGTGAATTTTATTTTTGATACAGGGTGGCGTTTTGTTAAGTAAATCTGGGACATAGTATCGAATACAATTTTTAGTAGAGTTTCTAGCTGGAATTGCTTGACGGGGAACATCACGGAATCTGGTGTTGTAAGGATGTACAACAGGCTGAGTGGTGAAGATATTTGTAAAGTATTGCGGCAACTCGGAGTTGCAATATCTGAAATAGAATTTCAGAGCTCTGGCTTGCATGATATCATTAATCTTTAATATATTTAGTTCTTTAAATAAAGGTTCGGTGTGAGCTAGGAAATTGGCATAACATATGAGACGAATGGCTCGTTTTTGAAGCAAAAAGATGCGATCAGATGAAAAGCCCCAAGCAAGTAAACAGTAGTTGATGTGAGGTAAGAAGAGGGAATTATAGATTTGCATCAGTTGCTGACGGGGAAGAAATGTGTGAAGTCTACTTAATATGCCAGTGATTTTTGACAGTTTAGTTGAAATTTTAGAGATATGACTGTTCCAATTGAGATTCTTATTAATTGTTAATCCTAGAAATTCAAATACGGTTGTTCTCCCTATAGGAGTGTTTGCGATTTGGAGATTTATCTCAAAGTTTAATTTTCGCTGGGGGAAATGAAAAATCATAAATTTTGTCTTAGAAACGTTTAAAGATAATTTGTTTGCAGAGAGCCAGTCATGTATTTTTTTGAGTTCATGGTTTATGGTATCAGAGATACTGTCGAGATTATCTTTATCATCGGTGTTAAAGACACATAGAGAGTTTATTAAAGTGGTGTCGTCCGCGTAAAGTATGGATTCGAATTTAGGGGAAGCCAAACATAAGTCATTAACGTAGATAATGAATAAAAGTGGTCCAAGAATTGAGCCTTGAGGTACGCCGGTATGAATGGGTAATGTTTTGGAACAGATTTCATCAAACTGAACATATTGCGATCTGTCACTTAAATAACTTTTAAACCATTGCAATGCCGTACCATTGACCCCGTAGTAATTCAATTTGTGGAAAAGAATGTTGGGATCTAGCGTGTCAAACGCTTTTGATAAATCGAGGAAAACGCTCACAGGTATTTCACCACAGTCAAGTAAATTAAATATTCTGTCTATAAATTCCAGAGCAGCAGTCTCAGTGGAATGTAGTTTTTTAAAACCATGCTGACTTCTGTAAAACAGATCGTGAGAAGTGAAATATGAATAAAGCTGCTGATAGACAGTCTTTTCTATGATTTTAGAAAACGCGGGAAGGAGAGATATTGGTCTATAATTATTAAGTAGGGATTTGTCGTCTTTTTTAAAGACAGGCAGGACTTTAGCGATCTTAAGTTTATCTGGGAATATCCCCGTGTTGAGTGACTGATTCACGATCAAAGCAAAGGAATCGGAAATAATACCATTTATACTCTTGAGTAATTTCATGGAGAGATTGTCGTGCCCAGCGCTTGACTTGGGTTTGAAGTTATTAATAATCGTTGAGATATCTTCGGCAGATACATTAGAAAAAGAAAAATTTGCAACGAACTGTTGAGTGAGATAGGTAGAGAAATGTGGTAGGCTGACAGAGTTGATTTTGGCAGCTAATGTGGGGCCAATATTTGTAAAGAAAGTATTGAAACGCTCAGCGATTTCAACTTTACTAGTAATTTTTGTGTTGTCAACTTTAAAGAAGAGGGGGAAATCTCTTTTGTTTTTCTTTAAATTAAGAATCGATCGGATTACATCCCATGTTTCCTTTGTGTCGCTTTTAAAGCGGGTAAACTGACCATGGTAGAAATTTTGCTTCAGTTCTCTGATGTTTTTATCAAGAATTTTGTTATATGCTTTGAGGTTCAATTTAAGATTAATATATTCTACGGTATCTTGATTAGTGCATTTTAGTTGTTTATACAGGGTATCGCGATATTTAATTGATCTAAGTACACCGTTAGTCATCCATGGCGAACGTTTGTGCTTATGTTTGTTAAATTTGACAGTTTTAGTTGGCAGATGTTTCGTCTTAGCAGTACATATGATATTTTCTAATATATCGTAATTTAAATTTGGGTTTTGATTGAGGTCAAGGTTAAGTTTTCCCATGATATCGGTGTTGCTTAGTTCCTGTATGAAGTTTTGCACTGATAGTTCGTCTTTGGTCTGAATACTGATGAATTTTGGCGGACCATGAAGATCCAATTTTTGGTCTAAGCATGTGAAATATGGTAGATGGTCGGATAGGTTCGTAAAAACTATGCCAGATAAACACGTCTTTTTACAGTGGGAGAGATTACAAAAAAAGTTATCTATCAGAGTTGCTCTCCGCTCCGAAAATCTTGTAGGTAAGGTTAATTTTGGCACTTATCCATTATTTAGTATAACGTCTAGGAATTCCGAATATTCATTTTTTTGTGTGAATTTTTAATAAATCTATATTAAAGTCGCCTAAAATCATTTTATCGGAACGCTCATGTGATAGAGCTTCAAGAATGGGAGCCAAGTCGTTAATAAATTATGGAAAATCATCATTTCTATCACGCGCACAGCATGATAGTCCTTATCCAGGGGAATGTCAGGTTTGAAGATGGATGACCTTGACCCAATTTGCAAGGTCACAAGGTGACTGCAGCAAATTTGGTTTCTGTATCCTAACTCAGAATTTAACCTTGGACTTCAATATTTGCACACGATTACAGTCATATGAGGGCTTGGTCAACTTAGAGGATGGATGACCTTGACAAAATTCTCAAGAGAGTTCTTCTAGTGAACTTGGTTTCCACACAATTACTAAAGACGTTTTTGACCTAGGGGTTTCAAATTGCACAGGACCTAGCCTTATATAGGAGCTAGGTCGAGTTTGCAAATGGGTGACCTTGAGTAAATTTCCAAGGTCACAGAGCCACATTTCTGAATTAGGTTTTTGCTCAATAGCTGCAGACGTTTTGAGGTAGAGCTTTCATATTGCACATGTTTATAGTCTTCTGTAAGGGCAAGATCAATTTCAAATAGGGCTGAGCTCGAACTAATTCCCAAGGTCACAAGGCCACTTTTGTGAATTTGATTTCTGCATCCTAACTCAGAATTCACTTCACACTCACCGAAACTTAAACCTTTGACCTGCTGACCTAAAAACGAAGGGTCACCTACTTATCAGAATCAATCATCCTACCAATTTAGCCACTTCATGCAAACTGGTGCAACCGTTATACCGTTATTGTGTGAAAACTATTCTTGTTTTCAAACTCGCCACAGCCTTTAATTTTAGGTTGTTTAACTTGTCAACAGCACTTTTGAGCTAGGACTTTCACATTGCTCAAAGGTAAAGTCCTCTACAAGGACTACATCAGCTTTACAAATTGATGACTTTCATCCACTATGCAAGGCCATGAGTGTCCTTTTAGTACTAGCAACAGGGTAATGAGGGCGAACATATTGACGGTCGGGGGCATCTATGTTTTACAAACATATTTTATGATTTTTTTTTTTTTTTTTTGCGTATGAAGGCTGTTTTCGACTTCGTCACCAGAATGACAAATTGCATGAAATGTTATTGGAATATAATCTGATGAAGTGTAGTAATTGCAGCCAGAACTAAAGCAAGGTAAGGACAAAAATGAAGCCTCATATGCATATTGATTCCAATAATCTCACATTTTAGTCATGCAAAAAGACCACAGGTGACCAAGCAGTCCTTGCTATCAAGATTATATTGCTCTTAAAGTCATGTACAGGAATAAAACATCGGGTACATAACTTCCTGACTTGCATTTCAGGTATGCAAGAGTACATCAAAAGGCGTAGTGCTCTTTTATATTCCACACGAACACGATTACAATTTTTTTTAAATTCGAATGAAAACGTGATTAATGAAGGAAATGGTCATATAGCCTTGAACTTTATCTACAATCAAAAATCTTCAGCAGCTAAATGTGCGCTCAGTGTACAGCTTTCTGTCCTGGGTACTTAATCACAGATCACTTCTGCTCCTTGTTGCCGTATTGGGAAAAAGGAAAATTTTGTCAATGTGCTAGATGTCGATTCTGTTAGGTCGAGGGCACGGAAAAAATGCATATATACTTTCGTGATTCAGCTAAAATTTTATCACGAAAAACGTAGAGAGATCCAATACACAATTAAGTTGCTCCAGGATGATTTTCAGCCTCACTCCTATTAGGGGAGGCTTAAAAATCAAAGGCCAAGATACCGTTTATGTACGTATCACGATACTGCTTATGTGCTTATCAAAATACTATTTATGTGCTTGTCAAGATACTGTTTAAGCACTTATCAAAGATACTGTTTATGTATTTATCAAAGATACTGTTTATGTATTTATCGAAGACACTGTTTATGCACTTATCAAGATATGGTTTATGTACTAATTTTGCATATTTCGTCCGATGTGATTATTAATGATCATATGTCCAAACAAAAATGGGTACAGTGCATTTTTCCATATATTATGTCGGTTACAAAGCTTCCTCCTGCAAACAAAGTCTCCGTCGGGCAGCTTATATTTTCATGTGGTAAGCCAGAACCCACAATGCAGTCAAGTAATACTGAGGGATGATAAAAATTATAAGAATGTCCTAATTTATAGACGTTGTAAGAGGACTGAGCGATAGGTCCGAATATTTAACTACAAATAACAATTTTGTTCTGGGTTTTTATGCTATTAGAAGACATTTTTACAACTGGAATTACAGATTTCCCATTTTGTTCATTATATTTTGTTTCATTTTATTTTTTGTTTACCATATTCTATACCATATTTTAACGAGGAGTGAAGACATATGACATGCATATTACTGCCACCAAGTTATGCCAGTAGCTTTAACGGTTTCTCTTATTCTTGAAGTAGCATAAATGTATGGTATTTTGACCTTTGATCTTGAAAAAGTCTGAGTACATTCTAAGAGTTGGGTAAAAGTTACAGTTAAGTGAGAAGCATTTGCTTAATGAAAGGACCTGCCATTTAGTACCACGTCCCTGTTAATACTTCTTGTTACCGCCCATAGGATATAAAGTACCTGCGCTGATTTTGTCATTTAGATGTTCAAGTAACCAAGCAATAAAAATAAGGGAAAGAAATACTTTTTAACAGATATATCCAAAACCAAGACATGTATGATCTCTCCTACGAAGTACCGCATTGTATTCAAGGTATGAAACTTCCTTCATTTCATAATGTTTTATCTGTAATTTTGAACACATTTTATGTAAAATCAGAGATTCATATGAACGGTCAAATCTCTCTTCTTTTAGGGTGGTATCTACTTCCTTCAAGTAATGGACTGGTACAGCGTGACATACCCTTTGATGCTCGTCTCCTTATTAGAAGTACTGGCTATTGCCTGGATCTATGGTAAGTACCTGGTAATCATCTTTGTCACTTTTTCATGGAAGAAGAACAGCAGCATTAATTTATCTGCCAAGGTGTGCGGTTTTGTTCCACAGAGTCACTGGGAAGAAAAGATACAGCAAGTGATGCAGACAGTGTATTTGTTCGAACGAATGGAGAGATGGATGCATCATAAAATGATCCATGATCCATTAATCTTTTGGCTTCACATTCAACCCTGTATTTTGTGATGAAGTAATCCCCCTTAATAAAATAAATTTGATTACAATATATCACGTAAGTTTACATATTTCGTTCAACCAGTTGCCTGCAAAGCAGGCCAAGTTCCGTGTTACTACAGAGTGGAGTAGAAAAAATGGTGAGCTTGGGTCTGCTTCGGAGACAATCAACTAGGAGCCAAAAACAAAAAGGGAAACAAAAAAAAGGAAAAATAGAAATTCAGGCTTGAAATTTGTCATTGCTTTTATGGTAGAAAATGAGAAGTCGCATTAAGGAATGCAGTGTTTTCTTTCTATATTGCTGTGCCACCAGTCCGTCCATTGTTTTCATACGGACAAATGTAGAGACTTCCGTCAACAATTGCCAATTTCCAGAAATAATTGTGTGTGTAAGTAAGGAGCTTAATACTTGACATAGAGAAGCACACCATGAAAAAAATTCACATAGGGACAATGTCACACCCAGAATAAGAGATTCATTTCTGTGGCCTGTCTACTCCCAGGGTTGCTTTATGTTTAAAACCAAAATGATTCAAGTGACCTCTGTCGTTTGTGCATTTTCACCGACCACATTTCAGGTAACAACAACATGCATGAGTTCAGGCATATATCAATATAGTAGACGTCGTTGCCATAACATGAGCGATGGTGAGAGTATTGAAACTGCCTTTGATATCTCTTATCTGATTCTCAGTGAACACATGTTGCAAAATATTTAAAATTCAAAGGTGTGACAAGCTGCGTGAAATGAAAATGAGATATTGCAATTTTTATATTGAGCATGATGCAGAAAATTTGCGATTGTGTTATTGATTTTTTCGCTAGATCAAACGAAGCGAGTAACCATAGCACATAAACAGGTGAATATAAGTAGTTGCATATGTTCCATGTACAACAATTGTATCTTCAATAATTCCAAATTTGGGTGCAAAGTATGCACATGGTTATATTATATTGTGTTATAAAATTAATGGTTAAGTATGTACATTTTTGTTCTGGGTTTCTGTCTGTGTTGGATGTGTGGAGTAGTAAATGGTATGAGTCAGTGGCCGCAGCAGGCTGCCCTCTGTTTATGAACCCCACTGTGAGTAAACCACATGCCTGATAAGAATTTAATTGGTAACAGCCTGACACAGACTGAAGTTCAGTTGTTAGCTGCTAACAAGTTTTGCCCCTTTAATATTTTATGTATAGCCGCTCTCATTGCGTTATATTTGATATGAACTCTTGTTGACGCAGGTGCAGACCGTTTGTACAAAGACATCGAGCTTATGACCGGCTGCCGCCCATGTATCTGGTGGAAAGTATGCTGGAAGTTCATCACCCCTGCAGTGACCTTGGTACATATTTTTTGAAGTTAGGCAAAATATATTTACGTTTTCACGTATTTAACAACATGCATCGTCGATGTAGTTTTCACATTCTTTTCAACCATTCTGTAAAACAGACATCAGATATTGATTTATTGAGAGGGACTGTATCATTGACCCCATATAGGCAGGGTAGAGTCTTAAGTAAATTAGCTTCCCATAATGTTCATCGACTAATTGCTTTTTTCATTCTTGTTTTCAGTTTATACTTACCTACGGGTCCGTCATGCACACCCCTGTTACATATAACGACTACCATTATCCAGGTTGGGCTATAGGCATGGGTTGGACCATGGCGGTTGCAGCTGTTGTACCCATTCCAATATTTGCCGCCTTTGCCATTCTCCGACAAAAGGGAACCTTTATAGAGGTAAGTACTAAGTAGGACTTGTTTCTGGAAGCAATCTGCAGACTAAACCTTTATAGTGCTGGTGTCTCGTTCGGAAGTATCTGCCGTTCAGGTATTTCCATTTAGGCTTTGAATTTTGATTCCATGGGTTTTTTTGTTTTTTTTTAATTTGGACACAATATATTCTTAGTCATTACCCCGTCGTCTGACAGAGTTCTATTACACAATCAACTCAGTCCCTAACATATATTAATTTTCGAGTGTCATTGTTCCCTCATAAAGTTGTCGAAGTATGGACTTAATATATTTGCAAGCAGAATTATGCATTGTAAATATGCCTGTAGAGTACATGGAACTTAGATGTTGCACAAAAGTTTTAATATTCTGTTCAAAGCAAGTCAGATTTTCAAAACACTGCTCTTTCTTTCTTTCCTTCTTTCTTTCTTTCTTTCTTTCTTTCTTTCTTTCTTTCTTTCTTTCTTTCTTTCTTTCTTTCTTTCTTTATTTATTTATTTATTTATTTATTTATTTATTTATTTACTTATTCATTCATTCATTCATTCATTCATTCATTCATTTATTTATTTATTTATTTTATTTATTTATAATCTCTGCAGGCTTGTCAGCTGAACTCATAAAATTCGTTCGTGTCTGTATGTCTATCTGTCCATTAAACCCTTTACACTTTTCGACTTCTCAAAAAGCGCTGTATGGATTTTTTTATTTTGCACATAAATGTCCTAATGTCGTCCTTTACCAGCTTTGCAAAAGAGATGATATGCAATATATATGTTAAATATATGTATGAAGTTTAATATTTATTTTCTGAAAAGTTGGAAAAAATTCTTCTCAAGAGCTTTTGGGCCAAGTGCTTTGATATTATTGCACACAAGGTCACCTGGGGTCGCGTAGTTTATATTTTGACAACCAGGTGATGCTGCTATTTTTCCCTTTTTGCAGTGATTTTTTTTAGCATATGAAGGCTATTTTTGTCTTCTTCTCCAGAAAGACTAAACAAAATTCCTTGAAATATCATTGCAATATAATCTGACGAAAAGTGATTAAAATTTGAGGAAGTGATGTCAATTTTTGAGGAAGTTATGGGACATCAAATTTTGGGACCATGTGTCGACAAGTGCTGCTGCTGTTCATTCGTATATCAATATAATGCATATATCGCCGTATTGCCACATAAATTGCATGGAATGCTTTCGTTTTACACAAAGATGCCCCACGTAGGTCTCTGTCAGCGTTGTGAAGGAGATGATGCTGCAATAATTTTTCTACTTTTTTAAAACTTTTCTTTTTTTTATTTTTTTTAATTAATCAAAATTTATGCTTCTTATGAACTGCTTGGCCAGTACCTTGATATTGCAGGGTCATTTAGGGTCACGTGGTCACATTTTGGCCTCCAGGTGGCGCTGCCACATTTTAAAAACATTTTAAAAAGAATTTCTATATATGGACTCTCTTTCTGACTGCTACTCCAAAACAACCGAATAGAATTCCATGAAATTTTACCACAATATAATCTGACTGACTATGATGAAACTTGCAAAAAGGACGTAGCTAGATGTAAGTTTTTGACAAAGCTATAGAATATCAATCTTGGGGACCACGTGTGGGTAAGTGCTGTCAGTGTTCATGTATTTTGCAATACAATGCACGTATTGCAATATTGTCAAATAGGTTGTATGGATTGCTTTGATTTAACACACAGATGTCCTGGGTGGGTCTCTGTTAACTTTGTGAAGGAGATGATGATGCAATAATTTTTCTATTTTTATGATTTTTTTTTTTTTTTTACTTTTTAATCAAATTTCTGCTCATAAACTACTTGGGAAATTATTTTGGTTTCAGCAAATTCCAATCAGCACAGGATCATTATTGATCCTCTGCTGTCAATTCCTGATATTAAACGATTTTTTTAAAATTCGGATACTTATCGGTAAATGTACCTTTCCTATTGATTACTATGTAAGTCAATGGGCATTCCAATGCTAATTCACATTTTCGATTTCTTCTATAAAACCGTCATCCAGATTCACGTCAAACTTGTTGACAATGTACCTTGGGTAGGTTTCTACCAAGTTGGTTCAAATGGTCACAAACAAGTGAGTTTGGATTTTCTATGATTTTTTTTTGGGGGGGGGGTGTTTGTTTTTGTTTTGTTTTGTTTTGTTTTTGTTTTTTTTTTGTTTTGTTTTTGTTTTTGTTTTTTTTTTTTGTTTGTTTTGTTTTGTTTAGTTTTGTTTGGGTTTTTTTTTTTTTTGGTTTTTTTGTTTCTGGGTTTTTTTTTGGGGGGGGGGGTTGGAAAAATCTTTAAAAATCTCCGAAACCGTTCTCCCAATTGCTTTGATATCACACCTGAACACTCCTGCGGACTCCTTGTTTTCAACGTGTTCGCCAGGTTGTGCTGCAAGTTTTTCTCTTTTTTTTTTTTTTTCTTAATTCATTGTGTGTTTTCGCTTTTTTAGACTTCTGCAGAACCTTCACTCAGATTTAGCTGAAACTTGCTGGATATGTTCATTTTGAAAGAGTCAAACAAAGTTGTTCACAAGGTGGCACTGTTTAGGATTTCTGATTTTTAACGATTTTAAATTCTAATACTTATCGTTAATGCACCTTTCGTACTGATTACTATGTATGTCAATGGGCATTTTAATGCTCAATATTTTGTTGTATTTTGTCACCAAGTAGCAATGTTCTTTTTTAACTTCTCTTTCAATATTCTTCAATTTTTTATGCTTCAGTAAAATTTATGTTTTAAATGAGTTTTTCTGAAGAGAAATCTCAGAAACGCTTTAAATTGTCATATGCACTCAGCTAAATCTCAACACAGGTCTATTCAGTTGCAACTTTGATTTGGTAAAAACCCTTAGGTCAGCTGAGTACGGGCTGTTCACACAGCCCTCTTGTTATAATTTTAGTCGAATTCGACGAAACCGCAAATTGGGTTCTCTTCGAACTTGGTTGAAATTTATGCTGACTCGATCTCCATCAAGGTTCCCTGGATAGATGGGCATACTAGTATTTTTTTAAGTTACGTGATGATCAGTGAGAATACCTGCCAGCGTGGCTACCATAGGGAAACCAGTGCACATGCGTGTATGTGAAGTGTTTGCTAAAGCCGTGACTAAATTCACTTCAAACTTGGTGGGTGGTACTTTATGCAACCCTGAATCATGTTACATAGGTACTAGCTGCATTTTTTAAATTTCTGCTTCCTCTCCCAAGCAAGCTGGGTAGTGTGCAAAGTTGGCAGAAATGTAACGGATTTGACTCAGTCTCCACCGAAGGTGTTGAGTAGGTGGGAGCTACTTTCATTTGCTATTTATAATGATTTTTTGAAGTTACATGATAATGAGCAAAAATATTTGTCAGCATGGTCCTGAAAGAATACTTGTGTTCATACATGTACATGTAGTTTTCTCTAAAACTGTGAACTAGATCCAAAGCAAACCTCATGGAGATTTACTTGGGTTAAGTTTTTTCAAATGGTTAAGTTACATTGATTTTTGTTTGGTGATGATTTTTTCTTTAATCTTTAACAGGGGTGGCTTGAAAGTCAGTAAAGCTACTTGATCAGTGATTTTGAATTGCAATCCAATACGTCTGAGTACTCCTGGACCAGGGTGTCAGTTATTTTGGGTTGAAAGTACAAAGCTCAGCTGAGCACGGCCTGTTGACACAGACGATTTGTTATATATTTGCTTGTTTGATTCTCCATCATCTTCTTTCAAATTCAAGCGTCTTAAGAAGGCAGTGACCGTCACACCAGAGTGGGGGCCAGCCTTGACTCAACACCGGAAACTGTACATCGAGACTCTTGACGACAGAAGGCGGGCAAACACACTTCTCAGCATCGGGGGCGAATCATATGTTATTTCCGATGAAAAGAAAAAACTTCATATTGAATTACAGGAGCTTCCCAAAGTATGAACCAGCACAACATCTGCCGGTCAATGGTTCAACGGTGTGGTTAAGGCAACGTGTTTTCATTTGTGAACAGTTGTATTTATGCTTTATTCTGAGAATAACCATATGTTCAGTGAGCCATATTGGCTTATTGCCAGTAACTTTCTAATCCAATCACAACGTTGATTGTGTGGTGATCACTCAGAATAGTAACCCCCTCATGGTCAGAATGAAGCTTGGTTAAAAGCTTATCTGGCAGAACCGGTGGGTTAAATCTACCTGGGCGATGGTGACAGTTGACAAGTATTTTGCTACCAACTTTTTAGGTTCCCGTGCAGTTCTGCATATGCACATGAAAACTGGGGGACTACACGGAACCTAAAAGCAAGCGAATTTTTATATGTCCATCTATGTAGGGTATTTCCTAAGGGCAAAAGGGTTATCGTATCTTGAATATCATTTTTTTTTTCAAGTCATGATGCAAATCATCTAAAAATGCATAGATCAGATGACTTGTATAAGATGTTACACATTGTGGCTTATGTAGTGTGTCCAATTGTATTTTTTAACAAAATGAACTGCTTAAAAAGTGACTTATGGATTGGATTTTGGAAATGGTTTTGGCCTAAAATCAATGGCAACAGTTGTCTCCGTAGCTTCCAACGATCTTAAACACTAAAAAGTGTATATCCAATTTAGACTGAACAAGTGCGTCACATTTTTATTTATTAGAAACCTGCTTAGTTTGGAGAAATCTTTTGTCAACAATGATTGCACGAATTAAAGTAAAAAATTATGAAAGGTACCTTAAAAGATAAGATGCATGTAGCCGAATTTAGCTGGTAAATAATAAAAAAATTAATTATCAATTAACATTAAATTTTCAAAAAATGAAAACTCAAGCTGAATCAGTAAATGTACAACTCACTCTGATAATTGGTGCCGTACAGAAATTTAGTGTCTGCCGGATAACACAAAAACGCGGTTTATCTGGATCAAGTAACTTGCAGGTTTAAGTCCAAGTTTGTTTATCAATTGTAAATGCTTAAAGAACAAGGTCAAAGTTGGTGCTAGTGACATGGTTGTTTGAATTTTATGTTGTTTCTATATTTACCAATACGAAAAATAATGAAGTTAAATGAAATGTTTAGTATCTTCGTATAGGACTTCTTGGTTTTCACCAAAAGTAAGCTGGCATGAGACCATGTAGTCCCGTAACAACGTTATCCCGATATATTGGAGGTATTTTTCCCTTTTAACATGTTGAGGGTTCTAAAGTCATAAAACTGGTCTCTGTTTGGATCATCATGGAAAAAATGCTATTAAAGTGAACATATTTCTTCTGCGCAATGTGGGCGCATACTCTTGATTCAGACCCCAGAAGGTGAATACACTGCTGCTGAAGAAAGACAATGATTCCAATTAGGTTAACGTAAAGTATGATTAAAGCAATGTTTTATATCGAATTGTAGAGCTCACAATTAGCAATTTTATGTGCATTTAGCAGAATACACAACCCAATACGCATAATTCTTGTAGGCTGGAAGTGTATACTCCCATAAGATTCTATGTTAAAGTAACATTCATGATGGTGAATAGTTTTGTAGCAAAATTTATGAAATTTGCAGGGTTTTTAAAACTATATAAAACAATTTACCATAACAAATTCAGTGTTCCTGAACAGAGTGATTTTCACGTTACATAGGTGCAAATTACAATGGAAACTAATGGCAATACACAAACCTAGCCAATGCGCCTACTGAGAATCCACATGGACCAGTTGATCTTGTCCTTACCTATTACATACACCACGGTAGTTTTGTACAATGTTGTCAAGAAACACTGGTTTATACTTGATGGAATGCAATAGCAAACATTGTCCTGGAAATGGGATAAATTTCAGAATTTGGTAATCGTTGTGTGTTGCATTGAGATCCACAATATATCCAGGAGAGGAGAGGTCTGCCTGTAGAAAAACGGAGTGCGCAATCACTACTAATCTAACAAGACAGGCGTCCTTCAAGCAAAAATACATAATAAGATAGGAGTATAACAAAGATTTTTGCTAGCAATTGTATCTCTCCTCTAATTTTTTTTCGATGAAACGATATCTTATCATGATGTTTTGTTAAAAAACATGAACTAATGTATCAGCTATAACAAAAACTCGTCTGGCAGCAAAATACTTAATTGCCATGTGAATATAAAAAAAACAATATGAATAATTAAAGAAAAACGATTTCACATAGTTTTGCATGCATGTTGGTATAATGTGGTTGCTGCATTTACACACTAACGTTGTTGCAAAAATAGATTACATTGATACGAAAGAGGTAAGATCTTGCAACTTGTAGCTTTGTAGAGCAATGTTCTGTTTCAGTCTACATGTTTAGTACGTTTCTTTGTTTTTGTCTTTCAGTTTGCGACAGTTTGCCGTGATATATCTTGTCATACGAGTGAAAGGCTGAGTGTAAATTGATTCTATTGAGGTTGTATTGTCAACTTTGTTGCCAATGATTCTCAGTCACATTACGTTTTCTTTATGCCACACTGTGCTTCTGAAACAGAGCTTATATCATGGAAGTGGGCCGGTCAATTTAAGGAACAAAACCATGGAATTCTAGGTATTGGTTAAACGCGCATGACGGCCACCTGATCACCCAGCTTTTTTTAAGTAAACCTGCACGGGTTTGCATGGGGTGGTTACTGTGGTAATACAGTTACAGACTGGCAGCTAAGAACACGTTGGTGGTAAGGTACAATAAATACCTCTTACCTAAGGAAGATGCACTACTATACTGATCGGAAAGTTTCCAAAGTACATATTTGAGTCTGGAGTTAGAACAATGTTTTACAATGTAGTCCAATTTACAGTATAAGCAGCATGTATATTAGATTATTACTGAAAAAGCCTTGAGAATGTAAGTTGCTTTGTGTTGTGTTAATGTTTGTCTCTGTCCTATGTCGACAGTCGGTTCCCTTGAAATACGAATAACGACATTGACATTAAAGTTCTGTTGTTTCGGAGTATAAAATAGTTGTTCTCTCCTTATTACTTTATCAGCATGTGCATGTCAAGTTATTGAATATGTCTTTAACCAAACTTTCAGCAGAATCGTGTGTGTGTGTGTGTGTGTGTGTGTGTGTGTGTGTGTGTGTGTGTGTGTGTGTGTGTGTGTGTGTGTGTGTGTGTGTGTGTGTGTGTGTGTGTGTGTGTGTGTGTGTGTGTGTGTGTGTGTGTGTGTGTGTGTGTGTGTGTGTGTGTGTGTGTGTGTGTGTGTTTTCACTGTAGAATGTAAAGGCGGCACGCATTATGCAAGAGCAGGTTCAGTTATTATATGTGTCTTGAAAATAGCCTGTATAGTACAGTCCAGACCAAACGGATCAAATACATGTGTGCAGATTTATTGTTCATATGAAAATCGCCGCTAATTTAACGTTATATACAGGATAATCACGATATGAATTTGTAAATTAAATGTATATAAATACAGCCAACAGCGCGCGTTAAATAAAGCTGCTAAGCTTTCCACGAAAACTAACGTACCATATGAGCGTATATGTACATGTATTTCGCCATTATTCCGCAAACTTACAATGGGAGACATCTGGCTCCTGTAATTATTAACAAGGATGGCTAAGTCATTTTATTGTGGCAATTACAAAGCACGATATCTTCATACGGGAAATGGTAACATATTTAAGGAAACAACTGGTGCGTTTTGGTTAACTCAGTGTGGGAAGCTTGGCAAAGTTTGATGTGTCTCATTTGACTAACGTTGCACAGTACACAAGACATCCACGGCTATAAAGACTTGTCATGTTGTTATCCGACAATAATATTATCATTCACGTGAAACACTATAAAAACGGCAGAGGACTCCAGACGGAAATCTAGCAAAGTTTTGAACAGTCTGTTGTGCTACGTTTTTGGCTGAACTTCTAACGCATCGGGCATGGAGAGTAATAGAACTTGGCCAATAGATTTCTGGTGCTGAGTAGCTTATGTTGAAGTATGGAAGGACACTGATTTTTAAATAATTGTGACCTTGACTTTGAGATAAAAGCGAAGATTCACACAAGTTGCTGTCCAGACTTGCGCTATATTGCGACTTTACAACTCACGTCTACATGAAGATTTGTAAAGTTCAGTAACGAGTTGCTCTCATCTTAACACATAAATGAATAGGAAGGGTTTGGTTCGATGTACTTTTTGGAATTGGCGTCAGCCAATTGCCCATATAATCATAGATTATATAGGACTTTCATTGTTGCAAAGTGGAGACAGTCACAGAGGATGGTATGATTTTTCTATGTGATAAGTATAAAAATCTGGGACTAATATTCCATAGGGTTAATGACGTGCAACCTTGTAGCACACAATGGTTTGAGTGGATAAAGATACAGATATCTTGATATTTTCCACCTAGAGAAATAAGGACACCCTTACATGCCATTGTACAGCTTACATGGCCAAATTACACAACGGGAGTGGCCAAAGGAGTCTCGCACAATAGAAAAAAAAATGTTACATATATGATTGGCATATACTAATGAGACTGTAATGAGATGTTCGCGAATGGCAGACTATATTGCATTGTGAAAGTATCGGTTTCTTCCCCCCACTAAATTTAAGACTCCTCATTAATACTTCTTTCTAATGCAGTGTATAGACCGCGTATATCCTTCTAACGCCGTGCGTAGCAGAAGTAAATGTGGTAAACGCAATAAACCGCGCTATACGTCACACACTTGCGGTACTTGGCGACTGATTGGGGGGGGGGGAGGGATTTTAAGGGGTTTGCATATTAACATAACGAGGTCCAAAATGAGGTAAATTTCACACAACATGACATTCCCTAAAAGGGCCACACTCATGCAGAAAGCTGACTTCCTTCCACTCGCGCATGAATAGGCCTATTGTACAGGGCCTATGTTGCTGCCATGGGACGCTAAATCGCATATGGGCGATAAGCGAGTGTACACAGGCACGCTTCTGGGCATGATTTTGCTCTGTGTAGGCCTACGTATATTTTTTCCGGCCTTCGATCATGACTTTTATTCTTGTCTTGTTCTGTCATACAGATTTGTCCCATGCAAACATTTCATAACATTAAAACAACATTTTTTTGTTAAAAACATCAATGAATAACGACGCATCGCAGACAGTGTTCATCAACGCATCGTGTTTCACTAGTCTTCTCTAGTTCTCCGCTCATCTGCCGCGGTCGCCGTGCAGTGACTTATCTGCGTATTTTCTTTGCTTTCCGTAAAGAATTTTCACTCCTGCTCTCATCTGTATTTAGATTTGTGCGACCGAAATCTTTTTGTGAAAATTTGACGTGAAAATGTAGCATCTTGGTCCAATAATCTTTGCATGAATAGGAATTGTTCCCCAACATTGTAGACATGAGACCTGCACATGACGAGTTTGATTGGACAGTGAGGAGCACGTGATCAAAGCGTATTTATAATGAGATAAAGTGACGTCTCGGGGCCTATTCTGGGATATTCTTGGAGGGATACAAAACATAATGGGGGACGGTGGAAAGCATTGTGACAGCAAAAGTGCAAACTTACTAAGCTTTTGGTAAATTTTGCAGTTGTATCATTCAAAAAGTCACAAAAGACGGATAGCTGCTTGATTTGTATCCATTTAACAAGAATATACTTTTTTTACCGCAAAATCAAAAAAGGCCTACATGTAGCCACCCGCAGGATGTCTACGATAAAATGCGCACGCTTACAAGCATGTCATTGCAGGACACAGGCAGGGACAGATCTAGGTTTTCATTGGTGGGGGGGGGGGGGTGTCAATGAGTTCCAGGAATGAGCGCTGAAGGCGCTCAGCACTACCAGGGGGTCCGGGGGCATGCTCGCCCGGAAAAAAAATAAATATAGGTTTTAATTGGTGCAATCTGGGCGAATGTAGGCACATATAAATCAATTTGAGTTGAAAGTTCTCATGATTTTTTTGACATAACACACGATTACTAGGCAGTTCGAGGGGGGGGGGTAAACCCCTACCCCCCCCCCTTAAATCCGCTATTGAGAGGAAAGCTGCTGAAGGTTGGCTTGCGTTGCGTGGGGCTCGACAACAGAGGCAAACAGTATACAAACATATGTGGGGTGTGCCCGATAACGGCGTGCCCAGAGTGTGCTGTTTATTGATACGCTCACATCAGTAACATTAAGAAATAATAAGATGTAGGCCCCCTATTTCAGTCATGGAGCTAAAATTATTGACTATTGTCTTTATAAGTTTTTGTTCAGAGATGGAGGATACCGTATAATACGTTGGGAGATTCTACTGTTTAAGGGGTCATGTACAAAAAAAACAAACAAACAAACAAAACTTTCCAAAATTCCGAAAAACCATCGGAAGTGGGGGAGAGAGGTAAAATAAGAATCGTAACTTCATCCTTTTTTGGAAAGGTCCATTCTTTTGCAAAAGAAAAACGAAAAATCGGCAATAAGGGACAAATAAAATTGAAAATTATACGCCAAATGGACAACCAGTAATTCCCAGTGGACAACCAAATTATTTGGCACTTCTAGCACTTCAAATGATACAGTTTGTCTCGAAATTAACCTCTGCTGTGATAGAAAATATATGTCTCCTCAGCTTGAAGCACATGGCATTCTCAGTAATTCCTCAAAGGGACACTAGATGGCACACCAGTCAGTAAGTCTTGACAAGCACCTCATGCATTAATGTTATGTTAAATAAATCTTATTAATTAATAATGTACAATAACAAAGAAAATACTTTTTTGAGGGATTTGGTAGCTTGGGCAGTAGGGTATGAAGAAATTTGAATGAGATATTTTAATGAAATACAGGGGCCATTTTATCTTTGATAATTCTGTGAATACGAACAGGCCTATCATAAGCATGATCAGAAAAACCAACAATCCACAAGTTAACTGATTTCAAAGTCAAACATTTTAAATATAAACACAGTTAAAATTTGTATGGAATATAACCAAAAGATCTTTTGTAGGTCTAATCTCATGCAACATGTCAATTGTCAGACTATCATTGTCAATTTATTTCACATATTACAGACGTGGACTCAGAAAAATACAGTGAAAGAACAGCAAATGAATAAAACTGAAAACAAATTAAGTAAATGTATAGAAACAAGGAGAATAGATAGTTGTGCATTCACAAATTGATAAATTGGTATTTAGAGTCTATGCTGCAAAAATGTGGGACAAGTAAATTTTTCATGCATATATGTGATTTTGCAATGGCAGATTTCTTGGATTTCTTGATACAGAAATTTGTAGCTCTGTTTTGATTTGCATCAGTACGGAGATAGATCACTCATTGCAGTTTCTAGGAAATGTTAAATGCAAATCTTACACTCTATTTATTTCTTTGGAGCTGTATTTTTCAGCAACGTAATACCTAGAATAAATATGCATATTTGTATCAGCTGTTGTTTCAGAGTACTTCTATACCCTTCAGTAGTTTTCTCAATGCCAAAGAGATGCCTCCAAATTGAGTTTTAGACAAACAAAGTTCCCAAGAAACTGGTGAGATTGGAATGGGGTGGGAGGATGGGGTCAATGACAATCCATAAGTATTTTGGAAAGGTTTTTTGTACATGATCAATTATTTGCTTGCGTGCTAAGTTAGTAAGTACCTGATGTATCAACCATTTATGATTGAGTTGACTGAATTTTAAGCATTGGGTGTTTTACCTCTGTTTTGTCTTTTTGTTCAATTTGGCACATGGCATCAAATGTACTTTACCAGGTGCTCAGCAAGTGCCGATTCCATAGGGCTTAGCCCTTGGTTTACTAAAGTCATCATAATGGCATTGATGTTTATATTATACATGTATGAAGTGCGTAGGTGTTTTGTGGAATGTAAAATCGATTCTACGACCATACCATGTGATCCACACTGTATTTTAAGCTACCAGTCTGAAAACTTTGATTTACGTGGTCCGATAGATCACTACATTAGGATCATTGGAGATAATATTCACAATACAGCTTTAAGCTAATCATTATACTTTTACATAATAATCATGAAATAACGGCATACATATACACCATATTCTTGGATTAAGACCACCTATGGATTCTGGCTTGTATCCAAAAGTGGTCTTTGTGTAGAGGCGGTTTCGATTCTGAAGCTGTTCGTATATACTGGGATATTCTCTTTCTGCATCCCTGGTATGTGCATCAACATGAATAAGAAAATGCATGGCTACCAAGAACATCGCTCTTATTCAAAAGAGTTCGCTCTGAGGTGGTCGTGTCAGTGGGTTCCACCACCACATACAAACATCTGTGGTAAATCTGAAAGTCGTTCTTTACCACCGACGTAGTTAATAGATTTAACTTAATGCCAATGTCCGTGGCCATGATGATAATAAAAAAGAACAATATCATCATTATCCTTACTGAATTACACGTTGCAGAACCAAGCATGGCAAAGGGACACCTTTCAATTATGAGCAACGTTGCTTCAGCTGTTTTTACAATCCCCTCTGGAATTAAACGTTTCATAATGGATTTATGCACAAGGAATTTCACACAAAACAACACTAACATTATGTAATGTTTTTCACAATGTTACTTCGCTGGGCTGTTAATGTGAATGGCGTATTCTATTGTCACATACAGCACCAAAGCCTGACGAATAATGTCGTTAAAAGTTTTGGTCTTGGACTTGGCAACAGCAAATCACTAATCTGTGGCGTCATAACAACGATGTTTAAGTTCAGTCATTCGGAAGGTTGAGTTTCTCTAACATTGTACGCACTGGTCCATGTACATGTAGTAAGCACTGGGCCATATCCGATGTCGACGGGCGAAATATTAAACTCCATTAAGCATACAAATGTATATTGGGGAGGGAATGGATTGGTTAATTTTCAACAACTCTCATTGAGAGAGAGAGAGAGAGAGAGAGAGAGAGAGAGAGAGAGAGAGAGAGAGAGAGAGAGAGAGAGAGAGAGAGAGAGAGCTATGCCAATGCCTCTCCGAAACTTTAGCTATACCATTTCACGAATGTCTGCAAATTTCTGGTTTTCATATAAAATTTGTCAGAATGCGCCAACGATGTTCACTTAAAAAGTATATCTCCAGTTACCGGGCAGGCTGCGCTCACAAAGACCGAATGGTATGACAGTTTTAGACTCGGTGCATGTTATACTGACACCGGGGGGGGGGGGGGTTACTCCCGTTGGTTACAATACTGGGTATGTACCGCTCTGAAGGCTCCTCTTTTCAGCTAAATTTCCCTAACAAAGGTCCAGTATTATGAAAATTCCCTAAAAAAGGGTATTTTTTCTCTTTCTGGCCCAAAATTTGGAGAAATATCCCTTAATAACGTCAAAATATTCTTCCTGGAGCACTTTTCTAACCAGTTTAGGACCATATTTTCTACTGTTTCGGTTAAAAAAAATCCCTAACAAAGGTATATTTTTTGTGAAAAAGTGCCCTAACAAAGGGGGTGGGTTTTTTTGAAAGGTCGAGCTGCACACCCCCACCAAACATTTGGGGAAGTCCCCCCCCCCCCCCCCGTACTGACAGCAGCATTTAATAACACACTCATTGGCAACTCAGCAATTATTTTTCCAAAGAAATGAGGGCACCGGCAGTACTGGGAGGTATGTTGGTTTTTATTAATAGTGTTTTTACAATTTCACGATCAAAGTTTGCTTTGCGTTCATGATATGCTACTGCATCAAGACTACTGACCCGGAGAAGTTTTGTGGCTGATGGTATAATGTGTGCTGGTACTTGAATGGAAAGTTTTTATCATGGAAATTCAGGTAAATCATTTCAAATTTTATTGTTAGAGAGGGTTATTTCGGAAAGAGTGAGTTATAGGTTTTATATATAAGGTTACAATGGGTTAAACCATCATTTTTGCTATTTTCACCCATGTTATGCACTTTTCCTTTAAGTTTTGTATGCCGGAATCCGATTTCAGGTTGTGCAAAGGAAAATTGTGAATTTTGGCAAAAGTATTGGGCCTGGTTCTCACTGTTTGGTGTGGCTTCGGCTGGGGACTAGCTAAGCTTCTAAGCTCCACCCTGCAGGAATCCAACAGGAGCCTCATTTACATACAGCAGGTGTGAGCGCTTCTGCGCACGCTCCGCACAAGCAGACTACGATCAGCTGGGCAGGCAAACTCCATTATCGCTTTGTGCACAACTCTCGTTTGAACATATCCATGTAAACTCAGAATTCCATCCTCTTGTTGCGCCAATACTTGTTCTTTCGCTCAGTTTCAGAGTTCCAACTTTACAAGTTGCACACACAGCAACGGCATCAACACAAGCCTGCAACTGAGAACAGTCCGATAATCGGTATCCCTCTGGCTGTTCATTCACATCTCCTTGTTCACAACAATCTGACTGTAGATCTAGCCTCGTGGACCACAAAGTCTCCGAGTTTCTGGGCACTAGCACTGCAAAATCGTTTGTCCAGACCGGGTTGGCTTGTGGATGTTGTGGTGTTCACCGAATCAGTATCCGTAACCCTGACCCAGCAATGCCAGACTCGCCCGGGGTCTCCGTGAGGCTCACGTCGGGTTGCAGGGTCGTCTCCACTGGAGGGAACTGATTGTAGTATGATCCTAGATCAGACGCTTTGAGTTCACTTGCACCTGACGCGGGCATCGGTCTGCCCCTAGGTTTTTTCTTTCTCGGCATCTTTGCAATAGCACTTTCTAATCACACAAATGTAAGCAACGATCCTCTGAACTTGATAGAAACTTTCTGAACTGAGACTGAAGTTCCGATTTACTGACACCTGTATTGGGCCCCACGCAAGACGGCAAACATCGTAGAACCCGGTTGCCCCGTAACCACCTGTCAGTCATTTGTCAGCCAATCAGGGTAAACTTGAGAAACCCCAACATGGAATCCAAAGTGACAGATGAGCACGATTATTACATTTTTGGATGTAAAACCTCTAAAATAAAGCATTCTTTGAAGTTTGATACTCCAAACTTGTCCATTTACTCAACAGGTAGGAGTGCGTAACGGAATACCAAGGTGTCATTGCGATCAAAGGCCCAAAGAATAGCGTAAGTCCTATGGAAGTCGGCATTTGCTTTGAAAGCGTTTTTCTCGGCATCATTCCTGGCCTTTGTTTCTCAACTTCTTGTGAAATCAACTTCGTCAGTTTTGCTCAAAAAGACCCGGGGTTTGTGGCAAACTATTCACAAGAATATAATCTTTAAAAACGTGTCTCAGATTTTTTCTATGTTGAGTGGTTTTCTCTCTACAGCGAGCCAAAAGTCAAAACCTTTGATGTAAGAATGGAATGTAATCTTTTCAACTTTAAACGTGAGTATCTCCACAATAGCGCAAACAATGAAAACAGTGAGACACGTTTGTGTAGAAAATCATGTCTGCTAGCTTTTGCAACAGAAATGCACATGCTCAAGCTCAAAATAAAAAAGTAGATTTAACAATTGTGTGATTTTTTTATGATCACTTTACCTATTGTTGTGTAAACACAGAAGAACTGGTACAAATGAAAATGCTATCAACTTATTCCCAGATTTGTTAGCTTTCAGGAAATAAATAGTTTATGGTACTTTTAGCGTATTTTCAGACTTTTATTAAGTCATTTGTAAGACTCATGCGTAACCTGATATATAACCTTAATTCACTCTTTTTGCGAACCCTTTTTGCGATTATTGAGGGTGAAGGGCAGCTCAAAAAAGATGCATAATCAAGTTTCAAAATTAATTCTTTTTCATAATCAATGGTTATGGAATATAATCAACACTTTTTGAGCCTTATGATTGGCTAATTCCTACCAGCCATATGACAACACGGGGCAACCCACAGCGCAAGCCAAGACCTTTGTCTGAAAGTACGTTATGTTATGTCTCGCTGTTAACGAAGAACAGAAGGACCCACAGGCAGCACAAGGTGAAGATTTATAATTTTAGGCATTGTAAGAACAATAGTAAATGAGATATTTATCATATTCGACGTAGTACAATGTAAAAATAAAGAATACAGCAAAAGGCAGAGATTCTTAAGAATTACCAAAACATCACATTCAGCTTTTAATACCAATGTGAAAAAACAAATTTCACTCCTGACTTGCGACAGAGATTCACCCACAAAAGGCAACTGGTGGTTTTAAACTGGTCCTCTTAACCTTTAGAATGTTCTTTTTTTTCAAATACAAACTTTATTTTGTTTTCAAAAGCATATGAGCATAACCACTTAAAACCCAAAATTTATCACTTGCTCAAAAGATAAAAAAGAGGTATGGTAGGCCTTGCGCTGAGCTGACAGCAAAAGAAGAAAGTAGGCCTACATTGTTTTTCTCACATCTATAAATCTGGAACATTACAAAACAATCTACCTCCATGCAGGTTTCATGAAGCAAAATCAGACAGACGTAAAAACTAACAGATAACAATTTTATGAATTTATCAGTATTAAGCAGACTTTCAAACTGTTGATCTAGTTTTGTTGCATGACACACCCATTGGTTTGGACGTGTGTGTTTGTGAAGTGTCATGAAACTAAGTTGTGGTTCAAAGAAGCTGTTCTCTGCTCATGTACATAAAATCACCTGACCCATGCACACGCAAAGTGTACCGATCAATGGTAATGTTTACAATTTAATCACGTGACACAAAATACAAATTCATCTAAATCAGAAATAGCAGCAATTCCTCGTAGCCAACAAATTCTGTAGAGGTTTATCTGATATACATTCCTATAAATCTGAAATCAAAATGCAGCCAGTGGTCTCACAGAAATCAAAAATAAAAAGAAGAAAACACAGCCTTGCCCGCGCTGACCTCGATACTTGCAATCCGAAATAAGTTCCATTCTGATTTCTGGTTACCCGGAAGCGTGTATCTGCAACCTCAAAGCCATTAGCTGAGTGGTTTCAAACAAGACTTGTAAGTACCCCGGACACACAAAAGAAATTATGAAAATTCAAAGTGCATTGCAGCATAAGCATGTGCCATGCTACATAGAGACCCGCACAAAGTACATTCCTACCAAGTCACCAAGTTTTGAGTGGAACTGGTCAATGGGTTTGGACAAGAATATAAACGCATGTGGACAAACTGACTGGTATCCCTGTAAAAACTTTCTACACTTTCTGATCATTACGTAATTTCAAAAGTTCACTTAGAGTATAAAAAAAACCATTTCTTACCTACATACCAAGTGAACAACCTTGGCTGAGATTCAGAAGTCAAGTTACATTTCTACAAGTTTGAAAAGAATCCAGCTTGAACTATGGAAGAAGTTTTAAATTACAAACACGATAAAGAACGAATATTTTTTTAAAACCTCACACACTAAAAAGCATCAAAATGCAGAAAATCACTGACGTTGATAATTTGAGCATACTTTATAGATACCCAAGGTATATCCCCAACAAGATTGAGTAGTATCTGCCAAACGGTTTCAGAAAAGTTCAAAACGTGAATCGGATGGATGGACAGACAACGGATGATGGACGACAAATTACCCTGTTACCTCAACTGACTGACAACAGGCTCATCACCAGGAGGGGTTCGAACAAACCCATTGTTTTAAAAAAGGGGAAAAAAGGAAAAACAAATAAACAAACAAATAAATCCAGCCTCACTGAGGTATATCTGTCATTTAACTGCGCTTCTAATCGAGTATCCGTGAATCACCTGTGCTTATAACAACACTTCCAGCAATAGGTTACCGGTCCATTAACTGCACTTGCGGCATGTATTAGCAAGCCAATTTTATGGAAGCATTTGTTCAAAGAATTTTGCGAAACATACACTTAAATTCGTGTGCCAATACCAAAATAATATATATATATATATATATATATATATATATATATATATATATATATATATATATATATATATATATATATATATATATATATATATATATATATATATATATATATACCGGCACTAATAATGCAGTATTTATTGATTCGAATTTATGATTTTAAAGCTGAGTGAACTGCTCAGCAAATGGGTAGATTGTGGTTTATATTTGTTTCTTTAGATCTTCAAACGATTAATTCTTAAATAAAACGCAAAAATTAATGCAATTTCTTTTGAAAGCCTATTCTTAGTGGCTATGTAGAACTCAATACTTAGATATTGATGTTAAGTGCACATGCATGAAGAAATATATCACGGGCAAATGATATAATTAACGTCATGTCGGATTAACCCTTTCAGTGCCAACAGCGACTAAAATCTCAGTTTCAAAATCGGTGTTGAAATTTGTTTCATTTTTCAAAACATCCCTATCACAATATATATGTTTCAAACTTTTTGGTCTAATATTCACAGATGCATTAAAACAGAGTATATTTGATATCATATGTCAACTTGAACCCCTCTGTGAAATGGCAACTTTCCTTGTTTGAAAATTTGTCTTCAGAAATGTACTTTTCGTTTTATCAAAAATATTATTTTGTCCTGTCTCATCATTATGAAATACCGAGGTTAATACGTTGGGCATGGACTGGTGTTTTACTTAGTTTGACTTGGGACTTGCAAACTTTAGTGATGGGCTTTTGATAACAGAAGTTTGATGTCAGTGTAACAAATAACAAAATTGAAATGTAAACGACAGTACCACGGTAGACAGATTTTAAAACTTATTATTTTGCAAGTTTGAAACATATTAGACAAAAAAATGAAACTATCTGGCTAAAAGAAACGTATATTTTTAAATGAAATTTATAAACACAACAAAACGAGATTACATTTTTCATCAAAATCGACCATACTTAACAAGAAGTATACTCTCTATTATGTGTAGTCATTTGTAGATCAAGACAACTATAAAAATACATACGTTTATAAATTTTCTGAACAGGTAATATTTTCTGAACTACCAAAGAACTTTTTGGTGACTGAGCTTTAAATCAGCCGCCGAAAGGCTGTGTCCATTGCATGAATATCTTGAAACAAATGGTATATTTATCTGGCAACTGTCTTATCTGAGATGGATATGGCATTACATTATGGACAAAATTTTGACCCAAACCCTCGTCAGAATAGACCATTTCGGCTGTTATTTTCCCAAAAGCTTGGAGGGCGGGGGGGGGGGGGGGGGGCGACGCCCCCTCCCAAGCCCTACCCCCACTCGGTCGCTTTCCCTCCCTCACAATGTCAGTATCTTCAAAATTCCAAACCCCTTCTAGCAAAAACCTGGACAAGTCATCTGAGTTAAAAAGTCTGTTGTGCATGCCATTGGTATTGATGGAACTCAAAATGCTCGGATATACTAAGATGACACTCTGGACGTAATTTTGGTACCATTTGGACTGCAGGCCAAGGTTTCATCTTCCAGGATGACAATACAAAGCCTTACTGCGCAGGGCAAGCATCCTTGAAGAGTACCACCGCTGTTCATATAGAGAAGACACATACACATGGTATGACCTGCATGCAGCCCAGATTTTAATCCCATTTAGTGTGCCTGGGCTATGGTGGAAAGGGTGTGAAGAAATCAACAATCTTGAAGATTTTGGCAACCATTCCTCAAAGAAAAATGAAGAAATTAATCAGATCAAATGTGATCAAGCTGCTATGCAGCAGGCCCGTAACCAGGGGGGGGGGGGTTCGAGGGGTTCAATCGAACCCCCCTTTTCAAACGAACCCCCCTTTTTGTCAAACGAACCCCCCCCCCCAAGTAACATTGTGAAACTTATTTAAAGCCAGCCACCTAGTACACAGGTGCAGTGAATGTTGATCATTGGCGCCCTTTTAATATCGCCGCTTTGCCTCATAGATATTTATCATCTAAAACGTCATATTCTTCAAAATAAAATATACTCACAATTGTGGAGCTCGTTTCTCATGTTTTAAATAATTTCTGAGCTTTCACTTGAAGCTACGCTGTCCTTTTGAATGGTAAAACGTTTAACTCTTTCAGGTTCATCCCCGTATTCAAGGCTGAGTCAACAGTTATATAGTGCACTTTGCATGACACCAACTTGAAAACTGTTGATCCAGTCTCGTTGTGCATTACATGATTAAAAGCCCTGCGGAAAGCTGTTGACAGCCTATATTATTTTTCAAAAATTAAATCTAGACATAGGTCTAGCATAGTATACATATATCATATTAAAGAGTACTAGCTCTATGAACGATTTGATATATGTGCCTATTTAATATGTTGGTCTTATATAACCATTAGATATACATGATGGATCTCATTGAAATGCTCAAATATCACTGGATGTATTCGTTGGAAAGGTCTTTTCACGAGGAATACAAATATGAAATTGTTATATTGATATTGTATCATCACTGAGGGTCCGTATACATACGGACTCAGACTGCAAAGTGTTAACTTGATTCTTCATGATGAAAGGCATAGCCTCTTTTCTTTATGATGGAAGCCATAACTCATTTCTTCATGGTGGAAGCCACAACTACTGTGTTAATTTGAGAAAAACTTAGGAAAAAATTCTCTTCAAAAGCTGTCCTCGGTACATGTGACAGCAATGTGATTGTCACTGAGTGTGAAATGTATCTCAAAATTCACAAGGCAGTCTAGGACACACAAAAGTACATATTCATATTGATAATATATATAGTATTATACTTTATTAATCTAAAGGGATAGTCTATCTCATCAGAATTATAATGAACTAGCCGTATACCCGTGAAAATCACGGGTTTTTTGAAAGAAAGATCAACCGTTTTGATAACATTCATTGTAATGTAGGCTGATTCACTGGGAAATAAAGACAAAAAATAAAATCTTTGATAGTAGTAGGGGTAATCATTATTATAGCGTTCAAACAAATACAAAATTACATGTGGGCCTACAGGTAGATCTATGTTAAGAATCACTCATTTCAAGATTTCATGGAAGATTGTATTTCAAAGTTGTGCAACCAAATAATATTGCTTTTGATTATTTTTAATATTAAGTCCTTGTAATCGCTCCCACTGTAGGTCTACATGGAAAATGGAAAGCTGAAAGTTGTGTTTTCCCGCATTTTTTCCAAAGTCAGATTGCGTGGGGGGGGGGGGGGGGGGTCTTTCTGTTATGTCGGGCTAAGGCCTGCACGTCAGACGGCTAAAAATGCGTTTTCGGCTAGTGTTCACGTTTACTGTTTTCAAGTGGAATTTCAAAAATTGTTTAGAAGCATAGGCCTATATATAACATAGACCTGCATGTAGGCCCTACAACTGACCTTTACATAGGTCCTACATTTTCATCAAACAAAATGCAAATGAATTGAATTTGTCAATGAAACCAAGTAATGAAAGATAGTTATTAATGTTGCCCTTAAAAAAACTAACTTTATGCAAGAAAATGTATATTATGTGGACAATGATCGGCTATGCACGCAAATTCAGTAGACTTGTAGAGCTCCAGGGCCTAGTGCCTATGTAGGCCTAGGCTTACATGTAGAAGTCAGAAACAACTCGCAGCGATGAACGCTAGGTGGCTCTCTATCTACGTCGCTTGTCCTTATATAATGACGTCATTCAAAATACAAAAGATTTGCCCTAAAAAAATCGATTAATTGCCGATATTTATCGATTGGCCCAACGAAATGAAAAACGGTGAGAAAACCACGCTCAGGGGGCCCAGGGTAACACGTGGCCCGAATTTCAAGGCATTTCATCCAGTAGTTTTAAAGTTTTTCTATACAAAGCTGTGTATTATATATAGATATCGCTGAAGTAAATCACTTCAATATTTTTTGCCGTGAAATAAGCATATATGAAAGACAGAAAGTAAGGGCAAAACCCCCCTCAGATTGCAGGAAATGCTGTTTTTAGGGGTTCTTTCTTGAAAAATTTCCCGGGGGAGCATGCCCCCGGACCCCCCTAGCAGAGCTTCGCGCCTTCGGCGCTCGCCAATGTCACTTTATCATTGCAAAACGAACCCCCCTTTTCAAAAGGCTGGTTACGGGCCTGTGCAGTGATCACTGCTCAAGTACACGGTGCAATCACATATCGAGTTCACTTTGGCACTTTTGAAATATAGTCCAGAAAACATAAGAAGCAAACTATCAACACTTAGTCGCTGATGAGGCGGGGGGAACCAAGGTAGTCCTCTAGAAATTCTCATCAGCTTATGCTGATATGTTTCCGCGGCCACATCCGAAGTATAAGGTCCACCACACGCTCTCACAGTTGTGTTAGCCCCTCGGCCCGGTTATATCCCCCGACACAAATTGCTTGTATTTTCCCCTGAAAAAACTATCGGGCTGTGTGAACAACCAATGCTCAGCTGACCTAAGCTTGTTCACTAAATCAAAGTTGCAACTAAACAGACCTGTATTGAGCTTAAGCTGAATGCTAACGGCATTTAGAAGTATTTCTAAGATTTGCCCATAGAAAAATTCATTAGAAATATAAATTTTACTGAAGCATGGAAAATTTAATAACATTTAAAGGGAACTTTAAAAAGAACATTGCTAGTTGACTTACATACCAATCAATGGGAAAGGTGCATTTATCAAAAAGTACCCGAAATGAAAACATTGCTAAAAATCAGGAATCAACAGCTGTGCTGCCTAGTGAACAATTTTGTTTGACCTTTTCACAAGAAAGGTATCCAGCAAGTTTCAGCTTAATCTAAGTGATGCTTCTGGAGAAGGAGTGGTAAATAGCAAAAAAATACATAACATATAAAAAATACAGCGCCAACTACTGAACAATTAAAGAAATAGGGAGTCCCTAGGAGTGTTCCTGTGTGATATCAAAGCATACCTGATAGTGACCCACCCAAGGTAGATCCCCACCAAGTTTGAAGAGGATTTGGCTGCTGGTTTTGGAGAAGTTGAAAATATGAACAAAAAATGTGGACGAATGATGGATGACTGAGCCTCGTAAAAGCTCAGTTGACTGACAAGGCAGCTGAGCTAGACAAACCATTCCATCCCAGACTCTATCCCCACCTCTAAGGCTCAGGCAGTTCCCATGGTCATCCCCACAGGAACCCTTATAAGAGCTACCACCATTCCCTTTCCTCCCTGTACTCTGAAATTCTAATATACCCTGTTGCTCTCTGGCTCTATCGTTCCCTTTCTTTTCTCCCAGAATCCTACCAGGTAGTCCTATACACTTTTAATATCTGTCCTGCCTCCTAGAAAGCCACCCTTCAAACCTAAAACCCATGCTACACGCTCCTCTTCCTCTAAACACGGAACCGCTTCTAAACCCTTGCAAGTATGATCTTCTCTACATGTGCTGCTTTCTAAAAAAAATCTTTCCTTATCTCTCTATATGCATCACACCACAACAGCCAGGGATATATTGTCTCATCTGCCTCTTGGCTACACACCTTACATTTTCTATTACTACCCGTTCTCCACTTCTGTTTCATGTTTCCTATATTGATTACTCCTGTCCTACTTTGAAAAAGAGACCTGCACCCCTGCCCTCCATCCCAACACACAATTTTCTTTGGTTTTACCAATACCTTGTATGCTTTTAGTGCACTCTTTTCCCTGGCTCCTCTTTTCCAGCCCTCCTTCAGGCCTTCTTAACATTTTTACCTATATACACTATCCAATCATCACCCTTATCACATGCATTCAATTCATATCTCTCTGCTAACTTATCTATGTCTTTGGCCCATCTTGTTTGTTCCTTGACTACCTCATCACCTGTCTTCACTTACTTGTAGATACTCCTAGTACTTGAGCTTTGCTTTGGTAATCCTGTCAGTGATTGTATTCCACCTTAACTCTCCTAGGACTGCTTCTGTTGCTGCACAGAGTGGTGTTCCCAGAATCCATTTCCCCACCTCATTCTGTGCTTTCTCCTTTCCCTGAATATCTCCTTCATTTTTTGAAATCACATCTAAGCCACACATCATTCCTGGTATTGCCACTCTAGCCCATAATACTCTTGATGTGTACATTCTGTTTAAACTGTTCAGTGCTGTAGCTTTTATCATTCCGTTCATATGATTCAATTTGTGTTTTATCATGTGTTAATTATTTATTTCCTTCTGTGAGTGATTTCCTGTGCTTTATTCTGTTTTTCACCCATTAATCTGTTTCCAAAAGATGGCTGACCCTTCTCCTCCACTCCCAGTATTTTCCATGTCATCTGTTCATTAATGGCTCTCCTTTCTGCTTTTATCTCTGCTACATTTCTGCTACATTCCGTATACTGTACATTAACTTCTTCTTTTATATCACCATCAGGGTGCCTGTTTTTTTCTGGCTAATCTGCATGCACTATTTTTCACCCTCTTTCTTTGCATGGCTCCTTTCAACTCTGTGTCTATTCTATACCTTAGATTTTCACCTGGGACTTTCTTTCAATCTATCTTTTCCTGTGCTACCTGAGGAATCCTCCTGATAAGTCCCCATTCATTCCCTGTACTTCTTTTTTATTCTCCCATCCATTTTCCATGAAATTCCTGCAATTCAACTTTAAGACTTTCTTGGCACCCTGTCCAGTTTGTTTCCTCCTTTATATTCCACGCCCATTTTGTCCCCCCTGTGTTTCTTTGACACTGAATGTCAGTTGAGACTATCACCCAGTTATGGTCACAGCCTATATCCAATCTACCTTCCTCATCTATTTCGCATCTTTGTGTCATTTGAAATATTTTACTATCCACTAAAATATAATTAATTATTGTCTGCCTTTCAGCAGATGGCCATGTCCACTTCCCTTTGCTTGACGTCCCTATTAACTATCCTCAAATCAAATTCCCTTCTGAAATTCAGTAACCTGGCATACCCATGCGACCTACACACACTACACCTACTGCCACTCTATTTCCATTTGACTGTATTCCTATCCGTGGCATCTCATTTTTTACCTTGCTGTGCTCTTCCCATGAATCTTGCCACATGTCATGCCACTTTACTCCCTTCTTTATCAAGAATCCTACTCGTCCTTTCCTTTGTCGCATTATTGCCCTGCAGGCTAGCAACTAAGACCCCAAACGGTACCCCTCCCCACGGTAGAACAAGCCACAATCCAATTTCTTTTAAGATTATTCAATGTGATATCAAAAATTAATGATTGTGTTCATTCATTTTGGGAAAGGTATGTTTTATAACCACAAATAAGAAGAACTGGCCAGTGTATATAGTTTAAAATCCAAATACTGATTTTTGGAGAAAAACTGACCCAAAATATGTTCAGGAAAGACCACACAGTGTTGAAACTAAAGTAACTTAATCAGAAAATCTGCATGATTTATACCAGTTACAGTTTTTGACTTCATGTAAAAAAAGTAAAAAAATCTTGCATATTGAAGCAATTTTTATTTCAGTTTAGACATTTTGGGACACATAAAATGCAGGATAAATGAAGAAATTATTGGCAAACATGTGCTTTTATGGAAACCCAAACTTTCAAATTAATCCAGCTTTATAGCTCCAGTCACAGACCTGTAATTGCTGAACAAGTACTTGCAGATTCCATTCTTTGGGAAAGAGACTCCACAGACAGTGACAGCAGCCCAGGAATGGACAATGCTTTTGGATCTCAAGAAGGGGTTCTTCCACATGCCCACTGTGGACACTTGGTTTAAACATATTTTATTCAAAAGAGAAAACAATTGGGGAGAACGGCAAGGCCCTATATTGACCCCTCTTGTCAGAAGAATAAAATATCACAGGACAAACGAGACTTTAAGGGTCCAGAGCAAAGCCCTAAATGGCTGGCAGTTAAAGAAAACACTGCCAGGAGGAAGAGGAGCACTCCAGATCAACATAGTAAAGAAGGACACCACAAATCACAAGACACATAGTGGGGTGAGAAGCAAGGAAATTGCTCTTTGACGTTAGTCCCATTGAGTTTTAATTATGTAGTATAGCTATAATGTAAATGCAGGATTGATTGTGAATCAATTCAACATGTAACAAAACCAGTTTGAAATCGTTTGGTTATGAACACTTGATCAAATAAGTATCTGAAGTTCCCATTCTTGGGCCAAGTCTACCAGTTCAGTGCTCTTCCATTTGGCCTTGCCATGGCACATCTAGTGTTCACCTGGTTCCTTCACCAGAATGCAGTGCACATTCATGTGTACCTGGACAACTGGCTGATCCAGGTGCTACAGTTCCTAGATTCACTTTGTCACACAGAGATCATCCTGGAACTTTGCAAACTCTTAGACCTGCTTGTAAATCCTTCCAAGTGCAGCATAACCTCGCAGCAGATCTGAGCCTTTCTCAGCATCCAGTTGGATCTGATCTTCTTCAACTGTTGTCCTTTGGAAACCAAGTGGGAGAGACTCCAGCTAATCCTCAAGGCATTTCTGACTCATGAGGCTTGCTTCACCCAGCACCAGCACCTCCTTCAGTGGACCAGGCAGGAGAACCCCATGGCAGGTCAGATTTTGATGCCCTTCCAGGTGCAACTCACCATGTACAGGGACTCTTCCCAGTCTGGTTGGGGAGCCCATGTGTAGAGCTAGATGGCGTCAAACCTTTGGCCTATGCAGCCTATGTCCCACCACATAAACCGGTTGGAACTTTAGGTGATACGCTTGGTGCCCCATTGACTTCCAGGACCTAGTGGAGCACAAAGATGCTCTCTTAATGTGCCACAACAGGACCATATACCTACATCAATAAGGTGGGTCATACTCTTGAAAGCTGACAGAGTTGGCTGGACACATTGTGCTAGGGAATATGAAGTCCGCACACATGCGAGACATGACCTAGGACTGCAGAATGTCCTGGCCAACCAACTCTTAAGAAGAGGTCACATGGTAGGGTTGGAGTGGTCACTCCACCCAGGGTTTATTCTGGCCATGTGGGCCAGGTGAGGTACACCATAAGTGGTTCTGTTTGCAACAGGTGCAAAAGCAAAAACTCTGGTTTAGGTAGCACCCATCCCATATCCCCAGGCCCTAGCCGTGGATTCTCTAGTCATGCATGGATTGGAGCAACCTTTGGGCTTACACCTTTCCACTTCCAAAGATCCTTCTAAAGTGTCCTGGGGAAGGTTCGGTCCCACAACTGCAACCAGATCTTGGTTGCCCTCTGGTGACGGAGGTCAGACTGGTCCCAGGACCTTCTGGAACCAAGCATCAAGCACCAATACATTTACTGGCATGACCCAAACTTTTGGTGCAACTGCAGGTGAGTGTAATCCACAGGAATCCTCAAGTGCTCAACCTCCAAACTTGGTGGTTGTCACACAGCACATCCCCGACAGGAGTTTCTCAGGATCAGTCACAGATAGAATTGGTATCCATTTACTCAACTGCATGGAAAGTGTTTTCAGGTTGGTGTGCCAGTTAGAGAATATATTCATGGTCTCTGTGTATTACATACATTGCTGACTTCCTCCTGTACCGTTGGGAGGTCCTTGGTAAGAGCTTGAGAACCATGAAGTGGTTTTGGTCTGCCAGCTTCTCCATGATGACAAATGTCATCTATATTCTCATAGGGAGCAATCCTTATCTGTGGCCACTTGTAGCATCCTTCTACATGGACAGATTGGCTGATAGGCAGGTCCTACCATGGTGGGACCTCCTACTAGTCTTAACCATGCTGAAGAAGTAGGCTTTTGAGTGCCTAGAGGTCCCCCACCAGATGGACTTCAAGTACTGGAAAGCTTGTTTCTCTTAACTCTCATTTCTGGGGCTATGAGAAGCGAGATCCACACACTGGCACATGATCAAATCCATTGGTCACATGACCATGACCAGGTGACCCTGAGACCACACTTAGGCTTCCTTGCAAAGAACCAAGTGGCTCAAGATGCATCTATGGCCCTTAGGGATTTTACCATCCATGCTAAGAATATGCCTCTACCCACAGAGGAAAGAGCCAGCCCCCCCCCCCCCCCCCCCCCGTGCTTAGTGAGAGCACAGCCCTGATATCTTTCATGCACAGACAGTGCCCAGGGTTATAGGTCCCTCCTCCTTTTACCCCTGGGTAAGCCCCATAGGAGGAGGTCTGCCAAAATACGATCTCATCGTGGATTAAGCAGACTATCCTGAAGGCCTACAAGAATGCTTTGGATAGGCCTTTGGCCCAGAAGCAGGTCTCAGCTAGAGCTCACGGGGTGTGAGCCTTTAATGTCTTCTGGTGTGCCTTCAGGAATGTCACTGTTGTCGATATCCTAGGACTTGCCACTGGCAATGGCTAATTTTTGCAAAGAATGCCTGTGCAACTTGATCATGCTAGAGGAGAGCATTTACACATTTGCAGTCATAGAAGGCTCCTTTGCTTAAGGTCTTGGTACTTGTCCTGTAGACTTCCCTTGTCCCCTCAGGGCAGCCACCGTGTTCCAGCTTATGGTGCCATTGGGGCTTAGACTGGGATGCAGTCTATAGGTTGGCATACCTTGCATGAGTAGATCTAGACCTTTCCTTGGACTTGTATCAGACGGATGTCCCTGGTGTCTGCTAGCTAGACCAATGGCCAGTGGATCTGTTCAACAGACACTGCCTTAAGGAACCATATGACTGCCCCTGGGTGCTGGCCATGTATTCTATGATTTACTTGCTTTATCTCCAAGACCCGAAGAGTGGAAATAGACAATGTCTACCCTATGGCAGACTAACTACTATAAGGTTAGCAGGCGGTATTCTGGGGGGGGGGGCCAATGGCAGTTCCATGCTGGGTGGTAAGGAGGGTTTCCCAGCTTAGGCCAGGATTCTGCAGTTGGTGGCCCTACGTCCATGACCCTCTGGGGATTTCCCAACAGTTGTTGCCTCCTCACTTGGACAGACAGCCCCCCCCCCCCAGCCTGTAGGTCTCAGTGGTTGTTGGTCAGTGTGCATGTAGCATGCACCCTGCTCAGCTGCATTTGTATATCGGCAATGGTGGTGAAGAGGTAACGTTATGTAACTTATACTTAACAACATTTTTATTAATTTTGGTATTAGCTGTAAGTATACTTACCTCTCAACCACCAGAGAAGCCCACCTGTGTGCTTCCTTCACACAGCTGGATGTCCACGGACCAGTCATCGAGGAGGAAGGAAGAATTGGAGAGCATGCTCACCGGAGGTCACCCCAGTGCAGGCGACAATGTAGGTACCAAACACAACTGTGTCTGGCAACTTGGCCAGACATGTAGGTCTTAGCAAAAGTGGTCAACAGATAAGTATACTCACTAATACTGAAATTACTAAAAATTCCACATATTTGTCTTCACTTGTCCCAACCCCACCGTCAACATTGTGTGATTCAGTGCATAATTTATTTATAAATATATATATTTAAATATAAAGAAGGAAAGACCTCCCCTGATTTAGCACTGTAGTACCCTCATGGTACTACAATGCTAAATCAGACTGCGAAAACAGAAAAAAAGCCGTTTCTCCTCTGCAGTATAAAAAAAAACTATTATGTGTTACATGTGAAAATGTGCCTTGTTGTGTTCCAATAAAGATACACGGGCGGTACAGCTTCGTGACGAAGTGATGAAGCAGGTGTGTTTTAGACGCAACCCTTGACTCATTTTATACCAGAAATGCAACTTTTAGTATTATATACAAACTCAGGACCGACGATCAAACATACTGGATCTGATATTAACAAATAAAGAAAATTGCCCAGTAAACTAGAAGGTAATGTGACCACACTGTAGGGCACTGCTTAAAGATCTTCACATTACATTAGCTTTATGTCACATTTTAAAACAAAACCTATATTCAAGGCCACTGGCCCCTCCCCTATCAGATGGATTAAAATGTCGATATGTGGCGGGCTTCAGTATTTTTTGTGATTCTGTTAAAAAATTGACACTGTCCAGCCTGCTCAGAACATTGTTATGTGCAAAGTATTCTGGTTGATGAAGCCAACTTAATGATAACCATCAGTGCACATTATTGATTCATTCTTTAACACATGTCATTGCACAGTTAAATGTTGACTGGTACACTCCCAACTTAGCGTAAGAGTACAGTATTATAGTACATCAAACGTCAATCAAATGACAAAATTATATGATGCTGGATAAGGAAACTATTTGATAAAGATTCTACTGTATGCGCTTGGTGACCCACATACACAATATCATGAAACACCATACGGACAAAAATATCCACGTTTTAAAACAAAACTAAAACATTCAGCCCATGAATTATGGAGACTGCAACCACACAGGGATTTTTCGGCTCTGGAATAATGCGATAAATTACTTGATATTTTCCAGTCAAGACATTCACTTTATGACCGAGACGTTGCATTTTGCCTTGGGAATTAGGCCGTAGTGTTGAGAACACTTATTATTATATTTGCTGAAATAATCATATAACAGAGTAAGCCATATCTGACATCGCAGATTCAAAGACTTCGCCATTTGGACAGTGTTACGTAATACATACATACATACATACACACATACATACATACATACATACATACATACATACATACATACATACAGGTCCGTAGCCGTAGGAAAAAATACAAACAGGGTCTCGCAGACACAGGCCAATTATCACAAAGAAAATAACCATATGATAAATACAAATATACTCTATCAGGCACCTATACATAGTAGAGCCTCTCCCCCCCCCCCCCCCCCCCCCCCATAGTAGGTGTCGAATCCCAATTCATTGATTGTGGACATAATATTAATGTGATCCTTCCTCTTAAAATGCACAATTTCGCCAACTTCATACGGTAATACCCCAGAGAGACCTTTTGGTACAATGGTAGCTATGTTGACAAAAACTGTCATAGACCCCCATATGCACAACAGGTTCCAAAAATTATAAATTTATGCTAATTTTATAGAAGTTTTACATGAATAAAGCTCAATTGAAAAAATAAAAGCTGTCATTACTCTCTATTTGAACAAATAGTCTGGGAGGTCGCTCTAATCCAGGGAGGTCGTTGTACTGGTATTACGACCTGGCAATACTGTGTTCCTATTGGATGGTACTTGGTTACGGGGTAACATCATGATACGAATACGAATACTTTATTGATCAGAACACTTTTTATAGAAAGTAACATGTGATCAATACAATACAATCTAACTATACACTAATGGTTAAGTTAAATGAAATAGTAATGATACTATTATGGTTAGTCAGCCGCCAAGGCTGGCCACCAGGTGGCTCTCGGTTCACAAGGAGAACATGGCTTGTACATTATCAGTACCGGTATACTTACTGTGGAATAATGAGCATGATCATCTTTGATTACCAAGATAGATCATCCACCTGGTACATTTTATCTTCTTTATATAAGAAAGAGTTCAGTTTGTTTGATATGCAACAGTATAATGTCATGTTTTATGTCTGAGAATGTAGAATAATTTGTTAAAGCAATCAGTACTGCCCTAAAGGGAGGCTAAGGGTATACGTTGTTGCTATGCATGCTCTGTTATGACAGGTGGACTCTGTAGCTAGCCCAAGATATATCTTTATGTATATAGCTGAATAAATTCTCTAAATGTCAACTGGTATTCATAAAAAAATCACCTGTGTTGAAAAGCCACCCATTGGCCACATAAGACAGGTACAACTATAATATAATATACACACACTATCTACTATACAAGACTTGCCTGTCTTGTCCAGTTCCAACTCTTGTTACTTTACCTGTTATGAGAGATCATAGTTTTGAGATACACTGGCCCCTCTTTTGAGAGATCACCCCTTGTGTAAGTCAAAATATAGTCTCTCAAAGCAGGAGGGCTTCCATTAGAGACACACTAACATGGAAAAGATAGCACAATCTCACTTTCTAATTGATGGGCACTAATTCTTAATTTTGTAAAAAAAAAAAAAAAAAATTCTCTTGTCAATAGGTGTGCCAATAATGTAATTTTCCATGCCAATTTTTCTTTTTTTTCTTCTTCTTCTTTTTTTTTTTTTTTTTTTTTTTTTTTTTTTTTTTTTTGAATTGCAAATATGTTTTCAGTTTATTCCCTGAAGCAGTTCCCTTACGTATTTGGGTCAGCCATTGACTCTCATATGTTTGATACATGAGGTTGCGCAATAATTTGCACATGCGCTTTATATTTTTAGTACCCTGATTAAACCAAGTTTCAGATAATTCAAATTCAAAGAGCAGTAATTTAATGGACGAGATCCAGCCTGTTGAGACATTTTGTAGCTGATCAAACCTGTCCATGCAGCTTTTTCTTACAAGTTCTTCAGGGTCATAAGTACAAATCCTCACCCAGTTGTTAAAATAGTGTGAAATGATATCCAGTGACAGTGGGTATCTACCCAACTCGCCTTTAGATGCCAAGTTAGAGGCCTTCTCGTGTACACCTAGGATAAATTTACATAATTTGTTGTTTAGTTTTTCAAACGGAGCATTTTCACACAATGACAAAAAGTTGTCTTTGTTTAAACCTTGAAGAGTAGTGCCATGAACTTCACTACCATATCGCAGTATCGGTAGGTCCAGAGAGTCAAACAGGCTCAGGCCAGTCAAAACATTATCCCTAATGTTAAACTGCCTCAATGTATAGAAGGCTCTTTGTGCTTTATCAGTGAGATTTTCAATGGCTTTTTTCATACTGCCAGATGCCGTAAAAATCAGACCCAGGTAACAGTAACCCATGATAGAAAAGGACATTCCAAATTTCCAGGAAGTGCCGCCACCTATTGGCCAACCTGACGAATTTATGACGGACTCGCAACAAATCAAGGAAAACCATTGTTCGAACTAGTGTGAAATGTGAAGGAAATATGATTGATGGAATCAGCTGAATATCTGACATCTCACATGCCTTGACGTTCAGCAATCGCATGGGACCCAAGTAACCCTGTGACCTAGACCTAGAGAATCAGATCAGTACCGGTAACCCAGATACATACTCATATCTAGTTTCACAGTTTAACTCTTTCAGTGCCAATCACGACTAAAGCCAATCTACTTATGACAGTAAGTTATGTCACACTAGTATGAATTATCATGAGCATTTTCATTCAAGTACCAATAAGCCTATAGAGTATAGTTCGTGAGAGAATATCCCAGGTCAGCAGCTTTCCTCGGCGCCCATTGGGCGAAATGCGCCCAATATGCGTGCCGAGAAAAGCTGTTGACTCAGTCCAAAATTTGGCACTTAAAGAGTTAAAAGTTCTTCAGTTGTCATCACGTGAAAACCAATTTCACATGACCCTGTGACCTTGACAATTACATCATCGCCCAGATACAATCCCAGGCTAGAGGTCAAACAAACACATAATCTCAGCAGTTTTATAAAGTTCAGTAAACACTCGCGGGCACCGATTTCACGTGACCATGTGACCTAGAGAATTCGATCATTTTAACACCTCCCAGATTATAGTCCCATCCTAGGTCTCACCCAGATATATAATCTCACCCAGTTTAACCAACTTTTGAAGTTCTTCTGCAGAACTTTATCACATGAAAACTGATTTCGTGTCGCTGTGGCCCTGAAAATTTAATTATCGCCCATATGTAATCCAAAGCTAGATTTCACCTATAAATAATCCCTGCAATTTGTGGCCAAAGTTTTTCAATGGTATCTCATATAAATTGATTTAACACAAGTGGTTCGGTGACCTTCAGCATCAGCTCACGGTCATCCAAATACAATCTTATGTCAGGTTTCACCAAAATGTGCATATTCACACAAGTTTCATGAGGTTTTGAGTTGACTTGTTGCACTGAAACCAACAAGAGGCCCATGGGCCTAGTGCTCTGCGGCCACGAATAGGATGAAAGAGAAATGAATACAGCAATCAGAAAACATTTTGAAACAACAAAGCACAAATTTATTAGAGAAGTACTACAGTGAGATACCAGAACATCAACTTGTAAGAGTTCATTGTGATACTGCATTTGTATTATAATTTATTGTTCAAAAATTTTTGTGGTTGGGTCCACGTGATCAAGTGTTTCTTAGCAGTTGAATTGATGAGTGACTGGTCTAGTTGTGTGTTCTTGTTTCAAACATATATGGTCTTCATTTCTGTTAGGTAGCAAATAATGTCTCTTGGTGGTGCATGCAGGTGGGAGTCTTCTAAACTTGTGAAAATGGGTCAAAATCACCCATATTATATAACATTGTAGCCCTTTCCATGAAGTATATTGGCCATCAATTTCATAATGCCAGCTCCATTAGTTTTTGAGATATTGAATGTAATGTGTTTCAGTACATTTTGGCTCATGTTTCCCATAAAACCATAGGTGGCGCCACATATATCACACATGTTCAAGAATTTCCTGTTCAGTAACATTCCCACCAGGTTTCATGAGGATCCATCAAAAGTTAAACACACTAGAGTGTCCACAAATTTTTCATATTTTGACCTATATCTCATGTAATAATGTAAGTCATGACCTTATTATCTAACTCAACCTAGATTTTCATATATATCATATGTCCTGAAAGCTATATTGGGCCGCCATAAAGAATTTTAAAATTATGCTCACAACCTTTAAGGTTCCAGATGTCTTTCATATGGAAGGACAGACATGCACAAGCTCTTGGTGGGGCAACATATCTTTGCCATTACATGGCTTCATACATCTAGTTCTACAATATACCTGTAATGTTACATGCATACATGTCAACAATTCTAAATGCCCAGACCATCTGAATTATATAACATTTTTAACTATAAGCTTTGATGACCTTGAAAAATAGGTCAGTATCATAAACATTGAATAAAATTCTTCTATCACATTTAGTCTTTCAAAAAAAATGGCAGCCTGGCTCAATTATTTTATTGATTGCAAAATCTGTCCTGCTTTAAATTATGTACTGACCTTGAGAAAATAGGTCAAGGTAACTTATTTAATAAGAATTTGTGCCTTTATGTAGCGCTTCTCTGGTATAAATTGGGTAAGGATAGTTTTATTTATTGTAAAGATATTGAATTTGATGTATTTTCTGCCTCATGGGCATAGTTTCACATTTCAATCAAAAGTGGCGCCACATCTTTTCCATTTTTTGGACTTTTATCACTCTAATATATCTGAAGTCACAAGCCTGTGTATCACAAGTTTACAACAGAAGGCCCCTTTCAATCATGTCATATTTTCAACTTTAAAATCCTGTGATCTTGAGAAAATGGGTCAAGGTCACTCATATATTGTAGTCCTTTCCATGAAGCTTATTGGCCATAATTTTTAAAATGCTAGCTGTATTAGTTTTTGAGATACTGAATTTAATCTGTTTCATTACATTTTGGCTCATATTTCCTGTAATGCCACAGGTGGCCCCACTAGTATCGCACGTTCAAGATTTTTTGTTCAGTAGCATTCCCACCCAGTTTCATGAATATGCATCAAAAATTGAACACGCTAGAGTGTCCACAAATTTGTCAAATTTTGACCTATATCATATGTAATAATGTAGGTCATGACCTCATTATCAAACTATACCTAGATTTTCATACATATTGTATGTCTTGAAAGTTATATGAGGCTAGCATCAAAACTTTCAAAGTTATCACTCTCACAACCCAAGTTTATGGACAGACAGACATGAGCAATTACATAAACTCTGCGACCTGAGGATAGCAGAGCTAAAAAGAGTTGAAGAAAACAATTCAGCAGGAGCTGAAGGAAGTGGAAACTGTTTTTAACCTCCATTGAATGCTCCCAGGAGGGAATGATCCACCACACCAGTAAAACTTGAACGCTCACATGGTACATCCCCAAGGAGCACAAGGACACCTCGTTTTTGAAAAATTAAACACAGCTAGTGCTATGCTGGGCAATGCCAGGTCCATGATTCGGGACATTTCCACAAGCTAGTCTCTCCAGACAGACTACATTCCTACTTGTGTTAGGAAGTTAAAGGAGCTTGGGTAGGACATAGAATGCGAATTAGTTCTCCATGGTGATCACCTGCCACGAGATTTGACGCTTTCCCCCTTGAATAAAGATGGAGTCGACAAGTTTCCTTAGGTACTAAGTGCCGACGCATGGCAAGGAAACCTGTTGACCTGGACCGTGTTATCCTGGTAGTTCTTTCAAATTGTTTTATTTACTGTCGATTGAAAAAAACTTAAGTGAAGGACATCAGACCATCAAAAAGTTTTGGCCAGTTAAGGGGGGGGGGGGGGGTTAAACAGTACTTTTCCCATTATATTTCCTGCATGTAGCCATAATTTCACTTCAGCAATGGTCCTGCAAGACACAACTGTAGTGTAACAAGACAACCACACAGCCACACTCCCACTTCAAACAAACAATAAAACAAACTCCACAATTGTTTGTACAAAGTTTTTTTTATTTTTGAGACACTTTTTGTCTGTACAAAGTATACACAGTAACTAGGGAGTCGCTTTACATTTTAGCGACTGAGATTACAAATGGAAAAGTGAAAAATTATAATCTTGGTTAGAAAAGCAACATGACATGTCCTCTAACCTGAATGAAGTAATCTGTGTAACACAGGAATGGCAAATTGACACATACTCCAAAAACACATGCCTCCGTGAAGGCACAAGAAACTGCACGTTTGTGCAACAATTGACTTAAAACACATAAAGCAATCGATCTCTTTGCAATATGTCCACTTTACATACTCTTTCCCAAAGATGCCACAGCCTTCAAGATAAAAGCTGAAATCAAAATACCTACAAGTTATCTGCCTTTTATTCTCTTCATATTTCTTATATGGGCAAATTGAGGTAGTTTTGTCACTGAAAACCTAAAAAAGATGTTAATTCATGCAAAAACCTAAAATGCCAAATCCCCAAATCTGTTATATATGGTGATCTTTTTGATACTTGTTCAGTTTTAGAAATTTAGATGCTGTTTTTACATCTGATACCAGACCAATATGAAGTTATCATTGGCATTTTCCCAAAGAAAATAGTTGTCCACTTTTGAAGTCTTTGTAAACAATGATAAATAATACGTGTAAGCAAGTCAAGAGTGCACTTCAATGCACGAGATTCGTGATGATGGCATGTTAAAATGATGAGACGTACAAAATACATGTCAAGGTCATGTAGTGCACAAGTCATAGCACATACATGTACATGGATATCACAGATGTGGCTTTTTTTTTTTCTTAGTCTTTCCTGGACACAATCAACATACCAATTTCACATTAACCCTCTTCCCCTTGATTTAAGACAGAGTAAACCCCCACCCGCGCCCAGGAAAGCTGTTGACCTGGGGCACGTGATCTTGATAGGTCTCACCTGCAATTCTCTAATTGTTTTTTCATTTCTGTTGAAATTATTTGAAAACACTGCAGCAGATGACATTTGACCACCAGCCAGTTTGGGCTGGTTTAAGGGGCAAGGATTAAGTTGTCAATGCACATGGTACTTGACTTTGGCTTCCAAATCATGACCCTCACACTCTAGAAGTACTTGTTATGTTTAGTTTTGGATGGTAAACACTTTATTTATACCTGGAACTGCAAATTTTGATCCAAAAAATAACCTCTTTCCTTTTCTCTGAGCTTCTTTCTAAGAACTTGGTTCAAATGTTCAGATGTTTTTCCGCTTCATATATTTCTAATGGCATAAAAATTACCTACAAATTGGATTTTGTTCTGAACAGAAAGTAACCCACCCCAATGTTTAGTGCAAATCTATGCATCTATCTAGACACTGTGAAAAGTTGAAAAAAATATCCCAGTAACATGGCAAGTTTTGAGCTCTTTCCTCTAATGATTATAGTTCCACTTATTACAAATGTACCTTCTCCCATTACCAACCTATAATGTGTTAGCTTCCAACTTCAAGCACAATATAAATATTTCATCATGTCTTTGTAGAAATCTAAAGCTTTGAGCAACCTTTAAAATATGAAGATATACAATGAACACCTTACCACACAGTGCTCATTTTTGTGCAAGTAAATGGCATGTACATCATAGCTTGATGTTAAACCTCAACACAAGTAAATGGCATGTACATCATAGCTTGATGTTAAACCTCAACACAAGTAAATGGCATGTACATCATAGCTTGATGTTAAACCTCAACACAAGTAAATGGCATGTACATCATAGCTTGATGTTAAACCTCAACACAAGTAAATGGCATGTACATCATAGCTTGATGTTAAACCTCAACACAAGTAAATGGCATGTACATCATAGCTTGATGTTAAACCTCAACACAAGTAAATGGCATGTACATCATAGCTTGATGTTAAACCTCAACACAAGTAAATGGCATGTACATCATAGCTTGATGTTAAACCTCAACACAAGTAAATGGCATGTACATCATAGCTTGATGTTAAACCTCAACACAAGTAACTTTATACAGGTTATGAACAAAAGGACATCTGCAACTAGAGGTCTATGCATCAATGCTCAAAGAAATACCTTTATGACTATATTATAGACAAAATTACACAGGGACTTCCATGAAAAAAAACACCTGCTTTCCTGGTACAAATGTATCTTCAAAATTCAAATGGCTATTTTACCATGTATAATTTACCATTTGCTGTAAACCACCTTTTTATTGATGAAGATCAATTTATTCTCCAAATCCTGTTGGAAACTGGAGACTTGTTTAAATCTTCATTGGTGTAAGGCCAAAACCATAGAAATGAAATGGATCTGCCATTTCATTTGATATTTTTTTTTTTTACTGTGTCACCTAGAAAATTTAAGTACGGAGGAGCCAAAGTTCCTAATTGTGATCTATACCTAAAACTGCTATCTCTGATACTCTATCAATTTAGAAATAAGACCAAAGTGCCAAAATATTGCATTGAAGTCAATCACAATTTTACACACATAAAAACAGTATTAAAGACTACATACAAAGAAATGGAAAGCTGCTTTAAACTATGTTGCTTCGGAATTCCTATCAACAAATTCAGAAAATTGGACAGGAATACAGAGCTTTAATGATATATAAATTACATGTGAAACACACAAAGCCTAGCCATACCAAATGCTTCTGAAGCAGTGTCAATATACAGTACATACAAAACAAAGAGGGCCATTATGGCCTATAAATACTGTGATAAGCCAATATGGCTTAATAATTTTAGACAAGGAATTTCCTGGCATTTCCTTTTATAATGTTTACCTTTACTGTTCCCCCATTTTAGCTGTTAGCTCTAAATAGATACCATTGGTGGTAAAACTTAACTAGACTATCACCAATACTGTGATCCACCTGTGCATCTGATGGTTGATATGAGCTACACACGTCACCTTGTTCAGCAATTAGGCACATTTTGCAATGAAAAGGGGGTGGCAAACACCAGGGGATACTGGATGGATCCATCCTGATCGTATTCCTAGCCCCTCGTCGGGATGGATGGATATTTGAGCTTTTTCGGTCTTTACAAGTCCCAAGGAATCCATCCGCTTCATACTCCTATCCCCTCATCTTGTACTGCAATGCCAGCCTAGTGGTCCACTTGTGCTACACCTGCAAAGCCTTTCCCGCCAGCACAAGCTTACACATGCAGCTGGTCTTGCTTGCTTCAGTCACAAGCTAAGTGTTCACTACAAATAGTCCCAACATGTTTTTAAAGGTTATCAAACTGTGGAATGATGTTCTAAGTCATACTGTAGTTGTTTCTTCTCATCTGGATATACACATGGTTCTCCAAGAATGCTTATCATAGTGTTTGCACGTGACTTTTCATCCAATGTATGTATGTACATCTCCCGATGTTGTGTTAAAGCTGGGCCCCACTCGGCACTTGGAAGTACAGATGCCTTCAGCCGCTGTTGAGGACAGGAACAAATGGTAAAAATTAACAACTTTTGAATGACAGGAAACAAATAGCCTTTTTAGTAATACAGTGAAACCTTATTATAACGACACTCAGATATCCAACATATTCAATATGACACACATTTTCCTGGGAAAAAGTTTGTTTTCTTTGTTGATTCATTTATCTGACATATTCAGTTATTTGACACATATCTTAGGTGAGGCCGCTGATTTTCTGTATTTTTTTCTGAAACCGAAACGGAATTGTGCATTTGTTTCATCATTGAAACGGAATTTGATATTTTTACTTATATGAATTATTTATAAATACATAGCAGTGAAACAGAATTTGAAAAAAAAATTGCTGCTGAAATGGAATTCCTCTTTTTTTGAAACGGAAAGTCATTGGCCCGTCTTAGGGAACAGGTGGTGTCAGACAAGGGTCGAAATTAGCGGTAGCATTAGTAGCATTTGCTACCAACTTTTATGATCTGCTACCTATATTTGTTCTATGGTAGCAAACCCTTGCTACCCAAATTTTTTCTGGTCAAAATCATAGAATTCGCTCTGTAGTTTCTGTCAAGAAGTGCCTCAGAATGCACCAATTTGCCTGCTTGACTTAAAAATTTTCAGGGGGGAGGGCATGCTCCCACACACCCCTAGGTGGACTTTGTGCCATGTGGGTGCTTGCTAAACCCGCATGATTTGCTGCTCAATTCTCAGATTTGCTACCAAAAATTAAATGTGGTAGCAAACCCTTGCTACTGGTTAAAATTAGTTAATTTCTACCCCTGCTGTCATTTAAATGAGTTTTCACTGCAATACTCAATCTGATGTAGTTTTCTTATATGCATCTTTCGGCTTTTAATTTCATACCACACCACCACATCAATGCATCTGCAAGGCATCCAGGACAAATGAATAGGTTGAATGGTCAACTTCACATGCATTACTTCATAATGTTTTCTTAACATCTGATATAAATTTTAAGATTTATGATAAATTGTGCCTACATGTTCCTATTTACACATTATAAGCACGCCAATAGTTCTTTCCAAATTGTATTTCATTGTGAAAAGCTACATAACAACTTATGCACCTCCACTCCACCCCTGAAACTGTCATAGTTCAAGAACACAAAAATTCACCTGTAAAAATGTTCCCTTTTGCTTGAATATGGCCATCAGAGCACAGATTGGTAGGGGCACCATGGAAAAGAGAGCCATCACCCAGCCAATGCCAACAGCCCAGCCAGGGTACTGGTAAGTCCCGTACGTTACTGGGGCATGCATGATCACACTAAACAGGAACACAAACTGAAACGATACAATAGTACCTGAATTTAATACATTTCATTGAAATCTAAACTGGAATGTGCTGGAATGTGCGTCTCGCATCCTTTGAAAGACCACCGCACAGGGCATGTCCCAAACCGGTAACATTATAACACAGATGGCTCCCATTGGAGCTAAAGCAACATTTCAACAGATGCACCGTACTCGTCGCCTGAAAATTAGTCATCACTTCAACCATGTGGTCATTCCACAGATGGTACGTTACCACATAGGGAACACTATCTACAGTGATCCCACTCTCATAAGGCCCTGAATACGGGCCATCCCCTCTACTAAGACCACCTTTATATGCAGCATGTAAGGCATTTTCATAGTACTTTACCCCTCAAGAGAGGCCATCCCACTTACAAGGTCACTTTTCTAGTGCATTTGGGGTGGCCTTCTAAGAGGGGGACCACTCTACTTACCAACATCAGTCTTGCACAAATACATCTTTTACTTTTTTATTCTAACCAAAGCACACTTTATGTTGTGAAAACTCATGTATTTTGCAATTACACTGTTCACCAGATCTCTAATTCATTCCAACATGTTGCCTGATTTGATCTTCAAAGCATAAATATCAACAATGAAATTTTTACCTAGTTGTCCCAAACTAGAGCATTTAACTACTTGATTTATAGTATCTTGACTTTGCTTTTGCTTCTACTTACAAGGATCATAACAGGGGTGATGAATTTCCAGCATATCTTCCACCAGATGAATGGTTTGTAGCCAATCATGAGTTCAATATCTTTGTACAGGCGGTCTGCTCCTGTGAACATAATATGAATACATACTGAATGTTCAATATCCATGGTTAAACCATTGACAAGTTCGCTGCAAGAAAAGCATTCTTAAACTTTTTTCCCCTTTTTCTCGGTATAATGACTATTTGCATCATGATAACCTGAGGTCAATCATCATGTTCAAATGCAATATTTAATCTATTCTATCAATTTCTCTGATGAAGCATGGAGATATTCTCAAGTCCTTCAGTTTCCTAGTCCTCATAATTAGGTAGGAAGTGTATGCCAATATCTGTGCCATGGACAGTGATTAATACAAGCTTGGTCTGCCTTGCAAACTATGTAAAACATTTGGGGTCTACACTTTTGATTTATTCAGTAAATTTCTACATATGGTATGAACACACTACAAACTTTACCCCCAGTCAGCAAGGTGCATCAGAAACATTACCAGTTGTCACAGATACTGACTAGTGTGTGAACACCATCTTGTTCTGTATGGCATTACATGTACACCACAATATCTTGCCTCTCCGATAACTGTTCATTGCATGGCTTCACTATGCACGTTTTTATGAACATCAAAAATATTAAGACCATAGTCGTGGGCATGACCATGGTCTTAAATCTATCATCTTAAAATATACAGAAAAATCAGGGACTGGTATGGAATGAGTTAACACTGAGCCAACAGCTTTCCTCAGGACACAGGCGCGCAAAGTGCCCCGAGGAAAACTGTTGACCAAGACTACTTTTTGCTTTAGACTAGGCTTGCTGGTATTTGAATGAAATGTATCTTTATGAGGAATTTGAATCTTATTATATGTTTAATGGTAAGGAGAAAACGACTATAGCTGTGAAAAGCACTTTAAGGGTTAAAATCATTACTCATGAGATGAAGAAAAGATGTCAGTGTACTGACCATATACCCAGGCAATGGCCACACATTCACAGAAGGAGATGATCATCAAGGAGAATGTTGAGCTGTACCAATCCATAATCTGTAGGAAGTAGACTCCGCCCTGCAACAATCCACAAATTCCATCATAATTCAACAAACTTGAAAGGCAATATGACTTCTTTATGTATACCATGTTTACATTAACAGAAAATCCTATTTTCACTGCGACATGTTCCCACAAATTTGGGATGGATATTCTTCCCTCAAGATTCGTATCCCTCTTTTCTGCAGCAAGTAATTCACACTTCTGGTTGTAAAACAGTAACATATAGACATATTGTTGTGAGAAAGCTATCAACCTGAAAAATGTTTTTATAATTTCCATATTTGTTAGTAATACTCATCTATCCACTACATTTCGCAAGATTTGGTCGATATTGGAGGTCAAGTAATGGGTGCTAGGTCAACCAGTAGAGGGCACCACAGGCCTCCAGTCCAGAGGAAAATGTACAGAGATTGTTTTCTGACAGGATAAAATTTTGGAGCAGATAGAATCTCAGAGATCATACCAAATGTAGTGGACAGGTAATGTATAATGACACAAATTACATCAATCTTCAGCATGAGTGAGCTAGCTATGCAATCACTGGAAAGTTTGTATTCCACTTTCTCCAAGCAAAGCATTTATACCCATATTACATTTCCCCAGGTTAAAACTTGGAAATATCATCCAGAAGTATACAGTAAAATGTTCTCCACCATCACCTCATAGAAAGAGGCCACTATCAACAGTGGGTGCTTTTCTTGGACCCATTTGATTTACAATGTATTTCTTGTGTTATTATGGCCGTATTGAGAGGGCACCTGCCCACAGAAAGCACTTGACACCCCAAAATGGACATTTGTATGCCAAATTTTGCCACCATGGGCTCCCCATGTTTGCTATTTTACATTAAATTCCTGTAAAATACAAAAAACTTTCATAATTGTACATGGCCATCATGTCAAAATGACAAATTTTCATATCTTAAGAATAATTCTGATAAAATGATCATAGCCGTACAAGCTCAGTAACAACATGGAGGTACAATCCCTTCACACCTTCAGAATAGTTTTGTTTGTACTGCCTACATGGGTAGATTCCCTCTGCAGTGGGAACTTCTTGCTGGTCCCAAGTACCCATACTGTTCATTTTAATAGCTGTGTATACATTTTGAAAACAGAAAATTCAGTTACTTCCAATCAGGATTTAACTCATTCCACCCTGATAGAAGACTGAGTCAACAGCTTTCCTTGGCGCGCTCTGGGCGCAATGCGCCCAGAGCGGGCCAAGGAAAGCTGTTGACTATGGGCATATAATTTGGAATGATCTTCCATGCAAGTTTCATCCAAAATATTGAAAAATAATCCCTAAATTAGTAAAATACAATTAGCAGACGACATTTAGATATTAGCGGGAAAAAGCGTCATCAGGGTGGAATGAGTTAATAGCCAAAAGAAGAAGTATATGCTCACTTTGGTCACACATGGAATACCCAGCAGAAACATGATGAAACAGAGTCCAACATTCAAGATGGCCTTTTTGTTCTTTAGGAAGTTGGGGAACTCATCGATGAATGCACTGGTGACAGTCTCAAACATTCCAAACTGGAATGGCAACAAAACTCAGCATAAGTTCAATGTGAACAGCTACGTGTTTCCTTGCAGTAGGTGTGTCAAGTAATGCTACTCTGAGACCACTATTGACGTGCCCACAGTTAGCACTACCTATCACACTAGGGAGCCTGGTTTGCATCATGGTGTCCCAACAATACCTTGCAGGCAAGGATGCTCACACTTTTAATTCATCTTGGTATCACAGTACACTTTGCAGTTTTCTTATTCAAAAACAAACAAATGTCCAGCCAAAAGGACCTTTATGCTTTACATTTAACTTGGTCTCCCAACGTTGAAATTTTCCCCTTCAAATGCAAAGACGTGTTTGATTAAAAAAGCACTGAACTTCACTTCATGTCCAATGATTTTGCTTTTTCAAATTTTCACATATATATATATTCTTTTAACTCATTCAGCTATGGCAGTAGCTGATTTTGCATTCCAGACTCCTTTGTATTTCTTGAACTGTGAAGAAAGAAATAATTAGAATGCAAGCAAACAAAATTGCTGTGTAATGTATGCAGTATATTTTTCGGCAAGTTCACAGGTACCCATGATAAAAAAGAAACAATCACGTAAAAGTACACAATTTTCACTTTGTGTCAAGATTTCCTTCCATACTTTAAAGTGTACTTCACAGATATCCAAACTTTAAAGTGTACTTCACAGATATACCAAACTGCATAAAAAACAAAAACAAAAAAACATCAGATTAAAAATTAGCCCATAATTTCAATTTGATCTAAAACAATCATCAGGTACTCATAAACATAACCTATTGTGTAACTGAAGGTATGTGTATGTATGTTCTTATTTTGTGACAACTGCAATGCAAGTTGCATTATGCTATTTCAAGCATGAAGATCTCCCACACAGATACAAAGGGAATGACCTGTTGCCTCTTGGGGTAATTTTGTCAGACAGCAGCAGCTTTCAATGCAGACCTCTGCATCCCACCCAGTTTGATCAATTCACATTTGACTATTCCATGACATACAACCTCACACTTTCAAATTTCCCTTCCCAACTTTACACAATGATAAAAACCACTGCTGTCCAGACACATTTATAATCTTAAAAAATGTAACTATTGTCATGCTCGTCTTACAGAATTTGCAGCTATATTTACTTTTGGTTACCATTCTTTTATACCAGCCCATCCATAGCAATCACAAGAACAAAAAGGAAAATCAGATCAGCAGTATATATAAAATGGTAAATCTATGTGCATACATACTGCTACTCCCAGATACTCAAAAGAAGTTTTCCAAACTTTACGAACAGTCCCCTTCCTGCCCAAACATTATAGTTTCTTTTTAAATCCATCTTTAATCTATACTATGCACATGTACAAAAGTGAATATAGCTGGATTCCATTTTACTTTCAATACGAAATCATTACGCAAGATCTGCCCCTGGCAAGGCAACATAGTTTGCACAGTAATAGGCCTTAATGCTGTCAAACAGTTTGATCATTACATAATCACTTGTTACTGTAACCATGTGGGGGCCGCTGACGGATTCCAAAACAGATTAAAAATCAGTAATATGATGTGCTGATTGCTGTAATTATCTATACCACACAAAAGATTTACTGCCATTTTACAAGCAATGTATACAACTATATTTGTAGTCCCATTTCAAAGCTCATAAAATTCTGCACTTCCATTAAATGCACTCAATTTGGCTAGACAAGAACCAAGACACGATGGGCAAAACATTCAACATAGATATTACGTAACCAATTCCTGATGTGAACATCAAAAGTTTTTCGTTTTTTTTTTTTTTGCAACCAATACACTGTTGGAGGACTACAATCATAGCTATCATATCATTAACTTAGCTGATATTTCTAATTTTCCTGGTTTAATCAACATGTATCTGACAGATGCTGGAGATATTCATGCTTAGATGGTTCCAATGCCTGCAAAAAATAACTAGACAAATTAATACTGTAGTTTGCATTAAGTGTGTATGTTGTTGTCCAGGCAAAAAACATACATGTACACCTAGAGTACGTTATGGTTTATGAAGCTGTGTGTATAGGCAAGAACCTAGCTAGGGTGATGCCCGTCGCCTTCAACAGCATTCTCTGATACGCCACCCTCGTACACCAATCACTGGATAGTGAACAGCAGAAAGAATAATTTTAAATCATCATGACAACACAACAAGATTGCAACAGTTGAAAAAGTCCATAATTGGACAAAATGCAAAAAAATAACAAGGCCATACACTTTGCCCTTCATTAGAAATGGTTTCATGCTCCCAGAATATCTTAGCTGCATCTCAAAAGTTCCACTTCTTTTTTATTCTAATGATAACCACTCCATCTCCTGATTTGTTGTATCGGCTGATGTGGTTGCATCGAAGAAGAATGAATTGCCTTTTCGTTGGTAAACACTGGGGATACATCTTTGTACATTTGTTCAATATATCATAGCTTTCACTGAATACCGTGTAAATATGTATGCTATGATACCCAACTTTATTGTTACATTTTCATTCAATCATCAATAAAATAAAATTTCAAACTGCTCGCCATTCACTTGTTTCCAAAAAGGTTTTCTCTCAGTCTCTCGAAAGCATATGGCGAAAGTATCCTGGACCTTTTATCCGAGGAAGTACCAGTACACTTCACTGAAGTGTGCAATGGCGTACTTGCCCAACAGAAGTCCTTAAATCAATAACTACAGTCCAAACAATCTGCCTTCTTGTACACACAGTCAGGTCAGATATCCCAGCATGTCTGTAAAAGACTCTAACAAGTCATAATGTAAACAGACATACTGAGGGCTCTGCAAGCCTTGACATAAATGCTCCTCATAATGTTCATGTCAGCACGACACTTTTACTTGGGCTTCAAAGAATTTCATTTCCCTTATAACTGTTCTTAGCGGTTTTTTACTAATTGTGGTAAAAATTAAAAGAAAAAAGAAAAGAAAGAAACAATGGTGTCCCTTCTTCTTGGCAAGCAGGTGTATCATTCCTTTTTCGTAAATTTCAGTTTCCATCGTGAATGAACAGTATTTTGGGAAGATTTAAATATTATGCAGGCAGGTGAACTGTGCTGTCGAAGACAAGTCAAGTTGTATCAAGAAACAATTTCGAATTTCATAAGAGTTACTGATATCAAGCCCTTGTAAACATTCAAAGGATGAAATTGGGTACATGTTGTTCTTCAAGCTGATGTACCATACATATATATGTGTAAAGTTAAAACTTAAGTCCAAGACTTGCAAAAAATAGACTGAAGCCCAATAGTCTGCCTGTATAATGCATTACACACTTTATCAGCGACAGTATTTCATTCCACCAGTTTCTGTGCTGGTTCACACAACCAGACGCACTACTCTTGCACATTGGGTAACTGTCCTCATTTCATCCTTTCAAGACTGCCTAAACACATACATACAAGACCATGTTGCCCAAACTACAGTTACGCAAGTCATAATAAGGTGTATGCTAAACTTGCGCTCAATAATTTTATCTATGGGAAACAAGAGCCCTGTAGTAAATCTCTCATATAAAAATACCAAATTGAATATAGTTGCATATTATGAGACATTCTGCTGTACTGTGCATAATTTTCTTTTTAAGTAATGCCTGCTTGTAAGGATCTCGAGATATCTTTTGTTAATGATATATTGTGACAGATCTTACCACAAAAAACTACAAAAATTATAAACTTCAGAACACAAGAATGCTATTTTTCCCCCCGTCATCAAAACATTGAATCTCTTGATAATTTTAGATTTTGTTCACAAGTTTACAGCACGATACCCCCAAAAAGTGACATAATTTTGGTTTACAGGATTCTGTACTGTACACAGGTCACTGTGTTTACTTTCCTAAGTTTCATTTTTGCTGCATTTAGATCAGGCTTTTAGCCAAAAATTCTCCGTCACCGGTCCAAATTATTAGAAGAATGGGAGTTGAACAAGTGCCAAAGGCATGAAGTCTTGCTGACTTGTTGGGGGGGGGGAAAGGAGGTCTGGAGGAATGCACCCTTGGAATTTTTGGGAAAGAGATCGAAAATCATGCTTTCCAATGCATTTTATGGCAACAAAAACTTCATGCCTATTTTTCCAAGTTAAACCTGACCCATCCAGCACTTTTTTCTCCTATCCAAACTCTTGAATCCTCATCCACATGAGGGTTGGACAGGTGCCTACGTAAAGTCTCGATTTGGACACAGCTAGTTGAAAAAGTCAGTTGTCTGGTACAATTTCTGAAGTATCCTCTTCTCTTTGGAAATCATCACATGTCAAACTTGTCTGTTGCGAAGCTGCCATTTCCAATTCACAGGTTTGAAGATCGATGAAGTTTTCCTTTCTTGTCACTCCAGCATATCGTTAAAATCAGCAGTCGAATTGCTCAGTAATATACAGCATAGTGAAAGATGGAACCTTTGAGATGCCAATCTATTTTCATCAGGTGTATTAGCTGTTATCATAATAATTGTTACATTGTTTATACTTTCAAGGAAATTAGGTGAAAAATACAGAAACCAAATCTTTAGCTGATCAACCCTCATAACAATTTTGTCACAGTTCTGCTTTTGGCACCAATGTTTTTTTTTTTTTTTCAAAAATTCATTCAGAAATTCTCCTAAAATGTAACATGCCTTAGAATTCAGTTGGTAACCAAATATGCCCTGGATCCCATATTTAGATTGCTTGGCCATGAACTGTCTTAAAATAGAGACTATAATTACCACACTGCTGGGATTCTGAGAGCATCTGACCACCAAACAAGCTCCTTCTTGTATAATGTTGAGCCCTGACCCTACATCAGTAGGTCCGCTCTTGTAAATCATGCCTTGAACATTTTCAAATACCAACCCACATTAATGTAAAATTTAGTCATGTGTCTTTGGGCAAATCAAATCCACACAGCATTGTTCAGAATGTGGATTTCATAAATAAAAAGCATAGTTTAGAATGCGGACTGTCTAAATAAAAATAGAACTACATGAGCCATTCTATACAAACATGTAAATATACTTTACACCCAGTTCAAGAGCAGCAAAAACAGCATCTATATTTGCAAAAGCTGCAGCAGTCTTGCATAAAAACATCCAAGCCAATGGACATATTCTTGCATATTTTAATGTGAAGAGCCAAAACAAGTATCAAAAGTCTGTATTTCACATCCAGTGCCTGTCTTTGATTTTTTAATTGAGAAATATCCTGTGAACAATAGATTAGCCCGGAATTCTTTGAACTGGGTACAAGACGTACATGTCTGAATTGAGAGGGACAGTGTTCTATGTACCAATCCGTGCAATATCCACCAAAAAGGATTAACACTTGTGAGGGCAGTTATTTGAACAAATTCCTAACAGTTAATGATGAAAGATCTTTTCCGGGGAATGGACAACTTACATGGGTATAATATTAAGCCTAAAACATTACTCAAGCAGAACGAAAAGCAAGTTACACATTTTGTCTAAAGGGCATATCAGAAGATGATAAATTCTTCAGAAAATAGCCACTCCACACAATTCTTTGATGACAGACTGGGCAAATTAAAAAAAAAATTGCAAATTTGTATGATTCAGACGGAAATTTATAATTTGCTGCTTCGAACATTATAGTATTTTACTGGTTGGAGACAAAAAATATTCCCACTCCCCTTTTCATTCAATCTGGGCATTTCTGTAAACTGCTCAATTCCACCACCAAACAAAAGAGGAGTCCAAGGACAAGCTGCCCCTCCCCACCCTTTAGTCCAAGGACAAGCTGCCCCTCCCCCCACCCTTTAGTCCAAGGACAAGCTGCCCCTCCCCCACCCTTTTCCATTTACACGATTTAGATTTTAACTTTTCAGTGATATTTCTGCAATTAAGTTCCTCTTTTGTCACAATATGCACTTGGTTCATTTTACCATCACCTATATGCTAAATTTGGACACATTATCCTCACACCACTATATTAGTGGGGAATTATTGTTCGATTGTGAGATGGAGGAACACTCACTAATGCCAAACCAGTCAAGAGTCCACATGCAGTGAACTTCGCCAGCCAGGTGTATCCAAAGGGTGCCTGTTCATTGGCAACTTCTTACCTGTCTTTTGGTTATTTACTGGCATGTTGTGCATAATCCCCATTAGAAAACCAGCCCTTTATTTTTCAAGGGTTCTTCCAAGAAATTTACTGTGCATATTCTACAAAAACTAAGCTAAAACAAATACAACAGGTCATGCACTCGGAGGGAAGGGTACATGCTTCAAGCACTATATAGATGGGATAACAGAAATGCACACAGGTGCAGTAAAAGAGGCCCATACGACACATTCTTCGCCTTTTTACCATTTCAAAATTGCAATGAAAACAAGAAGGAGCTTCCTGTATATCTTTCTACAGGTGTATCTATTTTATTTCTTAAATATCACAAAGATGTTGAAGATAATTCAGTTACATTTTATTTGTGTTACTTACATGGCTGATGGCTTCACCCTCTGAGATAAACCAATCAAGTTTATTAAGCATTAATGTACAGTTGCCAAAAATGTAGATAAATCAATTTTAAAAAAAAAAGTTGAAAACAGTGAGGCCCGTGTGGCACAGACATCAAACCATGTCCTCCCACAAAAATAGGTCTTCCTCTCCATTCTCATGCCACATGTCTTACCTTGTTAAAGTTTGTAGGTTTGTTTTTTTGTTTTTTGTTTTTTTTTTTTTTTGGGGGGGGGGGGAGTGTTTCTTGACTGACCCACTGAAACCAAATTTTGAAGTAAACAACAAACATTGGATGGAAGCTGTACACAACCCTGCTTTTTCCCCCAGTTGCGTCCAATCCATTTCATTGATCAGTATTTAGACCTGTTTTCATGCTGTAACCAGCACTTATATACATCTTTTCTGTAGCACAAACTTTTAAACTGCAAACTGCTGTGAGCGAAACATTGTTTTTTTGGGAGTCCACTATTCCATTCTTGTAATTTGAAGGTTAACGAAATTATTCATGTACACTGAATGTTCAAGAAATATTTCCATTTATATATTTACAATTATTCGATAACTTTAGACATGAGGAACAGTATCCTGGTAATTTTTAATTTTGAGCAAATTTGAAAAAAAAAATGAAATCTAACAACCTTAAATGAACAGATTAAGATTCAGGTTTATACTTTCTAAACATGGGCTCAGCTGGAACGCAACAAGCAGGGTACAGAAATCTGTTATCTCTCAAAACATGTTTCTGTTTCAAGCACAGATATAAAATTACCTGTGGGGAACCTTCAACAAGGAAAGACACAGAAAACCACGCATACGTTTACAAACCATACAGAGTACCACAAATTTCTCATACTTTTTTTAATGTCAGACTACCGTGTAGTTTCCTGTTATGCCCCTTGCAGTTCACTTTAATGGAATTACATTGACACATTGTTTCTCCATTTAACCATGTTTTCTGTTCAAGATACGAAACTGTTCAAATGATTGGAGCTTCATGTCTGGCCTGAAATAAATGAGGTTACGGGAAGCCTGCCCATAGGTTCCCTGGAAATTTTAAGTAAGCTGCCTAACCTGGCAAGGTCTTTACTCTACAGAAATTACAACCATGGTAACTGCTCAGGTCCATTTGAGCAAGTGGCCTCCAAGTGATATGAATGATTATTCTTTACTTATTATATGCTTTTGTCATATTGTTTCATGGAGGGACAGATTTAAATTCAGGAAAGAATCATCTTGCTTCCATAAAATAGAGGTAACGTACTTTTGACATTAGTTATGTCATTATAAACATGTTGCCAATGTAACATCATATAGTCATATATATCTATATAATGCCATTCTCATGCTGGACAGCAACAAAATTTGATTCTACTTGTCCGAACTGCAAAAAAACACTTAAAATACCACACAACAAACTGACTTAACTGGTACTTTCACAATGTCAGTGTTAACATTTACACTGGCAATGTGCCCTCTCACAAGTTATATCATTCACTCGTCATTCAGTTCATAACAGTTTCAATTCCATCCAATCACCCTGGCAGTGAGAGCAAAGCCAAGACTAGTCAAGGGAAGTCCATGGATGAGTCTGTAAAAATTGCCCTTTGCTTCTGTGAAATCAGTGCCAAAAGGAAAGCAAAACAACTTATGTAAAATGGTCTGAAAAAAACATTTTTGAACTGACAGAGACAAATCAATTCAAAATAGCACAAATTACATTGTAAAAATTATTTGAAAAAAAAAAAGTTGGTTGGAAATTTACCAGTCTATCAATAATTCTTAAGTTTACATATACTCTATAAATTTATCAAATTTGGCAATATTTTGATGGGCTTTTTGTAGTAGCAATTTTTTTAAAGCCAACACGAATGCCTGCACCAAAGTAGCTGTAAATAGAATGTTATGGGTCACACAGTATCTGGCAGATGCTGTCTCCTTCCAACATGATGTACTTCAATTGTACTTTTTCACATGATTTACTGAAAAAGGAACTTAACAAAAATTCTCTCACAGTACTCACTTTTTAAATTTACATTTCATTTTCAGTTTTGCCACCTTTTTTGTTTATCTACATACTGCATTAAACGAATATACATATTTCCAGCAAGTACATGTTTATTTTTTTGGTTAAGTTGCCAAGATAATTTCAAATTAAAAACTACACAGAGAACACCTAATATCAATTATTTTTATGGTTAACAAAACTATTTTTCAATAAAATTAACAGACAAAAAAAATATAAATATATTTAACACATCTACAGGACTTTTTTTACTTCTATTCATGACTTTTAACAAAAATACCGTTGAAAATTTAAAATTTTGGTAGTTCAATGCAGCATTTAATAGTTGCAATTCTAGATGGCACAAGTTTACAATAAAATTTGTCCGTTTAACAACAGATATTAGGTGGGTTGGAGGAGCAGCAGAGCTGCCTTAAGGGCCAGTTGCTGGAAACACTCTGGGAGCAACATGGGAGGCTTGCCTACCTTTGACCGGGAATGACATGTGCTCAATTACTGGACATCTCCACAACAATAGTGCCAAAAAAGGCAATTTTGGCAAGAGAAGGCCAGCAACTAATTGTGTCTTTTTCATGATCTTCCACTACTGCAGTGGAGTACAATCGCCCCTTCCCATTTGGTTGTACATACTAACCCAGGAATGCACATTCTGTACCAATACACATATATGTTAGGTTCTGCATGACAAAACCCATTTCACGTAGAGCCAGTGACTTTCCGTTTACTCAACTGCTCAAGTACACTTTTTTTTTCCAATTTTAAATTGAAACTTGTAGTTCATATGTTCATCAATTTTTGCTGGTTTTGAGAAAAAAATATTCTGGAAAGTTTCCCAAACTTGTAACCAAATGGCAATTTTGCATTTAATGATTCCATAACATTTGAAGAAATCAACTTCCAATGTTTACAGACATTATCAAATGTTAAAACACTATTATATGCTCATTTACAAAACAGGTCTTTACCATTAATGTGTGCCAAAGTTGAATTAAGCTGGTAGTAGTACTACATGTACATTGAAACGGAAAATTACTGGAAGTTTTTTCCAGGCTTCTACCTGCATGTTTGTTTGGATCCATTTCAGGCAGACAGGGACAGCAACTAACATGCCAATAATGATAACAGGATTCACCAGTCACGGTGGCCAAACAGCCACAAGGAAACACAAGTTCATGAGAATGTATGCAAGATAGAAAAGTTTTGTGACTGACGAATCCGTGAGAAATCTGCTTTTGGAAAACTATGGCCAAACTTTAATTTTTTTGTCATCAACTGAAACGAAACTCAGAATTCCTGTTGACAAGTTTAGATTCAGGTTCTTTGGATGAAGTTGATTTAATGGAAATAGCAATGAATTTACATTAGTTTTCCCCAACAGTTTCACACACATTGATCACAACTGACTAGTTGATCCCTGTTGCCTGGTCTTGTTTCGATTTTTCGTCCAGTTTCAGCCCACCGGATCCATACACACATGTAATGGGATTTGCTATCTGGAGACCATGATCCAACAAACAGGACCATTTGGTCGACAACATTCCTATCAGAACCCTTTTCAATGTGAAGAAAGACACAAATTTCTCACACAATGTATCCACTGCCAAAGCCAGTCTTCACTGCATTTGCAGTTTGAGCTACATAGTCCAAAAAATCAAAGTTTGTATAAACACTGTTTCAAATTCCTTACTACAATAAAACCACTTTTGCACTTTGAAATGACCTTCCATCCCATTTCATTTACATTGTATCTTAATTGACAGTAATAATCAATCTTTGAGGTGAAATTCCTTAAAATAAGCAAAATGCTGTCTTCTTTAGAGAAGTTTTCCAAAAGAATTTTTCTTTCCTTTTCACTTTGATACACATGTAAATACTATTATCCACTTGCAATCAGGATTTAGGGCATATCACTGGCGGCCCAAAATCTGAACCGGTCGGGACTCTCCCCAGCAGCTGACCCAGCTAAACATACAAGTTTTCAAACTGAAGTGTTACACAATCTAAGTCAAGTTACCTGGCTATCCAAACCGATGGTGAAGAGCATGCAGAAAAACAGGACCGCCCACAGTGGGGAGATTGGTAGTTTTGTCACAGCCTCTGGGTATACTACAAACACCAGTCCAGGTCCTGCAAAAAATAAGGTCTTGTTTTATTTTTGAACACATTATGATTATTCTATCATTTTTCTATACTGCACCATTTTTCTTCAAATGTAAATTTTTATTTTATTTTTCTCATTTGTAAAATTTACAAGTTTTATTCATGTTTTTTTTTTTCTTAAATCTTGGGGCCTGCAGTTTAATTTGGGTATGCATGTTTTGTATATATCTGTATCAGCAACTTATCAAGGTACTGTGACTTCTTGTGAAAAAGTTAACGCATGTTTAAATGAGGGTATATTCTGGCATCATCACTGCTAAGTTATGGGCAAATTACAAATACATAATCCTGGTCAAAGGTGCACATACTGTTCTGAACCATGATCCAAAACACAGACTACATACCATTTTCTTCTGCTCACTTTAAATAATGAACCAGATTTTATGTAGTATAGAGTTCAAATTGTGAAAAATGTCAACCATGTACACCTGTCTGGCAGCACTGCGACATACCTTGTGTGACAACATCTTTAATTGCAGCACCTGTCTCGTGTGCCATGAAACCAATGATGGAAAAGATGACAAAACCAGCAAAAACACTTGTACCAGCATTGAGGACTGGAACCAGACGCGCATCTCTATCAGGGGAAAGAATACAAATACATATATACAAACATATTATCACTTTTTTTTCTCGGACATCATTTATAACAAACGTGCAAGACGGTTTCGAAACCCGCATTATAATGCAATTAAGGGCAGTCCTCCAATCACACCCAGTACCTGATGAACTCTATGTAGTTACAAGAGTGACATGAGCCTGAGAAATACCAAATGTACCAGCAACATTAAAAGAGCTTGTGCTGTGCACAGTCTACAAAGTTAATACTTCAGTTCTGTTGGGAGTTCACTGCAAATGTGAATTCAACAAACAATTTTTGTGGTACATTGCATTTCGGTCTTAATTATCCTGTGTTGTGCCCGAAAGTCGTGAAATAGCATTTAGTGTTCCTACAAACAAACTGTGGGTATATTAAAGTTAACCCTTAAAGTGCTGATTTAAGATTGAGTCAACAGCTTTCCTGGGGGCACTTTGCGCACAATGCGCGCAAAGTGCCCCCAGGAAAGCTGTTGACTAAGACTACTTTTTGCTTTAGACTAGGCTTGCTGGTATTTGAATAAAAGTTCTCTTCATGAGGAATTTGAATATCCTAACCATTCTATGTTTAACAGTAATGAGAAAACGGCTAAAGCAGTGATTAGCACTTTAAGGGTTAAAGTTAACAGAGCTAACATGATCACCTGTAACAGTTATTGTTAAACTTGTTGTAGCTAGCCATAGTGATCAGGGCACCCCAGGCTGCCCCTTGGGAGTAAAAGATTTGCATGGCTGCCTCGCCCCACACCTGCAACAGATACAATGAAATACCATGAATACATTTGGACTTGCAAAGTTTCAAGTACATGATCTCCCTTGGTCGTGGAAAGGGTTCCCATACTGAGCTTGACTTATTGAGTCACTGGGAAAACTGTTGGCAAGGGCTTATATGCAGAGGCACATCTTTATAAATAATCACTATAATATATCTCTTCCAACTGACTCATGAAGTCCATGTACAAAATTTACTTCTTGAAAAGGTTAGACCCACTCTTACTATTATTGTCAATTAAATAATTTTACAATGTCCAATGATTCTGAAATTATCTTTATGTATAATATTTCCACTGTACATTGGTAAATCAAATTCAGATCTTTGCTTACCTGGAGGGAGAGAAGTTTGTGCCACTTTGGTATTAAGTAGAATTTGATTCCTTCTGAGGCTCCTGGCAATGTGACCCCACGGATCAGCAGAATGAGCAACACAACATACGGGAAGGTGGCAGTGAAATACACAACCTGGCAACAACAAAATGAGGTGGATGTTAAATTCCAACTGTGACAAGGTGCAATGCCTATTGTACATATGCACAAAATCCCATCAGAAACTCAACACTGCCTCTAGCTTGAAATAAATTGCCATATTCCTGCCAATGAGCACTATGGGCATTTACAAAATTCAGTGTTTCCGTTAACCCCCAAATGGGGGTATATTACCCTTTCAAAACCTTAAATACCCTCTAGGAAAATTCCAAAGGGTCACAAGTCTTGTTTATTTACATGTAAAATTGACAAAAATCTTGTCTTCTCCCCTGAACTTCCCTTCTTGTGACCCCCTGAAAAAATTCCTACTGGAAACACTGAAATTATTGTTAAAAAGGTATCAGCTTTGGAACTTATCTTAAATATTACAAGTATAATATCATAACATGGTCAAATGTACAATATTAAGCATTTTCACATTGTTACATTTACAAGAAGGTGTGGGAGTATTATAAAAGGGCTTGGGCACTGATAAGGAGGAAAACTGTACACATGTTCACTGATCATACACCAGGAATTTTGTGTCTTAGACAGAATACACATGCAAGTTTTTATGTGCCTGTGAAACCACACGTTATCCAAACAAGACACCCTGTTCAGCTATAACAAGCATCATGAAAGACAGGACTGCCCGATGCTCAGACCTGCATTGAACTCATTCCATACCAGTCCGTGATTTTTCCGTGTATTTACCTAGATTTAAGACGACAATTGCATGTTTAAATTCTTCATAAAAAGCTTTGGTTCAAGTACAAACATGCCTATAGTCTTAAGTTAGTGGTTCTGGCACTGCCTGGCAAGTCATGCTGCAGCTGCCCTTGCGGCAGCTGCAGCATGACTTGCCAGGCAGTGCCAGAACCACTGACCAAGGCATGTGACCATAGTATAGAACGAGTTAATGGTTACACAGATATATATGCTTCAGGCAAGCTAGTGTATCTATGTACCATATTCTTTCTGTCCATCCAGTAAAGTGGACTCCTCCTACATGAGTTATAATCACCTGCTCCAATAATTTTGGAATATACAGCATCCAGTTCCACTTGGCTGCAGGCTGTGTGTGACTTGACACTCAGACACTAAACAATTTGCAGTCTTTAATCTTTATACTATTACCAGGGGAACATAACATCACAACTAATTTAATGACTTAATTAGTCCATAATCATAATTATCAAGACAGAATTCAAAATCAGATCGATGGAAAATGTACAATTTCACACCATAAGCTACAAAGACATAGCCCCACACCTGTTGAACCATCTGTGCATATGGTCAATAAAAAAATGAATGCTGCACCATACTCTAATTCCTTGCAACATGCAATTTATTGATTGACTTCACATGGACATACCAGCTTGCAGCAAACACTGCACTGCGGTCCTTTCCCACAGCAGCTATTTCAAACTCAATATTACTAAGAGACATCTGCATGACCTCAGTCACAGACGGTTGTTATGGCAATTAATGACGCACTAAAGTTACAGACCTGCACTGTTTCTATCTGCATTATTTTATGTGGCAGTAAAAGCACAATATGGTATGACCGGAAAGGCCACCCCAAATGCAGCCAAAAAGTGGCCTTATAAGAGGGGTGGCCTGTCTTGAGGGGGAGAATATAATGCAAATACCATACTTTCTGCACAAGAATGCTAGCCTTTCAAGACAGGTGGCCTTTGGTGAGAGGGGCCTTATAAGAGGGGGGTGTATAACCATTTAAAAAAAAAAACCCTCCAGATTCACAAGCTTTTGAATGAGCAAAGATTTTAGAACCAAGGAATTTCTTATTCCCCCACTCGAGCACCACACCAAGACCCAAGCATGTACATGTGTGTGTGACTGTTAAGCTGCCTCGCAGACCTGATTTTCCAGTGGTGGCAAAGTTGATGTTGGCCAAGAAAAACCTTCTTTACCCCTAAATTGATGCCTCTTCCTTTATCTGTATATTGCAAATCATGCTAATCAATAGGGCTGCCTTTAAAACGTCATCACAGTATGCAGCCAATTCTGCAGTATTGATTTTCAGTGCTCCCTGTTTATAAGACTGATGATGGCGAAGACTGTCCCAGCAAAACAGCCATACAATGAGCAGACAGTCAACACAGAACAGGAAAAGTACTTCAGTTGACACCAAGAAACCCACTGTTACATCAGTATCCACCCTGTAATGCGGGCCTTACAAAGAGGGCATTATATTTGCAATAATTGTATGTACATTTTGATCTGTTATTTAGAGCATGGACTTGCAAAATGAGCATGATTGTAAACATGCTATGTTGGCACTGTGTTCAGGTGACCACCTATTTGTCAAGGTTGTAGTTCCATGTCACTATGTATCCCTTGGAGGTTAATATCCCATATTTCCATAGTGAAACTATTACTTTCATGTATTATGTTGGCTGTTAATAGGGGCAATACACTGGGGTTTCATATGGGTGACCCTGAACAAAATCTTAAAGTGAGTATAAGCGCTAAATGATTTTCCGGAGTGTGCCTAATTTTGGTATCATAAGGTACATCTTATCCCTGTGGGACTTGCTTGCACCTTCATTACAGCAAAAATATTACTAATTCCATGAAAATTTAGGATAAATTTTGTGAGTTGCTTCAAGTGAATATGCAAGACTTGTAACGGTTTTTTTGTTCCTTACCAACCATAAAAGTGACAATTTGTCAACAAAGAGCACATGTGCCATATCTGGTTCTGTGGGCTAGCCCCAGCATGTGGTCTTAACACCCTTTGAATGTGTTATCAGTGCAAATTAAAACTGCAGACATGGGACAGAGGGCAGGCCAGTCAATACTGTCTAATGTTACAGGCACCATGTTGGAGAATAGGGTCATATTTATTTGATGTTGCAAGTGGCATCCAATGCAGAATAACAACATGAAAGTTCTGGCTTCTATCTCTCATGATCATTGAATCAAAAAGGATTCATGGGGGAAAACAACACACATTTATTTTTGTGGTCAGGCCGTTAAGTTCCTGTTACACCAAAAAGATTAATTTGGTGATACAGTGCCTCCTGTATGTCCATTCCAAATGCAACAGAAAAGTGGCCTAATTGGGAAGGGGGGCTTTCTAGAGGGGGCCATATGATAGAATTGTCACACTTTCTGCAAATGAATGGTGGAGATTCAAGAGGGGTGGTGTCCGGTGAGAAGGCCGGGCCTCATAAGAGGGGTACCACTGTAAAGACGCATCCTCGCAATAGATGACCATGGTCTGGTAAAATGGAAACCAGCCGGACCTTTGCCTCATCAGCACAAGCGGATGAATAGGGTTATGTTACATAACTGTGCAACCACAGTCATGTCCACTGGATGCCCCTCCAGGGGTGGGTCTCTCTCTCTCTCTCTCTCTCTCTCTCTCTCTCTCTCTCTGGTATCAATTAACTAGCCATTCATCAGAACATTCAACTCCACCCACATACCCAACTGTAATTTTAAATCCAGGGTGGTTTCGGTGATCACCGATTGAAATATCTACTATTTTAGCCGTGACTAGCGAAATAATGAAGCTATATTTTGCACACCCAACTTGGATATGTTAAGACTGAGGTACAACACATATAATGAAGTGACAAAGATTGAGTTGATGAGATATGACCACCTTATTTACAACGCGTATACTGACTTTAACATGCTCAGTCATAATGGTGTCATAAAATCAGGTTAATTACACAGCGTATGAAAGGTATCACATAGAGAGAGAGAGGGTAGCAATGGTAGTCAGTATGGGCATCACAGACAGTGAGAGAGAATATATCAAAGGGAGTATGGGCATTATAGTTAGAGAGGCTTTCACAGGTAGTCAGTGTGGGCATTACTGATAGAGTGAGGGTATCAAAGGTAGTCAGTATATAGCATTACAGACAGTGAGAGACAGGGTATCAAAGGTAGTCAGTATGGGCACTGAGGCTAGCTTCCTTGCCATGGGCATTACTGATAGAGACTGCTACAGGCACCATATGTAGTCACAATGGGTCATGCTGGGAAACAGTATATGGGGGGGGGGGGGGGGAGAGAGAGAGAGAGTTAATTAATGTTAGCCAGCCATTATGATAGTGCTGGGCAAGGTTTAACCTTTAAAACCTGAAGCAAATTTTAAAATTGGATGCTCTTCCAAATAAATTTAAGAACAGACCATGGGAAGCAGTTTTATCTGTGCAAGCTTGTGCACAGAGGCCACTCCCTGCAGTAGCGCCGAGTTCATGTAATGATATCATTATGCCGTAGGCAATGGTTGTCAAGCTGTTGTCTGGTATTCACATATATCAACCTGTCAACTTTGGTGCAAATGGCGCAGCAGCTATTGCATTCTAAACCATGGAATTTTCCACTCAAATGTAAACATCCTGGCTTCTAATTAACCCATTAATTGCAAATGATCTTTAGTCTGTTTATAACAAGGTATAACCAAAAATCCTAGTCTCACCTGGGAGCATAATGACCATGAACATATGAAGCTAAGGTGTACAAAATTTAAACATTTTTACAACTTTCCAAAGAAATGAAAGATATTTGTTAAACTAAAATGTGAACTAAAATGTGGTGAAGGAGTTAAAAGTATTGGCTGCTAATGAAGGTACTGATTTTTATAATAGTTTCAGAATTTTAAGTGAATGATTCCTCCTCGTAGTTTTACAGTGTTTTCATTTATAGAAGTCAAAATCCTACAAACTTTGGCATTTTCACTAAAAAAAAAAAAAAAAAAAACCTACAAATCCTACAATATTGCCAGAGATCCTACAAATCTAGGGAAGTTCTACTCCTTAAAACACTATCCTTATAAATCAAAATATTTCTCTGGGACTTCTGCTGGTCTGACTTGAGGGTTTCCAGTGCCAAGCCCAAATTAATCTTATTGCACAAGTGCCACAGCCTTTCTCTCACAAAAACTTCAGCTGTAATTGATCACACCATAAACTCAAGCAAACACAGAAGAAGAGATGTTATCTTTCAAACTTTGCAGAGTATGTGAATGGCCCACACAGGCTTATTTTCTTTCATACAGGCGATATTTGCCACACAGCCTATTTAAACCGCTATGTTGCATAACTTTTTGCAGACCTGTAGTTCATGAACCTGGGTCACTTGTATGGGCTTACATCACTCCTTGGTCTGGGCCCGAAATTCCTGAAATAGCTGCTCTGAGCACATACATGTTGCTACTTTCCCCTTCATCACTAATGGGCTTACCCAGTAAGTATGAATAAATTACCCATGCCAATGGCACAAGGAATGAATTTCTGTATGCATCCATCCAGGATGGACTACCACAAAACAAGTGTAACCTTGCGATCATTTGTATGGCCTCACTCTATCTTGGAACACAAAAATGTTAATATCAAACTGATCTGTTAAACATTTGCTGCAATCCTAATGACTATATTGAACAATAATAAAATGTATAGTGGGCAAGCAGACAGCAAAACCCATCACTGTCCTCCTGGAGCACCTGTCTATGATTCACAAGCCGGACCGTCAACCGTCAACAGTTACATTATGCAAGACTGTAGGACCCAAGATGGACCCTCATCTTCATGAAGGACTACAACTACTACTTGAAGCTTAACATGACAGCCTGGCATATTCTCACAAAGATCCCAGATCAAGGCAATTGTCCAGATGGCTCAATATTGCACTTGTAACTTGTAGGTGTACACAGTTTGTGCACGTCCGGCATTATGTACCATGGGACCATACAGTTCTTCAATGAGAGTGAAATTGTGCACCCATTGGTATATTTATAATGTTGTGAAAAGTTTTGGCCTTAGCTTGGATCCCTAATGTTCCCTTGTAAATAATAATACAGACTTTCAATTTGTAATAAACTATTCCTTAGCTGATCATACAGGTCAGTTGATTGATTATTTATTTGTTCTTACAGGTTAAAAATAACATGGATACTTCATTGACATGTATCCTGTTGCAGGTGTAGTCTAAACAAAACATTACAGAAGGTACACACAGACACATATATATGTGTACACTGATGGTACCATCAGTGCTTGGGCTTTATGGCTTAGTCCCAGTTGGCTTATTGGTGCAGACATCTGCATCACGCATGATTCACGCACACAGATCCATTACACCAAGCCAGGGAAGACGCCTGTCCTTGTAAATCAGGCATACAGCTGGAACTCATGAATAATTTATAATTTCTGCATACATTAGTGTTACCTTGATAAAGCAAGGTTACTACATAAGTGAGGCAAACAAATTATTTTGTTCACCATCCAGAGAGTCAGAAAAAGGTTAACATTAATATTAATTGTATGCTTCTCCCACTGCATGTAGCCTGCAGTATGAAGCATATACATACATGTATGTATGTATATATATATATAACACAGTTATGTGTTATACATTAGATAGAAATGTAGTTTGTGCCCATACTTTCAACCCACCCCTCCCCCATTTAAATCTGTCATCAAAACAGTTTACTGTCCTTCCTCTTCATATGGAAAAGATACCAGGTATATGCCTTGTCTGTCTACATTCTTGGATGAAATTGAAACTGAACATGTTTTTACATTACAAGTACAAGTTTAACCAATTTTGGAAGTTTTGACAACGGAAAATAATTGCTATATGTAGCTTACATGCATAGACAACACCATTTTTGCTTTTTCACTTTAGTAGGAGATAGAGGTCACTCTTTGGAAGCAGTATCAGTAGACGTCCCCATGAAGTTACCCAGGCAAATCACGACGAAGACTTTGTGTAAGATTGAATTCAAACATTTATAAAATTGGCATTGTGCACCTGTTTATGTTTCAGCGGTGATCCAACACGCCCCCTTGGAATACCAGCCAAGTATTCCGTCACCAAGAAGCACTAATGCATCAGTAATTATTGACGTAGTTCTTACACTACATGCACATGGTGCACGTTTGAACATGCTGGTCCAATATATTTTCAATAGTGGACTAACAATGAAGATCATGCTCTTTATTGCTCAGACATTTTCTGGCTATGCATGTATTTTTATGGTGACTAGGCAAGCCGTGAATGACCATACAAGCTGGATTGGCATATGCTTTCAAACACAAACTATTCAATTATACTTGTATATGTGTGCAATGTATGCATATATAAATGTTAACCTTTTTCTAAAATATTTGTTTGCCTCACTTCATATATATATATATATATATATAAATATAAGCTCACAGTGCCCTTTGGAAAATTTAATTGGAAAATGTGACTAAAAAAAGGTAATGGACCAGAATTGAGACTGAAAATTGACCTTTATATCTGTGAAAACCAAGGTTTCTTTTCTGATAAAAAATGGGGGTGTGCCCTTTTAGAGTATGTGCTCTTACTGGAATGAATATTTGGTATATATCAAGTAGCATGGCTTTATCAATATTTACACTGCAAACCACTGGGTATATTAATCAATCACAATAGTTCAATGTTGAAAACTAAGCAAGTATTTTCTAGCTGTGTGGAGGGGGGGGGGGGGAATAATAGTCTATTCTTGCTGTTGAAATTTGTATTTTAGCTTTCATCAATCATCAGGGATAGAATTTTGCAAAAATATTAGAGAATTTTTTATGATCCTCACTCAATGCCTGCACATGTGTATGGAAATAAACTTGGCCTTTATGTAAATAGATTCTCAGATGCTAAAATTCTAACTCCGATCATGCTGAATGATGGCAACCAGAATGGAAAATCAGTTTACACAGCGATAAGATCTGTCTGCAGAGATACTTATGCGACAGCATATCTTTATCAATGTTTATCAGTATCGAACAAGAAGGACTTAACCAAGACTTTTCACAGAAACCCAAATCAATCACACAAGCTGAAAATCTAAAATTCCAACCACAAAAGCTGAAAATCGAAAATTCCAACATATTAGTTCTGAAAAAATGCATGGTGTGATCGTGATTTTCTTATTTCTTAATATGACCACCTAGTGGCGCCAATGTATATTGAAGATTTAAGTTGTCCATTAATCTACTATAACAAGGAAAACACAAATAATAAGATTCATACATGTATGATGTATCAACTCGGCAAAAGCAATTACCTGTAATAGACAAAAATATAAACTGCTCAGTTTTTCTGCCCAAACCTTTTAAACTACACGTATGCCCTTCCATGTTACATTTAAACAGAATCTTTGAACATGTTTACACCATGGTATCAATAAATCAATAATACAAGACAGCCAACTTATGAATCACTGCATTATAGATTACCACATTCCAGGAAGATACTTTGAACATGTTTACACCATGGAATCAATAAATCAATAATACAAGATAGCCTACTTATGAATCACTGCATTACAGCTTACCACATTCCAGGTGGAGTTAGCCTTATCAATACACACCTTTATGTACATTACTGTTCTTGTTTTGTTAGGTGTTTCTAAGGTCATCTACTTAACCTAATTCATACATGGTCATGTTGTACTCAGGATGGAAATTCCCACTCACATCCCCAGTATTATCAAACAGAGTAAGTGCAGTTATGTACATGTGTTTATCAACACTTCCGCTTATGATCATACAGTAGTCTTATCCCTCCTTTAACAGTCACATCAGGCCATGTAAAGCTGGTTCTCAATGGATGTGATAACACAGAAAAAAAAACTATGAAAGACACAGTGCATCAGGGCAAAAGCTAGGAATTTTTACCTTTTTGGCACCTTGGCTAAAGCTGCAAAATTTCGTTTAGCCAAATTTTATCTTCCTTAACCAAACTATGAATATGTCACGTAAAAGTCATTTTCGCCCCCCCCCCCCCCAAAAAAAAAAAAACTGCATGCCTGCTCACCTCCAGGAAGGCCTAAGAGTAATTTCATCTTTGAACCTGTTCAGCAACTATGCATGGATTATTATTATTATCATTATAGATACAATAATACTTGGAAAAAAAAAGAAGACACCCCCCTCCCCAAAAATGTGCAACATCACACAATTTTTTGTAAAGTTTTCCACTTATAACACTTCGACACAGGGTCAGTGTCCAAGATATCTGCCAGAACTCAATATGATTAAATGTTTTATGGTGTGTTTTTCTATTTTGGGGTTGTACACTAGAGTATGGGCTTACTGTACATTTTACATGACCATGATAATAACATGTTATTTCCATCAATTCCTAAACAAAATAAATGATTGATTTTTAAACGGCTGCTTGTATAAAGTGGTTAAATTCAAGGGAAAATATTGAAATTTAATATTTGATTTGAAGGTAATCTTGGTTATAGCCATTTGGCAGAAAATACAATTAGAGATTTTAGTTTTAAAAAATATGTACAAGCACACATTTATAACTCAGATTGACAGTAAATGGATGCAGACTGTGGAAGATAAATACAATGCAATGTTTATACTGGTAGAATGGTAGCTTGGACAAATATATACATATGTAATGTGATGTGCATACAGTATTTAAAATCTCAGCTGCATAACTGGTCCTTTCAATCAGCATGAATAAAAACAGAACTGGTTCTTTCAATCAGCATTAATAAAAATAGATTTTCATTATCAAAGTTCTAATTTAAGAAAAAATGTTTCTCAAATAAGTATGTGTAGGCCTATGTCAGACTGCTTGAAGCAGACAAGCATCTACATGCACTTCCTTTTTTGGCCAACAGATGGCAGTGTATTCAACATGGCCACTGAACACGTTACTTTTTTAACTGCACATTTCACTTAATTTTGCCACTCTAGGGCATAAATGTTTCATAAAAACTATGTCTTTGGACCTTAATGCATAAATATAGTACTGTGACAACAAACTATCTACCATGAAGACCAAAACTGAGAGTTTGAAGTTAAAATATTACAATCTCAAACAAGTACACTGTATCATTGTATGTATTTTTTGGTCTGGTTGATTTGCCTTTGTGACATCATTACATGAGAAGGAAGCGCCATGTATGTCTGAACAAGGTAAAGAAACACAAGAATTTACGCGTTTAAAATAGGTTTCGGACTGCTGAAGTCTCTTTGAAGTTGAATAAAGCTTTCTTTCCCCACTCTGTTTTGATGACGAAAGTTTGTTTTTCTGCATGGAGATTTCAGAAGGAAATCCAGAATTTTATCTTCACCAATGTTTTGTCATCGGCAAAAAAATTGGCAAAGAGCTGGCAACCATTATCCGATTCATGTACGGTGTATATATATATTTGTCAGTGGTCATGCAACACATTTTACAATTCCAAGTGATGGTGGGCTACAGTTAATACATTGGTTTGCATCAGTATGATGTGTCTCTGTATTTGCACCTACAGTTCCTTCACCCCTCTGTACCGGTCCATTTTTCATCAAAAAATTAACGACAAATGAGCTTCAACAATATACCATCATTCTAACAAGAGGCCCATCATCGGCCTGGTGCTCTGCTGACTCAAGGTCATCCATATTTTGTAATATTCTATTGTTAGTTATGGTACATAATTCCTATAAATTTGATATGACAAGCTGCTTTTTTTGCTGGAATAATGATTTCATACAAGATTTTCACATTTTGACCCACATATTACATAATGCTGCAGGTGGCACCACCAATGTTAATTTGACCAAGATTTTTACACACTACAAAAGTCCTAAAAGTTATACTTGGTTAACTTGAAAACTGTGGACAGTATTGCCTTAACAAAGTTTACACATGGACGGACAGACATGAGTGGACGCATACAAGCTCTGCGACCTAAGGTCAGCAGAGCTAAAACACATAACTGAACATGTCTTGTGCCTAACATAATTTACTTACCCTGCCAGAGGACTTCACGCCTTTAACCAGACACAAAAACACCAGAATCCAGGCAGCAGCCAGACATATGACCAGCTCCGTGCGAACTTCACCCATGTTTTCAATTCCTTCTGACAGCTGAAGAACGTAACGTCTGAAAAAATATATTGCACTCAATAATTATTATTATCCCAATTTGACCTTGGTATATTCCTGTATCAATTAAAGACTGACCATATATAAACAATGTCATCCATATTCATTATCAAAAAATATGTACTTTTTCAGTTTAATAGATATTTAAATGGAATATTAAAATACTCACTGCCAGAATTCTTCACTTGGGGTTTTCTTCTGGATGGTTTCATTGGCAACACTGGACACATTTTTGGCAGTCACGTAGCTTCCAAGGGTTGCTGTGACATTCTCCAGTGTGCTGTTCAAAGATGTACCATTCAACGCTCCATCTACTCGCAGCGCACAAGCCTTGGTGTTCCACCAGTTATTACAGGAGTTCCAGGGAAGGTAGGCACGGCACGACAAATACAAGTAATACAGGGTCCATGCTATGATGATGTTGTAGTAGACACAAACAAGGCCAGAGATGAACACCATACCATAGCCAATACCTGTGAAAATTGGAAAAATATTTAAAAAATAAATTAAAAAAAAAAAAAAAAATGAGAGTTGACACGCAGCATCAAGGACTGCACATAATTTCAAATAGAATGAGTTTTGAAAATGTCTAATCAAACTTTTTTCTGGCATGATCACTTTAACCTGTGGATTTTTCTTCACAAAATGCAATGAACTTGCATCCAATCTTTTTTTTCAATATTCTTGAGCCACACATCACTAACACATCAAATGGACTCAGAACAGAATAAAAGAAATTGACACTTCATGCCCTGTTCATCAATACTAACTGCAAAAGACAAAAAGCAAAAATGGGGGAAAGAATAAAGATTTTGAGCAACAAATGCCTAATTAAAAGAAACAGTCTCGACAGCTAATAGAATGACCTGATAATCAGAACACCAAAAAATGGACATCGTGACAACTTTATTTATTTTCCTTATGTATTATGTGATGTGACACATTCTCTGCACATGACCAAAAGTGTCATTTCCCTTTAATTCGCTTGCGATTCCCTGTAATCTATTTATAATTGAAATGAAGCTTATGCATCATGCTATGTGCTGGAAGACAACGTCCTGCTTCCTCATGCATCCAGCAATGCCCTGCTTCCTCATGCAGCACCCCCCCCCCACCCCCATACCAGCATCATCAGGCAATTAAAAGCCGCCTTACCTTTGAATAGGGGACTGACCCTCCACACTGTGATGGGACTTAAGCTGGCAAACTGGCCGAAGGACATCTCCATGAACACCAATGGCATGCCACAGAGTATCAAGAAGGTGAAATATGGAATCAGGAACACCGCTGAAAATGACACATTTAGGCAATATTTAATAACATTCAAGTTTCTTGTCATTAAATTATGACACATATAAAATATACCAATATGATCAAAATATATTTGTGATTTAGTGCTTGAGAGAATACATCAAATAAAGGCTACAACTCATGTGAACTTTTTGATATACAAATAATTCAGTTTATTTTGTGGACTTTTTTTTGGGGGGGGGGGGGGGGTTAGGGGCAAGACCCTAAGCATAAATTTATATATATCTGCTCATTTCATTGTTGGAAGATCCAAGAATGCAGCAGAAAGCTGATTGTGGATAATATGGTAGACTTATTCCAGTGAATGCCTTACCTCCACCATTGCGATAGCACAGGTATGGAAATCGCCAAATGTTGCCCAGTCCAACAGCATAGCCAATGCAGGAGAGGAGGAAGTCCATACGTCCTGCCCAGTTTCCACGATCAGAGTTCTCATCACCACTTCTCGATGAACTATCACTGTCAGTGATACTTGAACTTGACTGTGAGTCTGGTTCCATTAAAGCTTTTTCTTTCTCCTGCAGATAGTGTTCAATGAAGACCAAATGTTAATGTCAGACAAAATTTCAAATGATACATTAATGACTAAATGTGAAGTACAACTTGCATATTCTAATAATTCAATGCACTTAAGACTAATGCAACAGTCCAGTTTTGTTAAGAAACAAATCTTGCTGTCTTCTTTATGTTCACTTTTATTTTGGCTCACCAGATACAATTTTACATTTTCCTGTACAATGCTGTGCAAGAACTTGAAGAAGTCTTTTGGTATTTGACCAAAGTTGTGTAACGAATTTGAAGAGTAATAAATTTAAGCTGTCTCAACTTTAATGACCATCACGTGAGATCATGAAATAGGTGTCTCTCAAAACATGATCTCTTTAAGCTGACATACACCAACTGTAGCAAGAACTGCCAAACCACTTTGTTCCCATGTGACGGTCAGGCAGTTTTTTTTATGTGTTCAGGTGCAAAATGCCTGGTTCCGTGAACCGCAATGTCAAGAACTTAAAGGACTATTCAAGTGGACCTGGGACTGTTTGCCATTCAGTGTCATCTTCAAACAGTCAATCAGTCCAATCAAACATTTCAACTTCTTGTCCACATTTACAAATATTTGTTGTGTTTTTAAATTTCAAGTGCACAATCTGAAGAATGGAGCAACTGTCAATGGAAAATTCCCAGTAGCACAAATAAAGGTCACAACGTACACCTTGCCCTGCCCAGGTACAGTCCTACACCAATGATCAAAATTCAAGATAATGAGCTTTAAGTATGGAGTGTCAAAAGCCAAGCAAAAGTAATTCAATCTGCAGGAATACAAAGGAGCTTGAAATTATTTAGCTCTCTCATGTCTGTGTGCCCAGCTTATCAAGTGGTAACTTTTTTTGTAGTCTCCAGACCACGGTTTCTGCCAGAGGGTAAAATTCTGAACCCTAAAAATTTCCGAGGGTCTCTGTATCCTGAAATTGTCACTTTAGATCTCCCAAGCTTCTAACGTTGCTTTGCAGTCAGGTCTTTGATCTCTCTTTAAGTTTTATTTCCTTGAAATTTTATTTCTAAATTTCCGTCTACTCTAAAATGTCTGACTGAAACCCTGCACACTGATAGAAATTGTATTAGCATAACTTTTAAAAGCATACAGTTTTTTATGCATCAAATGTCTCATATGGGACCAATGTCATTATGAGAATGAAAGGGGATGGGGTCCTGTGACAGAAAAACTGACAGCAAGAGAGGCCTGGGCCAGGGGAGGCAGACAGACCATATATCTGCAGTGCATTTTTGCACTATGACAGCAAAGAAACTTATTTGGGCAACAAATGAAAGGAGGCAAGGGTGCAGTGGGGCAGGGAGGCCGACAGACAGCGATAGCCTCCATCTTGAAATAAATTAGTGTTATTTATTCAAACTTGAAATTACACTACTTTAAAAAAAAATATATCCCAAATATTGATTTGTATGGACAATATTGGTCATTTTCAAGCTTTTAGTAGTTTTACAGGTTTGACTTTTCAAAACAGGCTTTGGAAAGTTAATGATTACGACTTATGTATGCTTTATTGGCTCCAAGACAACAGTGGAAGGAATGTTTGGCCAGAGCTTATTTTGGCAGACAACTGCGGCAGTACATCTGAACAGTTACTTTCTTTCAGAAAAAGGCAGTCTCTTTAAGTTTCACATCTTTAAATTATCTTGCCTAAATATAAATCTATGCTCTGTTTTGAATTATTGTAATTGTTCATACAAAACATGCCATGACCATGGGGCTTTTAAAATGTTCAAAGTGAAGCCCATGCCCTGTGACAAGTGTGAGTGTGACTGGTTTATGTGGGGGCGGGGATGTTGTTAAAATAATGATAATAAATCACTATCATTATTATCAGTTCTATTATTTTCGTCGTATAAATACGTCATTACGTGGTCACTATCCTATGCATTCGTGCCGAAATGGTTGCTGAAACCTTTGGGATTTTTTTTTTTGACAACTGTTACAATATTTTTGCCCGGTGTTGTATTTTCCCACACTCGTTTGGCAGACAGGACTATGAATGAACAGTGCACACGTGGTCGTGGACTCATTCTGTCGGCTTGACGTCACCGTGCGCACCACGGTCAAAGTCAATACAATTGTACAAACTAGGAAAAGTGAAATCATTCATATGCCTGGTACCAATAAGTAACTGGCGTTTGAATTAAATGGCTTGACCATCCAAAACTGCTCCTTTGCTGCGTCAGAACATGGACGCGTTGAGCTGACTCACGAAAAATCAGGTTAATAGTAATAATCAACCTTGAGGGTATTAAATCTTGAACCATGTAGTCGCGCATCACCCGCGAATCGCCTCGAAATGGATAACGACTGCAGAAGCCAGTCCTCGGTCTCGATATGGAAGCCCATCACACTCACAGGCAGCGCTCTCCAGTCACGAAATGTCCGTGGAATGTGATCACATTACCAATCGCCTACTTTTTTTTTTTTTTTTGCGGATGGAGGGGGGTTCAACTTTCATAATTTAGATAAAAACGGTTCACTGTCGAATGAAGAGTAGTTATAATAATATATTACCAATATATTGTAATTTATTACATTTACAAGCGTTATCAAAAACACGACAACCAGTCAGATTTCAAGATTACATTTCCGCATCAGGTGTATAGTGTATGTGTTAAAAGCGTTGCATGAGACAGATAAATGTGTCTGCTGCTTTACAACAACAGATACTGGATCATGACTGTCCGTGTCTGTGGAATTTCCCGCGTGAAAGGAACTCTAGTCTAGAACACCATATTCCAACCAAGACCAGATAAAAATATTCAATAAAGTATAACTCACATTTAAGTATCCACAATCGTCGTGAATCGCCGTTGTTACAGTCATGTTTGATCTCCGAATAAATACAACACAAAATGCTTGGAAGTAGAAAATTTGCTTCAGCAGATATTTTATTCTAACTCTCTACTTCGAATTTTTCTCGTGAAGTGAGACACCGCCTGCGCAACCAGCTTACTTGACTGAATCAATTAGTTGGGTGGGTCCATTGTGAGAGAAGGGTACAGCATCAGATGATACAGTTTAACCGGTAAGGATGAATCACTGTGTTTACTCAAACAGCAAAGCAAATATTGTTAATGTCTTCAAAATTATTCAATACTTTGCAATCCTACTATCCACGACTATGAAACAAAGAATTTGAAAATAGTTAGGTGCTACTTTCAACCATTTGTATTCAATATGGACTCTTCCATTCGAGGAAAAATTTTCCACTACGTCAGACCACCGTGCATGCAGATTCTGATTCAACAAAGGAATCTATTATTTACTCCAAACATGGAGACATATTAATATTACAGCAGCAACAGATGACGTGAATATTGAGTGCAAATATTTCGGCCTTTAAGTTTAAGTTACGACATTGTATTTCCTGGCCGGCTTACGGGACAGCGTGCCTTTCAGACCAAAACTAAAAGCTATTAGCTATAACACTCCACAGGCCAATATGATATTGACATGGCATGTTGTTGTACTTGTAGGCCTACCCCATTTTGCAAAATAAATATATGAATATATATATGTGTGAGTGTGTATATATATTTATATATATATATTAATTATGTATCACAAGTGTTTCACTTTCATGGCAAAAGATGAATTTAGAAGATATATATATATATATATATATATATATATATATATATATATATATATATATATATATATATATATATATATATATGGTACCAGTCAGATAATTGACAATTATTGTGATCTTTAAACAATCCAAGTCAAACCAGCAGAGCCGGTGTCCGCTGCGGCGTACCTGTCACGCCTGCGCCCTCCCTCCCTCCCCCCCCCTCCCAATATAATTTTGTAACACTCCAAATTTTCGTAATTTGCATGTGACCAAGGTCCCACGGTCAAGGTCATTTTGCCATTTTGAAATTTTCTCCTAGCCATAACTCTGTCAATTTTCATCCAATTCTGACCATGCTGGATCCAAATTGCAGGTATTACAACATTGCATGTTTTAATAATGAACATGTCACCTCTAAAGGTGAAAGTCATTTGGAACTTTCAAAGTTTCAGCCAGCCATAACTTGGTCAGTTTTCATCCAATTTTGATCATGTTGCACTCAACTCGTAGGCATTGCAACACTGCAGTTTTGTTTGTTTGTTTTTTTTTTGTTTTTTTTTTGGTTTTTTTTTTTTTTGTAATTAACATATAACATCTAAAAGTCAAAGGTCAATGTCACTTTGACCTTTCAGGTGCAAAAATTTACTACTTCTGCAAGTTACCCATGAGCTACCAGGATATTTTCTCAAGTTGCCCCAAAAACCCCTGAAGTTACCCATTTTCTGTGATGTAAATATCACACAGCACTTGGTAATTTCACACGAGCAGTGTCCCTGCGCAATTGATTAACCTTACTGCATTGGAAAGAATATTGATTGTTGACATATTGAGAGATTGTATGCATCCAAGTAAAATAAAAAAAAAAAAACAGGTTAAAAAGTAAAATAATACATAAGCAACGGCTAATTAGTGTGAAGTATGGTATTAAATCATTTCATGTAGACTCAATGACTGAACAAATTTCAAAATTTCCATTTTTTAATTCACAAAGAGAAACTTGAAATTTTAATTAAACTCATTTGCATAGTTATAAAGGCATATGAAATCTATGTGTATAACCCACAAAGTCATATTGTATTACTTCATCTTAAAAGGTAAACATCTTTTTTAAAAAAAACTTTAAGAATTTTGTGTATTCTGTTGTATATTTCAGCTGAATACACAAATAACAGTTGATTGTGACCTCTCCTGTTAGGTTGATAAAATGTATTATGCATGTACTTAGGTAATTCTTATCTGAAATGTATATAAATGCCATCAGATCATTTGTGATTCCTGTTCTGGCTCATTTCGTGTGATAAAACACCACACTGATTAAGCTGAAAACAAAAAGTTGCCCCTTGGGCAACCAGGGAATAATCTAAAGTTGCCCAAACAAATTTTAAGTTGCCTGGGGTAACCAGACACCTCTTAATTTCGACCCTTGTGACTTTGAAAGTTTCATCTAGCTATGATTTTGGTGATTTTTTTGTCCAATTTGACTCATGTTGGGCTTAAATTGTAGATATTGTAATACTGTACACTTTTGTAATTTACCGGTGATCTGTAAAGGTTAAGGTCATTTGGGCCTTTGAAGTATTCATCTGGCCATAACCTGGTCAATTTTCAGCCAATTTCAGTCATGTTGGGCTCAAATTGTAGGCATTGCAAAACTGCACATTCTTGTAATTTATATGTAACCTCTAGAGGTTAAAGATATCATTTGGACCTTTAAAATTTTTATCTAGCCATATTTACAACTTTTGAAGGCACACAGACAAATTTGCTTTGATGCAAAGCTTCTTTTCTAGTATTAGTTGCTTATATACATGCATTGTACACGTGTTTCAACGCTTCTTTGTAGGAAAACTATTTACGCATCCGGTTTTATGCACCAGCAAACCGGACTAAAATGATTACGAATATGCAATATTGATTAAAATAACTTGATAGAAACAGGCAAAAATACCCTCTCTCTCTCTCTCTCTCTCTCTCTCTCTCTCTCTCTCTCTCTCTCTCTCTCTCTCTCTCTCTCTCTCTCTCTCTCTCTCTCTCTCTCTCTCTCTTCTTCTTCTTCTTCTTCTTCTTCTTCTTCTTCTTCTTCTTCTTCTTTCGGTGGAGAAATTGAAGATGCGAAACATGTTCTTTCAGACCCATATTGTGATACAATATGAATACATAAAACATGATTCTTTGAAAGAGAAGGAAAAATATACAAAGGATTTAATGAGAGGTAGATTTATGTACGTTTGTAAATGAAAGAAAATGCGTGCTGGTCAACCTGCCAACTCAATATTGCATATTTTTAATCAAGGGAATTAAAGGAATATAAATACTGTTACCAGTATAATCAGATATGGATGCATTCCACTCTTTATCTTTTCCACGTTGATGTCTTTTTTGTGTGTTTTGTTTATGTTATATCTGTGTTTATACTGGACCGTGCCTTTGAAAAAAATCCATAAACATCAGTCTACAGAATATATATAATGAAGTAACTAATGCATAGCTTGTCAGACAATTGCGGCTCGTTCGTCCAAAGTAACTAACAGCTAGAGCTCTTACAACGTGTGCGAGTATGCATATACTATAATAAAAATACATTGCATGTGCTGCAGTATGTGACACGAATAATGTAAAACCAAATGTTTGGCTCACGCAATATTACACATATAAGAGGCTCTTGATGCTGAAAAATAAACCGAGGTTTAATTATCTGAATTCGCAGGGGTATAGTAAGTATACAGGACCAAAGACGCCGAAATTGAAAGGACGATTAAGAGCTGTTTTACATTCAATATTTGTTATGTCAAAACTTGGTTCTTTGACATTGGACCTTAAGTTTTATGTCGAAACTTGGTTCAGCAATGCTAGACCTTTTTAACTTTAATTCAACCAATATTGGACCTTTTCATATATGTGCGGAGCAAATTCAGGTCCACTTGTCAGTTTCACCGAAGCATCATTATTTGTATGTCGGTCGGACTGGAAGACTGCCGTAAGGAAGCAGTTTTAATTGAAAAACAACAAATTTAATGATAAAGTAAAAGAAAAAATGGAATAAAATACAAAGAAGAATCAAAGCACATGGAAAGAAATAAAAAAAAAACGAAAATATCGAGAAAAGACTAAAGCATTTAAATTCAAGACGGGCTTTTTTTTTTTTTTACCTTTTATTATATTACTGTTACTTTTTTTGTTTGTTTGTTTGTTTTTGTTTTTTTTTTTTTTCTTGTTTGTTTTTTTGGGGGGGGGTGGTGTTTATTTGTTTTGTTTGTTTGTTTTAACCTTTTATTATATTACTGGGTTTTGGGGGGGGTTGGTTTTTTGTTTTTTTTTTTTTTTTGTTTTTTGTTTTTTGTTTTGTTTTTTTTGGGGGGGGTTGTGTTTTTTTTTTGTTTTGGTTTTTTTGTTTTGTTTGTTGTTTTGTTTTGGTTTTTTTTAAGTAGGTCTATGTACAGATAGCTGTCAGCTTTGTAAAAGGCAGGTCCACGTTCGTACAGCACAGTTTACTTAATAGCCACTTGAGATGAGTTCACAATGTAGGCCTATCTCATTATGGTATACCTGGCAAAGTGATAAGGGTGTTACGGGAGTTTTAGAGCTGTACTACCGTAAAGACTATCTTTGATATTGACAAATTTGCTATTAAATACTGAGCATATTCCTCACATTTGGAACAATATTTCTGCAAACATTTTGAAAGTCACCATCCATTCATCTTTTCATTGGTGACAAAAATCTGCTTTGATCTGAAATTACAATGTGACATCGACATGCAAAAATTGTGGAAATAAGTTTTTACCGGTTCTGTTTTCAATGAAGTGCTCCTAACACGTACACCCAAAAAGCTGTCCACAGATTTTCATTATTTGTGTTTGTTTTGAAATTTCAAGGCGAAACCTAACAAACCCATAATATACAGTGGCATCAACTTCGAAGCACTGTAACATTACTGCAAAAACAAGCACAGATGAAAATTCTAGAGGACGAATTTTCGTCCATGTATGTATAGCCAGTAATTATCCAAAAACAGTTTACGGTTTGATAAACCCATTATGGTTTTACTTCTACATTGTACATTCATGTTATATAACATTGCAATTTCTGATCAAAGAAGTTGTTGTTTATAATAATTTAAACCAAAGGGGACTATTTTAGCTTGTTTTACAATCTGTTGATCATGGTCATTTAAACATTATATACTTTGCTAATACTTATGTGAATACTTTTCAATTCACGGAGTCTGAACGGTGATAGTGTGCTTAGTTTACCGGGACATGGCTCGACTACATCAAGAAATAAAGGTAATCAAATCGGAACCAACATTTTATTCTTGACGGACTTTTCATTCTTAAATAAAAAAAACAAAGCTGCTATTTATATTCTATATTCTGTCTTAATATGAAAATTTGCAGTTTATGCAGTTTTCTTGATTTTGCAATACAAGCCACCTTTCATATGTATATATTGTATTTGTCTCTTTTTGTCAAGAACCACTTCCTAGTAGTCATTACCCTATTCCGCAGTCCGAACTCTCTACTCTCCGTAAGGTAACCTGTCCCTGTCTAGCCTATATGTACACATATGGATTACTATTGTCCATATTGCACACGTTCCTCTGTAATATTTTGACACAGGCTGAATTAGCCCAAAGAAGTTAAAGGGTCTTCAGCGGGTAACTACTTACAACATGTTTCGGAGCCTATACCCGTATATATATATATATATATATATATATATATATATATATATATATATATATATATATATCATGCATGTCCTGATATAGTGAAACCTTTTTCAGCATCAGAATGTGAAGGAATTTTTAATGCCATGAATGTCTTGTTGGTTAATCCCAGATAGCATATTAACATGACATCTCATTACACGTATGATAATGTCGTATAATACATGTGGGAGTGTACGATGATCTGTAAGAAAATTAATGAGAAATCAGCAAAGATATGAAAGGCCAATATTTCATTCAATTTACAACTTAGCGTGAACTCTTAGAAATTTATATCCACGATCTGACATGTATATTATATATATATACATACATATATATATGTATATATATATTTATATATATATATTTATATATATATATATTTATATATATATATATATATATATATATATATATATATATATATATATATATATATATATATATATATATATGTCTCTGTGTGTGTAATTGATTACTGGACCAGTGTGTATATATGATGAGTATGCAGAGACTCAGCTTTTTGGGCCAACATTGCAAACGCATGTAAAATGTGTATACGCTATGCATAATATGCAAGACATGATGTTGCACACATGTGGGCACATGCTTCAATACATTTGTAACTCTAGAGTATGGTATACCTGGTAAAATTCACGGTACAATTTTATTCAAACGTGTATACTATGGACCAGTTTTTTAGTGTCTGAAATAAAGCTTATCTTATCTACGGTAAGCCAGTAAAGAGAAAAGGTCCAAAATTTTTCAACGGAGACACCCCATAACCAAAGTCTTGCTGCGGGTCTGTATTTGAAAATCATTTGTGCCTGTATGTTTTTTCTTTCGGTGTTTTTATTTTTATTTTAAATGGGATGAAGGGCATGATTGAAATAATAGAACAAAATGTATACAACCAGGGTATTTAGGGTGGTTCTGTAAAAAGTGGCCTGCAGTCAACATTCTCCGGCGGGCTTGATTTAATGTTTTGTTGGCGCCGGATTCGTGTGAAGGCGAGCCCAGGCTGTGAAAAACAACATGAAATTGAATGACACCACTATTGTCCCGTTTAAACGGGACAATAGTAGTAATGACTTTGTCAATGGGTGTCTGGCAATAAGGAATTTGCCTGAATCATCAGAGTGAAATGAATCATCAGAGTAAAATGCAAGTGCAGTGAAATTACCATTGCCAATTACTATTACCCTCGGGTGTTTTATAATTTCAATGGGCCAAACAAGAAACCTGTATATTCTATTTTTAGTATTTAAGCTTGTCGCCAGGTGTTTCTATTCGACATACGCATAAAGGGTCACCAAACATCCCAAAGACAGACATTGTTTCGATGGGTCAGCATCTATGTTCATGCGGACTAAGTGCGTAAAATTACATCCAATTAATTACTTAACCCATTTCAGGGCTCGGTCATATCCCGGGGTAATATCAAAGACTAATATTGAGTCAACAGCTGCCCTTGAAATGCACTGACCGCCATTAGCACACCGGTCATGTCACTGAAAAATGATGTTGTGGAGCGTATTACTGACAAAGCAATCGACCAGCTTTACACCAAACTCATGTATATATATAAATAATGCTCCTGTGCCATCATCCAGAAGGGACTAAATTAGAGATCGTTCTGCATAGTTGTACCGAAAAGTAAACTTTACAAATTTAAAAAAACAAAAAGAACAAAAACAAAAACAAAACACACACACACACACACACACACATGATGTTAACTCTAATTTAATATTTATCCAGTAACATTTTTAGTTGCCTGCTAAACATCCGTTCTTGGCGGTCTACTACCCCCCGGCTGGGGGCCAACATAGTGTATCGCCCCAAGAAAGTCTGCTTAGGAGGCAACATTTTTAGATGTTAGAGCGAAAAGCAATTTTACTGAGGCGTAATGCAGATGCAGTGACCCTGTGTAAACTTCTTTAATGTTACTTTTTGAATGTGTTCACATCAGTTTGTCCACAGATGATAATTATACCGTTGGCCCCTTCAACATTGAGCCCCGCCTTGAACACTTTGATAAATCGAAGCAAAAGTTCACTACTCGAAAGCAAACAACAAAATTATATTTGAAGGAACATAATTTTTTTCTTCACTTAGGCAAATTTATGGTAGAAGAACTATCTTGACACCCGTAGGGCAGTTTCCACTGCCTTCTGTATCTCCACCTATGTGTTTTCTGTTCCATGTAGAAATGTAGTTTTCTCTCGTGTGAATTGAAAGAAAGTTTGGAAGTTATTATTTTTAAGCATGAGTGGTGTTTCATGGTCAATCGGTTTCATTTGCCCTTAACGTAAGATTACTATAAACCTACAATATAGCCACAACTTAGCTTCAAAATTTGAAAATTGTACCCTAAACTATAACACAGAAGTCATTTGGGGTTTTTCTTTTAAATTCAAGAGTTTTTATTTTATGTGTGTTTAGAGTGTTTTCAGCAAACCCTGATAATTTCTTCATTTTCGGTATTGAACATATGGCTTTATACTGGATAGTCTGTTCTGTTACCGACTGTTCTTCCACAGGGTCCAGCAGGCAAATCTTGGCCCATAAATCCCGAACTTAATGTAGGAGGAAAACGAAGTAGGCCTACCCGGAGAAAACAGGCCAACGGACCTAAGCAGGTGTTAGGGAACCTTGTCAGATGAGACCATGAACCCCAAACCAACACTAAATTTCGACCCTCGGCCACCAAGCGCCGAAAAGGGTTTTCCAGTACGAAAAATAGGTGCCATCAGTCGGAATCGAGCGCGGGTCGCAGTGGTGACAGGCCAGCATTTTACCGCTTCCCAGCTTCGCAGGTCGAATCAAGAAATCCGTTATCACAAAAAAGAGACCTCCTGTAAGTAACATTCTTATCTTCCCATTTCGACTCAGTAAGAGTTGATCAAAAAGTTTTTCAGCAAGGCTGTCTCAAAATTCAAGATTTCACATAAAATTTTGTTCTGAGAAATCCGCAGTCAAAGGTGAAAAATGCAAATGCCAATGGGCAGCAGGCTATAGGGCAATGATCTCTTCAAAATGGGTGTTGTCGAGTCTCCGTCATATTCTTGCGGAGCAAACTTTGAAACGTGTACACTTCGATCTTTGAATGTGACGGGTATGTTAGAACCACTCTGGAACGAGTTACAATAAAAAAAATTTAAAAAAATCTTTGGTAACTTTAATGTTCTTATTAATTGTGGTCCTATCAGTTATCTATCTATGACTCTTGTTTCGGAATATTCATAGTGTCTTATGTACAAGAGGCCTTCATATGCTGTTGACCTGTTTCTGATTCAAGTATGTTTCAACCAAAGAGACAGTTTGAAAAAAAAACACAAACAAACAAACAAAGAGACAGTTTGAAGCAGTAATGAGCTGTTAAATTAATTCTACCAACTCCCTCATTCCGTTCTTTTACAGGCATGGTCTAATCATACAACGGGCGGGGCCTTCAATGTGTTGTTGCAAGAGAAGAAGCATTGAAATACATTGAAAATTAAGTTCCCTGACCTTATCTGGCACAAGCTTGATCCATAAAGTGGCTCAGCTTGTTAGTTCCACTTGTCCAGGGCTTAATGTTCTTTATCATGAGTATAATTGTGACTCAAATTGCCAAATAAACGGAATAGGCCCACTTAAGGACAGGATAAGACACTGAAACGATTTTTGTGTAACAACTGTCTCCGAAGCAGATCTCAGATAACACGCGGGACTTGGTCTGCTTTGCAGGTAAACATATCAAAGTTCACATATGGAAAATATGAATGTAATCAGCATGTAAAAAGTATATGTTTTGGAATGGACATTACCCAAAGATTCTAAATCTGACTATGATCTCAACTTTGTCATCAGTAAAATAAACACTCAAGTTTGTGATAAACTTGTCAAATGTCAGACTTCTATATTCAAATCTGAACATTTTTAATTTGAACATATTTATTTCATCTGGATCGCCCTGTAGTACGTCGAAATGCTACTGATGAGTTGGGTTCTTCAGAATATGGAGAGACACACGAATTATGTACACAACACACAGGACATACAACCAAATGTAGGTATACAATGTACAGTGAAACCTCTCTAACCGAACACCTCCCTATACCGAACACCTCTCTGTATAGTGAACACCATTTCTCGGTCCCAAATATATACTTCCAATGTAAGCAAATCTCCCTATACCGAACACCTCACTATACCGAACACTTTTTTTCCGGTCCCAAGGGTGTTCGGTACAGGGAGGTTTCACTGTATATTGATATGGACTCACATACCCATAATCATAAATCACATACATGTTATATTGCATGAACGCAGAACAGAGTCATCTCATATATCATTACAATAGAAAGCAGAACAGTCACACGAGGTCCCAAGGTATATATGGAGAGAGAGAGAAACCAACCCTGCTAATAACTTTTTAGATTAATACAAATCCCCCACCCCCACCCCAAAAAAATATGAATACTTATTTTTCCCCATAAATATGAACACTTGTGTGACTCAAAAAGCGTGTCAAAGATTTTCATATTTCGTTTCCTATTGCTTACTTTCAAAAATGGAGGGAAAAAACAGGAAACCTGAACTTTGGTGCGATCCCACTGGATGGGTGCATGCGAAATTAGTTTCCACGTTCTGCCAATTTAGTAATTTGCTTGTAGTCAATACTGGCCTCCGGTCAATGTGGATAAAAAAAAATTTAAAAAAAAAAAAAAACCCTGATAATAAGGCCAAAATGTCTGCCGGCTTACATGTGAAACACAGTATTTGTACCAAACAAGTTTTTGTATGCTTTCAAAGAAGTCCATATTTCATAATTTATGAAGTGTAGTATGATAAAGAGGTGTCTGCCATAATTGAACAAGCACATTCTGTGGAAAAAACCTGTTCCTACATGTCAGCATGTGGTTCATACTATTAGACAAATGTATGAAACATAAAAAGAGAGACAGAGAAAAAAGCAAATAAAAAACGCCGTTATCATGTAGTTCAACATATCATGACACAAATAGGCATACTAGTAATGTATATTGCAAGAAAAACTCAAAATTATGACATTTAAAAACTTGTAATTACGAGAAAAAAAGCACGTAACTATGAACTTTAAAATTCATGATGACAACAGGATCTCATAATTAAGAGAGAAAAAAAACGTGTATATGAGCTCCATTTCCACCAAGATTCATTGCAATCTGAATGACAGTTTTAAAGAAGACGTTGAAAATAGTAAAAGCATATAAAAATTTGTTTAAAAAAATTGCAGCACCACTTGTTAAATAAATTAAGGTCTGGATGTCCCCAGCAGTAACCCTACGCAATTTCGATGCAATTGTCTTGGTGATATTCGAGGTGTTTTAACATTTTGCAAAAAAAAATAATAAAAAAGTGTTAAAATCTAAAAATCATCAGAGCATGGCCATTTGAAAAATTGGGAAGGGATTGACCCAATGTACATCCCAACAAATTTTGAAATGAATCTGCTTGACGGTTTTGGAGAAAAAAAAGGAAATGTGCTTCATCATTGCAGTTCCCCATTGACTTACATAGTAATCAACAAGAATTGATTGTCAGGTACCCAAATTGAAAAATTCGTTAAAAATTAGAGATCCATAGCATCACCCTTAAGTGAACCAGTTTGTATAACCTTCCCACAAGCTACATTTCCGCCAAGTTTCAGCATAAGCTGCGTTTCTGTTGTGGGGGAAAAAGTCGAAATAGCAAAAACACGATAAATTGGGGGGGGGGGGGGGGGCAAAAACAAAAACAAAAACAAAAAACCCCAAGAAAATAAATAAATAATAACACAACCAAAAAAAAAAAGGAACTAGAAAGGAGAAAAAAAATCACAGTGCAACCTGTTGACCTAGGTGGCCCTTATGATAGCGGCTGTTGTGGCCTTAATGAGGGTCTCCTGGCTATATATGTTACTGAAATAATGTACATGTATATTCAGTCAAATAAAAGATATGTGAGTCTGAGTCTTAGTCTGAGTCTGAGTCTGTTGAACAAATTAAGGTATAGGAGGCCCCAGAGGCATCCCGGAGCTATTTCGAAGCAGCTGACATAGTGGTTCCTCATGAAGGTTTTTTAAAGATTTTGCCAAAAGCCCACTGACAGGTCGGCTGAGCTAAAAGGGGAAAAAAAGAAAAAGTAAAGATAATTTAAAAGCATGAAAAAACCACCTGTTGATCAAATTAGTGTGTGTGTGGGGGGGGGGGGGCAGGGGCAAAAAGGTCCATGTGTAATTTCAAGCAATTGACCAAGTTGTTTTGAAAAAAGATTTTACAAAAAAAAAAAAAAAGAAAAGAAAGAAAGAAAGAAAGAGTGAAAGAGAAAATCATTCAAAATATCTAGAAATCAATAGAGTGTGATGATTTGGACAGATTTGATAGAGACCTACCCAAGATACATCCCTATCAAATTTGAAGTGAATTTTTGTGACGCTTTTGGAGAAGAAGACGAACACGTGAATTACCATTGCAATCCCTTTTGACTTGCATGTAATGAATGGGAATGCATGCATAAATAGACAAGTACCAGAATGGAAAGAAAAATTGCTAAAAATCAGGGATCAGGAGTATCATCAGCTTGTGATCAACTGTTACTAACCCTCCCACAAGCTATAATTCCATCAAGTTTCAGAAGATTGTAATTGACACGTCTGGGGAAGCTGAAAATATAAAAAACACAAAAATCGTTAAAAATAGACAAAATATGCTGCACCATATTTTGAACAATCAAAGTCTGGAGGTCCTCAGAAGTGTCTCTATGCAGATTGTTGACTGATCAAGTTGTATACCAGACTATGCAACCTTTCCTCATTTTGTGGAAAAAAGTATTGTTATATTTGACTGTAAGATCTACTTTTGTTTGCTTCTCTTGTCCATATTTGGAATCTACATGTAACATACATCTTTACAAATTACTTATCATGAGCTTTTCAATCTTCAAGAACCGAAACCCCTGCAGTAATATGCATACAAAATACATTCATATTTGGCGGTCTGTTTAAAGCTTGTATTTTTGGATGGGAATAAATACACATGTTCAATCTCATAATATTGACTCCTATTATTTCAAATGCAAATATTGTTAGTACATGGATTCAGAATTGCGAGGCCCTTCCAGCAGAGACAGTAAAAACGAAGCCCACCATCACCAGATTCCTCCTGAGCATAGGAACAAATTATTTGCTTTCCATTTTTTATTTTTCTATTGTAAATTTGAAATTATACATCGCAGATGATCTGTAACCTGTTATTTGGTCTTGAATGTGGGGAACTTGTGTCTTAAACGTACAGTACAATTGCCCGAAACCTATTTTTCTTATGACACTACGGTGTGTGGTTCAGAATGAAACAGCACCAACATTTGTCATTCTTCAAGATGGTGAAAATGATAAAGTCTGGTGGAAAATACCCAGGGTTTAACATGAACAGAATTCAAGCAGGTGCACAATTGCATCAAAGAGGTCTTGGTCATGCTCTATATGAAACGCCTACCCCTGAGGTGACTTAAACAATGAGACTTTGTGGAATTAAACAGGACTTGCTCCTGTCTGGGTCAAAGACACCTGTCATCCGTCTTCATCTTATGCTATGATGCCTATTGCCAGACATCTGTCTTGTATTCCTGTTTCTTTCTGCAACACCACATAAAAATAGTGAAACCCAAAATGTAAAATGGTAAACTGAAATCCTTAAAAGAGAATAAATCGCTACTGTTTATTTAAGCAATCATACATTTTTCACAATGCCTGTTATCTCTCTCTCTCTCCCTCCCTCTCTCTCTCTCTCTCTCTCTCTCTCTCTCTCTCTCTCTCTCTCTCTCTCTCTCTCTATATATATATATATATATATATATATATATATATATATATATATATATATATATATATATATATATATATATATCTGTCTCTCTCTCCCTCTCTCTCTCTTGTCTGTTTTTTATTTTTATTTTATTTTTTTTAATTTTTGCAATAACAAGTTTACATCTCAAAGCGTTTCACTTGACTCCATAACAGGTAACAACTAAATACTGCTACACTTTAAGATGTAAAATCCTTAGAAACAGTACAGGACAGGTGCCTAAAACTATATAGCGAGCAACTAAGCAAAAAATTTCAGCCATTGCAAATGCGTAGAACTAATATTGACATGTGTGAGACGTATAAATACCTACATAGCTCGTACAAGACCAACCCACAGAATTTTTTCCCATCCTAGTAGAACTCTTAGAGGCCACAATTATAAACTACAGAAGAATCACTGCAGAACTGACGTCCGCAAGTTCTTCTTTACCAACAGGGTAGTGAACAACTGGAACGGCCTCCCTGGGGAAGTGGTAGACGCACCTTCGACGTCAGGGTTCAAGAGACAACTGAGATCCCTACCTTAAGGAAGAGAGGGATAATCAACCAAGTATACCAAGTAAGTAAGTAAGTAAGTCAGTCAGTAAGTTACAAAAATGAGTAAAGCTCGTGCATATTGCAGTGTGACCCCAGAAATGAGGTCAAGGTCACTCATGGACTGTCTAAGAGTGACGTTCATAGAGAAACATCAACATGGGCAACATCAAGGTCCATCTGAAAGTAGATCTCATGTTATTAAGTGAATAGTAAATTTCCAGTCAGTTGTCCTTTGAACTGGAGAATGAGGTCAAGGTCCAAAAATCACTGGAGCATGACTACTTTTACAAAAAGATGTAAACACTTACTAAGTATCAAGGTACATCTCTACCAAGTTTGACAAAAGTCTGGCCAAAATTATTTAAGTTATAACCATTACAAGAAATTCCCATGTTGAGCTTTCCTATTGACTTTTTAAAGAGTATTTTTAAAAAATCATAAAAATCGTTGGATCATCACCATTTGAACAAATCTGACAGAGACACGCCCAAGGTACTTTGCCAACAAATTTGCCGTCAATCTGGCTGCCGGTTTCGGAGAAGTCGAAAATGTGAAGTAGCATTAGAATACTCATTGACTTGCATAGTAATCAATAGAAAAGTTGCATTTACCAGTAAGTACCCAAATTGAAAAAAAATCGTTAAAAATCAGAAGTACACGCAGTGCCACCCACTGATCAATATTGTTTGACCCTTCCTCAAGAAACATATCCACCCAGTTTCAGTTTAATCTGAGTAACAGTTCTTGAGAAAAAGTCGAAAATAGCGATTAAACACACCCAAAAAATCATAAATAATAGAACAAAATTGCAGCACCACCTGATGAGCCAATTAAGAACAAAAAGTATCTAGGAGTTTTCCTGTGTGATATCACAGCAATTGAATGAGGGGTTTTGGAGGAGAAGATTTTTTAATATTTGCTCAAAACACCCCCAAAATTCATTAAAATAAATCCAAAAATCACTCGAGCATGACCATTTGGACAAACCTGGTTGACAGTTTTGGAGAAGAAGTCGAAAATGTGAATTTGCATTAAAATGCCCGATGACTTACATAGTTATTAATAGGAAAGCTGCATTAACCGATAAGTACCCGAACTGAAAAAATCGTTAAAAATTATGAATCCACAGCAGTGCTACCTAGTGAACAATTTTGTTTGACCCTTCCACAAGGAACATATCCACCAAGTTTCAGCTTAACCTGAGTGACGGTTCCAAAGTGGGAGTCGAAAACAGCAAAAACAAAATAAAATAATAAAAATCGCCAACGCTACCTGGTGAACAAATTAAGAACTAGGACTCCCTATGAGTGTTTCTGTGTGACATCAAAGCAATTGGGTGAGCGTTTTTGGAGAAAAGATTTTTTAAAGGCTTGCCTCAAAAGAGAACCAAAAGAAAAAAAAATAGATAATATTAAAAAAAAAAAGAAAATCCAAAAATCGCTTGAGCATGATCATCTGGCTGACGGTTTTGGAGAAGTCGATTGTTGACAAAGACCATAAGATAGGCTCAGCCACTGACAAGTCAGCTGAGCTAAAAAGCATTGGAGCATGACCATTTGAACAAACTTCGTAGAGACCCAGCCAAAGTACATTGCCACCAAGTGTGAAGTCAAGCTGACCAACATTTTCGAAGATGTCGAAAATGTGAATTAGCATTAGAATGGCCAGTAACTTACATAGTAATCAATAAGAAAGGTGCATTTAACGACAAATACTCGAATTGAAAAAAAAAAAAATCGTTAAAAATCAGAAATCCACAGCAGTTCCAACTAGTGGATAACTTTTTTGACCCTTCCTCAAGGGAACATAGCCACCAAGTTTCAGCTTGATCTGAGTGACGGTTCTGGACAAGAAGTCAAAAATAGCAAAAACACACATATCATAAAAAATTAGAATAAAATTGCAGTACCATCTGGTGAACAAATTAAGAACCAGGAGTGCCTATGAGTGTTCCTGTGTAATATCAAATCAATTCGGAGGTCAGTTTCTTTGAAGAAGATTTTTAAGATTTGCCCCAAAAGAGAACATACCCCCACCCCACCCCCAAAAAACATAAAAAATATAAAAAAAAATCACTGAGGGTGTTTTGTAAGTCATGTTCATTAGTAACCATGGATCTATGACACACCATTTCCGAGATATAAGCTAATATGTCAGTATAACCTTACGTTTAGCCTTTCAAGGTCACTGAAGATCAAAAATCATAATGCCAGAAAAAAAATACAACAACATAGGTCTTTTCCTGATAACACTTAATAGTAACCATGGGTCTAGGATCCACCATTTCCAAAATGCAAACCAAAATTTAAATTTGACCTTTAGTTTGACCTTTGAAGGTCATTCAAGGTCAAAATTAACACCACCATCATACACCCCATATGTGTTGTCCTACTAATGTTAAATAGTAACCAAAGATCTAGCAGCCACTGACAGGATATAAGCCAATATGTTCTTTTGACCCTAAATTTGAACTTTCAAGATCACTCAAGGTCAAAGATCACCATCATAAACCCCATGGATGTTATCCTATGAATGTTTAATGGTAACCATAGGCTTAGGTTGCACCATTACCAAGACATAAGCCAATATATCATATTTGCTGAATCAGGAAAAAATGATATTTATATATATATATATATATATATATATATATATATATATATATATATATATGTGTGTGTGTGTGTGTGTGTGTGTGTGTGTGTGTGTGTGTGTGTGTGTGCATTTACCCATAAATGCCTAAAATCCATAAAAAAATCAGGATTCCATCATTACACCACCCAGTGAACACACTTATTTGAGCCTTCTACAAGGAACATTTCTGTCACCTTTCAGCAAAAGTCTGAAAGACGATTTTGGTGAAATCGAAAATAGTAAAAACATAAAAGAGGCCTGTGTGAACAGACCGTGCTCTGCTGACCCATGATTGTTCACAAAATCAAAGAACAAAATGAATAGACCTGTGTTGAGCCGTAGCAGAGTGCATATGACATTTAGAAGTATTTTTAAGGTTTGCATAAAGAAAAGTTCATTAAAAGTAAACATTTTACTGAAGCATGAAAAATATACGAATATTTAAAGAGAACTTTAAAAAGAACAGTGCTACTTGGTGGAGAAAATGCATGATATAGAGCATTCGAATGTCCATTGGCTTACACAGTAATGAATAAGAAAGGTGCATTTACCCGTAAGTACCCAAATTGAAAAGTAATTAAAAATTAGAAATCCACAGCAGTGCCAGCTAGTGAACACCTTTGTTTGACCCTTTCCAAGTAACATATCCGCCAACTTTCAGCTTAATCGGAGTGAGGGTTCTGGAAGGGAAGTCGAAAATATCAAACACACACACACACACACACACACACACACACAAAGAAAAAAATTGCAGCACCACCTGGTGAATAAATTCAGAACTAGGAGTCCCCAGGGGTGTCCCTGTGTAATAATATCAAAGCAATTGGGTGAGTGGTTTCAGAGATTTTTTAGATTTCCCCAAATTAAGTACCAAAAAAAATCATAAAAAATCCAAAAATCAATGGAGTGTGACAATTTGAAGAAACTTGGTAGAGACCGTTCCAAGGCACATCCCCACCAAGTTTGAAGTGAATCTGGCCAGTGGTTTTGGAGAAGTTGAAAATGTAAATTGTTGAGGATGGATGGATGGACAGATGGACGGACATCTCTATCATGATACACTTATGTAGAAAAACATGACCCATATTCATGAATATCAAACCCAACAATGACAGCAAAGAGATTCCAGAGTCACCAAAGCATCAACATTCATCTTCCAATACCAATGTGAAAAAAATAAATTTTACTCCTGACTTGAGATGGGCAGTCACCCGCGAAAGGTAATTGGTGGTTTTAAATCGGTCCTCTCACCCTTTGAAATATTCTTCATTAAATACAGACTATAGTGTTTCCAATATGTATAGGCCCAACCACTCAAAATCCAAATTTTATCACTTCTGCCAAAAATAAAAAGAGAATTGGTAGGCCTATCACTTTTTTGGTTCTTCTTACTAGTTCTTCAGCTGAGTTTATAGCAAAAGTATAAAGTAGGCCATTTATGTTTTTGTGATATCTATGAATCTGGAACATTGCCTAATTAATAAGATAAGTGATTGAATCACTGTTATCGAGTATCAAATGCAAGGAACAGACTTCTACAAGACCCTCACTATACAATTGAAGTTCTACTGACTGACATCTTTAGTATGATTCACTTATGTAGAAAAACATGACCCATATTCATAAATATCAAACCCAACAATGACAGCAAAGAGATTCCCGAGTCACCAAAGTATCAACATTCATCTTCCAATACCAATGTGAAGAAAAAATTTTACTCCTGACTTGAGACAGGCAGTCACCCACAAAAGGTAACTGGTGGTTTTAAACCAGTCAATGGACGGAGGACCATAAGATAAGCTCAGCTGACTGACAAGTCAGGTGAGCTAAAAATTGTTAAAAATTAGGAATCCACAGCATTGCCACAAAGTGAACAACCTTGTTTGACCCATTCACAAGGAACATATCAATCAATTTCAGCTTAATTTCAGTGACGGTTCTGGAGAAGAAGCTGAAACTAGTGAAAACACCCCTGGAAAAAAATTGCAGTGCCACCTAGTGAACAAATTAAGAACTAAGAGTGTTTCTCTGTGATATCAAAGCAATAGGGCAAGCAGTTTCTGAGATGATTTTTTTAAAGGGGAACAGCATTGATAGTTTTTACTTTTTTTTTTTTGTCATTAATGGTCATTTTAGGTGTTCATTTGACAAGCTATTTTATATTTCCAGTAGATATTCAGATGTGTGATGTCACCTGGGCTGCCCTCCATATATCATACATAAACCTTGAGGGGGTACGAAGCTGAGATCCACAACATTAGCAGGCATATCCTAATGACTTGTGTACTCTGTTAATCACCCTCTTTGATCTTATCAGTGTGGTATATTAGTTGACCCGTCTGCTTTAGTAATTGAGTAGGCAACCACAGGAGCTGTTAGCTTTTCTGTATTGATCTCTGCATTTTTCTTTCCTTATTAATCATTAAATGAGAAAAATATCTCAGCTTAGTAAATTTGATTATGTCTATACACACTGCTTCATCCATAGAAAAAGTGCAATATGCATACTTGGAAAGGTTTCCTTGTTTTTGTCATTGTTTCACTCAGCTGTCATTGCATTAGCTGTAGCAGTTGGTCCAGGTGACATCACACACCTTCATTTACATATCTCAGAAAACTTGATATCTATTTATCCAGTTGGGAAAAAAGTTTATATTTTCTGATATGGGGCCACATTTATTATATAAAACAGCTAAAAAATTGTAAATTATCACCGCAGTACCCCTGACTTGCCAACAAAAAGAAGCAAAAAATTCATTAAAAACTAGACATACCTTCAACATACGCATTGATCGAAGTGTCTGCCATTTGCTCAAATTATGTCATTGTGACACCAAAATCTAATCAGTTCATCTTGTCAGGTTAGGTAAGTATATTACCAAATTTGAGCAAATACATGGAGGCATTCTGTATATATCGCAGTAACGAGAACGTACCCATCCGGACAGACAGACAACATTAAAAAACAGAGAGGGTCCCCTCATGGGACAGACCTTCAAAAATTCCAAAAATCACTGGAGCATGACCATTTGAACAAACTTGGTAGAGACCTACCCAATGTATATTGCCACCATGTTTGAAGAAGTCTGGCTGACAGTTTCAGAAAAGAAGTCTTGGAGGAGTTTTTTTTACAATTTGCCCCCCCCCCTCCCCCCCCCCCCCCCCCCCCGCCCGAACAAAAAATCCATAAAAAATGAAATAATAAATGGAGCATGTCCATTTGAAGAAACGTGGTAGAGATCCACCCAAGGTACATTCCCACCAAGTTTGAAGTGAATCTCGCAAACAGTTATGCAGAAGTTGGTGAATTTACATTGCAATCCCCATGGACTTACATTGTAATCAATTGGAATGCATGCTTTGACAGGGAAGTACCCAAATTGAAAAATTTGTTAAAAATCAGCCATATATAGTATCGCTACTTAACAAAGAAGTTTGTTTACCCCTCCCACAAGCTACATATCCACTATGTTTCAGAAGAATCTCAGAAATGGTTTTGGAAGAGAAGTCAAAAATAGCCTTATCACACAAAAATTGGTGGAAAAATAGAAAAAAAAATCTCAGTGCCACCTGGTGAACAAATTCAGAACTAAGAGTCCCTAGGAGTGTTCCTGTGTCATATCAAAGCAAACGGGTTTGCGGTTTCAGAGAAGATTTTTTAAGATTTGCCCCCCAAATAAGAAAAAAAAATCATAAAAAACCCAAAAATCAATGGAGAGTGACCATTTGAACATATCTGCTAGAGATCCACGCAAGGTACATTGCCACCAAGTTTGAAGTCAATCTGAATGATGGTTTTGCAGAAGTCAAAAATGTGGATTAGCATTAGAATGCCCATTGACTTGCATAGTAATCAATAGTGAAGGTGCATTTACTGACAAGTACCTGAATTGAAAAAATTGTTAAAAATCAGGAATCTGCAGCATTGCCTTTTAGTGAACAACTTTGTTTGACCCTTCCACAGGATCATATCCACCAAGTTGCAGATTAATCTGAGTCACGGTTCAGGAGAAGTTAAAAGTAGCCTTAACACACAAAAAATCATAAAACATTAGAAAAAAATCAAAGTGCCACCTGGTGAAAAATTCAGAACTAGGAGTACCTAGGAGTGTTCCTGTGTGATATCAAAGCAATTGGGAGAGCGGTTTCAGAGACGATTTTTAAGCTTTGCCCCCCCCCCCAAAAAAAACAAAACAAAACAAAAAATTCAAATAAAAAAAAAAAATCCAACAAACATTGGAGCATGACCAATTGAACAAACTTTGTAGAGACCCACCCAAGGTACATTGCCACCAAGTTTGAAGATAATCTGGCTGAAGGTTTTGGAGAAGTTGATTGTTGACGACGGACACTGACGGATGAAGGACCAGAAGATAAGCTCAGCTATTGACAAGTCAGTCGAGCTAAAAACAAAAAATAAAGTAAACAAAAAACAAAAAAACATAACAAAACAGTGAGCCCCCCCCCCCCTTTCCTCACATCATGCACATGGACTGCTATGCAAATTTTGTGATCATGAGCAGCACATGCGCAGAATAAACAAGAGGCCCGTGGGCTTTGTGCTGGAAACAAAACAAGAGAAGGTTGGGAAAACTACTTCACAGGGAATGCAAAGTTCAAGTAAAATATTGATCTGGAGGATAGATTCTCTGCTCCATTGATGTCCAAGCTACACCATACCATCATCAAATCATTTCTATCAACTTAACAAAGCTAGTGACCTATAGATACTAGGTCACATCCATCCATATTGCACCGTATTATACTGTTGGACTTAATCTATATAACCTATCAATTTGGAATGTGTAGCTCAATTTTCAAGGTTTTGAATTTTATCTTGTCCAATACATGTTGGCTCATAATTTGTCAAACTGTAGGTGGCACCTCTATTCTCCACAAATCAAGACTTGAACCTCCACAATCCCACTCAATTTCATGACGATTCACTAAAATTACAGGTTGCAGAGCATGCCCAAGATTTTCACATTTTGACCCATAAATCCCAATTGCCTATAAGACCTTCAACTCAGATTTTAAAAATACTAAAGTCAAAATGTGCACCCTGCATCCAGCTATCTATATTTGGGCCCATTTCTTCAAATTGAGCAATAACTTTTCAAGTCTTTGAAGAAAAACATTAAACTTGGACAAGCACCAAACTCCACAATAATTGGGTCATGGTGACCCTAAAAGTAGGATTTTGATGCCTTCCACAAAGCCATTAAATTTCATGAAGATCGATCAAAAATTAAGGATGCTGGAGTGGTCAAAATATTTTCACATTTTGACCCATACTTTACATCATGCTGTAGATGGCACCACCAATATCAAACTCAACCTAAATTTTTATAAACCCAACATGTCCTGAAAGTTGTATGGGGCTAACTCGAAAATTGTGGACCACATTGCATTCACAGAATATAGAAGCTTCACTTTATCATATTACTAAGTGAATGGGGACTACAATAACAATTCTCAATTTTGGCTTCTGCTCCAAAACAACTGTCCAAATTCACTTCAAACTTTGTTGGGATGCACCTTGGGTAGGTCTCTACTAAGTTTGTTCAAATGGTCACACTCCAGTGACTTTTGGATTTTTTTAATGATTTTTTTCTTTGCTTCATTTTTGGACCAAATCTTAAAAAATCTCCAAAACCACTTGGCCAATTGATTCAAAATTGCATAGGGACACTTGAGGGCATGACAGGTGAAGCTACACAGTAGATGGTGACCTTGACCTCATTCCCAAGGTCACAGGGTCACTTAGGTGTATTAAACTCTTCAGATGATAACTTGACAACTATTTTAGCCTGGATTTTGATGTTTTACATGGTTATGATCCTCTGTGAGGGCCGCACTCCTACAGTACATGAATGACTTGACCTCATTCCCAAGGTCACAGGACAATTGACATGAAATTTACTGTTCATTTGATAACTTGAGATCTATTTTTGAGTTGGAACCTTGGTGTTGCACATGTTAATATACATGAGTGACCATGACCTCATTTCTGAGATCATCGTGCACCATACATGAATTTTACTCTTCACTATAACTTGAGAACTACTTGCACTGGGACCTTGATGTTGCACATGTTAGTGCTCTTCCATAAATGTCAGACTTACTCAGTACATGGGTGACCTTGATCCTAAGTTCACAGAGCCACAAGTGTGATGAATCTTGAGGTCAGCTGAGCATGGGCTGTTCACACAGCCCTCTTGCTTATGCAGTTCTTTTGATGTTTTGTCATGGACTGGAGTGCAATGTATACAGCTTAGTTTCGAAGTAGGGAACTGTTGTAATTTGTATTATGGAACATTTGATACTGTGAATTTACCCAAAGAAGTCAGTTGGTTTGAATTACAGCATTATAACAAGATGATCTCTGAATGAGAAGTTTGAAGTGAATTTGGACAGTTGTTTTGGAGCAGAAGCCAAAATTGAGAATTGTCATTGTAGTCCCCATTCACTTAGTAATATAGTTATCAACAGGAGTGATACATTATCCGACAAGTACCAGAATTGAAAAATTCATTAAAAATCAAGAGATTCACAGTAACAATATTTTGTGAACAACTTTGGTTGTCCCTTCTACAATGAACATTTCAGCATAATCTTGAGTGAGGGTTTTGGAGAAGTCGAAAATAGCATAAACACACTTTTTTTTTACATAAAAAGTATTTGAAAAATCAGAGCCCCACCTGTTGAACAAATTAAGGCCTCAATGTCCCCAAAAGTCTACGTAAGCAATTTCTGAGCAATTGGCCAAGCATTTTTGGAGAACTTTTAAGATTTGGCCAAACAAAGAACAAAAAAAAAAAAAATCATAAAAAATCCCCAAATAACTGGACCATGACCATGTAGACAAACTTGGTAGAGATCCACTCAAGGTACATCCCTGCCAAGTTTGAGGTGAATCTGGCCAACGGTTTTGAGAAATCGAAAATGTGCATTGTGGACGCCGACAGCCGGACGATGGACACCTGACCAGCACAAAACCTCAGCTGTCAGCTGAGCTAAAAATGAAGTGGCAGACTCCCATAACTAACACTGTACAGTACACCCCACCCCCTTTTTTAAGGACACCCCAAATGCAGCCATTAGTGACCTTCTGTGAGGTCTGGCATCTCAAGAGGGGGACAACATAATGGGCATGCAATACATTCTGCACAGAAATAAAGACCTTTTCAGAGGGGCGGCCTTTGTGGGAAAAGATCAGTTTTTCCATCAAGATGCCCAGATGAATAGATAAATGGGGAGCAAGGGGTGTTGTACTATTTTAACCTATTCAACAAGGGAACCTCTCTATTTTGTTTCAGTTTATATTTTTGAAAGAAGCATATCACATGTACATGTAAAAAACACAACATACACATACACAATTTTCTCAGCTTGGTTAAACAACTAGTCATTTTCCTATTTCTGCTGAACACACACACCCACGCATGCACACACACACACGTGCACACACACACACGCCACACACACACGCACACGCACACCACATACACACACACCACACACATACACCACACACACACCATTCACATAAACACACAAATATAAAAAGACTTGAACACAAACATACCATATGACACATATATTTAGCTGTACATGATACTATATTTCCACTTTCAATAAATACAGTAAATTTCAAAATTGTCAATGGTGAACCACAACTCTGATCCCCACTCCATAATATTCACATGGAGAAATCATCTCCCCAACAGCAACCTGTCTTTGTACTTTGTCAGTCCCAACAATACAGTGTGCTAAGAGTTGTTTTTTTTTTTTATTACTATTATTTCTGTTTGCTTTTTTACCCTTTCTTCTTGACCTGGATGAACTTCACCCACAACCATATTTTGTCTTGAGTACTTTGCAAAGATATTGCATTTCATGCAAAAGTGTGTTTAACAAAACTCAAAAAAAAAAAAAAACAAACAAACAAAAACAAAAAAACATGTTCCAGTACATATGTAACAGAATACAGTCAACTTGCTTTAGAACTTGAAAAAAAACCCCTTTGCCTTGTTATAACCATGGCTTTCTTCATTTTTTTTTTTTTTTTTTCATATATCGAGCTTAGAAGTAGGACTTTGGTACTGATCTGATATACAATGTAGTGAAACCTATTTTGAGGGACCACCCTCAGGTGGTCTCTCAATGGAAGTGCAATAACATGGGAAAGATAGCAAAAGGGACATTGGAAATACAATCTGAAAAGGCAGGTAGTCTTTCATTACAGTGGTCTCTCAAAACGGGTTCACTGTATCACTGTATCACCCATATTTTATGTAAAATCTGACTCATCTACTTCATATAGAGCATAACACATTCTCTGTGTAATCTTCCTCACTTGCCTCCACGACAGACCCACCTCCAGGTTTTCTCTCCAGTGGACAATATATGGTCATTGGTCTGTCTAGCAAGCAACTAAACCACAGGTCTGTATCTTACTTGTACCCAAAGCACACCAAGGTCCATGCTGTCTCCATACCACTTAAGTTTGTATTTTATTGTATTTTTATTTGCTGAAAACTCATACATATGTTGTTACTTAAGCAGCTGATATATCCACAACAATAAGGAAACAACATTATATGCAATGTGACAAATCAGAAAAAATGGTGACATTTCCAGCTGCAGGAATTGAACACCATGTGGCTTATATTTCCTCTGAGCTGAGAGAGCACTGAAAAATCACAACAAAGGTAGAATGCAGCACTGAAATTTAACTAGAGCAAATGAATGTATATCAGTTACCGGCTGTCAATAATGAAAAGTTTTAACACATTTTTTGAACAAATGTATCGAGGAGGAATTTTGAATTACATTAGGCACTGATTTCTATATGTGTGGTCTGTGATGCCTCATGCTTAACTCATTCCACCCTGATGACGCTTTTTCCCGCTAATATCTAAATGTCGTCTGCTAATTGTATTTTACTAATTTAGGGATTATTTTTCAATATTTTGGATGAAACTTGCATGGAAGATCATTCCAAATTATATGCCCATGGTCAACAGCTTTCCTTGGCGCGCTCTGGGCGCATTGCGCCCAGAGCGCGCCAAGGAAAGCTGTTGACTCAGTCTTCTATCAGGGTGGAATGAGTTAACTTTCCCAAATTAGCTCTGAATTGTTGTACATAAAAGTCCTGCATTGCCTGGCATTATAATTGTGAACATTTGAAACTTCCACAAATAAAATTCTATACACGAGGAACAAGATCAGATTTAACTCACTCCATACCAGTCCCTGATTTTTCCGTATATTTACCTAGATTTAAGATGACAATTGCATATTTAAATTCTTCATGAAAAGAGCTTTCGTTCAAGTACTCAACATGCCTATAGTCTTAAGTCAGTGCCATAACCACTGACCAAGGCCTGTGACTATAGTATGGAATGAGTTAAGTTTACACACATGCAAACCTATAAAAAAGGTAAAAGTATCTGCACTTTGAAATTTCAGGATTTTAAATTTGTAGACTACAGGGAGTATGTGAACTTAAACTTGAAAATGTAATGATCTGTAAAAATCTTTTTTGAAGTTCAATCATCTTCTCTGTTGCACCAGGATATGTACATGTTATAGCCCATGAGGTATAACTAGTAGTTTAATGGAGAATATAAGGATCTTGGTCTGTTTAGCAGGTAACAAACTAACAGGTTTGTGTCAAGTTTCTGTGACCTTTAAATTTTCAATGTTCTGTTCATTAAAATGTTAGATGACAAGAAATTTCAGAATTAACACCTACACCTTTTACAAGTTCTTAAATCTCTCAAAAATCCACTTTCCTCATATTGGACCAACATTTGTGACACCTACAAAGCCTTAGACAAACGATGACACAAAATGCTTTGAAGCATTGACTCGCATTGACTTGACAACAAATAAATTTTCACTGTTTTTCCTGTTCTTTTTGTCCTTCCTTTCTAAAGCAACTTGGAAAGATTAACTCTTAAAGTGCTGATTTCAGATTGAGTCACTTTCCTCAGGGCACTTTGCATGCATTGTGCCCAGAGGAAAGCTGTTGACTAAGACTACTTTTTGCTTTAGGCTAGGCTTGCTGGTATTTGAATGAAAGGGATCTTCATGAGGAATTTGAATCTTTCAGCCATTATATGATGAACAGTAATGAAAAACAACTATAGCAGTGATTAGCACTTTAAGGGTTAATTTCCAAAGCCTGTAGCAGTTGCAACATAAAATAATGTATCTGTCATTGATGCACATGAAATCTTCCAATATTGATGCCATCTGCAGGATTTTTCATGCACATAGCTGTCACAGTAGTTTTTTTTTAAATTGCATAACCTCAATGTGCATAACCCTGCATCTGCTTTGGACCAGACACTAATTATCATATGTTAGTCTTTTTTATGACCAACAATGAATCTTTATTTTGTTCCCTGCCAGACTACTGGAAAGCCTTTGTTGTACTGATGGGGTGATATTCATGCATGCTTTAGTTGTCACACAGCCATCTGAAATCTACTTGTTTTTCCTTTACATGCTTGAACACACTGTCTTCATGTTTGTGTAATTTCTTTAATCATCTGCAGTAAAACCTGTCTTGAAAGACCACCCCCGAAGAGGCACCAAATTGTGGTCTTTTGAGCCAGGTGGCCACTCATAGGTATAAATAACAGTAAAAATGACCAAGTAGACTCCCATACAAAGGTGGTCTTTCAAGGCAGGTGGTCTTCTACTGCAGTGGTCTCTCAAGACAGGGACCACTATACACCCATAACCTAGCTTTGTTAGATAGCATGATTAGTTTGATATATGGTCTAGGCCTTTATAACCATATTGGTCACTGGTGTGTAGCCAGTAAGCACACTGTGGGGGTTATTCACCCATGCGAGTGTAATAGATTTATACACAAAGTGACTGAAAGTCATGCATGGATGATCCTCATATCATATGTGCAGTCAGCCAAATCACACCATGTTTGCAATTAATCCTTGTGTTACTTGTTCCACACACAGTGGTTATGGGATTTATTCCACTCCTTCTAAGAACTCATTTAAGAGGACTTTCTACAGCTAAACATGTGCCAAAACTGAATTTTGTAATGGTTATATGTATATGTTTAAACTAAGTTTCAAGTCACAATACTCTTTATTACTCTCCCTGATCTGTGTACAGTAGTCTCTGTCTAAAGAGGCCACCCCAAGGGTAGGCCAAACAGTGGCCTCTCATTTAGAGGTACAATAACATGGAACAGATAGTAGAAGGGATCTGCCAAAAGTGGTCTTTCAAGCCAGGTGGTCTCTCATTAGAGCGACCTCTCAAGACAGTACACGTGTCATATGGGCAATGAAACGAGGCAATGAGATGAAATTTCATTTTGTAATATTCAGATCTGCTGTTAAATATTATTATCAGCAATTCCAAGATTCTGTTTGTAAGTAAGACTTCAATCATTTGGGAAAGAGTCAATTTCCTTTGCAAACTCTATTCACATTGAGCCCAGAGGGAACTGAGGGAAGTCATTGACTGCTGGTGCTCTGTTCTCAGGGAAAAAAAGAAGCAAATAACATTTACTAAACCAGGTACTGGCTGGCAATCTTTAATGGGAAGCAATTTTGTAATACATCAACATCGGGTTGTTAAACATCAATACTGCTTAATACTCTTCTCATGAATTCAACTGAAAACATACACCTGTCAAAACTGTTCAATGTCAAGCTTGTCAATGTCACAGGTGCTCAGGATAATCAAAGGTTTAATGTACTGATCTTGCTTGGCAGGGGCAGATATGTAGAATACATGTGTTCTGGTAGAATCTACATGTACCAGTTACGAGTGGGGCTTGTCATTTACTGGAATGGACAAAGCATTGAGGCATACAATACACAAACAAACTTAGTATACGCTATTCACATGATACCACACTGAATCACTGACAAAAATGGCAATTTCTTGGAACTTTTTTCTTCCACTTCACATGGATCATTCATACACCACAGTCCACTGATCTCTTTAGCATTCACCATGGATGACTAGTTACGTCCTTCTGTTCTCCTAACATAAATCAAACAGATTTCATAACCAAACCTGTGCTCTTAAAGCATGACCACTTCAACAATCATTCCACTGTTAAGATTCTCCTATTTCTTAGGAATTCCACTGAAAATGTCCCCCTTGGCTTACAATATACTGGGCTTTCAGCATCACAATCATTCTCAACTTTATTGTCATATTGTTAGGGTTCATTTACCACAATGCAAAACATTTTTGGCACAGATATTCTTACTTGCCCGAAGAAGTTTGCATGAACTCAACTGTGTCTTGAAAATGAGTAAAAATAGAATGCCAACAAATGCTGAATACAAATACAAAGTACAAGCATTGCATCTTTCAATCCAGGCAAATATGTATATAGACGAGACATTGTACACTGAGATGGAAATTCTTACTTACGTATATGGAATCCCAATTTAAAGAAAGCAATGTAAAAGTAATGAATGGTCCATATCGAGACAATGTATTAACTTGTTTATCTGCTAGTATAGAATACACAAAAGAACTTCTGAAACAAGGTAATATTGCAGAAACCAAATCATTTATTTTAAACAGATGGTCATAAACAAAATTTCCAAGTTCCAAGTTGTGATCATGTGACCAAATTGTGGAATTTGGTGCCATTTTGAAAACATTTAACTCCTTAAAACAAAGTCTTTGTTGTTTTGGTGCAATAACATGCTTTTCCAGATGTTACATGTGGGTATAGACTGATGCAGGTTTTATGCTGACAAATTCCGGCCTGGCAAGAGCCCTTCACGTGCACTTCTATAAAGTGTTTAGGCTTATGTTGCAGCTGTGTGTTATGTACTACTTTAAGACAAAATATTCAAGCACCATTGCACTGTATACCCGTCACAAAACAACTGAGGACACATCACATAAAGACTGCGCAAGACCACCAGCACATGTCAACAATAATCTCACAAGACCATCTTATTCATCCTGTATTTTTGAGCCCAGCTGCAGGTCAAATTTCCAATAAGTACTTGGCAAAAATGGCCAACAGAATGATAAGTATTGGAATTATCACAAACTTTGCATATTTCTGACTAAAGGTTGGTTTGTTTTCTTCTTCTTTGTATCTGTTGCGGTTTTTCCGCTTGCGACCTTGTCTCTTCCGCTCAAACTGTTCCAGTTCTTCCTGTTGTTTCTTCTCTTCTTCAGCCTTTCTAACCCTCTGTATTTCTTCTTCCAACTGAAAATTAAGATTAAAGCAACACTGTTTACACATAGGTTTGAACCTTCTCCCCTTAACTCATTCCATACCAGTCCCTGATTTTTCCGTTTATTTACCTAGATTTAAGACGACAATTGCATATTTAAATTCTGCATGAATAGAGCTTTCGTTAAAGTACCAAAATGCCTATAGTCTTTCGTCAGTGGTTCTGTCACTGCCTGGCAAGTCATGCTGCAGCTGCCCTTGAAGTAGCTGCAGCATGACTTGCCAGGCAGTGCCAGAACCACTGATCAAGGCCTGTATGGAATGAGTTAAACAAGACAAAACCAGCTGGTGGTCAACAGTCTGCTTCAACGTTTTTTTGACAAATTTCAACAGTAATAAAAAACAATTTGACCAAGAAATGTAGAGGAGATTTATCAAGATCACATGCCCCAGGTCCACTGCTGTCTCTGGCACGAGATGGGTGCCATGCACCTAACCAATGCCAAAGAAACCTGTTGACAGTCTTAATTCAAGGGAAAAGGGTTGACTTTGCACTGATCAGAGCGTCTTTGTAAAAACACTCGTATGTAAACTATACTTTTTCTCTAAGCAAGAGGCCCATGGGTTGGATTGGATGGTCAGCACTCCACCAACCCTAGGAGAGCTGTGGACTGGGTCTGAATTCAAAGGGTTATGAATACATGAATCTTCTTTACATACATTCCATGTACCAGTTTCTTTACATACATTCCATGTACCAGTTTCTTTACATACATTCCATGTACCAGTTTCTTTACATACATTCCATGTACCAGTTTCTTTACATACATTCCATGTACCAGTTTCAGTTTTGATAATGGAAAATTTGGGTGAATTGTTTCTACTCGTGCCTGGAGTATTGAAAGCAATTATTTTTGCTTAGTATAATACATTTAAGATGCATAGAACCCTTCTACACAAGCATGTTGTAGATAACCATGCCGTTTGAGATACGCATTTAACTATACTCCCTTTACAGACCCACATCTTTAACATGGATTGCAAAGCAGGCTAAGCCTATACCATGTATCAATCACTCTCCATGGCACAGATGTTGGCGTATACTTTCCTACCCAATTGTTTGGTGAAGGAAACTGAAGGACTCAGAGCAAACCACAGTGGACAGCCAGAGTGGTAGGAACTCTTTCCACTTGTATCCTGGGCCGTGAACCAAACCCGGGCCGCACATGAAAGCCGAGCATGTTGCAACTCCGCCAACCATGCACCCAGTTAACTATGAACAGAGAGGGCCTAGGTTCAAGTCTGCATACACAACAATATGTTACCTGTTTTTGCTTCTGTTGATTCTCAAGACAGACCTCATCACAGTCCACCATGGCCTGGCCAGCCTGTACCTGATAGCAGGGGAAGTCCCTCTTGCGTCTGCGGCACGCACATCGCACTTTGACCCTCTCCTGGCACTGTTCAGTGGTGGGACACTGACCTGCGTGGCATGTCACTGTACACTGATGACCACACTGCAGCTGAAAATAAAGCAAAGTTTAATAAACTAGTGCAAGATGCTCCGTCTAATGGTTGTAAAGAAAATACCTGAAAAGCCTGGCTTCAATAAGATCTATTATTTCACTTTTTACTTCCTTCTTCATTATTCACTGATAAATATGATATTTATGGTCACTTGATCATTATTTAACTGTTGGGATGATCCCTTAAAAAGTTAAGCAGCCTAAAATGACGCAAGACAAAAATATGTAGCTTGAATTAGCACTATGCATATTACAAGGGAGCCACCTCAGTGGTGTTCCATATTTTAATAGATATCGTATTTGTGTCTTTTTGTCCAAAACCACTTCCTAGTAGTCATTACCCTATTCCGCAGTCTGCAGTGAACATATCACTGAATATGTATATCACTATGTACACCCTCTCCCTCCCCTCCCCCTCCCACCCTATGGCTTACATACATGTACAAATAATGGAAATGTTGATGCATTCTTTACAAAGCTGGGCCCCTGTCACAAGCGTCAGTGAAGTGTAACTATTTATAAACATACTTCCACAGCTAATACTAAATGTGTATAGTTTCCTGCAAATTCACATGCATCAAGGTAAAAAAAGGGTCTGATATGATTATGGGGATGAGAATGCCTAGAGTGCATTTTGGCTACCCCAGGAGCAACTTGGCATCCTTACATACCCCACCCCAAAAGATTTTATCAAATTTGAAGCAGTTCGACCAAACTCAGAACATTTCACACAGTGAAATAAAAAGGGATGAAAACTCCCTACCCTATCGCCTGCATATACAATAATACACATATTGGCACTTTTTAGACAAAATTAATTAAATCAGGGTCGTCCTTTTGATTTTTCGGAGGGTCTCCCATACTCATTGCGATTTTGTTTGTTTGTTTGTTTGGGGGGGGGGGGGGAGTGTCTCTAATAATCTTTGAGGGTCTGAGGGTCACAGGCATAAAAGTTTCAATAAACCTATTTCATCAACAGTTAGGGTCCTCTTCCATCTGGGATTTCGGGGGGGGGGGGTGTCTTTTACCCAATAAGTTAAAATTTGGGGGTCAAAAGTTGATTTCTATGCATAACATATGCATGTTTGTGCTTAAAGGGAAACACTGAAAATATTGAAACAACAATTTTAAACATATGATGAGAAATTCCTCTTAAAGGAAGATAAATCCCATCCCTAAGTTGAAAAATAACCACACAGAAACACATCACTTATTTCCTATGCATATGTAGGGCCAATTCTTTTACTAAATGAAAAAAAATCTTAATACTTGTTTTTAGAGCACATATTTTATTATCAAAGTAAAATAAGCTGTTTGCTCTGCTATGATTCTAGAATTCTCTCAGACGTTGAGAACACTTTTTTTTCAATAGACTTTAACCCTTTCCCCCTTAAGTCGGCCAAAACCGGCTGGTGGTCAAATTTCGTCTGCTTCAGTGTTTTTTGACTGAGAATTGTAGATGAGCCCTATCAAGATCACATGCCCCAGGTCAACAACTTTCCTTGGCACGAGTTGGGCAACTCATGCCAAGGAAAGTTGTTGACAAAAGTGTCACTTCAAGGGGGAAAGGGTTAATTCAAGTGAGCTTACATTTCGTGGACAGCGGCTGGTACAGGCCTTCAGCTCATCCTTTTCCTCTGGAGTTGCATCTGTCCACTCGCCACACTCTATATGTTGTACAACCAGCTGGCAATGACACCTCATACGAATTCTCTGTTTACAGGGCGGGCAGTCCCCGGGGTGGCAGGGCAGTAGACAGCGATGACTGCAGCCTTCAGGGCGGGCTTTCTCACAGGGCTCTTCACACTTCTGACAGGTGCTTCCAGCCTACAATTCAAATCATTAAAACAGATTTGCCATAAATATAGTCAGAAATAACTTTCATCGAATAAAAGGACAATCTTAATGCTTTAGCAAAGTCAATAAAGTGACATCCATTTCAGATTATTTATCTCAGGAATACAATGTACAAATATCCTATACATTCACATAATCACAGTAGTTCAGAAAGATTCTCTCGATTTTAAGTTGAGATCGTGAAAACTGTCATCTAAATAAAGTCTGTCTTGTGACAACTACACCAATTTGAAACCGACTCTCTGTTACAGATACTTGCTGTTTGTTTCAGTAAGACCAAAATATTATTTTGTATGTAATTTAACTTCACCAATTACTATTTCAGGTTGGTCATTAACCTTTTGACTCTTACAGGCTGGACATCCTGCTGTTCTGCCCTCAAAAGGTGCCGACTACAGCAGATACCATACGAGTTATACCTACCCAGCATGCACAGTCTATTGTACACTTGCATTGGAAATACCGTGTGGCCAAGCATCAGATCTGCACATGCACCAATCCATGCTGGAGGTGCCTGTCTAGTCTGCTGGCCTGATGCAAGGGTACTTGTGGCATAATGGACAATTTTTGTAGTATGCTATAATTTGGCATAAACTAAAACAGGACTGTTCATTTCAGATCATGTTAGTATAATGTGGAGATTTGTGATCACTAATGTGTTCAATTCAATTTGTAATTAGCATGATACTGGGCGAGTATGCTTATTTTCCCATGACACCGAGACCAAAAGGCTTCATAGTGCAAAGTTGGTGGATCCAGAAAAACTCTCTTCAGCCTGAATGCTTCCTTCTTTTTGAGCTTGTGTGGTGTGTATATGTATTTTGCAGATCTGTACCTTGAGGTTGAGGACCCCATGGTTAGCCTTAGCAAAGCATCTGCCAAGGGGATGTAATCTGTCACTCTTGTTTATGTAATTAAAGTGTCCATACTATTGTAATATGTTATATAATGTGATCTAATTTATGTTCATGTTGAACATGTGTGTTCTGAGTTCTGTAGACCAAAGCCTTGAGCACATTCATATTTCCTCTTCTAACTTACTTATTTTTTTACACCAAACCCCTTACAGTTTTCCAGTGGTTAAGTGTGAAAATGTTTTAGATGATTTAAAGGACAGTCTACCTATGTAAGAAATACAGCTGGACAACCTATATACGTGTAAAAATACTTACAGAGAGATCATCTTTGGCTCCTTCCACCAGGTGGCAGGACAACTGACATGTGTGGTTGGTGCAGGACAAAGTCCGCCCACATGGACGCTCACAAGACCTCACACGTGCCATGAAGCAAGACAGATTTTCAGTCTGAAATCAAAAGACACTCACCATTCATAAAGGCACAAGTTTAAATTCCATTCACCTTTCTTGTCTGAATCATGGAATGTAGTAAAATATTGGGAATTACAGGCAGCTGTCATCTGAGCACACTTTGGCAGTAACGCCTTTCACTTTCACTTTGTGGGATTTTTAAAATCTTCACTGCATAAAGCATCCTTGTATTTAATTTCACAAAAATCTGCTGACCTTGTGTGTTGATATTGCACCACTAAGAAATTCCTGATTTAAAGACACCAATATGGAGGAATAAACAAACATGAAAACATAATGCCCCATCCCTCCAAAAGCACCAGCATGAAACCACAGAAGCGTGCATGTGTGTGTTTGTTTGTTTTTTTTTTTAATGGGGCAAGTTGTGTTTTTTGTTTTCTTCAAACTTACACAGTGTTTGCCAAGACAGGTGACTGGAATGGGCACCAAACAAGGTGGACATGGTTTATCCAGTGTCTCCAGGTAGCTGCGTGGGGCTGGCTCCCAAGGACCTGCTCGCCTCACCTGATGACAGCAAATACAATTCAGTCAAGTATTGGAAATGCCAACTTGCTGTTATTGCTCTTCAATAGATAATTTAATTTAAATCATGCCTAAAATCTTACAAAGTAAAGCCCTTTTAACATACACATATATGTACACACACACACACACACACACACACACACATATACATTAATACATATACACTTGATCAAGAATGAAATTGTAGTGTACATACTTGTAGGAGGTTAATTTCTAAATAAAAAATATATTGTTTGCACTGGCCAAAATACTGTATTTACATGTGACCCTATGGTGTACTTTTTTCACACAGTGGGCTACAAATATTAAAATCTAATGTTTACCATGAAGATATGGATCAACTAACCTTCTCTTGAATCTTGGTAAGCACTGCAGAGTGGCATGTTACAGGACATGTGTGTTCGCACTGTGGCAGTGGCTTCCCACATCTGAGAGCACAGGGCGGGCAGCGGCCAAAGTGACATCGATGGGGGATTCTTTCTTCATGGTGACAATCTGGTGGATTCCTGCATTAAAAAAAATTTTTGTAACACCAACTTCTTTCACCTTGGTGTATACAAAGTATTATCAGGCTTCAATAAAAAGAATAGAAAGCAATTATCAAGAAATTATCTTTTAATCAGAAGTCAAGTTATCGTTTTAGCTTTACATCCCTACCTGCATGAAACAAATCTTATGAACTACACCTGGTCACCATAATGTGGATACCACATTACTAGAAGGCATGATCACTCACTTGCACTTTTGATTACACCTTGGTGGTTTGGTCACTTTTTCTCTGCCACAGGGTACAGTGATAGATGAGGCCCCACAGTTACAGCTGACAGTCACAGTGAGGGGGCAAGGGTAGCATGGACCTGTAACAGTCAACATCGTACATGTACACTCTCCACCGAGCCATTTTTTCTCCAGATGTGCCATTTTCATAATAATCAAATAATAGAGGCTATCACATGAAAATACAAGGATGATTTACACGAATGGGTTCTTGTAAGCAAGAAATCATCTCAAAGATGCCATTACTATTGGTATTTGTGATGCATGGATCACATGACAGCTTACTTTATTTTTGATTAAATATTCACGTATGCTCCAGTGGAATGTAATGTCTGCAACATTAAAGCGCCCTTTGTGAAATTGAAAATATGTTTCCCTCCGTGTTCTTGTACCATAATGAGATATACTTTGTCCACAAAATATTATGGGATAAATACAAATAATCTTTTGCATGTGTTTAAAGTCAGAAATCAATCATTCTTGGTGGCAGTCACATGCTGTGGCTCATGGCTTCTGCCACCAAGAATGATTTTCTCCTGACCAACAACACTACTCATGATAGTTGATCTGTATCACTAATGCATTCTGTTCATGCTGGCTCAGTGCCATGCACTGTGTGGTCATCATCTGGTTGTGTACATTATCAATACACTATGAATATACCACTCCTTTTTTGACCCCATCATGTAAAGGAGAGCATATGCTTCCAGACAGAGTTTAGCATTTTAAACACTCAATACGGCACCTGCTGTCAGTCATATAGCTATGAAATATGACCCCGGAATATATCAATAGGAATACCTGAGTACAGTCCATAGAGTACCAGCTTTTGGTGGCTACATTTCCCCCAACATGTTCAATTTCTGTTACCAATTAACCTGTTTGGTCACTCCTACCTGGCCAAAGGGACAGATCAATTTGGATCACAGGTTATCGCTACACTATAGTACGTACCCTGTGTGTCATGAAGGTATACCATAGTACAGCACACCTTCGTGAAATACAGGGTACAGTGCTCCCTCTTTATAACACTGGCATTGGGGTCCACAGGGTATACTTTGTTATAGCAAAACCGCCTTATAACCGAGAACTTTTAACATAGGAGTACTTGGAAAACTATTTCAGCGTGAGCCATGGTACCCGCCGTGTTTTATCAGAAACCGCCTTGTAATGAGGGGCGTTATAATGAGGGAGCACTGTACATAATTCTGTGACACCTGATTAAGCACCAGTACAACAAGGAGGTGTGTGTACATGTGCCTACTTTTATGTCTCTGAACACGATCCTTGCAGGAAGCATAGTACAGTTACCTACCTCTGTGACATCTGCTTGAACACTTGTGGTTTCTGCAGCCCAGTGTCTTGCCACATTGCTGATCACAAGGTGGACATGTGCCATCACAACACTGCAAAATAACGTACAGCCATAATATGTAAATGGTTACCTCATGCTTAAAATAGTACACCATGGCAATCTGCATGCATGTCACACATACCTTTGCCTGGTACTCTGTGTCTCACTTTAAATTAATATATTGCTGACATTTTGTCCCATGTCTAAGTAGCCATGTTATTCACATATACCACTGGTCTTGAGGTGGGGGCTGGGATGCAAGTTTCATAGTATATAAATTGAAACGCTACAATTTTTCACATGTGCAATAGGTGAATAAATCTACATCAAAATGATATTTTTCCAATGCTTGAGTTTATTTGCTGAGTAAACTGCCATCTACTTCTGAAACTTCCATATTCCACAAGCTATCAGTCATAAAATGATAAGCTATCAGTCAATACTAATCTTGTGAAATATATATATATATACGCACATAAAACGATGACACATATCATAAGGTACACATTAGAACTGATAAGAGGTATGGTTACCACATTTGCATATTATGAAGATAATTCCATACAACTAAACATTTTTCGCATTATCCGAGTGCCCAACTTTACAATATAACATGATCTTTACAGAAACAACATTGAGGTGACTATAAGGGTATAAATTAGTTAACTGTCACTTACTTTTCTCCTGCAGGGATGTCGTCCACAGTCTCTCATGCGGCTGCATTTTATTTCACACAAATACTCCTTAAAGCACTGGATCTCTTTCTTTTTCTGCCCACATCGACAAGTCTTCACTGTCATTTCTCTGCACTACAAAATGTACGATATTTTACTGTCATCATTTGCCTGCACCCAACTCTTAGTAGAGGTCACAATATGGGCAAAAATGAAACAAATTGTAGGTTCAGGATTCAAACTACTGTAATCTATTTCAAACATCTAAGTTTGATGTATGATACGCATTCAGAAAAAAGATATTTTTGTTTATGTCAACACTACTTTGTGACTAATATATAATCTTCACACACATATCAATGTAAGTTCTACTATAATGCTAGAGTTAAATAATTTTTGCAAACAGAATTCAATATTATGTTTAGATTCATGCCTGCCATTCATTTTCAAACTGTATGTATCTGAAGCTATGTTATCGGCAACAGCTTCCTTAACCCATAAAAAGCTAATCATGGCTATAGTGGTTTTCTCATAAATGTTAAACATATAATGGTTAAAAGATTTAAATTCCTCATGAAGATACCTTTCATTCAAACACCAGTAAGTCTAGTCTAAAGCAAAAAGTAGTCTTAGTCAACAGCTTTCCTTGGGGCACTTTGTGCACAATGTGTCCCAAAGAAGCTGTTGACTCAGTCTTAAGTCTGCACTTCAAGGGTTAAAAAAGGCTGACAAGTACATGTCAACATAAATGATACTAAACCTTAAAGACAGACTTGTAATTTTGTCTAAAGAACCATTTGGTGAAACATGATGTTCTGAATGGAATGTGCTGGTGCTTCCCATGGAGAGGTACATGTATGTATGCATGTTACTACAGACCTGGTCCTGCCACAATATAGCGCAATGGTGACACCTGGTGGCAAAATTGAAATTTAATTTCTTTTTCCTGATGGCTTACAACAATAGTTCTGAGTCATATTCCCCTGATAATTCAACCTTTCATCTGGACCAAATGTACATGGTGTCATATCCCTATAAAACAATTAAAGATTGTAAATACTTACAGAAATATTCTTTTGCACAGCAAAGATTACATCAAAGATTACATCAAACTATGACAGATTATCTTTCAGTATGACATTTTGACCAAAAATTTTACCACCAAAGTTGGTATAACAATACCATGGAATATGTACATGTATAAAATAAATAACTGCACATTTATATATAAAATAAATAGAATAAAGAATCTAAAATGAATCAATAGGTCATTATGTTTCTGTAACTTGATTCAGTATGTAAATTTCTGCTACTGAATCAAACACAGTTAAACATTTTCTATAAGTGGCTCTCATTTGTCACACATTGCCAATCCAAGTGTTTGTTTGAGCTGCCTGACAGACATTATGCATGCCAATCAGCCATGGTGAGTCATCTCCTGCTTTACTCATCTGGACACCAGAAAAAATGGCTTCAAAGGTAAGACCAATTGTTTTTACTCCCTTCTGTCCAGTGAAATTAATAAGATTGTCAAAATAGGCAAACAGCTCATTTTTCTGGCATATTTAACTTTGAAAAGTTTGCACCAGTTTCTTGCTGTCATAAATAGAATTGTACAATTTATTTTGCCTCATTGTCTGCTGGTCACTCTTCTGGCTTTGCCATATGAAAGATAGACAGGTATCTGCACCCCATGTCTAGCCACTGAACAGGCAATCTGATTCACAGATGCATTGCCAGGACCAGCCCCCCCCCCCCTTCTGCAACTGAATTGACCTGTTTAAGTGTCACAGTGTGCTGGTCATCCAGTTTTATCCCAAGGAATTGAGAAAGTATGAAAATAATACCCCAGGATGTCACTCAGCCAGCTTTGTAAACAAAGACCACAGAGGGAGAACAGTGAAACCTGTTTTGAAAGACCACTGGAAGGAAAGACCATCTGCCTTTTCAGACCATGTTACCATGTCCATTTTGCCATCTTCCCCATGTTATTGCACCTCTATTGAGAGACCACCTGCCTTATGTGACCACTTTTTGGCCTACCCTATGGGTGGTCTTTCGAAACAGCTTTTACTGTATATGCATCTTTGGGCAAAAAGTTTTGAAGGGATGTTGTATTAGTTGCGCACTAAAACCAAGGATGGACAGACATGCCACATGAAGTATGTAGAAGATGGTACCATGCCTGTCCTGACACAGGCCAGTTTCTTTACTGGGGCTTCACATAAGAGGTGATGATTTTACCCTGTAATTAGCCTATCTACCTCAATGAAACAAATTAAAAACCCATAGCAATGACAATAGGCTTGTACTTGTACCCACAGATTTCACGATAAATGCAAAAAAAGGCATAGTCTGTCAGTGCTGAATGGTCAGTGGCACATCCACGCAGGCCCATTGAATGATGGGAGTTTTACCTGCATCCCTTCTTGACATGCACATGGGTGTCTGAGTGTTCATATTTTTTACCTTTGAGGCCGACATCCAGAGAACACATATGGTAATTTATATATAATTGTTACATGGGTGCCTAAATGTTCACATTTTATGTTATCGGAGTGACTATTTTCACCGTACGGTGAGAATAGTGTTTTGTCTATTTTCACCGCACGGTGAGAATAGTGTTTAGTCTATTTTCACCGTACGGTGATGATAGAGTTTGGTCTATTCATCGTATGGTGAGAATAGGGGCTGCTCTATTTCTACCGTACGGCGATGGTATAAAAGTCAAACAGGGAAAAATATTTTGGAAAAGCATTGTGTCATTATATTGCACACAAAGAGAATTGGAACCAACATTTGCTGAAATAATAAACAGGCCTAACTAACATGCCAGTTTGAGCATGGTTTATAATGAGATCTGTTGAGGTGTTATTTCAGCTTTTAAATATTATCTAATAGCTTTTATAGAGCCAACACTCTGTATTTTTTTATGTGCAAAGGCCAAAATTTAAGTGACAAGACAAAGTATTTTTCTTTATTATCATCAACTGTTTATTTCTTTAATATCTGCCTTACAATATTTCCTCATTTCATCAGCATTTTGAAATAAGTTTAAAATAACGAAACACACTTAATATATTTCGCACTTTTATATTTATCAATTACTTCTGAGACTTTACTTCGATTTTCTACCTCTAATTTACATAATATACAAACATCCACATTTTTTCCATCCTGTTTGATACAAAACCTTTTAATAATGACAAAACAAATAAGTGTTATAATTTCATTTACCCAATAGTAACTTCCATTTCCAATTTTGTAGCCTAAAATTAGTGTCTTCAAACAGAGGTCTAAATTTTCAAATCCTAGCAACTTAAATGCTTTTTTCACATTTTTTCATAATATATCATTACAATTGAAAAATAAATGTTCGTAAGAATCAATACAATCACAGAATATACAAAGAGGAGTAGCTTTAAGCTTCCATTTGTGTAATAACTGACCACATGGTAATATAAGGTGTGTCAGTTTAAACCGAAATTGCTTAACTTGTTTTCCCTTAAACCAAAAAATATCAATTTCCACAGTGCATCCCATCTGAAGTTACTAATATCGTACTTGATAACCCACATTTTTTTCAACATATGTTTTTTCAACCTTATGTTCTAAAAAAAAATTTATAACAAAGATTATCTTTAACTGAAAGAAATTCAAAACTTCTTTTTCCATGGAATATGTAAAAATTAGAATCAACGCGAACTGAGGTAACTATTGAGGTTTAAGAATTTAAAATATGTTTCCATGTCTTTGGGAGAGCTTGGAGTAGTATACTTATTTCTGAAAACCAGTTGCTTTTATTACTAAGACAAAGTAGGAACTATTATAATATTGCCACAGATGGAAGTAACTAACTTGAGGGAAATATAGATCTCTCTCATTATGACTTTAGTTAAGGATCGCATAAAAAAACAACAAAAAAAACAAAACAAAAAACAAACAAAAAAAAACCAAAAAGAAAAACGAACAAAAAAACAAAAAAACAAAAAAAAAACAGAAAAAAAGCCACAAAGCAACGAAAATGAAAGACTGATTGGTGGGTAGAGTACATTAATATGCAACAATTTGAGATGTTAGAAAGCCAAACATTTAATGGTGTCACAGTGTTTAAAAGGAAATTGCCTTACAGTAAACCCTCAGTAACTGGGCACTTTGCTTTGGTCCCATTTCCTATTGACTATACTATAAAGCTAGCTATCTGCCTAAAGTAAGCATTTTTCTCCAATCTTAATTTGCCTCAGTTCTATGTGACAAGCCATAACCATGAATTTCCAAAAAGGCTCTTAATTTCAATTTCCAGATGGTGAAAATAGAGCCGCCTCTGTCGTCACCGTGAAAATATACCAAACTGTACCATCATCACCATACAGTGAAAATAGACAAAGCCCTATCCTACCGTATGGTGAAAATAGACAAAATTCTATCCTCACCATACGGTGAAAATAGACAAAACTCCTTCCAAACGCTATTTTCACCGCGTGGTGAAAATAGACCCAACGCTATTCTCACCATACGGTGAAAATAGACAAAATTCTATCCTCACCGTACGGTGAAAATAGACAAAACTCCTTCCAAACGCTATTCTCACCGCACGGTGAAAATAGACCCAATGCTATTCTCACCGTACGGTGAAAATAGCATCGTCCTATAGTTATAGACCCATCTCCAGAAAACATATGTGCAAACTCAAACTGTGCTGTTGCCTGTAATCTGCAGGTCTAAACTTACCTTCAAATTCTGACACCTTGCTGCATCTTGATAAATAAGCTTTCAAATACGTGTCACCATTCTTGTTTGCTTTGCCTGTATTGGTTGATGAATTCCCTTTCTTCTTAGGGATGGTTCAACATTATCATCATTTTTGAATTAGTACTTAGGGTACTAAATTTCATGACCCCCTCCCTGCCCCCCAAATTAGTACTTTAAAAATGATGATTTTTCCCACCAAATCATAGCAAAATTGCACAAATCAGGCCAAAAATTGACCATCATTTTCCATATCCTGTGAAAGTGTACAGACCCATTTAACCCCCTCCCCCCTTTCGTACTGTAAGTACTAATTCAAAAATGATGAAAATGTTGAACCATCCCTTACCTGTCTCACTCATCAGGATACCTGTCACGATGCTAACCATTATATCCAAAAAATCATCCTCATGCATATGGAAATCTTTCTGCTTGATTGTCATCACATGCATATTTGTGCAATCCAACTACAGATTATTTAGTTACTAATTTTGCCAATCACAGGCCAAATATATTTATCAAAGAAGACGGACACTTACTGTGCCACAGGTTCCTGTGTGGCAGCGCTGCGAGCAGCTGTGCATGCCACAGTCCAGAGGCTTACCACACGTGTCAGGGCAAGTGGCTACATCTTCTGTGCAGGGCAGCTCCACCACTGAAGCATAAAATACCATAACGCCATCATGACTGCATTATGCTTATTTCACAGTTTTGACAGTCTACATTTTTTGTCTGGTATTTTATTGATATTGCCATAAGGCAACAAAAAAAGAAAATTCTGATCGCCCCCCCCCCCCCCCCCAAAAGTCAAATGGTTGCCTACATGTACCAACTATATGTCCTAATTTTAAAATAACACATGATCTTTGTCATTGATGTCAAATCTAAGTGGAGGAAGACATAGTTCCCTCTTGCACCTGTGAGACTAGCTAGAAGACCCCATCGCACATCCATAATGACCCTTAAAGTGCTGATTTAAGATTGAGTCAACAGCTTTCCTCGGGACACTTTGCGCACAGTGTCCCAAGGAAAGCTGTTTACTAAGACTAATTTTTGCTTTAGACTAGGCTTGCTTGCATTTGAATGAAAGGTACATTCATGAGGAATTTCAATCTTTTAACCATTATATGTTTTAAGGTAATGAGAAAAAGAATACAGCTGTGATTAGCACTTTGGGGGTTAACTGTCCTATACTTTCATTTGCTTAATAAAAAACTTCAGGGAGGGTACATCAAGCCAATGTAATAACATAAAGCAAGCTACTTTCAGGAATTAGAAAAAATTTTTAAAAACTATTACCGTAATCCCATATTTGAAAATATATTATTTTTTTCCGGAAAAAAATTCTGACAATCCCATTCCACAGGTCAGTGAGAACACTTTTCTCACAAAAGTAACCACATTCTCTTTACAGCTGGAAAAAGATATGTATCTTTTAAGTCTGTTACAGCTTTCATCGTGCAATGAGCAACATTTATTCTGGATTCCATTTGTGTATGCACGTGGTTTGTTTTCAGTTTATGCAAAACACTTACCAGTCTTGCCACACGGACAGCTACGTTTCCCTGCCCTGGGACAGTCTCCACATCCACCGGCATGACAAGTCTTCTCACACGTGTGATTGCCACAACGTAAAGCTCGCCCACATACCTGTCAACATGAAAAGTAACATGCATACAAACTATAGCAGCACATGTGATTGTTAGTACATAATGCTAGCCCATCTACACACCTAATGACATAAACACATCATGGATATAAAGTTGTAACAAGTAAAACTACAGGAAGCTAAATAGCACAGGCACTGCATAATTTTAAGTTGTTTTTTTTTCCATTAGAAACAAAAAATATTACTGTTATCACATACTTGATAATAAATTATAGTAACCTTGAAAGTTTGATCACTCCATCTTTGCTTCATACAATCCTTGTGTGTCAAACACATTTTTAAACAGATTCTGGACAAAAAGCTTTTTCTTGGTGTTATATATGAAAAAAGTAACAGTTTCATTATGAACTTTTTTTCCCCTTAAATTGGTTGTGTTCACATGTACACATACTAGTCATTTTTAATGCAAAATCCAGGACAGACAGAACAGCCCAGAAGAGTGTGTATTGTACAGAAGCTCCTACATAAGAAGCCAGTTAACTCATTCCACCCTAATGACGCTTTTTCCTGTTAATATCTAAATGTTGTCTGCTAATTGTATTTTTCTAATTTAGGGATTATTTTTCAAAATGTTGTATGAAACTTGCAAGGACGATCATTCCAAATTATATACCCATGGTCAACAGCTTTCTTTGGCATGCTCTGAGTGCATTTCGCCCAGAGCGCCCCAAGGAAAACTGTTGACTCAGTCTTCTATCAGGGTCAAATGAGTTAATTCTGATGCTCACCTTCTCACACTGCCACTGTGGGCTGGCACAGGGCCGCACCTGCTTCTTGCGTCCACACAGACACTTCTGTTGACTGGTTTCCAAGCATGATGCACACTCACCTGCTCAACATTAAAAATACATCTAGTGTCACAGAGCACACTACAGTATGTTACATGTACAGACATGTGAAGAACAAAGGCTAACATAATTGAGGAAAGTTATTCTACCTTTGACTACACATGTCAGACATCTGCGCTCTATGCAGTGAATCCAACATTGGTTCAGCACATGATATGTTCAGCAAGAAGACAGGATATTATTATTACACATTTTGATTTTGAAAATTTCATGTGCCAGTGTGACACAAAAGCATTATATAGTCATTCTTACAATCGCATTTCTGCAACTCATACTTAGTGGTCTGCATAGTTAGCTTATGGCTGTATCCATGATGTACATGTACTTGCAGACTTTGGTGTAGTACAATTGTAGTTTAGTAACAATTTTAGTTTTCCCAACTGGTAATTGGACACATTAACTTTTTGTATCTAAGTCTTAGAAACAGTCTTCTATACATTTGCATTTCTACCGAGGGTTGGACCATTGTGGAGATAGGACCATTTATTATATTTTTAGTAATAATAGCCAAAGCTGATTGGTTCAATTTTTCCAAATATGAAACCATACCCGGGTGTGTTCCTAGGTCCAAACAAGTAGTATTTCATCAAACGGGTAGTACGGATCCGTACTATAGTTTTGATGGTCGAGCCTCGTTTTCTATGCTTGAAAAGTTCAAGCTGCGGCAAATTCGATCAATGCTTTACGAATGATCATGGAGGGTAGGCCTGCGGAAAGGCGTTTTGCTACATTTACAAAGCGAACTAAAACCACAACGAAGGCAACTTTACAGGCTATTATTACCAAAAATATAATAAAATCGTTGCTACGTGTTTGCTGAACGTAGTACGGATTTTTACCTAGCCTTGGTCAGCCATACCACATGAGGGCGAATGCTAGATAAATACACCATTTAATTTACCTGCATGACACAGGTTTTTACACCGGTGATGTCCACAACTGAGCAACTTGCCACATGGTTTGCCACATGACCATTCCCTTGTACCACAGCGACGTGTCTGAGCGGGCTGCTTCTTACAGTAGCATGTGACTGTCACAGTCTGGGGACAGGGGGGACAGGGGCCTGTAGAACAGAGCAAGTACAGCTGTATGTACAACATATAACCTTGAAAATGAGGTCTCAATATAATCATAGATAAATAATAGATGATGCAAGTATGCCCATTTTGGTTAATTCATTTCTTGGCTGAAATATTCCTGTGAATCTGTTTGTGGCTGTAATTGTGGACACTTCACTCTTACACTATTCAGAAGAGTCAGAGACAAGAAATAAACATTTACCATAATCATAAGTATAGAAGTACAACTCTTTAAAACACTGCAAATTTCACTGTGATTTCATAGATTACACAGTATTTACAAAAATTTTACGCCTTACTGTTTTGAAAATAAAAACAAGTCAAAACAGCTCTTCAGCCATTCCATTTGTCGTCATCAGTTTAATTTATTTACTTTATCACAAGAAACTACATGTAATTGTTCAAGCACCTGCACTTAATACTAGCTATCTTATCGTGGACATTTATCTTGTTACCCCTACACATCAACCTCTCTGATATACTGAGAACAATAACTTAGTGGCAAGGACATGTACACAATAAGCATTGTCTTTATTTCAAGCAATGTTTTCGCAGCTAATAATTGAAAGCTTTCCACAGACGAAGAATTACAGACAGCATTCCTCCACAAACATGTTAATATAACTGCAGAAGGTGGTAACAGATAAAAATTGATAGACTGGGCACTTTTCACTCCAGATTTTACCTGGATGGCAGAGTAGTAGGCACTGATGTCCACACTGAGGTATCAGTCCACGCTCACAGGTCTGTCCACAGGAATGAGGCACCAACCACGGATCAAAACTGGGGTCCTGGACCTTGCCACAAAAACAGTAATACCTGGTAGGGCACTGACCTTGCCTGTACTCATGCCTGCACTTAGGGCTGCAAGGAGAGGAAATGCATACTTTTAAAGAACAAAACACACCACACATTCTGTGGGATCACAATTCTATGGTCATACAAGTCCTGATTTTACCAACAAAACAGACCAATAAACATATATCCTAATTGTAGTGATAAAATGTGTATTTACCGGGGTAAAAGTCGACCTTTTTCAGGGTATGTGTGTGTTTTCTTCTTCTAGCAACACTGCATCTTGATATACAGTTTCCTTTCACTTGGACAGACTGGTCACAGTTAAAATCTTATGCAGGTCATAGAATATATATCCTTTTACCTACATAGCAAAGTCCTCGAAAAACATGTCAACGCAAAAAATTTTGAGGATGTCTCAGTACTTGAACATTTTCAATAGAACACCATTTTGACACTGGCTCAGATAAAATTTTTGAACTCATGTGCACCTCACGTAACAAATTTAGGATGTACTGGTAGAATACCTTCAGTATATAAATAATGTTCACCTCACGTAACAAATGTAGGATGTACTGGTAGAATATATTCAGCATGAATATACTTTGGGATTGGTGTTTTGAATTTTCATGGCACCCACATTAGCCACAAACTGTGGATTATGTAATGGTAGGAGCCTCTGCAAACAGCATACACAGTGCTCGTGACAGTTAGTCCATATTACACTTGACTAAAGCCATATTCACACACCTTCATTTTATTGGCTAATGCAAGAATCAGCCAATGAAATCAGGTTCTTCAGCATAATAGGCCACAGACACACTTTAATATAAATCCTTCTATTTTTCATATTAGCATTTTTCAGTCTACAAAATCAGCATTTTGGTATTTTAAAATTCTGTGAACAACATTTAACAGATAAAAATGCCAGAAAAATACGGATGGATTTTTGTCATATAATTCCCAGCTCGTTTATTGTGATAATTGCAATAAGAAACAACATCTGGATGTCAGCTTTACACAGGTGTATGAACTGTGCTCTTGCCAGGGTCACATCATTGTCCTTCCCCACCATAAAGTTCCCACCTGGCCTGGAAGACAGTGCGTCTATATGACCACCAATGAAGCAACTCTGTGATGCAGCAAACCTGACTTAGCTAACTTTATTTAAACAGAAGCTACAGCATGCTGAAAACACAGGATTTTCACAATTATGGACTATCTCCATTGGGATGCGCAACCAGCCAATCACAACTGTGGTCTGTAACCAGCATGTGAGAACACGTATGGCAGCTGCCGATTCTGTTGGCTGATCAGAGTCTGACATTTCAAAGATTTATCAGCCAATACCGTTGGTAGACTACACCATCAGTTGGTGTGAATACATGACCAGTTTTGTGGTTTTGTACAGACATGGGACCAGTCATGTGATTTTTGGTGAGTGGGTCACGACACAATTTCATTGGCCAATTACATCAGGTGATAGAACAGAGTTGTATGAACAGATCTGATGGCCAACGGGAATCTGCCCATTGCAATTGGCTGAAGGCATAATCGGCCAATGGAAAAAAACTGGGCTGGTAAACATGGCTTAATGTTACCTACAAAAATACCGTTCAAAGAATGCGGTACCCTTCGGCCATCTTCAATCTCTTTTGCTGTAAGTGAATAGGAATAGTGTACCCTAGTTTCAGGTATAGTTACCTACACAAATACTACTATTGTACACTTGACCTTTGACCTCAAAAACATTAGGTCAAATATAGAGGTACGACCTTGACTTTCAATAGCCTTCTAGATCACCCTATGTTGCTTCTTTTGTTTAAAGATTTAGATTTCTAGATGCACAATGTCAATCAGCAAACTTGTGACCTGTGTGTGAACTTGAAAGTTAGGTCAAGGTCAATTATGCTTGCAGGGGTGGACTATCATATGCAATTTGAAAGTTCTGTCTCAAAAGCTTCTGAAGTTATAGTGGTAAACAAAATCATTTCAATGAATAGGTCACTGTGACCCAGATACTTGACCTTGTGACCTACTTTTGATTCATGACACATTCTTTGGTTATGACACATGAGTGTATAAAATTTCACGTAACTGTCTTAAACACTTCCTTACTTATGCCAATATCACCATTGTGCACTTGACCTTTGACCTCAAAAAGTAGGTCAAATATAGAGCTATGACCTCTATTTTCAATAGGCTTCTAGATCACTCTATGAAACTTCTTGTGTGTAAGCTTTAGATTGCTAGATGCAGGCTTTCAATAATTAGAGCGGTAACATCGCTCAGCACGTGACCATTGTGTGACCTTGAGAATTAAGTCAAGGTCAACTATGCTTGCACACAAAGTAGGCGACATAGGAGTGTAATATCATGTGCAATTTGAAATTCCTGTCTCAAAAATTTCTGATGTTATTGTGGTAAACAAAATTTGAATGAATAGGTCACTGTGACCCAGATACTTGACCTTGTGACCTACTTTTGATTCATGACACAATCTTTGGCTGTGATACATGTGTGTATAAAATTTCATGTAACTGACTTAAAAACTTCCTTACTTATACCAATACCACCATTGAGTACTTGACCTTTGACCTCAAAAAGTAGGTCAAATATAGAGCTATGACCTCTATTTTCAATAGGCTTCTAGATCACTCTATGAAGCTTCTTGTGTGTAAGATTTAGATTGCTAGATGCAGGCTTTCAATAGTTAGAGCGGTAATGTTGCTTAGCACATGGGACCACTGTGTGACTTTTAGAATTACGTCAAGGTCAACTATGCTTGCACACAAATTAGGCCATATAAAAGTGTAATATCATGTGCAATTTAAAAGTCCTGTCTCAAAAATTACTGAAGTTATGGTGGTAAAACCACGGAACGACGGAGAGACAGATGGATGGACAGACGGCCGGACGGACACAGACGGACGGCGCCGGGTACGACAATACCCGTCGGCCTCATAAGGCTGAAGGGTAAAAACTGTGTGATCCTCTTTAAGTTCCCAATCTTCCCTCGCCATTTCTTTCGATTCATCAAGAAAAAAAAAAAAACACACACACACACAAAGAACTTACCAATACCATGGTACATCTTTTGTTGACACATCTTCATCAGCAAATGCTGTCTGCTTATACACCCCCTCCTTGACCCACTTTTGAATGCAAGGTATATGGAACATAGTGTAACAGCCACGGCAGCTCCATATCTGGAAATAGTCAATCCAAAGTTTATCACACATGCACATGAAGTAATATCATCAAAAGATGAGGAACAAAGATGACTGCATGCTCTCCATCAAAGAAAGAGAGTTTATGTATCCTATGTTTTCTCTTTTTAGGTCGTGTTAACAACTCCATTGTTGACATGTAAAAAGACATATTCAGCTTAAGACAAGGAGGTGCGGTATCAAAATTCCAAAGCTCAGTGAATTACCATAGTACTGTTTAAGGACATAATCTAAATGGTGTTTTACATTAAGTCTAACTTACAATTCTATAGGCCATTTTCAATTAAACTTGCAGTTGTATCTTTTGGCATACAGCTGTTGGATATTCACAAATTAAAGATGTAATTACTGTCAGGTTATCTTCACCTTTGTCAGACACACAAAAAACTGCTACATATGTACTTACTGCTTCATTTCGTTTGATGGACTCAATACAGATGAGACAGACATTGGATCTCATAGAGTTTGCAACAAACTCGTGGGTTCGTCCAAGCTCCCCAGCTTCCCCAGTGCCATCTAAATATAAACACACACACAAAAATTGATCTTCGGGCTTATAAAGGCTTCAAAAATAACTCATGACACGTAATTCTCAGGTACTTGATATGGGTGAAAATAAACCAAAAAAAAAAAAAAAAAGTTTGATGCAGTCAGGATCAGGACTATTTGCCATCATCAATCTTCACAGAAAATGAAGGAGACACTTCATGAATAATTATTTAACTATACGACAGGGAGAACTGCCAACACCGGTGTGGCCACCTTGTTTTGACTAATTTCCTTGCTTGCTAAAAAGGCCCAACATAAAATATGATATCTGTACAAAATTTATTGAGTCAAAAAGCCATGTTATAGTTGCCAACATTATTGAGGAAATCATGACTGTAGTGAAATACGATATTAGCAATTATGTTCTCCCAAGTCCTGACCAGGCAAGTAAATTCTCCCAAAGGCAGACCACTCGATCTTGGGCAAGGAGGGACTTTCTGCTATGACAAAAGACATGGTACAGGTTGCGCTAATTATATGTTAAGGTAGAGTTAGTGATTGTTTTCAATTCTGTACTTTCTACTATGGGCCATGAGGCTGAAATATACCCCACTGAATTACAATAAATAAATTCTCGCAACCCCGAAAAATGAGGATTGCAGCAGCTCCATGCATGATGACCTGTCCATTTCCATACTTCCCAGGAGGTCAGTCAGCGTCTAGCACTGGCTCACTGTTCTGAACAAGGTGAAACTGACATGTGTTATGATTTCTTCTTGAAAAGACTTTAAATGTTGTGATCTTAAAAAAACAAAAAAGGATGTATCTGATGATGTCAATTTTATTATAACAAATGGTAAATGTAGTCAAAAGCTGTGATAACAGCAGGGTGAGAAAATTCCAAAGTCCTATTGTCTGGGGCAAGTAAAATTTGATGCAGGATAAGTGAGAATTCAGTTAAATTACACGTAATGATTGGGACACTTGTCCACAGACAAGTACAACTTGTCCCAGGGCAAGTACACCCATGATGGAATTTTCTCGCCCTGAACAGATTTTAAAAACCTCGCCCCTTTTCAATTAAAATGTACTCATCCTCGTTAACAAGTGACTTGAATACAGCAATGTAATTGGTGAAAAGACTTTGCACAAACTACTTCCTCTTGGTACAACCACATGAAAGTCCAGACCAAAGAAATGATGTTCTTTAGCAAAAACAAAAACAAAAAAACAAAAAAAAAAACAAAAAACAAAAAAAAAAAGGGAAAAAAAAACTATTTCACACAATAGCCAAAATAAACCCTACTATAAAGGTTGAATATCTTTTATTGTGGAGGTACATAACTGATTGACACATATCTATGCTACACCTTATGTACACCAGACATCAATCAGTGATACTACCTTATGAGAGAACTACCGTATTCATTCCAATAGTAGCACACTGTGCTAATGCAAAGATTTCCTGGAGCAGACATGGTTTTCCCATATATATATATATATATATATATATATATATATATATAGACTTTATTTTGTGAGGGTGACCTGGTTGGGTTAATGCAGGTGTGCATTAACCTAGTCTCCCCCAGGGCCCTCACATTCAATTTGGTATACATTCATATATCTTAATTTACAATATTGTTTGAGCTTGGCAAAAGTCACGGCTGCAAACTTGTTTGCTGGTGAGTATTCCAATGCATTTCGCTACGTCTGTAGCTCATCAGGGACTGGGTGTAACCACCACTGGTGCAGGCTTATAAACCATGGTGTAAACAGTGCCACGTATTTACAATACCACAAGCAATTACACTTATAGACTTATTTTCATACATTTATTATAGAATTCATAAAGCATAAAACAACAACAATGAACCCTCTTCTTTTATCAGAGGCAGTTAATCTTCAAAATGTTGAAAAATACTGAATTTTTAGTAAAACACCGAAGTAGGGGTTGTGCTTCTATTAGGGCCTATGGTACAATACAGTATTTGAACGAATATGGTGTATTATCACTTATAGGGTGTGAGTAGGGGTGTAGTGGTGGCTGCTGGAGCTTTGGGGAGTTAACTCACTTGCTTCTTGGAATCATCATTTAGATTGAGAGGGTCCCAGGTTTGGACATGAAGAACTCAAAGACCAGCATATAAACTTAAATCAGTCTGCAGTTTTTATTCTTCCATGTTGCTGTTACAAAGAAGGTCCAGCAGCTAGCCTGTAGCAGTTGCTGTTGGTCTTAAGGCAGTCTCTGGCAGCCTCTGATAGTCTCTCAGTTACACTGATATTTATTGAGAAACTGTCTCTGAGATGACCAGAATCTTACACACTTTCATCCCATCAGATACATGAAAATTAAACAGTACAAACATGTCAGTTTCTTTGATCAAAACTGAGACCAGGGCAGACGGTAAGAACAAACTGATGCAATTAAATAACAAACAGTGTTAACAGTTCACCTAAATCTGTCCTCCTGAAGCAGATTTTCCCAAACAAGAATTTAAGATGACGAATAACAAGTTTACGTGATCCAATGTTAAACTTTCCCTTCAACCAAATTCCTGAAGGATAGCAGAGCCTTCCTTCCTTCCTTTAAAAATAAGTTAGAGGCAGAGAAGCATATTATGTGTAATAGAAGTAAGCAACATATATTTGTATCTCACTGGAAATTAATAGAACAGAATCTTTGTACTACATGTTGAAAAAAGCATAAAAAAAATCATTCAAAAAAACAAACAAACTCCTGAAATAAAGCCAAAATTCCTTCAGAAAGAAAAAAAATGATCAATTTCACATTGGAGCCTATATTTGCCTAGGTGATAATATCCCTTTAAAAGCCATGGCAGCAGTTCTGTTGCAGAGACATTGAAATACAAACGATGCATAAAATATACTAACATTGCAACTAGTTTATTTCAAAAATGCAAGAAACTCATTTTTTTTTACACAAGCTACAAATACAATCAGAAAAATACAAATCATGTGAAGGGGTAATATGGATTTGGACAGGTCTCATCACCAGTTATTACACTACTGTGTAAGTGGGTGGGCAAGCTATACATAGCTTCCCCCCAAAAGTCTAATGGACATACGGATGATGGAAGCAAATGGATTTCATAAGTTTTACTGACTCATAAGTCAGCATAGCTAATAAAACTGAATAGGAGAGGTCCCAATGACCAATTATCTGTATGTTCAGCTGAAACCCTATCCAATTCACAGAATTCTTCAGGGCTAGAGGTGTGTATTTCCATTAGATTGTATGTAACCTCAAATTAGAAGACTAATTTTACAGCTGCAAAAATGAAATTTCTGTGAACATTGCAGCTGTGTACATAATTTCACCACACAAATTTTGCTGTTTTTGCAACAAGTGGTTTTAAAGTTCTTGTGCTGTAAATTACAATGAAAAGTAATGGGAGTACAGAACACTAGCCCTGAATGACTGAAATGCCCTCTACAGGAGAGCAGTAGAAGCTTCTGTTCTTGCTCTCCCCTACTGAACAACACTGACATTTACAAGTACAATTGCATTTATTACATGATCAATGTTGTATATGCATCATGTATGGTATGTGACTTACCAAACTTGTTGGAGAAAGATTTGACCATAGTGTCAAGGATACCAACGTCATTGAGATCTTCATCATCATCTGATGAGTCAAACCCATTGTCATTGCCTTCCAGGTGGCGCTGCACAGCTTTTTGTTGCTCTGCTTGAGCCTTTTCAAATCTTTTTTGTGCAGTGACCATTTTTTCTGCTTTTGCATCTAAAAGGCAGTAAAAGACAGATGTTGACCAGACAATTATTATATGGTGACATTTGCAATAAGTAACCAAGCATGATAATTATGTGCAACACTACCATGATTACATTGGCAAACTGCCCAAAGCAACATTAATGTAATTGATACAAAATCATTTTCAATGAGAATATACACACAACATGTAATCCTGCTTTGTATATTTGTACATATGTTGTTGTAAATGTATGCTGTATTTCTTCAATGTCTGCTATCCACTTAACCACAGCAGACATAACATCGACATACTGATACTCATAAGAGTACAACCAAAATCCCATCTGACTTATGCTTACAACATAAATTAAAAGAAAATGTACACTAGTATTCCTATACCATGGTAACATGTACACCGGTATTCCTATGCTATGATGATGTGTACACTAGTATTTCTATACCATGACTAGATGATCCAAACGATTGATGTCCCCTGCCATATCATGTGTTGTCACAATACAGGAGTATAAAATAGACACAAGTCATAATAAGAGGCAAATGGCTGTTTATATGAAAGCAGTATGGTCAAAATTTTATCACAAAATTAAAAAGGAATCAGAGATTGAGGGATCCATGACCCCCTTGCCTCATTTATAACCTTGCTGATCACAGGTCTCATTTTGGAATGACTGTAGTCAATAAAATAGGCTATCACAGTGACCCAGATACTTGACCTAGTGACCTTATGACACACTCTTGTGTCCAGATACATCGGTGTGTATTAATAAAGATAATTTATTTGCGGCAAGCCAGTCATGTACACTTGCAAGTTCAGAATTTATATTATTTGAGAGGTCATGATCGTTGGATTAGGGTCTGAAGTTAAAAGTGCAAAGTGAATTTATAAGTGTTGTATCGTCAGCATACAGGATAGATTCAAAATTTGGGGAAGCGAAGTAGAGATCATTAATGTATATTATAACAAGAGGGCTGTGTGAACAGCCCGTGCCTCAGCTGATCTTGACATTCATCACACTTGCAGCTCTATGAACTTGGGAAAGGATCAAGGACACCATGTTCTGAGTAAGTCTGACCTTTATAGAAGAACACTTACATATACAACATCAAAGTTCAAGTAGTTCTCAAGTTATAATGAAGAGTAAAATTCATGTATGTTGCACTGTGACCCCACAAACAAGGTCAAGGTCATTCATGTCCTGTCTCAGCATGACCTTCATACAGAATAATTAACATGTGTAGCTAACTCAAAACAGATCTCAAGTTATCAAATAAACAGTAAATTTCGTGTCGGTTGTCCTGTGAATTAGCATTAGAATGCCCATTGACTTACATAGTATTCAATAGGAAACCTCCACTGACTGGTAAGTACCGTAATTGAAAATCCTTAAAAATCAGGAATCCAAAGCAGTGCCACCTACTAAACAACTGTTTGACCCTTCCACAACAACATATCCATCACATTTCAGCTTAATCTGAGGGACAGTTCTGAAAACAAGTGAAAAATAGCAAAACCATACAAAAAATTCATTAAAAAAAATTGCAGCGCCACCTGGTGAACAAATTGGGAACTAGGTGTCCCCGGGAGTGTCTATGAACGATATCAAAGCAATTGGGTGAGCGGTTTCACAGGAGAAGAATTTTGAAGGTTTGCCCCAAAAAAGAACAAACAAATTCATAAAAAATCCAAAAATCAATAGAGCGTGACCATATGAACACACTTGATAGAGATCCACCCAAGGCACATCCCCACCAAGTTTGAAGTAAATCTGGTCAATATTATTAAAGTTATGACCATTACAAGAAATTCCCATGTTAAACTTTCCTATTAAAACTTTTGTAGAGATTTTTGAAAAAAAATCATAAAAAAATCCAAATTCATTGGAACATGACCATTGGAACAAACCTGGTAGACACCCACCCAAGGTACATTGCCACCAAGTTTGAAGCAAATCTGGATGATGGTTTTGGAGAAGAAGTCGAAAATGTAAATTAGCATTAGAATGCCCATTGACTTACATGGTAATCAATAGTAAAGGTGCATTAAAAAAAAATATAAAAATCAATGGAGCGTGACCATTTGAACAACTTGGTAGAGATCCACTCAAGGTGTATCCCCACCAAGTTTGAAGTCAATCTGGATGACGGCTTTGGAGAAGAAGTCGAAAATGTGAATTAGCATTAGAATGCCCATTGACTTCCACAGTAATCAATAGGAAAGCTGCATTGACCGACAAGTACCAGAGTTGAAAAAATCGTTAAAAATCAGGAATCCGCAGCATTCCCACATAGTGAACAACTTTGTTTGACCCTTCTACAAGGAACATATCCCCCATGTTTCAGCTTAATCTGAGTGACGGTTCTGGAGAAGAAGTCGAAAATAGCTATAACACACAAAAATTCATAAAGAATTAGGAAAAATCGCAGCGCCACCTGGTGAACAAATTAAGAACTAGGAGTCCCAGGGAGTGTTCCTGTGTGATATCAAAGCAATTGGGTAAGCGGTTTTGGAGAAGAAGATTTTTTAAGATTTACCCAAAAAAGAACAAAAAAATTCATTAAAAATCCAAAAATCACTGGAGCATGACCACTTGAACAAACTTGGTAGAGACCCACCCAAGGCACATCTCCACCAAGTTTAAAGTGAATCTGGCTTACGGTTTTTGAGAAGAAGTCGAAAATGTGAATTGTGGACGACGGACGGACGGACGACGGACGGACGGACAGACGACGGACGGACGACGGACCCTCAAAAAACCTCAGCTGACTGACAAGTCAGCTGAGGTACAAAGTAGCGGCCCAAGGATGGATCCTTGGGGGACAGTGGTGGTGATAGGTAAAGGCTTGGACTCGACATCATTTAACTGAACATATTGAGATCTATTTGACAGTAACTCATAAACCATTTTAAAGATATATCAGAGAGACCAAAGTATTTTAGTTTATGCAGAAGTATTTGGTGATCTAAGGTGTCGAAAGCTTTAGAGAATCTTTTATAGAAACTAAGCAAAGTTTGCAGAACTGTGATAAAACCAAATGCGAATGGATACAAATTTGTGTAATAGCATCAAGCAAAAACAGGCATCAAATGTTAAAGAGAGAATAAATATGGCAAGTAATATTGAAAATCTGAAAAATGCAAATTGAGTCCTCACAGGTAACAACACAATTGTGGAGATTTTTCCACATGAAATTAAACATGTGGGATAAGGAAACACAAAAAGAAAGAAAACGAAGAAGAGTAAGAATTGGATGCAATAGGAGAACACCTTTGTCTCTGTACCAAAGTGTATGCATCATACTGAGTAAAGGAGAAAAACTGAATATTGTGTACATTGCTAGGGCAGCAAACGAACTCGTGTCCATGTATGGAAATAAAACTCATTTAGGATATACTATCCTAACAAACAAGGAACAGGTAAAGAATAAACTGTAGTCAGGTACCTTGGATAAGGACTATTGTGAAATGTGTGAAGCATTTAGATAATTGAGAAATAGTACAGTCATGTGACGAGTTTTTCAGTATTCAAGCAGTGGAGGATTAGGCCCTGTGGTCATCTTGTTACCAATTGTTATGACTACCAGTAAAGTGAAATTACACAAAACATAAAATGTAAATTATGGATATACCAATCAGGTGAATATCCTATAATCTTTTTCAAAAAACTATGTTAAACAACAAGACACACATCTGTTGTTCCTCTGATTCAGGACATTTGGGAGATTCCCTGAAAATCATAACATCTGTCATACATACATGTCCTTCATTAGCTAGTTGTAAGGGAATGTCATGTTTAGGTCTGATTTGAGGAAGTGGGATACCATTTTTCTTGCTTAGTTTTGGGGTAATACGGGTCACGTCCATAGATTTTGAGCTGAACATAGGGCCAGGCCTTAAGGTAGGAAACAATTGATTTTGACTTGATCTTGGTTGGTAAGTTTCGTCGATAATCCATTAGCTCTTTCTTCAAGATCCGAATAGCAGGGGGGAGGTCCGGGGATATGGAAATTCTCTGTTCATGATGCATCAGGTTTTTTGCGTTTGCTAACCAACGATTGCGCTGAATAAACAGCATGGAAGGAATCAGCTTGTACACGTACATGTTTGGTAGAGGTGGGGGGTGTGTATCATTAAAGTCTGCATCGAATAAGCAGAAATTGAAATTCCTCAGAGCCCTGAGTTACTCCAGTTTTTGTTTCTAAAAATTCTGAGTTAACACCATTAAAAACAACATACTGTTCCCTATTATTCAAATAACGCTAAAACCAATTTAAGGCTGAGCCTCTGATTCCATAATGATTTAATTTACCATTTAATTTTAATTCACAAACCATTGTTGTTTGCTCTGTCCCGCTTGAGTGAAGCTTACCATTCGAGATTATGAAATATTTTTCCTCAGTAAGACCTGTATGCTGTGGGTGCTCTGGCTTTAAATTGTAATATTACATTTCAGTTCAAATTGATTGTATATATATGTTGTCTTTTATTCCATTTGAACTGGTTTGGACATACAATGTATATGAGTCTATTTCATGTATTTTATGTATGATTTTTTTTTCCTTGCCTGCTGGGGTCTTAATAAAATTATTATTGTTATAATCATTGTCGTCGTCGTCGTCGTCGTCGTCGTCGTCATCATCATCATCATTTCTATTATCATTATTATTATCATTATGGAACAGGATTTGTGATTGATCCTATCCAATGCCTTTGAAAGATCGAGAAAAATACGAGGCACTTCATCATTATCCAGTTTACTTATTAAGTCATTTACAAATTCTATAGCAGCAAATTCCCTTGAGTGTTCTTTTCTAAACCCATATTTACCTTTGTCATGCTTATAAAACAAGTTAAATTTATCAAAGTATTCAACAGTTTGATTGGATATTATTTTTTCGAAGATTTTTGACATTACAAAAAGTAAAGAAATAGGACAATAGTTTGTGAATAAGCCTTCATCTTCTTTTTTATATACAGGAATTACTCTTGCTATCTTAAGTTTGTATGGAAAGTGATATTTTTAGACTTTGACTTATAATTTTAGTGATAGGTTCAGTCAAGATAGAGCTAATTTGTTTAAACACGTTCATTAACATTTCATTATATCCATACTAGTTTTAACTTTCAAACTATTCATTACTCTGTTTACATATTCAATTGTAACTTCCTTGAATCAAAATTATCATTGTTCAATGGCATGTGTTTTTCAGGTGCATGTTTAATTTCTTCATTCAATTACATGTAGTTATAATTAGCATTTGGATTACTATTTATAACAAGATCTAGTGTGTCCATAACATTGGCATTTTTCAAATGCAATTTTATATTATTAACTGATTCAATAGTTTTGGATAACATCTCACAAAAATAGGATTTTTATCTTGATGCACATCTGTTTCCAAGCAAGTAAAATATGGTTGATGACCAGATCATTTTCATATGATTATACCTAATCTTGTACTAATTGATACTTCACTAATTTTGCAAAATATATTATCAATGAGAGCACCATTTTTTCTCAGAAAACCTAGTAGGTAAAGTTATTTCAGGAAAAAAACTATGAGTTATAATTTCATCAAAAAACTCATTAAATATTTGCTTTTCATTTATCTTAAAGTAAATTTATGTTAAAATCATTTAATAATATTATTTCTTTATTAACATTATCAAAATTTCCAAGCAAACTGTCTTAATCCTGCCCCCCCCCCTCAAAAAAAAACAAAAATAAAAAAAACATTCAAGTTTTCAGTAACATTTCTAGGTCTATATATATTCCAAAGTAGAATATTTCTATTTAAATTTCTAGCAAAAGCCATCTCTGAGAAATGCTGTGGACTAGACGTAATGTAAGTGGCAGAAATAAATAAATATATAAAGAACTTTGAAGAAACAAAATGTCTGTGTTGGCACACAGACATAATTGCAGGAAATAAGAATGTCTGTGGGATAGTGCATTTTCTTGTATTGCTTTCTAATAAAATGTTATGACCAACCAGTATTAGCCCGTTTTTGTTCTTGTGGAAACTCTTGACCCATCCCTCTTGGTCCCGTGCTTCTCTGATCTTTTTTCCATCTGTTTTGGCTTGGCATTGGAACATTTTCCTTGTTCTGCACATTCCCTCTTCCTCTTCCAGGACCTTGCCATGCTTGGTTTTCAAAACCACCACCAGGTGGTGCTGCTCCACTTCTCCCTCTTCCACGACCACGCCCCCTGCCTTGAAGATAGACAGGTCGCTGTTCCATCTACTTAGCAGGAATATTAGTGCTATACTGAAACATGAACCAAACACCAAAGAGATTTAATTGCAAATTAATCTCAATAAGCAGTTTTGCACACATAATGGGTTCACTTCAAAGCATAACATTACTGTACAGATAATTTTCACTATTAATTAATAGAAAGAGGAGGAAGTAATCAGGGACCGCTGGTGCCATTAGCCAAATGCTAATGTTTCATTCATTTGGCTAAAGAAATTTGCAAATGGCTAATTTATTTTAATGCAAATTATACAAGAGCTACGCCGAATTCTGCAGTGATTACTCTTTTATTTGCCAATTTGGCTACTAATTTTGAAGGCCTAGATCTGTCCCTGAGTAATGATGAGCATGATGTGCCAAAATACCTGACCAGTTTTGTCCATAGCTGAACTCATCAGAGATGAGGGAGTTCTGTTCAACTCCAGGGTAAACATAAATATTTATGTTTTCCATAAATTTACAAGGAGTTGGCCTATGTTGTAACTCTCTGCTCTGTGATTTAACAGATACTGAATCCTGTGTTAGATATGTCAGCCTTTTAAAAGGGCAGGATAGTGTGATCACAGGTATGGACAACGTAACTGTACTATGACATAACTGTTTTAACATCAATTACATATTGGCTAGCAGTCTACTAGAAAGGAGAGCTGAATCATGCCACATGTTGTTGTCACACATTGAACCATTTTTTTCAGGAATGAGGATTTGAAGTAGTTGATATGTGCGTTTCCCATTTTTGGATAGGGGATTGGTGCCGAAGATTGCTGGTTCAAGACCCAGCTATTGTGTGGTCACAAACATATACAAGTACATGTATGTGACATATCCATTTAATTGACAATCTATAGGTATTAGATAAAGCCAAAGAAGTATGTTTCTCTCTGTAATTCCTGGGAGAGAAGAGTTTCCCCACTTAAATGTTGGTCTTGTCTGATTCCTAAATCTACATACATGTACATGTATTATTTGACACACTGTTGCTATCTAATTAGATAACTTGGGTAATTTTGCAACATTCTCAATGCAGACCATTAATTAAGCTGATCAATAACATATTGGCTACCAGTCTACCAGTAAGGCATGATTGTCAAAAGATGGAAAGACAAGAACAAAATCAGTTAGCATGAGACATGGCAAGTGGAACTCTCCATCTAATAAGCAATAAGGTGAATGGTTAAAAACAGTGCAATTATCTGATCCAGAATCTTATCAACCTGGTTTGATCTTATCTTACCACTGGGCCCAATGAAATGGTGTGGTCATCATTTCCTGTGCCCTGGTGAGGTCTATAAATACCTATATGGCAATGAGGTGATGGTTACAACAGTATTGTGATGAATAGTTCCATGTAACATCTAAATGAAACTTGACCATTTTGAGATTTTAATTTTCATTATTAGCCTTTAAGCTGTCTTGCCCTCACACACACACACACACACACACACACACACACACACACACACACACACACACACACACACACACACACACACACACACACACACACACACACACACACACACACACACACACACACACACACACACACACACACACACACACACACACACACACACACACACTGTATGGCTGTGACTGCTACCACTCTTCTTACTGATTACCTGTTAAATAGAAAACGAGTTAAAGTCTGCAATGCTTTAAGTTTATGGATTACCATTCTCAAGGGCATCCCTCAGGTGTCCATTCTCGGACCAACCATCTTTAACATATATGTGAATGATGTCTTTTGTGCCATACAAAATAGGACGTTCTTTTAATTATGCTGATGATTACACCACTCTAGTGAAGGCGAGAACTAAGGAAACACTTGTCACTGTTGCATGTAAAATCTCACTGTGTGGTGCTAATCTTATTTTAAGGTTTAACTTGTATTGTCTTAGACATGGATTTACAGAGCTTCTTTGGAATCCCTCCCTGTCAATGTCATTGCAAATGGAATAAAGCATAATGTATCCCTTTTACACTTGAGTGCACAACTAAAGCGCAGGGTTTCGATGCTGAAAACCTGGACCCTATTCTAAACAAGAGGGCTGTGTGAACAGCCCATGCTTAGCTGATCTTGACATTCATCACACTTGCAGCTCTATGAACTTGGGAAAGGATCAAGGTCACCCATGTTCTGAGTAAGTCTGACCATTATAAAAGACACTAACATGTGCAACATCAAGGTTCAAGTAGTTCTCAAGTTATAATGAAGAGTAAAATTCATGTATGTTGCACTGTGACCCCAGAAACGAGGTCAAGGTCATTCATGTACTGTCTGAGCATGACCTTCATACAAAAACATTAACATGTGCAGCATCACAGTACTAACTCAAAACAGATCTCAAGTTATCAAGTAAACAGTAAATTCTGTGTCAGTTGTCCTGTGAATTAGCATTAGAATGCCCATTGACTTACATAGTAATAAATAGGAAAGCTGCATTGACCGATAAGTACCCAAGTTGAAAATACTTAAAAATCAGGAATCTAAAGCAGTGCCACCTAGTAAACAACTTTGTTTCAACCTTCCACAAGAACACATCCATCACATTTCGGCTTAATCTGAGTGACGATTCTGAGAACAAGTGAAAAGTCGCAAAACCATACAAAAAATTCATAAAAAAATTTGCAAAAATTGCAGTGCCACTTGGTGAACAAATTTGGAACTATGTGTCCCTGGGATTGTACGATCTCAAAAATTGGGTGAGCAGTTTCAGAGGTGAAGAGTTTTTAAGGTTTGCCCCTAAACGAACAAAAAAATTAATAAAAATTCCAAAAATCAATAGAGCTTGACCATTTGAACAAGCTTGGTACAGATTCACCCAAGGCACATCCCCACCAAGTTTGAAGTAAATCAGGCCAAAATTATTTAAGTTATAACCATTACAAGAAATTCCCATGTTAAACTTTCCTATTAAAACTTTTGTAAAGATTTTTGAAAAAAAAATCATAAAAAATCCAAAATTCATTGGAATATGACCATTTGGACAAACCTGGTAGACACCCACCCAAGGTTCACCCCCACCAAGTTGGAAGTTAATCTGGACGACAGTTTTGGAGAAGAAGTCGAAAATGTGAATTAGCATTAGAATGCCCATTGACTTCTATAGTAATCAATAGGAAAGCTGCATTGACCGATAAGTACCCCAATTGAAAAAAAATGCTTGAAAATCAGGAATCCTCAGCAATTTCCCACATAGTGAACAACTTTGTTTGACCCTTCCACAAGGAACATATCCACCATGTTTCAGCTTAATCTGAGTGACGGTTCTGGAGAAGAAGTCGAAAATAGCTATAACACACAAAAATTCATAAAAAATTCGAAAAAATTGCAGCGCTACCTGGTGAACAAATTAAGAACTAGGTGTCCCAGGGAGTGTTTCTGTGTGATATCACAGTAATTGGGTGAGCGGTTTCAGAGAAGCAGATTTTTTAAGATTTGCCCAAAAAAGAATGAAAAAATTCATTAAAAATCCAAAAATCACTGGACCGTGACCATTTGAACAAACTTGGTAGACTCCTACCCAAGGCACATCCCCACCAAGTTTAAACTGGATCTGGAAGAGACTTTTGGAGAAGAAGTCGAAAATGTGAATTGTTGACGGACGACGGATGGACGGACGACAGATGGAGGACCATAAGATAAGCTCAGCTGACTAACAAGTCAGCTGAGCTAAAAACGGCCGCAAATAAAGTAAAGTTTTAAGTTGGAAACACTGCCATTGGTGTATTCACCCTTATCGAGTTGATCTGTAAAACAGCAATAAAAGACTGCATCACACATCATGATCCTCCTAGTGCATCACCGGGAAGAGCTCATTAAGCAGTAAACAAGGTTACTCTTGGTTGATTACAGATTTGTTCAGATGTTGCGTACTGTAGACTAGTCTGTGACCGCAGTGCTTTCCCATCATCAACATAGTTGGGGAATATGGGAATAAATGGAGACTGGAACTATGTACAGATAAAAGCCACATCATGACTCTGGGGAAACAAGAGGCCCATGAGCCTAATGCTCTGCAGGCACCATGGCTATATCGCACCTCTTCATATAAAAAATTATTGTTGCATGTGCCAAGCCAGCAATGAATGAGTCCTTAATTTTATGCCCTCGGTGACCTTGGGACAAAAGATCAAGGTCATCCCAATTTTGAAATACAAGAGAAAACAGCACCGCAGCACACAAGTGGTCGACCGAAGAAATAATATTATTATTAACAGTTCACTACAAGTCAGAAAAATTCTTCTATCAGTATGTGGTCTAGTGCAAGATATAATGTGCATGTGCCAATAGTTTGGCACATAAAGAAATGTGCTTTATCAGAAGGATCAGTCTCAGGTGGTGAAACTTTGGCTCAAAGGAAGAACGAGAAATCACTCTGCCTTAGCCCCAGTATGAGGCATCGAGCCGCTATGCTTGGACAGACAGCTCCTTAAAAACAACATCAATGCCTCAGAAATGAAACTAATTCTGCCTGACCATGTTGTCAGTGCAGATTCTGTTTACATATACATGTATTCAAAAACAGATTTGACAAACACTGGATTGATAGCAAGAGTCAAGTTCCGATGGTTACATGTGGGCATGTAGATAAGAACTGTATTTCACAAATATACCTTTCCTGTGTATGCCGATGAAAAGCCACCATTCGGTGCCATCTTGAAATGAGCGCTTCCATCAAGAGCATGGCCTTCTGGGTAATTTTCAAACTGAATAAAGTTTTGAATTTTTTTTTTTTTTTTCAGGCAACCTTTAGCTCAGTTTCCAATTTTTGCCAGACTGTATGCAGTCTGGCATTGTTTTAGCTTGAGGGATTATGACCTCCACACTCAATGATATCATTTTTCAGTTTCATGTTTCTTTGTCAAAGATACAGTGCCAAAAATTCAAATTCAGCCCATTCACAGCTTTTGGTAATTCATTGCATATATTTTTCATATATTCTCGATAAAAAATACATCATTTTTACACATATCTTTCTTAGATTTATGGCAATTTCAGCCAATCACTAAATGAAAAGATATGTATGGCATTCATGTCTGTTTGACCATGTGAAGAACATAAACATACAATCCCCAGACATGTCTGATTACTTGATAATCACATTGACCCTGTGGATGGCATTTTAAGTGATTATGTTTTCAACTCCTAGTTTTAATTCTGTTTCACTTTTTACACTACTTCACATCACAATAGCACATTGCTTTTTCCATAATCTTTTGAGCGACAAAAATATCATGAGCCAATCACGATCACGTCTTCCTCTACAAGCGCGAGTGAACCAATGGGAAATGGCGTCTCTAGTACCAATTATATACAAACTTGTCCCAATCGATTTCTAACCTTTCATACCAGTCAAGTCCAGTTCCTTTTCAAAAGGAAACTTGCATTGCTTTAGAATATACATCCTGTTGAAATCCCAATAGTACTCAACATTCTAGCAAAAATCAACTTGTGGTCAGTTGCCCGAACAGCGCGACACCTGTTGTGAAAAATGGTTTTGGCCATCCCTGCAGGAACTCTCACGTTTGGCAGGCAGCAACAAACGTGGATGACCTTCAACTGCTTACCTCAGTGTGAGGGATTGACCATTTGATATTCAGTTGGGTGCATAGTTTTTTTTCTGAAAAAAAATCTGGCCCTGACATTTCAGAAAAAAAAATATTCTAGTCCAAAAAGTTCAGGAAAAAAATATTTGGACTCTGGAAATACATGTATGTTCATATCCACCACTATGAATATAGAAATAAAGATTTTGCTTGGACTGGCATATAAAAAAATTATCTGGCTGTGTGGAATCCAATGGAATGAAGGTAACAGAGGTGCCAAGTCTCCCGATTTGGCAGGAGATCTCCCATTTTTCTAATGATATAAATCACCGAAATTTGTCTATCTCCCCCCTTTTTACCTGTTTCATCCATTATGATATAATAGGACTCCCACTTTTTGTAACATTTTTTCAGCTTGAGCACCCGTTTTATATGTTGGGCAACTTGGCACCTCCGAGGTAAGATATGATGTGACACCATAATTTGTACAGAAACGTTTGATAAATTGTTTACCAGGAGAAACCAAACAAACATGCGAAAGAAAATTGGCAGACCATTTTGTTAAAGACCCACAAAGGTCCTCCCCTTCCAACCTGAAGACAAATAGTGGAAATGCATTTAAATTCATGCGATGTGATGTGATATTAATATATGGGTAAAGTATATATTATTCATTGTGAGAAACCAAACATGAAACATGATTTTAAAAAAAGGGGGTGGGGGTGGGGGTGGGGCAATTACTAATATTTAAGCAGAAAGAATTTCTATTAAGGCTGACTATTGTGAATTTGTGTTAAAGTCCTCTACGTCCCAAATTGAAGGTTAATAATGTGCAATGTAACTAACATCATATGTGACTACTTTGTTAAGGGGCATTTATTCATTTATTTATTTCTTGATACACTAAAAAAAAAAACTATGTAAAGGGTCCTTTTATTTATTTATTTTATAACATGAGCACAGTGTGTGTCATACTCATCACAAAACAAATCGAGAGAACATGCAGCACCATCTATTGATGTGTGCATGGACCACAGATAAACAGAATGTGCAGCACGATGTATCGAGCACAGATATGAAGATCGCGAACAACAGTAACATATGTACAAATTTGTAATGCTGATGCTCGCATCTTAGGCTCTGCCTACTGCATATTAAATTTTATAGAGACCAAACGGAGCCTTCTACCATTACCTGTGTGTATATATTGACAATATGATTTCTATGTTACATGTAAATCCATACACTCAGTACCATACCATCCAACTTGAAAATCAGGTAGTTGGGGTCTACCGGAGTGAAAAATCTCCTTACAACCACATTTTCTGCTATGCATGACGGTAGTATTAAAAATCTCTCCTGTCATCGGCAGTAAATACAGATATCACACAGAAAATATTGAAAGATTTTTATCCACTGATGTTGAGTGGTGTATTGATGTAAGTGACCAGTAACACTCTGAAACAAGAGGCCCACGGGCCTAATGCTCTGCTGGCACCGTTGCTATATTTCATCTGTTCATTTCAAAGCTGCAAAACCTCAAGGAGCTTCTGAACATATAAAGCTTAATGTAAAAATTATCCAACAGATGGCACTTCACTCCACAATTAATCATAGCTTATTTGTGCAACTCCTGTGATGAATATTGTTGCATGTACCAAGACAACAATCAGTGAGTCCTGAACTTGATGCCCTCAGTGAACTTGGGACAGAAGATCAAGGACACCCAGACTATGTAATACAAGAGGCCCATAGGCCTGCCTGGTGCTATGCTGACATTGCCATTGAAGTCCAAGCTACACCATGCCATTACAAAATCACCTATTTCAACTTTACAGGCATGGTGACCTCACAAAAATAGGTCAAGGTCACTGATATTATAAAATTCTAGCTTTGGAAATTGCCTATATATCCTATAAATTTGGCATGTCTAATTCGATTACTTTTCAAGATATGGATTTTTTTTTATCCGTAAACACATTTTGGCTCCTAATCTCCTTCAAATTATTGATGGCGCTACTAGTATCATTAGCAACTTAGACTTTGACCTACCCAACAATCCCACTGAATTTGGTGAAGATCTGCCACAAATTTATTAAATGCTAGAGTGTTCACAAGTTTTTCATATTTTGACCCGTATACTGCATAAAACTGTGGGTGGTGCCACCAATATCGAAATGAACCAAGAATTTTATACACCCTATAAGTCCTGAAAGTTATATTGGGCTATTGAAAACTATGGATGTTACTGGGGTCACAAGATTTTCATATTTTAACCAGTATATTACATAATATTATAGGTGGTGCCACCAACATTGATGTCGACAGAGATTTTTTTACACTGTACAACTGCTAAATGCTATATGGGCCTATCTGGGTCACAGTGATCCTAAAAAGTATGTCACCAAGTGCAGTTTTATGTACTATATAATCAAGTGCAATTTTGATATGGAGGCTCAATTCAATATGCCATTGATGTCCAAGCTACACCTTGCCACTACAAAATCACCTCTTTCAACTTTACAGGGAAGGCGACCTCACAAAAATAGGTCCAGGTCACTGATATTATTTAACATTCTACCTTTGGCCATGGTCTATATATCACATACCGTAAATTTGGCAAGTCTAATTAAATAGCTTTTCCAGCTAATTAATTTTATATCTTAAACAACATTTTGCCTCATAATTTCCGTCAAGTTATAGGTAGCGCCACCATTATCATTAGCAACTTAGGCTTTGATGTCCCCCCAATCCCACCAAATTTCGTGAAGATCCACCAAAATTTAAAGATGCTAGCGTTCACAAGATTTTTATATTTTGACCCCTACATTTTCATACAACCTATAATTCGTGAACGTTATATTGGGCAAACTTGAAAACTGTGGATGGTATTGTGCTCACAACCCAAAAGTTTAGGAACTGACAGACAGGAGCAATGCTATAAGCTCTGCAACCTTAGATCAGCAAAGCTAAAATCAGCAAGTTATTAAGAATGTGTGTCTAAAACCATTTCTTTTGTGCTATATAAAATTGTCTTGCATACATCTTCATCATATACAGCGTTATTTGATTTAAAAATTTGACTGAAAAAGTCTTGTCATTTCCCGAAATTTCACATATTGTGGAGAGAAAACCTGAAAAAAGCAAGTAGTGGTAATTAAGATGTTTAAAGCCATTCATTTTTCAGTATTAAAAGTTGTCTTGTACTCATTATAAAGTGTTGTTTTATTCATTATTGAAAAAAAAGGCTGGTATCTGCCTACATATCAGAGTGAATCTCTGAAAAATGCAAGTGTTAGTAAAAATCATTCATCTCAAGTTATTAAAAATACATATCATTCATTTAAGTGCATGAAAAAAATTGCCTTGCACGCTTTGTATTAAATAGTTTTGTTCCATTTCATATTGAAGAAAAAAAGTGAAGTCTGGTATGTCAAATCTGACTTCTTACAACAATATTTCACTTTTTTATTTTGGTGTTGCCATGCTTAATCATAATGAAGACAGTAAAATATTGTGTCTGCTGCAAGTGTGCATGCCCAATAGTGGGAAAAAGGTAACATCTGCTGTTAATACGCATGCCTGATATGCAAGATTGTGGGTGTATTTGATTGAGCTAAAGGGTTTTTTGTTTTTGTTTCAGGTGGTATGACCGTTGTTGCCCCCATAGGTTTGCGTGTGCTTGAGTTTTCAATCCAATAAGCCAATTCCTTGCTGTAATCAGACTTATTGTGCATGCCCACACATAAAACATTCATGATATAATTTGTTGTTGGCATTTCACTTGCTTTTTGTTACTGCCTTCGGACGCTCCCACTGGATGGCCAGCCTGTTATATAATCGCAATGTCAGCAAGCTCTTACCATGAACACATGTGAATACAGAACATAGCAGAATGGTAAATAATCCAATCAGAAGACTACTCAGTGTCTAGTCTAAGATTTGATTTTCTTCATCACCCCTTGCTGTGCATGAGCACATGGGCAGCCCGATTGTCTTTTTTACGCATTCCAGAAAATTTCCAATTTTATTTACACCAAAGTCTTAAACTTACTGGACTTCATGGAAATTGTGTCAATAATTCATGTCTGTTCAAAAAACGTTGTCAATAAAGTGTGATTAGAAGGATTCACGAACTTACATTGCAGACACCCTGGCGGAACCTGGGCCTGGCAAATACGTTTCTGATGTGGAAATGGGTTTCTGCCTAATAGAAAAATTTCACAGCTGTGAGGGTAACCTAAATAAACATCGCACAGTATGTATCATTTGCTGCGCATGTTGCATGTCACCATGTGACCAGGTCCTGTCTCGAAGCCTTTCAGTTTGCAACTTACACTATATCTGTCAGAGGCTTCTAACTGGCATGTTGCCAATGAATGCTCAGAGACTTAATGTTGTGGCACGAAATTCCAACAATCACTCTTTTGGAACTAACGAAGTCTCTGCCAAAGGCTACGACACTATTTTAATGGGGACATTGAAATCTTGGGCACAGTACTTAAATTTATGGAACAGTGTGACTGTCTAACAAAAAGAAAAGCCATATAACATATGATGATATGGGTTTGTTCAGCTGCTCAAGGTACCCGTCTCTAGACTGGTTTAGTAAATGGCCACTAGAGGGACGTAACGACCTATACCTACTGGTACGGCCTGATCCACCGACGTCATTATGGATACTTTGTTATGCCCACAGGGAGACTGTAAAATTGTGTTCGGCCTTCACTCTGGCCCCTATAGATAAATGACAAGGGACACAACTATGGCGACCCTGGCTCTCCGAATCTATACTCGTCTGTTGAAAGGTGCCTAATAAAGTTCGAATATCCCATTTAGTGTGGCATACCGTACGCCTCTGTGTTCCTTGTTACTTATTCTCTTAGATACTCCTAACTTTCAGCTTCCTACCTCCTGTTTTACACACGTAACTGCATTCCGAAAACCAAAAATACGATTTCCTTCAACCTCCTCGACGGCCGGCACTTCCGATTGCAGTCATGTGTTGGGGGAAATGTGAAACCCGCTGCAACGAGATACAGAATCAACCGGAAATTTTGAAGGGAACCTTCGCTGTCAGCGTCACGTGGCTGATATTCTCGGTAAGACGGTGCGTGTCTCGTTGAAGCGGGTTTCACATTTCCCCCAAAACATGACTGCAATCGGAAGTGCCGGCCGTCGAGGAGGTTGAAGGAAATCGTATTTTTGGTTTTCGGAATGCAGTTACGTGTGTAAAACAGGAGGTAGGAAGCTGAAATTTAGGAGTATCTAAGAGAATAAGTAACAAGGAACACAGAGGCGTACGGTATGCCACACTACATGGGATATTCGAACTTTATTAGGCACCTTTCAACAGACGAGTATAGATTCGGAGAGCCAGGGTCGCCATAGTTGTGTCCCTTGTCATTTATCTATAGGGGCCAGAGTGAAGGCCGAACACAATTTTACAGTCTCCCTGTGGTTATGCCGACGCTCGCATCGTAGGCTATGCCTACAACATATTCTACTTCCCACACATGATTGACTAATTAAGATATGACTGTACTACACTGAACGGGAAACTACAGGCATATTGCCTTTATCATGTATATCCTGTATTAAAACAAAACTAAACTGAACTGAACGAACTGTCACGCGGCTTCACTATTCCATTTAATTTTCAGTCCAGGTCCTGAGACGAATCAGAGACCGGTAGGAGCATTTTCACACATAAAGTAAATACTGAAGGGTCATCAAATATAATGTATTCCATGCTCGGGGCATTAGTCATCCTTACCCAAAAACAAAAGATTTTTCAGCACTCCAGAATTTCTTAAAATCGTGAAAAAATATCATATCTACGTGGACGTCAGCTCCCACTGCAGGGACGTCGCCATATTGTGCCGAGCATCATGGAGGAAAGATATTCGAAAAAAAAATTATAATATATTTTGGATCATATATTCTAATATAATAGTTTTTTAATAGCTGTATATGAAATACAATTACTTAAGCAACTAGCTGTGGAAAATTATGAGTTTTTCTTTTCATACATATATTCGCGTGATTGCGAGATAATATGTGGATTGCAATATGGCAGGAGAGGGATTGACGAACGAGTAGGAAATTTCCAAAGAAAGAGTTTTTGTGTTTGTACATACGCAAGTCATTCTAAATGTACAGAAGAGCTGAGATTTTTTACTGATGATTACGGATTTCGCATGAACCCAGAAAAGAACAGCACAGGTCAGAGAGGGGACGGAGCACAAGCTGCTAGGTATAGGATGGCAACATTTTTGTTTTGAACTTGGCTTTGCTGTTATTTTCGATTTGACATTTGGGCAGTTTTGCATGTTTCACTTTGTCCAGTTTCCTGAAGGCCTGTGTTTTTTCCTTTGATTAGAATATTTATCGTAATGAGAGACTTTTATGTATAGAGGTATCAAAGAAATTTCATGTCAATACATGTCTGCAATGAATAACAGACTGTCAAATAATCTGAAAAGCTGTCTGGGCTGGCTTTGCCGTGTGTGTGGCTTCCCATAATCTTGCTCATTTCAAGCTATGCTTGTACAATTCTGGTTCATTGCAGTAAAGAAACTACCATTTGACCAGTGTGCAAGCTTTTATTGTACTGTAGCGATTGCAAGTGCAAAGAAGACAAAGACAGTAGTTCTGAGCGAGTGTCAGTGAGCTCTTACCATTAACACACCTGTACATTAACCCATATAATATCGGTCTCTCGAGCGTCCTGAGGCCGCAAGACCCATACAGATTTGTCCCAAAGTCCATCGCAAAATATCGGGTCACAGTACAATGTAGTTGTGGTATCTCTTGTCTGAAAATCACACAGATCATCAGGTATCGCTTTTAATAAAGGGCATAAACTTGAAATTTTTACCCTGACCTTGATGTGCCAAAGTGTTTTTTATAGCCTGTCCATGTAAAATATCAGTTCAAAGTAAGCATAAATCCAAATGTGCCACCACTGGACAACTGCCTGGATAATGGAGCAGGTAAAGATACAAAATCCGGAAAGCAGAACTGAAGCGATACACTTGTGTATTTAAGCTGAAAATAGGATGTATTCATATTTAAATGCGGTCCTACTGTAACACCTATTGAGCAAAAGAGGGAGCCACCTGCATCAGGGCAGATCCATGTATTTAGCATGGTCAAAAGTACTTTCTCAAAATTAACAACACAAACACAGAATGATCTTAAGAGATTGTATTAACATATATTTGAAACATAAAGGATGCCTAAATTGATTAGAATTTGGCTCTCTTTTGGTTGAAAATGTGTTATTTATGGATGTTTATGCAGTATACAATACAAATCTGCCCTGATCATGGGCGAAGCATCAGTCTGTTGTCCTGGCAACACAGGAAGTGGGCAGGATTGTAGTTAAATTTGAATGTTTCATATTACAGCTCCACATTCATAGATATTATAATTCATTTATTATTGAATTAACTTGATAAATTTCGTAGCATAGTTCGTTGTATTTTAAAGAAACTCACATTGATACAGAACCTTGACCGGGTAGTGTAGTATTCCGTTTCCCACATTACATGTGGACTTTCTCCATAATTCAAGTTCCAAATTCTACCACCAACTGCAAAATGTGGATCGATTCCCGACAGGATCAAGTTCAAACACTTATCGCAGGTGATTTTAGCTAAAATATAGAAGCATCTGTCAATATGAGTACTAGTTGTCAATGATTGTGAGCCCAGCTTATGAAATGCGACAATATCCGAGACCTCTCGTGTCTTTTTGGTCAAATAACCTCAAGCTTCTGCGTCAAAATCAATGTAGAACTTTGCGATGGATCTTGGGACAAATCCATATTGGTCTTGGCTTTGGGCCACCGGAGAGACCAATATTATATGGGTTAACTTGTACATATGAATACAATACATGACATAACCGAACGTTAAATCATCCAATCAGAAGACTACTCGGTATCCATGTTGTTTATGGAATTATTTTCTTTGTCACCCTCAACTGCACATGCACACAAGGGCAGCGCCATTGCCTTATTTATGCATCCCGGGAAATTCCACAGTTTCAATTACACCAAAGTCTCAAACTTACCAGGCTTTATGGAAATTATTAATTAATACAAAGAGAAACTTCACAAACCTTAACATGTAAGCCCATGTACCGTTTGAACTCTATCAAGTCCAATATTCTAAGAGCAAAATCCTATTCCATACCATTCACTGAAAAACTGCATAGTTCTAAATCATTATAGCAAATTAATTTGTGAAAGGAACATATATGATTCATAAAATTTAAATTTAGAAAAAAGTTTTAGGCTTTTTTAGCCTTTATAAAATCGGGTCATCAGCGGGGAACCAGCGCAAGACTTGTTTCAGTGCCTTTAATCCCTGGGCAAGTCATTCTGCTAACTGGCGGCACCATGTTTGCATTTCCAATACAAGCATGCCAAGCTGATGTGTTAAGAAATAAAGTGAATATGATGCTCCTTTGTTAATAGGCCTGCTTAAAAATGTGGCCCACATCACATAGATATAATGAAACTACTTTTATAAAGAATAAGTCTACACCTAACATTCATGATTAGGCCTACCAAAATTGAATCATAAAATCAATTAAGTATAATAAACCCCACACTTACCTACAATGCTAGGTCTTAGAACAGACCCAACTAGGCCTGCTTGACGGAGTGATCAGAAAAAATATATCCAGTGCTTCAACTTCAAGCAAAATGCGAATGTAGTGATATGGCGTAGAAGAGTCACTTGATTAATTGTGTCACACCTGAAAACTGGTCAGATCAACGTTATTGTGTATCAGTAATAAATCAGTATATGTATGTCAATAATTCATGTCTGTTCAGAAAATGTTGTGTATAAAGTGTGATAAATGATAACGATTCACAAACTCACATTGTGGAAACCTTGATGGAACATGGGCCTGGAAAATGTGCTTCTTGGGCTTGAAATGGGTTCGCGGAATAGAAAAACTTAACAGCTGTGAGGGTAACCTAAGTTAACGTCTCAAAGTATGTAACATTTATTACGCATGTTGTGTCTTACCTTAATAATGTCTGCAGACAGTGCAGTGACCAGGCTGCTTCTGGAGGCCTTCCAGATCACAACCCACACTATATCCCTCAGGGGCCCAAAAGCGCCATGTTGCCAATGCCAGCTCAGAATTGGATTTTGTCATGCGAGATTCCAACAATCACTCTCTGTACCCACTGCGTCTCTGGCACAGGTTACGACACCTTTTCAAGGCAGATAGAGATCTTGGGCACAGTATTTAAATTTGTGGAGCACTGTCTAACAAAAAGAAAGGCTATATGACAGATGCATTCGTTCAGCTGCTCAAAGTACTGGAGCCTCCCCCTTCTAGACTGGTTTAGTGAATGGCTGCTAGAGGAACCTAGCGACTGGGTGCTACTAGCTGCCCGATCCACTGACGTCATTATTGGTACCTTGTGATCCGGGTTCATACAGGTCCTTGAAATCCTTGAAAGTACTTGAATTTGCTGCATGCTAATTCAGGGCCTTGAAAATCTTGAAAATAAATGTTTTTGCAGTAAAGTCCTCGAATTTTAAATGTCCACTAATACACCTTCCTCCAGTAGTTAGGTTAGCTCAATCACATACTGCCCTCTCATTGTAGCAATCTGAAACAAAAAACGAGACACAAAAAAGAAAAATCAATGAAGTTGGAAAGTTCTTGAATTTTGGTTCAAAGGTCCTGGAAAGTCCTTGAATTTGAAAGTTGTTGAGCTGTATGAACCTTGTGTAGTGCTGACGCTTGCATCTTAGTCTATGTGTAGCGTACTATATATTACACAGGCAGGGATTGTAAAATGCATCCACGATATACCGGTTACAGACAGGTTAAGAGGAGTGTGGACATAGACCCATCAGAACATCTTGTTAACCCAGGACAAACTGGTCATTTACTTTTTACCATTTACCGTACCTACTTAATAGCGCTTTAATACCAAAGCATGTATTAAATAGGTTGTTCCTGATGAAACACTGGCTTATTTTACATGTGCCTTATATCTAGGGCCAGTACTTTTCCGCGATCGCGGAAAACGGACGGAATTTGCGGAATCTATGATCTCAAACGGAATTTATGATTTGGAACGGAAATCGGCAAATGCCACGGAAATTAAGCGGAATTTGTGAATTTTGCCTCTCAAATAATTCAAAATCACCACATATGTCATCGCATAAAGCAAAACACACGGACTTGGATCCAAATTTGACGAGTCGGCGGCGTTATCGATACCACGTGGAGCAAATTTAACGACAGGCCGGACATTTGCGCGCTATAGACCCCATTACTACCATATCCATTCATTTGCATGGCATATAGATATAACGCGCAACAGAGGTACAATGATAATAGCGCCGTCTGTAGGTGGAGGCTGTCAACGTACATAGTAAACAATATGGATTCACTTTGCCGTTCGTCGATGGATCAACATTTTCCAGAGGCGATAAGATCAACTGTTTTTCCTTTTTTATTGACCAGTGCTAAAATGGAGCCCTAGAATTAGTGAAACGGAAATGAAACGGAATTTGTAGTTTCCCAAAACGGAAAAACACTCATTTTGAAACGGAAAAATACAGGCCCTATATATCTTACCCTCCACCATGTAAAAATAAAGTGGGTGTTCCTATTGTCCATATAGGGACCAGAGACATCAAGCAAAAAAAAAGTATTTAAATGGCTGCCAAAATTCTATGCAGAATAATCCACAAAAATGCCTTTTCACGTGCTATGCATGCTGCAGAATTTCACAATGATGAAAAATATGTAGCAAAATTTGGGTTATCTACATAATTCTTAGTTAAAAAGCAACAGACTTGCATTTAACTACAAAAGTCAGACATCTGAAAACGAATGTTAGCTATTACTTCTGTAAATAATGGTACACTTAAGCATGCAATCAATAACACATGAAAACTGCACACCAAGCAATACTTGTAGTCGCTTTTACAGCCCTATGAACAATAGGAGCTTATATCACTAGTAACTTGTTTCGGCGTTAGTGGGCGCGTTTAGGCGTTTCAGGGCAGTTCCCGGCGTTACACAGCGTTTGCCGGCGTTACAAACGCCGGCTAACGCCAAAATCCAATTAAGCCTTTTGGGGCTCGGCGTTTGCAGGCGTTAGTCGGCGTTTGCCAGCTTTAGTCAGCGTTTGCCAGCGTTTGACACCCTTTCAACGCCAGCAAACGCTGTGAAACGCCGGCTACCGCTGGCAAACGCTCTGTAGTCCTCGCAACTAGCAAACTCAGTGGGATACATGTAAAATTTGAATTCAGTTGAACTAGGATTAGAAGGATCCATAGAAATTTGTGTCTTGTACTTGTACTAATCATTAATGTACTTTTATTTTTTATACTCATGGGCAATACAACATAATTATCTTTAATATTATGATGATGATTTATCCATGGAGGTGTATGTGTATTGAATGACTTTGCTCATGATCACAGATATATATATATATTTTGGTCACTCCAATCTTGGTTGCAAAGTAAAGACAGACAAACAACCCTGTTTTCAATTTTATTTAAACACAGCACACCAATTTTTTATTGTTTGTACCGCACAAGTCAGCAAGTGACCAAAATATATTAATGATGAGTACAAGTACAAGACACAAATTCCAATGGATCCTTCTAATCCCAGTTCAACTGAATTCAAATTTTACATGCGTTTGCCTGCGTTGAAAGGGTGTCAAACGCCGCCTAACGCTGGCTAACGCCGAGCCCGTAAAGGGTTAATTGGATTTTGGTGTTTGCCAGCGTTAGTCGGCGTTTGCCGGCGTTTGTAACACCGGCAAACGCTGTGTAACGCCTGGAACCGCCCTGAAACGCCAAAACGCACCCACTAACGCCGAAACAAGTTACTAGTGTATCCAGTATAGGTACATCAACGATATACCAAGATTAACATGTTGCAGATGCAATCCAATTCAACAGTTTTAGTGGGTAAGATATGGACATTCTTTCAGGAATGTAATTGGTGATACAGTATCAAAAGAAATTGGTTACATTTGTGGTGCAGGTACTAAAATTTGGTGACCATTTTGATAAAAACTTATTTTACCTTTAGTGGTTAGGTGATTCTAGACTAGGGACAGATTTAGGTCTTCAAAATTTGTAGCCAAAGCAGGAAATAAAATGGAAATCATTGCACAATTGGATCTAACTCTTATATAATTCATGTTAAAATAAATTTGCCATTTTCACATTTCTTTAGCCAAATGAATGAAACATTAGCATTTGGGTAATGATACCAGCTGTCCCTGATAGGCAATGTTCAAAGTAGCAGCATATTCTTGGTTGTTAGAACCTCTGAGGCATTGAACGGGGCTCTCAATACAGCACATGCTTAAATTTATTTCCCACCACAAAGCATGGGGCTCATACCTGTCAATCACTGAGGACACACAGGCATATCACTGTCACAGACAGGGCTAGATACCCCTTTATCACAAAATTAGTGTCTTTTAGAGAAATCTAAGTTTACAAATACCGGTCATATTCATTTGGTGCTTTCTGTATTGGTTAGTAGTTGTAGTAGTAGCAGTTGACATAATTTGAAACTTTGTGGCTATGTTCCTTGTGAAAGGGTCAAGCAAAGATGTTCACTAGGTAGCACTGCTGTGGGCTACTGATTTTTAGCTCAGCTGAGCTTTTGTGAGGGTCTGTCGTCCATCGTCCATAATTCACATTTTCGACTTCATCTCTAAAACCATTGGCCAGATCCACTGTAAACTTGGTGGCAATGTACCTTAGATGGGTCTCTACCAAGTTTGTTCAAATGGTCATGCTCCAGTGATTTTTGGATTTTTTTTAGGATTTTTTTTTTTTTTTTTTTTTTTGTTCTTTTTGGGGCAAACCTTAAAAAATCTTCTTCTCCAAAACCGCTCACCCGATTGCTTTGATATCACATAGGAACACTTCTGGGGACTCCTGGTTCTTAATTTGTTCACCAGGTGGTGCTGCAAATTTTTTCTAATTTTTTTATGGTATTTTATGTATTATTGCTATTTTCGACTTCTTCTCCAGAACCGTCACTCAGATGAAGCTGAAACGTGGTGGATATGTTCCTTGTAGAAGGGTCAGGCAATCTTATTCACTAGGTGGGAATGCTGCGGTTTCCTGATTTTAAACGATTTTTTTCAATTTGGGTGCTTGTCGGTAAATGCACCTTTCCTATTTTTTTACTATGCAAGTCAATGGGCATTCTTATGCTAATTCACATTTTCAACTTCTTCTCCGAAACCGTCATCCACATTGACTTCAAACTTGGTAGCAATATACCTTCGGTGGGTCTTTACCAGATTTGTTGAAATGGTCACGCTTCAGTGATTTTTGGATTGCATGAATTTTTTTGTTCTTTTTAGCTCACCTGACTTGTTTTGTTCGTTTTTTGGACAAATCTTAAAAAATCTTTTTCTCCAAAAACACTTACCCAATTGCTTTGATATCACACAGGAACACTCCCTGGTACTCCTAGTTCTTAATTTGTTCACCAGGTGGCGCTGCAATTTTTTTCTAATTATTTTATGAATTTTTGTGTGTCATAGCTATTTTCGACTTCTTCTCCAGAACCGTCACTCAGATTAAGCTGAAACATGGTGGCTATGTTCTTGTGGAAGGGTCAAACAAAGTTGTTCACTATGGGGGAATACTGCAGATTCTTGATTTTTAACAATTTTTTTCAATTCAGGTACTTATCAGTCAATGCAGCTTTCCTATTGATTACTATAGAAGTCAATGAGCATTCTAATTCTAATTTACATTTTCAACTTCTCTAAAACTGTCATACAGATTAACTTCCAACTTGGTGGCAATGTACCTTGGGTGGGTTTCTACCAGGTTTGTACTAATGGTCATGCTCCAGTGATTTTTGGATTTTTTTTATGATTTTTTTGTCAACAATCTTAACACAAGTTTTAAAAGGAAAGTTTAACATGGGAATTTATTGTTATGGTTATAACTTAAATAATGTGGGCCAGATTTACTTCAAACTTGGTGGGGATGTGCCTTGGGTGGATCTCTACCAAGTTTGTCCAAATGGTCACGCTCAGTTGATTTTTGGATTTTTTATGAATTTTTTTGTTCCTTTTTGAGGGCAAACCTTAAAAACTCTTCTCTTCTGAAACGGCTCACCCAATTGCTTTTGATATCGTAAATAGGCACTCCCAGGGTCACCTAGTTCCTAATTTGTTCACCAGGTGCCGCTGCAATTTTTTTGTAATTATTTTATGAATTTTTGTATGGTTTTGCTATTTTTCACTTGTTCTCAGAACCGTCTCTCAGATTAAGCTGAAATGTGATGGATATGTTCTTGTGGAAGGGTCAAACAAAGTTGTTTACTAGGTGGCACTGCTTTGGATTCCTGATTTTTAAGGATTTTCAATTTGGGTACTTATGGGTCAGTGCAGCTTTCCTATTGATTACTATGTAAGTCAATGGGCATTCTAATGCTAATTCACAGGACAACTGACACAGAATTTACTGTTTACTTGATAACTTGAGATCTGTTTTGAGTTAGTACTGTGATGCTGCACATGTTAATGTTTCTGTATGAAGGTCATGCTTAGACAGTACATGAATGACCTTGACCTCGTTTCTGGGGCCACAGTGCAACATACATGAATTTTACTCTTCATTATAATTTGATAACTACTTGAACCTTGACGTTGCACATGTTAGTGTTCTTGTATAAAGGTAAGACTTACTCAGAACATGGGTGACCTTGATCCTTTCCCAAGTTAATAGAACTGCAAGTGTGATGAATGTCAAGATCAGCTAAGCATGGGCTGTTCACACAGCCCTCTTGTTAACATCTTTTTTTTTTTTTTTTCAATTGGGGTACATATCAGTAAATGCACCTTTTCTATTGCTATGCAAGTCAATTCACAGTTTGGACTTCTGTGAAGAAACTGTCTGTCACATTACTTCAAACTTGGTGTCAATGTACCTTGAGTGGGTCTCTACCAAGTTTGTTCAAAGGGACATGCTCCAGTGATTTTTTGGATTTTTTATGATTTTTTCAAAAATCTTTAAAAAAGTTTTAATAGGAAACTTTAACATGGGAATTTCTTGTAATTGTTATAACTTAAATAATTTTGGCCAGATTTGTGGCAAACTTGGTAGGGATGTACGTGTGTCTACCTATTTTGTGCAAATGGTCATGCTCCAGTGGTGTTTGGACCTTGACCTCATTTCCAAGGTCACAGGACAACTGACGTGAAATTTACTGTTCACTTGATAAGTCGAGATCTGTTTTGACTTAGGACTTGGATGTTTCACATGTTAATGTTTCTCTAAGAAGTTCATGCTTAGACAGTACATGAGTGACCTTGACCTCGTTTCTGAGGTCACAGTGCAACATGTGTGAATTTTACTCTTCACTATAACTTGAGAACTACTTGAACTGGGACCTTGATGTTGCAAATGTTAGTGTTCTTCCATAAAGGTCAGACTTACTAAGTACGTGGGTGATCTTGATCCTATCCCAAGTTCACAGAGCTGCAAGTGTGATGAATGTCTAGGTCAGCTGAGCATGGGCTCTTCACACAGCCTTCTTGTTAAAACATAGCTTGATCATACATGTCTACATAGGTTGGTTTGCCTTTTTTACAATGTATGCAGTGCGACCACTAGGTTTTAAATTCCCTGAGATGACAACACCATGTCGGTCTACTTGTAAACCTGGTTCATGTTGTGACCATTGAGCATGTACAAATATTGAAGACTTTGTCTGATTTTGGAAAAGAAACATTAGGGTTACATTGAATTTGAGGAGAGAAATATGAGACCAGCTTGCTGGATCATTCATAGTAAATATACGTGACAAAGTGAACACTATTTTGATATTTATTTATTATTAAAAACAAAACAAAAACATACCAGTATGCTACAAACTCTTTTGCTTTGAACAATTGATTGATTGTAGCAACAACTATATATTATAAATTATGTGTTTATACAAAATAGTGTTTGATCAGGGAAATTGATGCTGAATGTCCAATCCATACCCCAGTACACATAAACACACTTCACTCAAAATTCCATTTCACCAGCTTATGACTCTTTGGGTCTAGCTTGTGACCCGTGAAGCTCTAGTGTTTGAGTAGTTGGTATCTTGTATGAAATTCAGTGTCACAGATTTTGCAAACATGCAGCTTGATATCTTGGAAAGTCTTTCGTCAATCTCTTACCACCATGAATTAAAGACATGCTTTGTCTCAACAGTAGATGATATGAACTCATAAACATATAACACTTGTTACACTGGCCGTGCTTGGCCACTGACAAGTGGTCATCAGTCATGCTGAAATTGGAAATTTTCCGTGACTGACTGAAAGTCAGGTAGTGTCCATCGTTTAGCCAGTGCAGTGTGTGTGTGGAGGGGGGGGGGGGTAAATCAAATATGTTAGTGGTTGAAACTGCTGACCTCTGACATTGACATCCCTTGTCCTGACAAGCACCCTTCTTGAAAGATACAAAACCTTGCCATGTTGTTGATCACTGTGTTTGACCAAGTACTGCCATCTGCAAGTATCTTTCACTCTTTCTTGTCATTTAGAGTTGCCCTTAATCCCTTTCCCCTTGAATTGAGACTGAGTCAACAGCTTTCTTTGGCATGGGTTGGGCACTAAGTGCCCAACCCATGTCAAGGAAAGCTGTTGACCACTGGTATGTTATCTTGATAGGTCTCATCTGCAATTCTCTGTCAAATTGTATTTCATTACTGTTGAAATTAGTTAAAAACACTGAAGCAAACTACATTTGACCACCAGCCGGTTTTGGCTTGTTTAATGGGGAAAAGGTTAAACCATTGTTGAACATCTCTTCGCAGACTTAAAGTCTGTGTAAGACGCGGTATACCATTTGTTTTCTTCTCCTCAGTATAGCCTTTGAAGTGATAGGATATGAATCGAACATCTGACCATCCCAGTAGGAATTGATATCTTGTATTTCATTGTCAAACACTTTTCTCCCTTTCTTTTATGAACTGAAAATATTCGATGTAGGAAATCAACATTTTTTAAAGGTTGCAAGTTATGGTCATCTGGCTCTGACTCCCACCCCCTTTGGTCATTTTGGACATAGATGAAAGTGACAATTATGGATGGCCCCTTAGCTGCAAAACTCAATAAAATATTTAAAGTGAGGGCAAATTACATGTATTAGGGTAAGCAGGGTAACAGGAAACAAAGATTTGTTTGTGTTTTTTGTTTTGTTTTATGCCTATTGGGTGTAGTGTTATGGCTGTATGCCCCCTTTTGTGCAGTACTTCACACTTCTACATTGTTCTAATGGCGTCATCTTTGTGGGCTATTAAGGAATAATCTTTTATACCATGATTCATACCTTGAAGTTTTCTTTTTTTGTTGTTGATTTGTTTCATTTGCCCATATTAACTTAAGTTTCTTTTTTAATTGAGGCTGTTTCATAAGAAAGTGTTTGCATCTTCTAAAATAGCATACCCGTTGTTTTGGCAGAATTTTTGTTGACTATCCATTCTTGGGAACACCAAGCTTATGTATCCTCTCTTCTTAATCTCAGATTTATATGCACTCACTCACTCACTCACAGCTGAATGAGTACCACTTTGTAGTCTGTTCTGCCTGTATTATTTACAAAATTTTCAATTTAGTTCTGATATTCATGCGTGTGCTTGAATACTGTACAACAGTTTTCAAAATTATGAACTGTCGCTTCATGTTGGTATGCGTGCGTGCATGCATATAGGATGACCATAGTTTAGGTATACATGTAGTTGTATTCAAAGCTGTTTGTCAAACACAAAGATGAATGCTTAGAAACTCATAGTAAGATGAGCACAATTCATATGAACTTTAAGTTTGAGCTGCTTCCACAGACAGTAATGTCTCTTTCGGACATGTGATTGGCTGTTTCAACATTTGCAGTGGTCACACATCCCCAAAAAGTGGGGTAAGCGTGACCTCTGTGGTATTCCTGTACTCGAGTGTGACTGGGCAGCCAGGCTGAACAAAATATTCAACAAAGGACATGCAGCAGATGTCTAAGTACCTGATGAGACTAAATACATGAAATTTTTTTAGTAATTTCGGTATTAGTAAGTATACTTACCTCTCGACCACCATTCCCTAGACCTCTGTGTCTGGGTCAAATGCCCAAGAAATCAAATTGAGTTCACTCATTTGATTGTTCCAAAACCTGATGGTCCTTTGGTGCCATCTCTGGTTCCGATGGATCTGGTGGTGACTTCCGGTGCACATGCACAGAAGTTACTCTTAAGAAAGATCAGTTAAGGTAGAACATTGCTGTATATTAAATTGTCCATAGATAATACCAGCATACATGACAGCAGGGACAGCTGCTGCCATTAGCAAATTAGCCAAATCCTAATGTTTCATTCATTGGACAAAAGAAATTGGCAAATAGCTATTTTATTTTAACATGATTTTTTTTTTTAAAATTGTATAAGAGTTTTGTAGAAATCTGTAGTGATCATTGTTTTTTTTTTCCTGTTTTTTTTTTTTTTTTTCTAAATTGTATAAGAGTTTGGTAAAATTCTGCAGTGATCACTGTTTTTTTTCCTGATTTGGCTACAAACTTTGAAGGCCCTGTAACATGATGTATTTAAAGTTAAATTGCACATACTTCTGATAATTAAGCTGTATGCCAACAATCATTTGAATGCAATAACTATTTCAAAATTTATGACCCTACCCACTTCTACTTTAAACCCTGTGAGTATAGTGCGATCTGACTTGTGTGATATGGTCTCATTTTTAAATTGAGCTTGCAAACCACCAGGATGAGCAGACACTCTGCTTATACCCAGTATTTTATCATCAATATCCAGTGCACCTTATGTTTTGTTTGGAATGAGTACATGTCGGCATGCATGTTTTAGCGGTGAGTGAATGAAGTTGGGGTGGGGGTAAACCCTTGGGCTGGAGCACATTCCCATGGACAAGGACTGAGAACAGGGGTACATAACAGGAAATATGGGCTAAATTATGAAAATTGTCAAAATGCAAGATTTCACCCAATTTCTGCATCTATGGCAATGAAACTATTTATAATTCAGTGTTGGCCACATCAGTCATCATACACCTTACATATTAAGGCCAAACCAGATCGACCATATAAGGAGAAAATAAGGGGGTGGGGTGGTCACACTTACCCCATGGTCATGTGTCATATACATACACACACACATACCACACACATATATGTAGAGAGAGTGTGTGTGTGTCACCTACTGGGATTTGATATGTGCTCAATATATGGTTGTTGAGAGGAAGATGTATGATTGTATAATGGCTAACATTTAACTGCTTGTGCCCATAATTTTTGTGGGTCTCCCTTCAAGGACCGTCATAAAAGGCAATATGGTTTACAGGCAAATCTGACATGAGTATGGCCATAGATGGAAAAGGCTTTTTGGTGTTGGTGTTGGTGTTGACGTAAGACTAGTTTCAGAGATATCTTTTCCTCATCAGCTATTTAAACAAACTGTTAAAAAACAAAACGCGATTGCCTGTTTTATACATTGGGATCGCCACTTTGTTACATAAAACGTACTATTGTGTATGTTTCAATGGTGGCTGGACATACATATTCCTGCTGTATATGGAGTTTGTTTCAAAGGATTTTTCTTGGAAAAAATAAGTTTAAAAAAAAAGAAGTTTACAGGCAGGTCAAAACTTCAAACAAATTTCTTAAGTGCCCGGAATTTACAGGTCAGGATCAAGATTTGGCTCACTAACCACCTTTTATATATTTAAATATATATACCTAATAGTCCCTAATTGTAGCACGCCCCTCTTGAACAAGCAGCTTCTGCTAAGATGCTTTCACTTCGCAGGGATTGAGTAAACAAGCAAATCATCATTTTAATGCCAGTTTCAAAGGAAAAATACCACAGCTGTGTATTTTAACCATATATAACACACAATATAAGGTAGCAAGTTGCAAAAGTATTGCATATTATTGAAAATTTATCGATTGCATAACACCAATATTTTTTGCAAAAGTAGGGGGTGCTCTACTATTGGGGAGTGTGAAAAATTAGGGATTATGTGGTATATATATATATATATATATATAAATATATATATATATATATATATATATATATACACACACACAATTTTCCAATGCCTTATATATTGGTATATTCATGACATACCAAAGGTCCATGGGGGAGGGGGGGGGGGGGGCATTGGATACAAAAATTACAGGTGTATGGCACTGCTACTTTTCAGCTCAAATTGCAGCTCTAGGAAAATGTATCTTATAAATAAGGAATAAAGACCTGCTAACTAAACATGTCAGTGTCGCATCTACTGAATGGATATCTTAATGTTCTAATTATACTCTTCCATATTGCCACCTTACTGTTATCAACAAAAAAAAACCATTCTGTTTCAGCTGATACAGTAATTATGTGTAGTGTGAATATACTGAATTAGTATAAACTTTTCATTGTTTCATGATCACATGGAACATTTTCTTAAGATACTTATCATACAAGCGTAAAAGTACATGTGGACAGCTTTATGCAGCACTTATGGGCTTACTTTTGTGTTGTCAGTTGCTTAGTGCAAGGCTTACATTAATTGCCTCCTAGAAGGCAAATATGACAATAGAATTTGCACAAAATATTCTGTAGTTTTGCATTAAACATCATTTGAGTGCAAATTCCTTATGATGCTGGTTGAAATGTATTGATATGCAAGTGTTTCTTGTTTGTTTTAAATTAGCAACAAACCCGCAACTCCATCAACCTCCTCTACGGCCGAAAGCATCGACAGTGAAACTGAAACAATGTAAGTGAGACTATTTTTAAAGACTTTGTCTTTAAGCTGTTGTTTGCAAAAGTGACGAATGTATTTGCAAAAATGTGGAGTATTTTACCATAGTTCACAAGGCCTGTGAGGCTTGGGTTTTTTTTTTTTTTTTTTTTTTTTTGGGGGGGGGGGAGGTTGATTTGTTTGTTTCACAGGCTTCACTATCTAACACAAAAACACATACTCAAGCAAGTATACAGGTTCTAAAAAGTAAATATTCTGAAGTTTTCAAGATGGAGTTTTATAGAACACAAAGGAGTAAACATCTGTTTTGAAAGAAAATTTTAGCTTCGATTTGGTTACAACAACACTGTTCAAACAAAATTTTCATTAAAAAACATGAAGTAAAGTTTCCAGTCTAACATAGTAATTTTTCTTACAAGACCAGCTTGATAAAATGGGCTAAACAAATGTTTAAAAAAAGAAAACCAAAGCACCAAAAAAATGGTCATTCAGACTTTTGTTACCCATCTTACTTATTTGAAAATTTTCATGATAACCTTCAAAAAATGCGGAGGTTGTAGGGTGTTTTCCAAATGTGAGAGAACCCATTGTATAGGTGTTAAATTTAGATATAATGTAAATGACTGCTCCCCTTTCAGGCACCAAAACTGGATTTTTTTGTGAGCTGACAGAAATCCATGATAACCACAATTTACAAAGGCTCTGAACCATACACAGCACTGGATGGTGGCTGGCTTCTTTAAATTAGAATGAAAAAACATCAGGTACTCTACATGTGCAGTATGTTAAGTGAGAAAATTGATGATTTTGTCATTCATGGTAACTTGCATTTTATATATATTTGTAGGAAGCGGGCAGCAGCAAAGCAACTCATTGAGCGATACTATTTCCAGTTGACAGATGGGTGTGGCAAACCAGAATGTAAAAATGAGTTTTGTGCTTCAAGTCCAACTTTCAAGATGGGTACTTTGAATAGAAATGAAGCTGCTGCCAAAGCCTTGGAGCTGTTCAGGGGGAAAGGGCAGCTTTGTGAAGCAGCAATACCTTCCAAGATGGCCAAAGGTGCTGAAGAGACGGATGATGCTGCTGGTGGAAGTGCAAATGGCAAGGCTGCAGAGCCAAGTCATAGCTCAAGTACCAGCAGTGATAGCATTGTCAGTGCTGGAAAGCCATCTGTATCACCAGGAGCAAGCAGAAAGACATTAGAGCAGTCTGCTGCAGCAGCATCACAACCAGGTAGTTTCAAAGTCTGCCCACTTCCAGTCCATTTGTAGTGAAGGTGGTAAAGGAAACAGAGATTGACATAATGTATATATTTGTCCACATTCACTTTTTAGCTCAGCTGACTTGTCAGTCAGCTAAGCTTATAGGATGGTCAAGTCACCTGGCCATCTATGTCATTCATTTGTCTACATTTTCGACTTCTCCAAAACCATTAGCCAGATTCACTTCTACTTGCTAAAGTGATATGCCTAGGATGGGTCTCTTCCAAATTGTCTTACTTCTGGGAGCCCCTACACTTCATTTTTTCAACTGATGGCAATATTTTTTTCTTGTTTGTTTGGTTTTTGTTTTGTTTTTTTGTTTTTGTTTTTGTTTGTTAATTTAAAGAAAAATTGTTTGTTTCCACTCTTTTTGACTTCTCCAAAACTGTCACTCATATTGTTATGAAACTTGGTGGAAATGTAGCTTGTGGAAGGATCAAACAATGTTCACTAGAAAATGGTACTCCAGATCCCAGAGTTGTTGCAAACTTGTCAATTTGGGCACTTAGTAAATGCACACACAGTGGTCCCCCTGTTGAGGGCCCCGTCAATGAGAGGCCACCCACTCGCAGAGGCTACTGCTCCCACCAGCAAGTGTGGTATTTTCATTTTATTTTCCCTGTCTTAAGGCCATATTTCTGGTGCCCTTGGCATGGCCTTATGAGATGGGGACCACTCTATTCTTATATTGATTACTATGTAAGTCAATGGGGCTTGCAATGGTAATTTCACATTCTGGGTATCTTCTTGAAAACTGAGCAAGATTGACTTCAAACTAGTGGAGATGCACCTTGAGTGGGTCTCTATCACATTATTTTATTATTTTTTTTCAAATGGTCAAACTCCAATTACTTTAAAATTGTATAGGGAGCTATAGACCTTAATATGATCAACTGATGACACAACTTTTTTTTTGGGGGGGGGGGGGCTGGGTGGATAAAGAATTAGGCTAATGAAAGTAAATCTACCACATATGTGTATAATATTTTTAAGCTCTATGTTGTTTAATATAGATGACCTTGGCCTACTTTCTCAAGGTCACAGGGGAAATACATTCAAGAAATGATTTTTAGTCATGGTCATTACATCAGAACTTGTGCAGATGTGGTGATATACCATTACAGGAACATTACACAAACAAAATATTTGACGTGTGGAGTCATTGTGATGCCAGCAATGGTGTGAAGTGGACACTAGCATTACAAGAGTAAAAAAGCCATTCAATTCATTATTTTGATTATGAATTGAGATGGAACTTGTGAATGCATACTAAATATACATTGAGCCAATGGTGAAATTCTAAATGACCTTGACCTCATGTTCAAGGTCATTGAAGATGTAGTAAAGGATGCTGAATTTGACATATTGCTAAATTTGAGAAATTAAAAGCCTAGCAATAACAAATGTACAAAAATGTGTATGTTGTAAAATTTGATATTGCATAATGTGGGTGACCTTGACCTACTTATTCAAGGTCATAGATGGAATTGACATCAGGAAACAATTTTATTGTGATGCCCATGACATAATTAATTGAGATAGAACTGCAAAACTTGCACCAAATATGCATTGGGCCAATGGCTTAATTGTGTAATGTTTTGTGGCCTTGATCTATTTTTTAAGATCATTAAGCACTTAAGAAGGTGACACTAAAATCGATATGTTGATAAAGAATAAGAGGAACAAGACCAATGCTACCACATATGTGTGTTAATCTAGAAGTTTGATGTCGCATCTTATTGATGACCTTGACCAATTTCTCTTGGTCATGGAGGGAATGCATTTTAAGAAATGAATTTTTGGTGATGGTCACCAGATTGTATGTCAGAGGAGCATTATAGCTGTTAGCCTCATGTTTAACTTCTTCTCCCAAACTGTTTGTTGAATTCTCTTCAAATTTAATGGGAATATACCTGGACTTTGATCTCCACCAAATGTCTTCACTGCATGTTAATGTTGTCATTTAAAAAAATAGACAAATTATCAGAATTAGGAAAAATGAGTAAGATTATATGTTAGCATTGTTCCTGTACAATAAGGCCAGCAACAGATCTGACATGTTGGCTTAAATCTTGGTAATAGTGGATACTATGCCAATGGTTACTATTAAACACTAACAGGAAAGTGTCTAGGGGTTTATTTTGCTGTTGTTAACTTTGACCTTGAAAGGTCAGCTGACTTCAGCTAATGCCTCAGTAATGGTGAATCATAGACCCATGCTTAATATTAAACACTTGGTAAGTGCCAATGATATTTCTTTTGCTGTCGTTAATTTTGACCTTGAATGACTTGTGAAGACCGATATTGCAAATAGTGATGATGATCTGAAACAAAGGTGGCCATGCTAAATATTATTCTGCAGGCCACTGGGCCACTTCAGCCTGTGAATGCAAGGTTAGCTGAGATCAGGACTGTCACAGTCCATTAGTGTATTAAAACTAGTTTAACGGTTCTTGTTGACCATTCTGTATTAAAAACGTAAAGTTCTCACAATGTAGAGGGGGTACTTGACTCTCACCGCAGGCAGTCTGAAGAGTGCATTTTATGTGTGGGCTGTCAATACGTTAGGAAAATGTTGTTAACTAAAAGTTGGATGAACTTGTAACCATATATACCAATTCCCATTGATACTTATGTGGTATTTCTATGTAGAACTGGGCAAGTCTGTTTTTCTAAATGTAACATGTACCTTGACAAAGACTTGAATTTTTTCATAACATCTTGATCCCTGTAAATACTACTGGAATTATTGATGAATCTGATCATGAACTTAATTATTTCTTGATATTTGCAGCTAAAAGAGATCCCAAATATCTATCGGAAGAAATAGTAGACACCATACTGGCAACTTGCAAAGAGGAAAATAACTGGTCAACACTTATCCGCACCATTGGTTCTGTGTACAGCAATCCAGAGTTCTTGATGAAAAGCTTTCAAAAAGAGCCTACAAAGGAAGACTTGCGTGCAATGGAAACAGATATGGACAAAGACACAGATGAAATTGAAGGGACTGCAAGTTCAGAGGATGTGCCAAGTACCAGTGATGGAAAAACAAGCCCTAAATCTGCTCCGGCAGATGATGTAACCCTCGATCTGGCTTCAGTGCGAAGAGTGTATTCAAAGCTTTTTGCAATTCCAGAGCAGCCGTTTCAGAATTCCCTAGTGAATGCTCTTATTGCTTTGTCAAGAGATGCAGAAATTGCACTGCGGTATCACAGGGCGTTTGATCGTGACCCGAACTTTGTAAACATTTTCATGATTGTTATGGAGATCCCAACCCTGCAGAGTCCAGAATTCATTGAGTCAGCATTTCCCAAGTTTTGTAAAGCTATGGGACATTTACCCCTGGCAGCACAAGCCAAACTCACCAGAGTATATTCCAAGTTTCCCTCGAATCGTCTTAAGGATTTTGTTGATTCCCTGCAGCAGCTGATTACAGTAAAAATAATAACAAATCTGAACCACTGGGGGCGTGTACATTTTGTAAATGAGGATGATGGAATCACAGGAGCAACACGTATGATGAAAATCTTTTACTATGCCAGTATTTTGGGGGGAAAGATGGACCCAGAACATCTTATAGAGGAGGAGAGACAGATAAATGAATCTGCAGATGATAATTTACAAGAACTATTCCAAGGTGCAGTAGGCCACGAACCCAAGGAAAAAAATCAGCCAAAGGAAGATACCTTGGGAAAAGAATTGGGTGTAAAGCCCATTGATTGTCGAGAACCACTTATTGCATGGGAGGATTTTGTCAATGAAACTTTAAGTGAACAAGTAGAAATGGCCAAAGATTACACCAATTACACAACAGAGAATGAAACAAAATTTTCATTCATGACTCACTCTTTTATTCTGACTACAGCGGTAAAAAATGTAGGCATGTACTATGACAACCGGATAAGAATGATGAATGAGCGCCGTGCCTCTTTATTCCAGAGTATTGTCCATGGAGCACCACCAACACCATATTTAAAGTTGAGGATCAGACGAGATCATATAATTGACGATGCTTTAGTGGGGGTGAGTGGCTTGGACTCAGTTTTAGACTGCATTGTTCTTGAGCCTATATAACACGCAGCCTAAAGCATTCTGCAGTCAGGTGATCCAGATATTACTTAAAGTTGCTGGACATATATTCTCTTTGTGTGTGAGTGTGTTTTGTGTGTGTGTGCATGCGTGCCATGTATATTCCAATTTATTGTACCACACACCGTGAACTTTTCATTTTGTCAACCCAACACACAGTATCTATAAGGAGTGATTTTCCCTCATATTTCAATGATATTGATATCCATTGATATGACATGCGGCATTGATGGTACTTTTAACTTTCCAAGCTTCATATGCCCTGTGAAGATGGTCATTATTTCAACTGAAGAATCTAAGCTGCATAGTTTTACAATCCCTGGGTTTAATTCAGGAATGTTTAGTCTTGGCACTGTGCAACTATTGGAATAAATATGGTATGTATGTATGTATTAGCGATGTGCCGATCAAGTACAATTGAAAGTCGGTTGAACTCTGCAAAAAGTCTAGCACTTCAAGGCAATTTATACTTTTGATTATAATCAAAATAAATTTTTACTCTCCGCACAAAAAGTGCCGCAGGGTATTATCGCCCCCTGCATTGTCCATCCATCTATCTGTCCATCCGAATGATACAATGTGTGTCTAATTTGTGTGTGTGTCTAGCCACACAATGCAATTCTGGAATTGTGCTAGTTGAATCCTTATGTGACTCTGAACATCATCCAAAAAGCCACACAATGTATGTGTCCATCATATGTCCATCACTATCGTCATGGACATGTCCTACTGATGGACATGATCATCAGCTTGTGCCCTTGATTTGTGGAGAACATTGCTTAAGCCACAGAAACATGGGCAATGGTTATCCTATAAGAGCTGCTTTAGTAAGCCACACAAACATGGACAAAGGTTCATCCAATCAGAAGATATGTTAACCACACAAACTAGGACAATTGTTTGTCCAATCAGAAGGGTTCAAGTAGTGTCCAACATTTTCTGTGTCTGTTCTGCCTTCTGTGGCTTTCTTTGTAAATATGAACATACAGCAAAATAATGTCCCATCCATTTGAAAACTTTTCCAAAGCCACACAGTGCAGTTTTATAAAAGCCACATAAACAGAAAGCCACACAAAGTATCATTTGTTAGCCCGTCCGTCGATCTTGTTGATGTTACCGCAATATCTCAAAAAAATTTCACCCTAGCTGTACCAAATTTTTGTCAAAGATGCACCTTATAATGGACCAGTTTCCTTTCGAAAACCAGCCTCCTCTTACTGTTTTTAAACTTTTTATGAAACTGTTAAAGTATTTATTTGAAGGCCATCTGAGTGACGTCAACCCTGACAATGTTACCGTAATATAGACATTGACAACAGCTTTACCAAATTTTTGCCAGAGATCCGTCATATGATGGACCAAATTCCTATTTAAAACCAGCTTCCTCTTTGTATTTAAAAACTTTTTATGAGACTTTTAAGTATTTATTTAAAGGCCGTCCGAGTGGCACAAAAGGGGATGATGTTACCATAATATCTGAATAAGGATCGATCGCAGCTTTACCAAATTTTAATCAAAGTTGCACATCATAATTGACCATGTTCCTATCAAAAACCAGCTTCCTCTTATTATTTTTAAACTTGGTATGAAACTTTTGAAGTATACATATATTTGAAGGCCATCTGAGTGGCACACAAGTGGACAATGTTACCATAATATCTCCAGAAGGATTCATCACAGCTTCGTCAAATCTTTGGTGCAGTTACACCGTATTATGGCACCTGCCCTAAATAGGGTTACTTACAAATACTTCTATGAATTGAGGAAAAAAAGGTTGTGGGCGCCAAGGGTAATCCATTGTCTGACCGCTATTTTTAAGAATATATATTGAAATTTCTCAAAAATTGTCAGGTTTATTAGTCTTCTTCTTTTTTTTTTAACTTTTGCGGCAAGTCAGCACATTACTTCTCCTCGTTAACAGGTAAAGCACATTCTGTCAATAAAAACTGGCCTATCATAAGTATCACCAAAACCAACACTTTACAAGATAAATTGATTTCAGAATCAAACATTTTGAATATAAACACTGTTAAAAATTGTATGGAATACAAGCAAAAGATCTCTTAGGAGTCTAATCCCATGCAACATGTCAATTATCAGACTGCAGTTGTGAATTTCTTTCACATATTACATATGTGTATGCAGAAAAATACAGTGAAAGGAGAGTAAATAAATAAAAGTGAAGAAATGATAAGTATAATAGAAGCAAAGAGAAGAGATATGTCTGCATTCACAAATTGGTAAATTGGCATATACAGCGTATGCTGCAAAAATATGGGGCAGTAAATTTCTTTTCCGTTTCTGTGTGGAGAAGTAACTTTTTCCAGGGGAGAAGTAAATTTTCTCTCGAACTTGATGTGGGACAAGTGGACAAAATGCTTAATGTCAAGCCCTGGTTACATGTCACGTATGGTGTGGCTATAGGACATGATTGCATGAATCAATTATAATCGAGTGACTGTCCTCAGCCAATTCCTATCCCCAGTATGTATGCATTTTTTATATATATATATATATATATATATATATATATATATATACACACACACACACACACACACACACACACACACACACACATATATATATATATATATATATATATATATATACATATAAGTACATATATGCTCACTTACATATGGATGACCTTAGTGTTACATATAACACATGCAGAATAACTATCATTCATCTTAGTGATGACGTTAACATGGCCATTTACATGTATATGAATATTCCTTCAACAGTGGATAAGTGTATTTCTGTTGTGTTGAGTTACAGTGCACATTCAACCCTAACTGACTATGATGTCAACTTCCACTCAGGGTGCCAACATATTTCAAGTTGGATTTATCCCATGAGTTCCTTGTTATCTGACCTGGCACACAGTCACCCCTTCTAGCTTTTCAAACAGCTTATGTATGTGCAATCAGGGTGTCCCTTTCGATTTTTTTATAAGGGCTCTTCCATACTCATATCATATGGGGAGGTCTCCAGTCTTTAAAGTTTAATGTTGGTGGTAAAAAAAGACATCTTTATTTATTTTTTAGGCAGGGCTTTTGTAACTTACACAGTGGATCCTTAAACATTTGATCAAAAACATGTTGCCTAATTTGAGAAGTGAGGAGCTATTGTTTTGAGTGATCACTTGTGTACTATTGATCCGGCCTTTAAATATTTACACATGATGATCTAATTCTTCAGTCTATACATCCATGGTGGGCTGAGCACTGGATTGTGACAGACCGCCAGCTTTTTTGTTCGTCCTTTTTTTTTTTTTTTTGGGGGGGGGGGGGTGAGCTGACAGTCAGCTGAGCTTATCTGATGGGTCATGTATCATTAGCTCTGTTGTCCAGTAACAGCCTCACATTTTCCACTGCTTCTCCAAAACATGCTTGCCAGATTGTCTCAAAAGTTGGATGTGCCGTGGGTGGGTGTCTACCAAGTTTGTTCAGAAGTTTGTGGTCCAGGAATTTTTTTATTCCTTAATGATTTTTTTTAGCATATTTTTGGGGAAGATCATGGAAGAAATCCTATTTGAAAGCACACAACCAGAATCGTATGGGGACACTTCTGGATAGCCATTAATTTGTTCACCTGGTGGCACTGGGGGGTTGTTTTTTTCTGCTTTTGTGACAATATTTTTTCATGGCGAACCTTTTTTTGACTCTTCTGGTATGAAGGCACAGATTCTTTAAAAAGTTTCAGTTTTTGTCTTTATGCTTAGTTGAATCAAGTTTGATCATTTTGATAGGAATATTTTAATTATTTGCAGAGTTTTGTGATTGAACTTTGATGGCACCCATTGTAGCAGTGTACATAGGTAACATTACCTCATATGGTAATGGTGCTTTCTGGATGTATGGTTGCTATTGAAATATATAGGAATGTACCCATGGGGATTCTTTTATTGTTATAATTGACCTTGAGTGAGCTTGAAACGTTAAATTACAATCACTGGAAAAAAAGTTAGATTTTCTTATCTTGTACTTAAAATCTATCAACCAAATTTAATTCAGACATGGTTGGGATGAAGTTCAGGTAGGCCTGTATAAAATCTGTTCAAGAAGTGTGGCCTTGACTTGATTTGCAAGGTCATAGAATAGGTGTAGTGTATTTTGTGTGTGTATGGTAACTTCAAAAGTTTTAATGTTAGCACTGTCATGTGACACAATTTTATAGGCTGCTATAAGGTCTGCAGCTTAAATTCTAAGATGGATGACCACAACCTGATTCCCAAGGTCACAAAGTGGTTATTTTTGTATTCTGTTTCCACATCACTTTTTTAAAAGAAGGTAAGTTTTATAGCTAATACCTTGATATTCCACAAGATTATACTCCTGTAGGTTGGGTTTGCAGATGGATGGGTTTGCAGATGGATGAGCTTGACTCAAATCCCAAGGTCTCGGAGCTATTATTGTGAATTGCAGATCCACATTTTTTATTTGTGCAAAACTGTCAGCCAGATTCGCTTCAAATGTGGTGCAAATGTACCTTTGGTGGGTGTCTGCTAAGTTTGTTCAAACAGTCATCAGGTCATCCACCATTGTTATGTCTGTGTGCCAACACAGACACACTTTTTTTTACTGTTATTCTTTCTTTCTTTCTCCTTTGTTCAACAGATGGTGCTGTGATTTTTTTACACACATTTTTTTCTGCAGATCCCTTATTTTTTCACATTTGTTCTTTTTTTCTATTTGGCCCCTTGTCGGTTGATGCATTCATTCCTATTGATTACAATATAAGTCAATGGGGATTGCAATGGTAATTCACATTTTTGATTTCTTCTCCAAAAACTGTTAGCCAGATTCAGTTCAACTTCGCGGTGATGTACCTTGAGTAGGCTGTTACTGAGTTTGTTCTAATGGTCATGCTCCAATGATTTCTGGACTTGGAAGTGATTTTTTTTGGGGGGGGGGGGGTGTCACAAAATCTTTAAAATCTTTAAAATCTTTTCCTGTAAAACGGCTTGATTAATTGCTTCAAGATTGGGTAGGATCACTTCTGGTACCACTGGAATAGGGTGAGATGTTAAATGAGTTGAATGTTTAAGGGCAGCTGAGAAGGGGTTGTTTGAACAGCCCTCTTTTTTTTCTTAGTTGTTCCCTGGCTTTTTATCTGACTTCTGTTTCAAGCTACACATAAGGAATTGGCCATGATATGATGTTCTTCCAGTGTAATTATTGTGTTATTTAATGCAGTAAATACTGTAAAGAAAAACAAAAACAAAAAACACCGCAAACCTCTTGCAAGTGATACCCATGGCTGATGAACTTTAAAACTTGTTTCCTACTGAGATTTTATTTTTATGAAAATACTGCAACATCCTGGGTAATTCATTATTCTAGTATATGAGTAATTACTGCATATGGACCCACATTTGTATGCAAACTAAGAATAATAAAGTGCAAGGAATGCCTTCAAAACCTGTATTTACTTGCCAAGATTTTACAAGAATTTGTTCTGTCATCACAATAGCTTGATCCTTGCGTTCAAAAGCACAGATTGTAGACTAAAATGAAAGTTGACATTTTCTAATATGACATTTTTGTGTGTGGAACTATTTATGTTTCAGTTGGAAATGGCAGCAATGGACAATCCCACAGATCTGAAGAAACAATTATATGTAGAATTTGAAGGCGAACAAGGAATAGACGAAGGGGGTGTGTCCAAAGAGTTTTTTCAGCTAGTAGTTGAAGAAATATTCAATCCAGACTTTGGTGAGTTTCTTTAGTGTCTTGGGCATCTGTGTGGGGTTATTGTTATTGTCAAATCTGTGCAGATGAGTAATTAATTGCTCACTCAAATGAAAAAGCTTGTTAAACTTTAAAATCTAATACATTTTGAACCAGTTTGTTTAATAAATTGTTCATGGAAAAGAATGGTCAGCCTTGGTGCTGTTAAATGTAGGGATAGATGTGGGACTTAAAAATTCTATAGCCAGACTGGAAATTAAAACAGTAATCACTGCTGAATTTGACCGAGCTAAGTGTTAAAATAAATAGCCATTTCCAAATTTGTTCAGTCCAATGAATGAAACATTAGCATTTGGCTGATGGCACCCGCAGTCCCTGAAAAGGGTAAGCTGCGGCAGCAGCATCAAAAGGCGCGAGTGAGGTGAAAGTGTTGGCTGTTCCCAAAATATTCATGTATGATTTGCCTGCTTGGCTTATGATGGCATGCTGTTTCAACATTTCTCCTGTTTAATGTAAATTTTACATTTTGTACTTTTTGATGTAAATTTTATATATTTTTCTCATACCTTGTAGGCATGTTCACTCATGAAGCAGAATCAGGAAGTTTTTGGTTCAACCCAACTTCATTTGAGAATGACGGACAGTTCACACTCATTGGTATAGTACTGGGCCTTGCAATATACAACAATGTGATCCTAGATGTACACTTCCCCATGGTTGTCTACCGCAAATTAATGGGCAAGAAAGGCACTTTTGAAGATTTAGTTTCCTCGCATCCAGTGAGCATAAATATAATTTTACAATTTCTTACCATTTTAATGTATTGTGCATGTATGCACTAAATTAAAGGCCACAGTGACTGCATATATGTTATCATGCACAGTGTGACTGTGTGCAAAGCACAATTATGCAGTGCTGTCTAACTGTGTTATTGTCGCAAAAAAATGTGGAAAAAAAAGTATGAAAATGTGACAAAATGACGTCAAAAATTGCTATGATGTTACAAAAAGAAACGAAAGTTCCTGTCATCAGCAACCAGAATACACATGCAACATCATTTTAGTAATATTGTAATATTTGAAAACTTTTATTTAGATACAGGTCATAAAGTGCATACAGGGCATAGTAGTGTCGAGTGGCTGTAATGGAGACATGTTATGGCAAACTTATATAAATGTATAGTTGTCCATGTGAATAAAGACTATGACCAATGCTGATGCTGAGCTTTGTGTGCCAAATTCAGGTTGCAAAGAAAGTTATTTTCTCACATTTAAAAACATTTTTCAACTTTAAATTATCACAAAATGCGTGAGCCTCCAGGGACTAAGCTCCCTTGGGTCCCACTGAGGCCTGGGCAACCCCTGGGCCTACAGTCTTCTTTCCCTTTTGCTTCAGGATGTCCCATTTTTACTACAAGCCTATTGGAGTTGGACAACACTGCTATGTACTGCTGTTGAGTTAAATGGTGTTTAGAAACTTTTGATTTGGTTATTGTCAAAAGTGCATGTACAAGATATATGATAAAGATTAAGAAATATTCATGTTCTTGCTCTCGGTTACTGTTGTTAATGATATATCAGTGTATTTTGTCATTTTGTCTGAATTTGTGGAATTGCTAGGTTTATTTTGTTATACAATATACAGAATACATGTATCTGAAAATGTACGTTGTCAATGGTTCACTGTCATTTGTTTGTCTGATATGTTCAAAGCATTCTTGTTAAATTTTTCTTCTAATAGACATTTAGATTAAAAAACTAGAAAAGTAAATGTTATAAACATGATTAACATCTATATAACTGATTATAATCTGAAAGTAATGGACCACATTTATGGAAGGTTATATAAACATTAATGTTTAATATTGTGTCTTGCAATAGGAGATATGCATATCAAGTTCCCGCCCAAACTGCATACCCGATTGACTAGTCTTGCTTGGTGAGATATGGCGAGATACAGGAAGGTACCTGTGGGGACAAGCGGGATATTACTAATATTTTGGAAATACATAATATTTATTAAAGGCATACGGAATTTTTTCTTATATATGGCTCGGGAAGTACTAGAAGAATACCAGTTTGGCATTTGTCAACTTAAATTTCTCAAAAAATGCTAATTTTGCAAGAATGAGCATATGGCCTGTCTGTGACAGTGATGCGACCCACATATCCCCCCTGATCCCCAGGTGTCAAACCCGTGCTTTGTGGTGGGAAATCGATATTGCATACTGCGTATTATGGAAAACACTATGAAGGTGATGCAGAATAGATGTGAACTTCAACCGTGCCAATTTTTATATTGTCATCTGAATCATGTAAGTGTCACATGGTTTCCATGTTATTTGGCAGATGCTTGCAAGTGGTCTGAAGGAGCTGCTAGAGTACAGTGGGAATGTTGAAGAAGACATCATTTACACATTCAGGATAGGTTCCCAGGATGTGTTTGGCTGTAACCTGTGCCATGATCTCAAGGAAAATGGCGATCAGATCCCAGTCACAAATGAAAATAGAAAAGTAAGTGTACATTGGACGCTGTCTTGAGAGACCACTCCAATGAGAGGTCACCTGGCTTGAAAGACCACTTCTGGTAGAGCCCTGCTGCTATCTTTTCTATGTGATTGTACCTCTAATGAGAAGACACCTTTCTTGAGAGGCCACTTTGGGACCTGCTCCTGGTATAGTCTCTAAGACTTGGATTACTGTAGATGATTTCAAAATTTTACTCTCAGCAAGGGAAATTCGCACATCTAGGTTTAGGTGTGAGCTACCCACTTTAAGCATGCATTGCAGAGATGAAGCTACATGCATTTACAGTTTCAAAATTTGAATTCTTTTAAGCAAAGGGGGTGAGGGTTGGGGTAGAACAAAACTGGAAAATGCACAAAGATATAAAAGTAAAGAACCATGTTTTATGTGGAATTTCAACCAGACCACGCATAAATTGATCACTTTCCATTGTTATTGTGGAAGATGTGAAGAACTTGGAGGAAGGCAAGCTGTGTGCACCATAAAGGTGGCAGTCAACTCTCCATACTCTCCATGAATAAATAAACCCTTCAAGCGCTGATTTAAGACTGAGTCAACTGTTTTCTGTGGGGCATTTTGTGTGCAAGGGGCACAAAGTACCCCGAGGAAAGCTGTTGACTAAGATTACATTTTGCTTGAGACTAGGCTTGCTGGTACATGTATTTGAGTGAAAGATATCTTGAATCTTTTAACCATTATATGCTTAATGATAATGAGAAAACTACTTTAGCTGTGATTAGCACTGTAAGGGTTAAGCTGTTTTTCAGAGGTGAAAGGCCCATACGAGCCTAGCCCAACTGTGCAAAATACCAGGGCCAACAACCGAAAAGAGTCCAAAGTGAGGGATGGTCGACAATCCCTCATTATGGACGCTTTCTTTCATGGTGGAGTTATAAAATTTGTTCAAGAATTGAAAGTGAGCCACACACACACACACACACACACACACACACACACACACACACACACACACACACACACACACACACACACACACACACACACACACACACACACACACACACACACACACACACACACACACACACACACACACACACACACACACACACACACACACACACACACACACACACACACACACACACACACACACAATCATTGAAGCTTACCTATCGTCATAAAGGTATGGAATGTCTAAGGATGGAGCCAACACATTGATATTTAATTGTTCCTCCTAACATTGTATTGTGAGAAGTTACTGTTGTTCATTGCTGTGTGTTTGTTCCTTTTTAGTCCTGTTATACAGGAGTCTTTATGTCTAAAACCATGTTCTGGTTGACGTTATCCTATTCCGCAGTCCAAACTTGATACACTCCATAAGCTAACCTGTCCCTGTCTAACATATATAAATATGGAAGTACAAATATACATATTGCTCACAATCCTCTGTAGAATTTTGGCCTAGGCTGCGTTAGCCCAAATATGTTAAAGGGTCTTCAGTGGGTAAGTGTGTAATTTCAGAGTGCTGCCCTGAGTAGGAAACAGGTACCAAATGACACTGGAATGTTGCACGTCAAAGTGTATTTTAGTTTGTGTCAGATTTTCTTTTTTGGTCATATACTACTAGTCAATGCCTGAGAATGGGGATTCCAGGTCACACTTGATCTTTATCTTTGTAGCAGTAAAGTATATTACAACAATCTGTGTAGCAAATGGTCATAGACATTTGAAGAGTGAGCGAAAGAGAATCTGTGACACTGCAAACTTAATTGTTGTCATACGTGTGACTTATTGTTGCAAATAAGTGCACAGTGAAGAAACCGGATATGCTGGTTTTCTCTTTAATATGTATTGGTCAGGTATGAATGGAATAATAGTTAGTGTTCTGTTCTAGGCACTGCAGGTGTCCACAACACACATCCACATACAATGTTCCTGATTCAGGTTTTCAAGCAATGGCAGCCGTGAAATACAGAGATACATAGGAATATATATAGAAAGTAGATTTTGGTTACACATATCTCCATCAATTTTTGGGGGTAAAATTTAAATGTACTACAATACAACCTGTTTCTGTTTTGTAGGAGTTTGTAGATCTATATGCTGACTTCCTCCTGAACAAGTCCATAGAAAAACAGTTTCGTGCCTTCAAACGGGGCTTTCAGATGGTGACAGATGAGAGTCCATTGAAGATGCTCTTCAATCCGGAAGAAGTAGAACGACTTGTCTGTGGCAGTAAAGTAAGTGACTTGAAATTTTAATTCCCATGCATATGATAATCATTTGGAACTTTCCATCAGTCTGTCCCATCTGTGTTGTGTGATCGTATGGTTTTTCTGTATGCACAGAAATTGTCTCACCAAATGGACTACCCATACTAGTCTTAAATTTAAATTTGTGTGTGCCAAATTCTGGTACAGTATGGTAGAGCAATAACTCTGCGTTCTCTGATTGACCGCCATGTGGCGCTGCGGACAGCTTTCATCCGGGTATTCAATAGCGGGTCAACCTGAGTTGCGTCGCATACTATGATGTGTTAACGCATAGTGCAAACTGAGCGTTTTTCTTGGCGAATGAAATAACCAAGTGTAACTCATAATCATGATAATGTCATTAATAAATACTTTTTGTAGAAAGTAATGCAATCAAGGAATCAACCCAATACACATTGTTGTGGAGTTAATCACATTTGATTTTAATTTTAATTTAACTTTAAACGCTACCTGCCGACCCCCCCACCCACCCACCCACACACATACAGTTAACACTGTAAAACTTGGGGATTCATCTACAATAACATATTCTGATGAGGTTGTCTACTTGTCTTTATTTTTGACACAATGACAACACACCCGGCAAATAAAATACAATCGACTTCTTACACTGTAAGTTACAGTGTTGCCAACCCTCCCGAATTACCCAGGAGACTCCCGGAATTTTATGCTTAAAATTCTTGGAAAAAGTGTGGATTTTTAGACAATTTTGAGTCACCTCCCGGAAATTCATCAATATTTCCCTTCTATGTTTCATATTAATTCATCAATCTCCCTTAATTTTACTTTCTATTTCCCGGATTTTAAGTTTGGCAGGTTGGCAACACTGTTCTTAAAACGCGATGACCAATGTTTTATCCTACTCGATCCTCCATTATCGCCCACGATGAACCGGGTCACATTAAATCCTTGCAACAGGAGTCTTTCGAAATCCTCATGCTGTTGAGTCCATATTATGTGCTATGTCGATAATTTGTTATATGTGATCATTGCATTATCTTAATAACTGTCGAAGAATATTCTTTATTATTGCATTTCTTTCGACCATTCACACAGTCGAGTGGCACTATGCAGGAATGTAACAAGCAGAATGCGGTTCCGGGTCACCGCGGTTCAAAAGGATTTTGCACTTTTTTGACACAACATACGAATAAATGCATTCATGCTCTGCTATAATACAATCTTATCTTTCGTGTGTGTAAAATTTATTAGCAGATATTACGTGAAAAGGAACATTTTTTGCACTTTGATTGCTGATACGTACAGTGTTATCACAGTGTTTGCAAATCTGCCGAAACCAATGTTCAACCGCAGGCGAGTACCCGGATGAAAGCGATGACTCGCGCCGTGTAGTGGAAGTTTATGGAAACTTAAGAAACTGCCCTTCCCTATTGGATATATTTGTGACCATATCTGATTGATACTTGCATGCTCAAAATTTCTGATGGGCCTCTTCTGTCACATTGTCAATAATCCTGTGGCATCATGTTGGTTTTGTACACATTGCATGCATGGTCTCTGAATCATTATGTTCTATGCAGGCACCTGCAGCAAACCCAAAGCAGCATGCATAATGACATCGAAACAATGGTCAAAAGCCAGTCGGGTTAAGTTAGTCTAAAACTGATGGTACACATCACTATCTGAACCTTCTGAGTCACTGTCTCCCAATATAACAATAACCTGATTTTGGAGGACATTACCACTCTTAGCTCTGCTAACTTTTTACATTTTTACCTCAGCTGACTTGTCAGTCAGCTGAGGTTTTTTGAGGGTCTGTCGTCCGTCGTCCGTCCGTCGTCCGTCCGTCGTCCGTCCGTCTGTCGTCCGTCCGTCCGTCGTCCGTCCGTCCATCGTCCACAATTCACATTTTCGACTCCTTCTCAAAAACTGTCAGCCAGATTCACTTCAAACTTGGTGGAGATGTGCCTTGGGTGGGTCTCTACCAAGTTTGTTCAAATGGTCACGGTCCAGTGATTTTTGGATTTTTAATGAATTTTTTTGTTCTTTTTTGGGTAAATCTTAAAAAATCTTCTTCTCCGAAACCGCTCACCCAATTGCTTTGACATCACACAGGAACACTCCCTGGGACTCCTAGTTCTTAATTTGTTCACCTGGTGGCGCTGCAATTTTTTCCTAATTTTTTATGAATTTTTGTGTTTTGTAGCTATTTTCCACTTCTTCTCCAGAACCGTCACTCAGATTAAGCTGAAACATGGTGGATGTGTTCCTTGTAGAAGGGTCAAACAAAGTTGTACACTATGTGGGAATGCTGCAGATTCCTGATTTGTAACGATTTTTTCAATTCTGGTACTTGTCAGTCAATGCAGCTTTCCAAGTTTGTGACGGAGATGAGGATCCAATATTTTTCCAATTTTTCACTAATTTTTCAATTTATTGGGGGGTGGGGGGGAAGAAATCAAAAGTCCGTTTTCTAAAGAGCTGCTTGTCCAATAACTCTGATATTGCGTGTAGGGTCTTCAGGGTTCGCTGAGTTCTCATTTTGGCAACCAAGTGGCGCTACTCTTTTCAACTACTTTTTACCTCAGCTGACTTGTCAGTCAGCTGAGGTTTTTTGAAGGTCTGTCGTCCGTCGTCCGTCCGTCCGTCCGTCCGTCGTCCACAATTCACATTTTCGACTTCTTCTCAAAAACCATCAGCCATATTTACTTCAAACTTGGTGGAGATGTGCCTTGGGTGGGTCTCTACCAAGTTTGTTCAAATGGTCACGGTCCAGTGATTTTTGGATTTTTAATGATTTTTTTTGTTCTTTTTTGGGTAAGTCTTAAAAAATCTTCTCCGAAACCGCTCACCCAATTGCTTTGAAATCACACAGGAACACTCCCTGGGATGCCTAGTTCTTAAATTGTTCACCAGGTGGCGCTGCAATTTTTTTCTAATTTTTTATGAATTTTTGTGTGTTTTAGCTATTTTCGACTTCTTCTCCAGAACCGTCACTCAGATTAAGCTGAAACATGGTGGATATGTTCCTTGTAGAAGGGTCAAACAAAGTTGTACACTATGTGGGAATGCTGCGGAATCCTGATTTTTAACGATTTTTTCAATTCTGGTACTTGTCGGTCAATGCAGCTTTCCTATTGATTACTATGGAAGTCAATGGGCATTCTAATGCTAATTCACATTTTCGACTTCTTCTCCAAAACCGTCATCCAGATTTACTTCAAACTTGGTGGCAATGTACCTTGGGTGGGTGTCTACCAGGTTTGTTGCAATGGTCATGTTCCAATGAATTTGGATTTTTTTATGATTTTTTTTCCAAAAATCTCTACAAAAGTCTTAATAGGAAAGTTTAACATGGGAATTTCTTGTAATGGTCATGACTTTAATAATATTGACCAGATTTACTTCAAACTTGGTGGGGATGTGCCTTTGGTGGATTTCTACCAAGTGTGTTCAAGTGGTCACGCTCTATTGATTTTTGGATTTTTTATTAATTTTTTTGTTCTTTTTTGGGGGGAACCTTATAAATTCTTCTCCTCTGAAACCGCTCACCCAATTGCTTTGATATCTTACATAGACACTCCCGGGGACACCTAGTTCCCAGTTTGTTCACCGGGTGGCGCTGCAATTTTTTTATGAATTTTTTGTGCGGTTTTGCGATTTTTTCCTTGTTCTCAGAACTGTCCCTCAGATTAAGCCGAAATGTAATGGATATGTTGTTGTGGAAGCGTCAAACAGTTGTTTACTAGGTGGCACTGCTTTGGATTCCTGATTTTTTTAGGATTTTCAATTCGGGTACTTATTGTTCAATGCAGCTTTCCTATTGATTACTAGGTAAGTCAATGGGCATTCTAATGCTAATTCACAGGACAACTGACACGAAATTTACTGTTTACTTGGTAACTTGAGATCTGTTTTGAGTTAGCTTCACATGTTAATTATTCTGTATGAAGGTCATGCTGAGACAGTACATGAATGACCTTGACGTCGTTTGTGGGGTCACAGTGCAACATACATGAATTTTACTCTTCATTATAACTTGAGAACTACTTGAACTTTGTAGTTGCACATGTAAGTGTTCTTCTATAAAGGTCAGACTTACTCAGAACTTGGTGTCCTTGATCCTTTCCCAAGTTCATAGAGCTGCAAGTGTGATGAATGTCAAGATCAGCTGAGGTACGGGCTGTTCACACAGCCCTCTTGTTAAAGTTTTGTAGCATGTGAGTTTTCCCACTTTACAGGTTTCCTTGCAATGTCAGTGACTCAAATATTGTATGGAAGCAGTGGATGCTGCATGAGAGGTCAATTGCTTCGACTGACCTTTCCCCACATAAAGGGCTGGGTGGTAATGGTGTCGGCCACATGTCTGACATTATTACTCCTGGGTTTCTGAAGCTTTTATGGCAGATGGATATCACCTGGCAGATGAGCCTTTTGGTACCTATGTGTATCAGATCCTGCTTTATTAAGTATGTAGCAATGTTTGTTCAAGTACCATGCAATACAGTGGTATTTGGTTTAAAAACAGCTCTGATGAGAGACCACATTGGTCGTGAAGACTGACATTTGAAAACACTGGACTCTCATTTCATTGTAATTTACCAGTAATTAAAGACTACCTGCAATTTTTTTCTCCAGGGGGACAGAAGTTGCTGAAGTCCACTTACCCTGTGGACAAGTTGATTAAAAAAATGACTATAGAGCTCCAAGGACTTAATCAGTGAAATTGTCACACACACACACCTCCCCTCCCCCCATGATGAAATTTTTCATGATTATGTAGAGTGGCCCCATAACTTAGTTAAGACTGTGGCTGTAGGATGTCATGTCAAACAAGTCTTAATTTATTTTCTTTAAGAAGGTTATCTTTAGTTGTAAAAATTAAGGCTACTGGGTAGATGTTACCTTGGTTACCATTCTAGAATGACTGTACTCTTAAGCACTGCAGATATAGTTCACCTGTGAAACACTGTTCCTTTTGTACCTGTATGCCTTTACTCAAGATATACTAGTCACAACTTTTGTTGGAATTTTTTTTTTTTTTGATGGTTTCATAGCAGTCAGTATTTTTTTCTGTTGCAGCACTTGGACTTCCATGCGTTAGAGGAGGCAACAGACTATGATGGGGGTTTCTCAGGAGACTCACAAACAATCAGGTAAAGTGGACAAGAGCCAGGAAGAGTCTGTAATGTACTTGACAAATTCAGACAGAATTACATCTGTAGACTCTTCCTGTTAAAAACAAAAACAAAACAAAACAAAAAAAAAAAAAACAACAACAAAAAAAAAAAAAAACACCAAACCAACAAACAAGCACAAAGTATGGAAACTGTTACTTTGATAGAATTTCAAGTAGGTTCTGGTATGCCCCAGTAAAATGACTCCACTGTTCATGCTTGGGGTCAAAGTGAAAAACATTCACAAATTAAACATATGCAAAATACATATTTTGTGAAAAGATCATGATGTGTAGATTGTATACAAAAACACTCAAATGATAACCCTAAGATAAATATGTAATTGTTGCATAAGCAGCCACATCTGTTACCAGGCATTAAAATGTGACATGTACACACGTGTGGAAGTAACTTCTTTAAGCTGTCGGCAAGTAGAGGATGCTTGGAGAATTCAATTACAGGAGCCCTACTTCTTGTGGACAACCAGCAGCCAATCAGTGAGGCAGGATTTGTTTACCCACCAGGTGGCTTTACTTGTAAGAAGCTAGTTACTGGTGGTGCCATCTGCAACACACATTCTCTATAACAACTGTTTGCACAAAAGTATGTGTTATACATGTGCTAAAAATAATCTTCAATCTTGGTTGGAGTATACCTTGGGTCGGTCTATACATAATTTTATTAATGCCGCTGGAACTTAGGCAGTATGGAGGTATATAGGTTTGCACTCTGTACATCTGACTTTATTCCTTCTGTCCTCAAACGCTTGTCCAGGCCATTCCCTATATTGTGATAGATGCCAAAATTAGTGCATTGATATTTCTTGGGTCAGTGGTGATGTTACATACCAAAATTAGCCCACTTCAACCTTTGACACAATCATAGATAATGCTTCTATGGGCCACATCATACTGTTAGACCTAGAGGTACACAACTTGCTGTGTGGATTCTCCTGTGAATCTGGTGTCACATACTAACATTATGTCACTGTGACCTTGACCTTTGGCTTTCCTCATAGAAAATGCTTGTTCGATCTGTATTTCCAGCAGTGCAAGACATACAGATACAACTGACCTTTGGTGGGGGACTCCCTATGTATTGCTGGAAAGGATGGCATTGTTCGAATGGTCCTGGAATTTTTAAATTTTTTATGAATTTTGTATTTATTTGTTTGGAAAATCTTCAAAAATCGTGACTGAAATCGCCCGTCCTTCCTGGAACCCCTAGACCACAATTGTTCTTTTGGCGGAACTGTAATGTTTTCCCCTTTTTTGATGAATTTTTGTTGGGGTTTGTAATATAACCTTTACCTCTCCTGACTGAAAGTCACCGAAGGTGTTGTGATGGGTCTTTATTGTCATCATCTATTCACATTTAAATTTTTGACTTTTTCTAGGAAACTGTTAGCTTTATTCTCTTCAAATGTGATTGGGATCCACCTTGAGTTGGTATATACCATGTTTTTGTTTTGTTTTGTTTTTTGTTAAAGGTCATGCTGCTCCAGTGATTTTTGTATTTTTGTGCATTTTCTTGGGGCAGAATTCAAAAAAGAAAATCATTTTCTGCACAACCACATGTCCATTGCTTCAAAATGGCATATGGCCACTTCTTAGGACCCTCATACCTTAATTTCGTTCATCAGGTCAGGTGGCACTGCAATTTTTTAAAACAAATTTTTGTATGTTTTTGGTATTTTTGCCTTTTCCCAAACTGTCAGTCAGATTTTTGTGAAAGTTGGCAGAAGTGTACCATTATGGAAGGGTGAAACAAAAGATGTTCACCAGGTGGTTATGTTCTTTCTTCCTAATTTTTGATGAGTTTTTCAGTTGGGGTTAAATATCAGGGTTAGCTGAGGACACAGACTTTTCACACAGCCTTCTTGTTTACTTATTACCTTGAAGCTGATGCTGAGATTCCCTTCAAACATGATGCACACAGACTCAACACACATTAGTCAAGATGAACATACATGATATATTGGAAACTTGGTCAGCTCAACTTGGGTTGTTCACACAGCCCTCTTTTTGTGTCTTTAATGATTTTTCCACACAAGACATTTCTTCTCTTGCAGAAACTTCTGGTCAATTGTACATGCCTTTGATGAGGAAGACAAGAAGCGGTTATTACAGTTCACTACAGGCAGTGACCGGGTGCCTGTAGGGGGACTGTCAAAACTGAAGCTGATTATTGCCAAGAATGGGCCAGACTCTGAAAGGTTGGTATTAAGTAAAAAATAGCTTAGTTTATGTCTGCTCAGAAGAACACGCAAGTTCACACTTCCTGGTCGAATAGTAACATGCGTTTTATAGTTGTTGACCATCAACACAGGAAGCTCAGTTCTTACATATTGAGAATGAGCATGACCTGTTTATGGGAAGGAAGTAGCATAGTGTGTGCGTGGTAGCTCGTGTGAAGTAATACTGTAATTAGACCACTCTACTGCCACCAAAAAGTGGTCTTTTAATGAAGATGGTCTTGCAATGCAGGCTAATGAAGCAAATATGTGCAAGTACTGTCAACAGGAGATCTTATAAAGACATGCTTTCTCTGACAGGAGGTGGCTGTTAGAGCAGGTGCCACTGTACATGTATAGGATTCGACTGCAGAAAGTTATTCTCAGGCTTTGTTACTCAAAACAGATGACATCAAACTTCTGTTCCTCTGTACTCATGCATGCATATAATTATGTACATAACACAGGGTATAGACTTCGAAACATGTTCTCAGTAGTTACCCACTGAACACCTTTCAACTTATTTGGGCTAATACAGCCAAAATTCTACAGAAGAACGTGTGCAATATGGACAATAGTACTTCCATATTTATATAGGTGAGACAGTGACAGGTTAGCTTATGGACAGTAAAGAGTTTGGACTGTGGAATAGGGTAATGACTACTAGGAAGTGGTTCTGGACAAAAAGACACAAATACAACACGTGTGCAAAATATTTTAGGTGAGCTACTAAAACTCTATTTTAACACACCAAGGAGAGATAATGTTCTTTCACATATAGAGTCAAACTAGGTCAAATGTACTTTTTACAGATACACTGAATGGAATTTGTAAGTTGGGCCTGCAAGTTTGAAATATGGAAATACTAAGTTTGTAACTTGGACACAAACTTGTTGTTTTGCCGCTAGGTATTAATAGAAAAAAATGCAGATAAACTGGTGATGTCAGGAAATGGATAACCTGCTTCCAGTCTGGTTGATGTTTCAATTTGGAGTACCACAATACATGTATATATGTTTGTGTGAGTGTCTATATGTACACACACACACACACACGCACACACACACACATATACATATACCGTATTCATCTTAATAAGCACACAGTGTGCTATAAAAAAAATTCATCCACAAAACCTGAAAAAAAAATGTAGATTCTAAGTGTAATAATTAATTCTACCACTTATTTGAAAACTATAATGGGTTATTCTGGGTGTCTTTTCTTTGAAAAAAAAGGGGGGGGGGATGCGCTTATTAGGGAGTGTGTGCTTATGAAGATGCATATGGTGTATATATATGTATTTACATATACACACACAAAGGGGATTTTTGAATAAGATGCATTCCACCTTTATAGATTGATTACATTATCTCCTTAAACGAAAAAGTGTCAATGAAAATATGACAATGTGTATGTGTTTTGTTTTATTATCCATACTGCAGGTTGCCAACATCTCACACTTGCTTCAATGTGCTGCTGTTACCTGATTACAACACCAAGGAAAAGCTGGAGGAGCGTCTACTGAAAGCCATCACGTATGCCAAGGGCTTTGGGATGTTGTAGCCGGCCAGAAGGTTTTTTTGCAACATATTTAACACCTTGACATCCTTTCACGATATCAAACTACACATCATGTTTATGGAGACATGAAACCACCGAGACCTGGGAGTGTTAATGACTGCTTTTGAGGTAGCTGGAAAATCATTATTGCAAAAGAAAATTACAGCAACAGAAAACCTATTTTATTGAGTGGGATTGCATGGCAGTCTCACCCACTGTTCAGATTTAACACAAGTAAGAATAGCCTACTAGACTTCAGATATGACAAAGTAGTCGACTTGCGCTGAGCGTTAGATGATGTAGAGCATTGCGGTTCGTAGCCTTGCATGCAGGAGACTGCAGGGGGGAATTTGTCTCTGTTTGCACTCTGTCAAATAATGTAATTTATAACTCGAGCAGTTTATGGTCTTGTCTTTCAGTCTGGAAGACAAGTTTTACTAGAAACATGAGAAAAAAAGGTGCTTTATGTGTGAAAATGAACCTGCCTGTAGACACCAAGAAGGGAATCAGAGAAAGTCCATGTATTGTGGCAGATGAAGAAATTTCATGTCCATTGCTATAGTTTCAACTTGTCAGGGCACACCTGCCACCGAAGGGAAGAACTTGTGTTTTGCTTAACTCATTCCACCCTGATGACACATTTTCCCGCTAATATCTAAATGTCGTCTGCTAATTGTATTTTACTAATTTAGGGATTCTTTTTCAAATTTTTGGATGAAACTTGCATGGAAGATCATTCCAAGTTATATGCCCATGGTCAACAGCTTTCCTTGGGAATGGGCCCAGTGTGCGCCAAGGAAAGCTGTTGACTCAGTCTTCTATTAGGGGGGAATGAGTTAAGGACAGTATCATCTATGTTGAAGAGACAGACACACTGACACCCAATCATTCCAGATGCTAAGTAAAATTATATGGCTGTGTGGTTTTATGAATACAGTGAAACCTCATTATATGACACCATCTGTTCCTTACAAAATGGGTCAGATATCTGTATAATATATCAGATCATTATGAGTTAAAAATCAAAGGAATTTGATGTTTTAGTCTCTCAAAACTTTTGTTATGAAATGAATATGTCGGATATCTTAGTATTGTTGCAATGACGTTTCACTGTATCAGTGTATAGTTCCCTGCAATGCAAAAACTGTATGTAAATTCCCACAATGAAAAACCTTACAATTTGTATGCAGAATACAGGGAGACAGTTGGACCATAGTAGCACAGAGATCAACAATATTTTAAGCCGTGCAAACTGGGATGCAAACTGTGCGCCCTCTCCTCCCCAGTGTGAGATTGCCTGGCTCGTCTGCTCATTTGGTGTAAATTAACAGACACTGCAAAAAAAAAGAAAGAAAATGATTGAGGTACTGGTGTTGGATCAAACTTGAGGACTTCATTTTGTTATCGTATGACCAAAGGACTAGTTCTTTGACATCTTCAGCCGCAAGGATGCATGAAGCTTGAAGCTAGAGGTTTTACATCAGTGAGTGTTTCATTTTGTAAATTACAGTCAACAAGGACCAATGATCTGTTGTCCTACTGTTCAATAGTTGTCAAGAGTTGAGTGCCTGTGTCAAAAAAGCTTGTCATGATGATGTCTCGTCTAAAAGTGCAAAGAATGTTTTAAAAATGATGATGCAACTTGTTGTTTGGTTATTATTTTTTTCTAACTTGTACAGCCTTTTGTCAACAGTTTAGATAGGCTGAGCAGCATTAGCATATTGAGCAAACCATGTCTCAAGTGATTTTTTTCAAATAGTTATGTAGTACACAAGTTTGACAAGCTGAGAACAAAAACATCACTTCTGTATACTGGTCCATAGGGAAGACATGAAGTTAAAGAAGCTGCATAATCAATCAAACCAAATTATGAGTCCTTGATCTATTTTCTGATGAGAAGCACTAAAGCTTTTTCTCTATGTTTTTCCGACACTTGACCAGATATTTGTTGTTTTCATTCAGGTTGCCATGTACATCACATCCACATATAAATGCTTATTTCAGTGACTTGTTTCACAAAAAAAGAAATACTGTTTTACTTGTTCCTTCTCATGAGTTGCTGAAATAGTGTGATCCCACTTAACCCCTTTCCCTTCCCCTCTCCCCCCCCCCCCCCCCCGAAAAAAAAAGTTACTATGTACTTCCAGTAAAAGGCAAAAACCAGACCATTGTAACAGTTGCAGAGATACCAAATGCAATATAGTTAAACTGGTGTAATGTGGGCACCTTTTGGAGTTATGACTGAATACAAGTGTATAATATTGGTGGGTGCCTACTCCTCACAGGTAAAGATGTGGAAGTACACAAAATAGTTGCCCATTGTAGCTAGGTAGGTACCCACGTACACAGGTTGTCCATTGTAGCTAGGTAGGTACCCACGTACACAGGTTGTCCATTGTAGCTAGGTAGGTACCCACGTACACAGGTTTTAGTGAGGTAGTTGTTTTTCCCCTCAAGAATGAATTGGTAAGCATTTGGTAGGTTTAAATGACCAAAAACTTCAATTTATTCAAAGTATGTTGAAGTGGTCAGAGGAAAAACAAACAAAATCAGGTGCAGGCAAGGTGTAACACTTATATGTGGAAGCTTTAATTTGCAGCTGTATGGGTTCGCCACAAATACCAGCTGCCTTCATCTGCACAGTCCTGAATAACTGGGTATAAATTCTGAATTCTGTGTAACACCATCCAGCACACTCTGTGGAGACAGTAAACTTGTCCTGTTCCATTTAAGTGATGAGTCATCTGTATAAGAGGCAAAACTGGCCTCTTGAGAGTTTTCAGAATGAGCATTTTGAAAAAGGCAGGTAATTTATTCAGGCTTTGTGGTGACAAGAAGACTTACCAACTTGTGAGCACAGTTAGATGCACCCAGCATTCTGATGACACAGGTGTAAAATAGTAAATTAATTTATTATGGTGATCACTACTGAATCGTAAAGTTCCAGTTTTCATCATGGGTGCTTATCTCGTCCAGCAATTGCCTACTAAACATTTGAACAGTCAGGTGGTCACTGCATGTGGGGGGACAGAGATGACAAGTGCCTTGGATCAGCAGGAGGTTGAACCCAGTGTCCAGCACACACATTGAGTGCAGTCACCCTTCAGCCGCAGGAACTCAGTCACTTTTTTCTGTAAAATGTAAAGAATAATGTACCAAATATGCAGAGTTACTATAATCAAGGTCCAGGGATACAGTGGTAGTTTAAAACAGCAACAAAAAAGAAAAGAAAAAGTTACAGACCACTGTTGTAAAAACTATTATAATTATCTTTTGGTCTCATTTAAAAATATTGCTTCACCTTAAAGTATCTCTCCTAAAATGGTCTTGTGAGGTCACATTTGTTGGGCAGCAGAGGTTACCTTAAATGACACATATTTCTATTTTAAGAAACTTTGAAAAAAAGTTCAATACATTTACTGTTAATTTTTTCTAGGGGGAAAAATTCAGTTTGGTATATACTGCTTCTAAATGCTATTTCATATTTAGAAATTTAGTTTGCTTTATGCCAAGGCATTGTTAAAGATACTTCATAAGTAGTCACACTCACAAAGAATTTCAAACTGATCCTGAATTTGATTAAGTTTCTTTACTGCAGATTATTTATTCCTAGTCACAGTGACAATTCTACAAAACCAGGCTTGGCTGATCTGATAGTTGTGGCTGTTCACTGAAATGTAAGGTGAAATTTTTATCCATAACATTCCTTTTTCCATCATGCTTAAATCCATTATTCAATCCTGAAAATGGATGGAAATCACTTGTGACTACAAACACTTGATATAGATTGCCATGATTACAGTGATTTACATATTACAGACTGCGTGGTATTTGGTGAACAATTTCCCAAATATTGTAATTCAATACAGTTTTTACTTTTCCTGGTGAAAATATGAAGTGGATGAAAATATGTACAGTGAAAGTGAAACCTGTCTTGCCAGATACACCCAGGGGATAACCAACATGTGGTCTTTCAAGACAGGAGGTCTTTCATACGAGGTATAAAGAACATGTAGCAAGTGAAATATCCTATAAGATGGTCTTTGAAGGCAGGTGGTCTCATTGGAGGTCTCGACCCTTTCAGTGGCAAATTTTGGATTAATTCAACAGCTTTTCTCGGCACGCATTGGGCGCGATATACCCAATGCGTGCCGAGAAAAACTGTTGACCTGGGGTATTCTCTCTGGAACTGTAGGCATAACTGGTACGTGAATGAAAGGTCTTTTTACAAAGAATACGAATGTGGGATCCTAATGATAATTCAGACTAGTTTGACCTAAGTAGATCGACGTAAGAAGTGATTGGCACTGAAAGAGTTAAGACACTCAAAGAGTTAAGACATAGACCACTGTATTTGGCACTTCATATTCTTTTTTATTTTATCTACAATTCATGCATTTTTTTTTCTAACTTTTCAAAGATCCTTTATGTTCTAAAGTACTGTGTCAAAAAGATGTTGACAAGTGCTGCAATGATTAAATAAGTCTGTGAACTCTATATGTCTGCAAGGTGTGGTCTGATACATTTGTGGTTCTTTTTAATGCAAAATTGCCCTACTTAACACAAAATACTGTGTGTTTGCCAAAGTTGTGACCCGTGTGAGCAGATCTGTTGCAAAGTACGTGTAATACCAAACAGCTGGGTCATAGAACAACACTTGCATCAGGCTGAATTTACCAAAAGTCTTCAATACTTTGGAAGTTTTGTTCCTCACTCAAGTCTGTTATTGACTTCTGAAAAAGAAATGGATAAAAGGAGGGTGAAACATGCAAGCACAGGCAGACAATGGACTCCACAATGTTTTGGGGGGCTGTCAAAGTGAGGACTACCGGTAAATGGAAGTCATTGTACAACATTCGTGTCCAATCATGTTTGCAGGAAACTGGAAATTTAAATTAGTAATTAAAAAAAAAAAAGAAAAGCTAGTCACAATTTCAAATGATGACTTTCCCAATACTTGTTCACATGTTTATATAGAAGCTTTGATGCCTATTTGTACAACCTGGACCTTCAAACGGTTAAAAAACATTTTGTAAATTGCTAACAATATCTTTAACTTGGTGTTGCTTGAAAAGAAAATTCAATATTTATGTGTAACCCCTGGGCACTGAGTTAATAAGTTTCCTCACCACATTAAACTATAGGAAGTTGTTCAGTAACTGAAAGTTGTTTTTGTTTTGATGAAGAAAAGGCAAAAATAAAGTCAAATTAAGGAGCTAGTACAGTAGTATTAAGTCAAATTAAGGAGCAAGTACAGTAGTTACATCAGAGATTGTAACGAGACAAAATTACATATGCATCAATTAAGGGAGAGGGGAGGCTGTTTCCGTTCTATAATTCATGGCCCTCTGCTTTACTATATTTGTAAGCTTGGTGGGGTCCTGGCACTAATTGTTTTCTCTGTCTCCCTTTATATTTTTCATCTGCTACCGCCTGGGCCATATTGACTATATTTCATTCATGGTTGGAGCTATAAATTGCCCTCCAGTGGGAGTGGCAAAATCTGAACTGATGCCCTACTTCTGTGGTGACCTTGACCTACCTTTCATGGGATATGGCACATTGCCAAAATTGTTTGTTTTTACAACTAACTTGAATAGCTGTACAGCAGTGAAACATACAGACCATGGATAGACAGCTTGAACCTGGGTGCACCTTGGGCATATGCTGTATGTACTCCCTCATATTAAACCATCCTTGTTTCCAACCTCTGCTTTGGCAAAAGCCTGTTTGGATATGTTCATTGATCGTGCATCCCTATGGAGTACAACACACTTAACATAACCCTCATGAAGATTTGGGCCAGTGGGGGATGCCCTTGAGATTGAACACAGCCGGGCTGGGTGGGGATGTCCAAGTTTGACTTGCAGGGAGCCCAGGGGAGTTGTCAGATTATTGATTACCATCAAATACTTGGCTAGAGATAACATGCCTGAGATATTAATTACTGTCAAATACTTGGCTAGAGATCACGTGCTTGAGATATTGTTACCTTTAAATACTTGGCTAGAGATAACATTCTTGAGATATTAATTACCGTCAAATACTTGGCTAGAAATACCTGAAATATTAATTACCTTCAAATACTTGGCTAGGGAAACATGCCTGAGATAACTGCCATGTGAATACTTAATGTGGTGCTAGAACTATGAAGCATGCTACTTGCATACAGCTTTTGTATGAGGTAGTGCACATGTTGTGAGTGTATTGTGTCAAGTTAACAAGGATTAATCTCAAACACTGAGACACCCAGCAAAGCCAGTGGCATGAAAACTAAAAGCTGTGGAAAAAGCCAGACCGGTTTCGATTTGAAAGAACTCATCAGAGGCGGTTAGGAAATACATGTACTGTAGGCTGCTGATATAGCAGCGGGTAACGTTGTTAGGTCAATGTCATAGAAGGGTTACGAAGCAATGCGTGACAAAACTACCAGTCCAACCGTCCAGACGGACGTGTTGAAATCTGAAATCTCTGGCACATCACATGAATTTATAACCACTCTGGGTTACTAAGGAGGGATATAGTGCCAAGACAGCTATCTCCCTGGAAGCAATACTGATGGAGGAAAGGCCCCCAAACTTATTGCCAAGTAGAGACACAAGGTCTAGCATGACAAAACTGTTATACTAAACTGTAAAGGAATATCTTCAGGGAGTTTACAGTATTCCAACTTTAGCTTACGTAAGGGCTGATGTAAAGTTATGGCAGTTTAGATAAGTTTAAATAGATAGATTAATCTCAAACACCACTAGAGCCATTCCAGATGGCCTTGCAGCAGAGAAGACCAAGTGCATTGAAGTTGTCCACCTGGAATGTGACAAATGACCATGACCAACTTGTGAAAAAATGTGTGCTTGCTCATTGCACTGCACTGGAAAAGTTCTCAGCCAATTTGCATGATTTTGAACTACATGTATGTTGATAGTCTTGATCGAGGAACACATCCAATTTGCACCATGTCCAAAAAAATTGAAGGTCATGGTCATGTGACTGAAAAAAAAATAGTGTTGACTGATCACCCACACCCTTGTCCAGGCCACAGTTGTGGTTGGAGAATCTCAGAGACAGCTCAGTGTTCAAAGATGTCACCACGTCAGAATAGTCTACCTGTGCCAATATATGTGATTGGTGTCAACTTACTTTTCTCCAGACATGACCTACTAAACCAAAAAGTTTTTAAATCTTTTTGCCCACACCTATAAAAAGTCTCAACCAATTTGAATTATGGCAAGTTTAGTAGATACACTGGCTCATGACACAACCAATCTTAATCTGCTCTTTACCTGAGAACTATGAAGTTCAGCATCATATTAGTATTCAAAGCAGGGCATTACTTCCTTCCCATTTGTCTTTAATTATGACTCATTATTGTATCAAAACACACTTCTGGATATTGCCCTATTTTATATATTACCATTTTGAACATCTGGTATAGGATTGTAGGCAGGGGAAGGCTTCATCTACTGATCACTTGGCAATTGGAGATATCTAGGTCAGTATTGGCTACATTAGATTTTTCTTGATTTCCAGCAGTCAAGACAGTATAGTCATGAACAGTATATCTTGTGGTTTCACTCCTGGGAAAGGTGCCATGCTTATTGCATACAAGTAGTTTGGTTGGACCTGTAAATTTGTATATTGATGAAATTGTTTCCAGTGACAATAGATTGTAGATGAAGCACTCACAGAACTGTGTACATAACACATTTGGTAATGAAACCATAGTGATGTTTTTTTCTCTCTCTCTCCAAAGCAAGGGAAAATTTACTTGAATAGTTTCAACAGATATGGCCACTGTACCCATTTTCTGTTGAAGAGCAAGATATGTGTGGTTGCTTGTTCTTGACCTATGATCTCTATGCAGCATAGTGAGCTTCATGGTTTTGCCTGCAGACCTGTCGTCATGGCTACCTGTCAGGGGTCACATTAAAGCTTTTGAAGGATGGGTCCATTTAGACACATTTTGACACCATTTACATAAGAGACCATTGTAAATGATCTAGATTCAGGGTGGGTTCAGGGCAATATTGGGAGATATATCAGGGGTCTTTTCCAGTTTTTAGGGGTCATGGATCCTGGACCCACCACTAATGTGATTCTTGCCTGTATATAAAACTTCAAAAATGTGTAATTATTATAAGTGAAAGATGGTGTGTGTAATTAGTAAGAAAATGTTTGGGAACATTTATTAGTTCGTGATACCATAGTTCCACTACAAATCAGATGGAAGAAGCAGGTTGTGCACAGTGTTTACACCCTGGACCTTGCTTGTGATTTTCATAGATGGCGACGCAAACTGAAGTTAAACCAGCCATAACAAGCAGAGAACACAAAGTGTATCTGACAAGAAGGTTTTTGACAAGTCCGTTTTATTCCACCAGCAAAGCTGGTCCTCCCCCCCCCCCCCCCCTTGAAGAGCAAGCAGCCACATATACACCCCATAATAATATGAGTGATTGTCCGTATTGTTCTTCTGAAAAAAAAGCAGCTTGTACTGACTTTCAAAGTTAGCTTTTAAAAAGAGATAGTTCAATAGTGTGTTGTGCATTACCTGGAATCAGTCATTTGCTACTTGTCTGATACAAGAAAATGGGTTTTTGGAATAGCCTGGTGGGTTACCTCCAAGTGTAGGAATTTTATTTCTTGGCATTTTCATGACTGTCTGGAAGGGGCACGGGGGAGCCCAGTATGCTGGTACAGTTAATAATCTGGCCCTAGTACACTGTACGGAAAATATTTAAAGTTAAAAATAATGGTTGATACAATGTACACAAAATAAAGGGGATCCCAGTACAAAAGTATGGTAAACATAAATGCCCTGTACACCAGTATGGGAAACCCCCTTACCCCTTCTCTGTATGCATGGTCAGAAGTCTGCAGTTCTGACCACAGTACTTCAAAACTGCCAGTTTTTAATAAAACACGGAGACCGCTACAGGATGGATTTGTCAAGAGTACATGAATATGACTTGCTGAGGGTTGGGAGGGCTGGCAAAGTAAGCCAAAAATGTGCTGGACACTTGGCATGCATTTGAGTTAGCTGAATGGTAGTTGGTCCCGTGGTTGTTAAGCTGGATAGAAAATGCTCAGGAGCGATTATATTTGGTGCACTGGAAATAAATTCCTTAACAGAGATTGATGTATAATATACATAAGTTTAATGTATGGGCAGGCTTTTTGTAATTCTGTGTATCATGTTTTTGTTTATGTTCTGCAAACTTGAGCTCATATGTCCCAAGTCCAGGAAGCTTTCAAGAATCGTCATCGCCAATAAAGTAAAGGAAAAAGGAAATGTGTTGTGCAGGCAAGTGGATGTAACCCACCGGGATATTAAAACTCTTTGAATATGTCAGGTTTGCATGGTTGCCAACAGAAACCAACTAAAATATTATATTTGCATTTCTGGAATAAAAGACATTTCCAAACCACCGCAGAAGCTTGATTTTTATTTCATTCACACACTCTTGAACTGTGCATGGTCCCCCACATTGACAATCTCTGTTTAAAAGTAAATACAATGATGCTCATTGTAATGTCCCAAAATGTATTTATGTCTGAAGGAAAGCAATGGAGTGGGTTTGCTGCATGAATAGGTGTAAACAGTTTTAACTCAACATTACATTGTAATCAGAACGAAGTCATGCTCATTTTACTTACTCTAATAATTTCAGATTCAAATTCCTTGTGAAAATACCTTTCAGTATCAGTTTGTGCCCATGTGCACCAAGGAAAATGCAAACTCCTACAACCTGGCACTGAAAAGCTTGATACAAGACCTCAGAATATCTCCAGTTTTGCATTTTGAACAAATGCAAAACTTGTGACTTGATTGTGCTGTATAATTGACTGGATCATCATTTATTAATCCATGTTAAAGCAATATGAACTTTCCCAGTTTGGCTGGCAGTCCAAACCGGTCAATTATATCCATGCTGAAGCAACGTGAACTTTTCCAATAGGTCCAGATGTTGGGAATGGACAAATCTTGAAAGAGTGACCAGATCAGCACTGCACATATTTGGAGGCCCAATTCATAAATCCACAAGTCTGAATTGACAAATATGGAGACAACCTTACTTGACAGCTTTGAGCTCTGCTGACCAAAGGTCACAGAGCTTATACGATAACTCGTGTCTGTCCGTCTATAATCTGTATTTAATGAAGAATATTTCAAAGGTTGAGAGTACTGGTTTAAAACCACCAGGTCCCTTGTGTGGGTGACTGCCTGTCTCAAGTCTGGAGTGAAATTTGTTTCTTCACATTGGTATTGGAAGATGAAGGGTGATGCTTTGGTGACTCTGGAGTCTCTGCTGTCGTTGGGTTTGAAATTTATGAATATGGATCATGTTTTTCTACATAAGTATAACATACTAGAGATGTCCGTCTTTAGAACTACCAATTGTATAGTGAGGGTCTTGTAGAAGTCTTGCATTTGATATTCTATAACAGTGATTCAGTGACCTAACTTATTAATTACATGGTGTGCCAGATTCATAATTATAACAAAAACGATGCAGTCCTACTTTCTTCTTTTGCTGTAAACTCAGCTGACGAACTAGTCAGGAGAACCAAAAAGTGATGGGCCTACCAATTCTCTTTTTCTTTTTTGGCGGAACTGGTGGAGTTTGGATTTTGAGTGGTTGGGCATGTACATTTTGGAAATACTATAGTCTATTTAATGAAGAACATTTCAAATTTTGAGAGGACTGGTTTAAAACCACCAGTTGCCTTTTATGGGTTACTGCAAGTCAGGAGTGAAATTTATTTCTTCTCATTGGTATTGGAAGATGAATGGTGATGCTTTGGTGACTCTGGAATCTCATTGTTGTCATTGTTGGGAATTAAATTTATGAATATGGGTAATGTTTTTCTACATAAGTATAACGTACTGGAGATATCCATCCGTTGGTATACAGTAAAGTTAACTTAAACCCACCTAGAGATTTCCTGTAGTCTGTCTGGGGTCAGAAACCATCAACCATTATTTGCTCTTCCTATTTCATCACTTGGGTGCACACGGGACTGAAGTCAATTACCTTAAACAATCGCTTCACACTTCATGATCATTGTTAGTGCATAAGTGTAACATACTCGAGATGTCCGTAAACTTTTTGCAAGGTGGGCACGATACAGTCCAGTTTTCAAAATAGCCTCATATACTTTCAGAACTTGTCAAGTATATGCAAGCCTATGTCCAATTTGATATTGGTGGCGCCACCTACAGTTTTATGAAATATATGGGTCAAAATGTGAAAATCTTGTGACCACTCTAGCATCCTTAATGCTCGATGGATCTTCATGAAATTTTAGTAGGATTTTGGAGGTCAAAAGCTGACTTGCATATGATACTAGTGGTGCCTCCTATAATTTGATGGAAATTGTGAGCCAAAATGTGTTTAAAGATATAAACTTCCATATTTTGAAAAGTCATTGAATTAGACTTGGTATGTTGTGCAATATCAGTGACCTATTATTTTTATGAGGTCATTGATCAGGCCTGTAAAGTTGAAAGAGGTGATTTTAAAGTGGGAAGGTGTAGCTTGGAAATCAATGGCAAAGAGAATTGAAGGGGTGGCAGCAAGTGACTTTGAACCCCAATGCTACAAAGTACTTATTTCTATACAATTTCATATAGCTTTGGTACTTTGTAGCACTGAGGTTTAAGTTCACTTAATATGTTCTTGCTGCCACCCCTTCAATTGAGCCCCCAGATCAAAATTGCACATGTTTACATTGTACCCTGTGATTATGGAGTTTGGGGTTTGTCCAAGTTTACTGTTTCTTCAATACTCACAACTTTATTGCCTGATTTGAACAAACAGACCATGTATAAAGCTGAATGTGGGGCACACATTTTGAGCTTAACAATTTCTTAATTTGAGTTGAAGGTCCAGGTCAAATGGCCACTTGGTATATGTAGCTGTCATCTTGTGGATGCTGTGCACCTCACAAATTTTTTGGTTTGGCCAGCGTTAATTTCAGGACTTGCAAAGTGTAAGAAAATCATGTCGATGTCAATGTTGGTGGCACTTTCTAAAGTAATATGTAATATACAGATTAAAGAGTGAAAATCTTGTGACGAGTCTAGAATCCCTAATTTTTAGCTCAGCTGACTTGTCAGTCAGCTGAGCTTATAGGATGGTCCATCCACAATTCACATTTTCTTGACCTCTTCTCCAAAACTGTCAGCCAGATTCACTTCAAACTTGGCACTATACCTTGGGCAAGTCTCTACCAAGGTTGTTCAAATAGTCACACTTAAGTAATTTTTGGATTTTTTATGAATTTTTTTGTTCTCGTTTGTGGCAATTTTTTAAAAAATCATCTCCAAAATCTTTTTAAAAAGTTTTAATACGAAAGTTAAACATGGGATTTCTGTGTAATGGTTATAACTTGAATAATTTTGGCAGGATTTGTGTCAAACTTGGTAGGTATGTACCTTTGATAAGTGTCTACCTATTTTGTGCAAGTGGTTATGTTCCAGTGGTTTTATGTTTTTTTTAATTTTAAAATTTTGTTTTGGGTTTTTTTTTTTATGCCCCCCTTCGAAGAAGGTGGGGCATATAGCTTTGCACATGTCGGTCAGTCGGTCTGTTGGTAGACTGTGGTTTCCGCACAATAACTCAAGAAGTTTTTGAGATAGGACTTTGATACTGTACAGGTGTATAATTCTAGTCAAAAGCTAGGCAATGTTTGAAGATGGGTGACCTTGACCTAATTTTCAAGGTCACAGTGGTAACTGACTTAACTTTGGTTTCCGCACAATAAATGAAGAGGTTTTTAAGCGAGGACTTTTATATTGCACAGGATTATAGTCCACATTTGGGGCTAGGCGAAGTTTGAAGATGGATGACCTTGACTTCATTTTAAAGGTCACAGAGCCACTTTACTGAATATGGTTTCATGGTTTCTGCATGATAATTTATACCTTGGAGCTAGGACTTTTATATTGCACGGCCTTATGGTTCTCTGTAAGGGCTAGGTTGAGTTTGAAGATGGGTAACCTTGACCCAGTTTTTGTGTGTGACAGAGAGATTGTAGAATTCCTGTGGTTTCCGCACAATAACTCAGAAAGTTTTTGAGCTAGGACTTTGATACTGTACAGGTGTATCATTCTAGTCAAAAGCTAGACAAAGTTTGAAGATGGGTGACCTTGACCTAATTTCCAAGGTCACAGTGGTACCTGATTTGACTTTGGTTTCGGCACAATAACTGAACAGGTTTTAAAGCTAGGACTTTTATACTGCACAGGATTATAGTCCATATTTGGGGCTAGGCGAAGTTTTAAGATGGATGACCTTGACCTCATTTTTAAGGTCACAGAGCCACTTGACTGAATATGGTTTCGTGCTTTCTGCATGATAACTTATACCTTGGAGCTAGGACTTTTAAATTGCACAGCTTTATGGTTCTCTGTAAGGGCTAGGGTGAGTTTGAAGATGGGTGGCCTTGACCCAGTTTTCAGGGTCTAATCTGAAAAGAAAAATGTAGGATGCATGGAATAGGGCTTATTCTTCTATTCCATTTTACACTACTGTAGCCATTGGCTATATAACCTAGTCCCATATATACAGTCAAAGTTGTATCTATATATTAGCATATTCTGCATGTAAATAAAAAACATATAGTATCCGTGCTAACCTGCCGCCTGATGGTATTAATTATGGATACATATTAGTATGTGATTTTTTTTGCGACGCAAAATCAGTTTTTACTTTTAAGAAATTTAGGTCATTTCACAGTAAATATGATGTCCAAAAGAATATGTAAGAGGAAAAGACTAAATTAACCGTCTAATAAAAAGTCATTCATGTTCCTTCAGAAGGCGGAAATCAGTCGCCAGACAGTGGTGCATCCGTATTAAGACAAAGTAATCTTGCAGATCACAAAACATTATAAATCATCAACTGGTAATGGACATGATGACGATCAGATGCTACCGATATGGTTCACTTCTACACTATATTTCATCGACCATACATGTCAGAATGAAAGTGCTTCAAGCACAACTGCCAGCTCTAGACATGTTGTCAGGTTATGCATTCTCTAAACTTTTTTTCTGAAATGTTGTGTAAAAGTTTAAAATTGCTGAAAAGGACATTAAGTAAACGACATTTGACATTTTTCGTAGCTGTTGATCCTCGGTCAAACTGTGCAAGAAAGTGATGATCGTGTTTATATATACTCCTGCTTAATAAAGAGAACAGTTATATTGGTTTAACATGGAGTGCGACAAATACAATGTTTTACGTGGAATGGGCAGTGTTCACAAGTAACTGTAGTCATGTGCTGCCATCTATTCTGCAAAGAGGAACTTGACCGGAAAGAGGCACATTCATGTATTTAGCAGGGAAAATGTGTATTTGTAACAAAAAACAAACAAACAAACAAACTGAGAAATTAAAAACATAATGAAAGTCTTTCTTGTGGTTCCAAACATTAAAAGTTGCGTAAACTATTCAGAGTTTTTATTTGACTTGCAGTAAAAGTGTTATTTTCAGATCTTTCAGTAACAAAATTGCTGCAAGTGCCCTCATCATGGTGGAGGCATAGTTTTGTTGTCAAGCGACATAATTAACAAGAACAGCTCCTCAGTGATTTATGATTTCCTCCTATTGGGTGCACACTGTAATGTGATGCGGTCAAGGAACGCTTCAAGTTCTAGTTTATGTTCGGTCGAATGCGGTTAAAAAAGATTACCATAGAAATTGGATAAATTTCAAAATTTGATCATTGTGCCTGGCTGACAACAATGTCCAGATCCTGCCTTGGTCTGCACTCTCTCCACATTTGTCACCAATTGAATAACCGTAGATGTGTTGGTTAGCTGAATTTGAGACCGCTACAACGATCCTCCAGCCACTCTTGACAGTCTGTCGCAGTACCTCCACAAACGGTGGAATTTCATCTCAAAATCACAGTATATGTGGCGATCAGCTTGCGGCACCACCGGTACTTTCTGCTTCATTTGTCCAAGCTATCTTTCGAGTCATTCGATTTCTCTTTCGGATATTTTTACGGCACCACAAAATGTGTTTGTGATAGGTGGAGACATCTAGAGCGACATAAAAACTGATGAATACGATCATCATGACGATGCCAGTACCGCCCAATGCAGGACCGCCTTCCGCCTCCACAGGCGTTTTATCCCCGAGTAGGGGAGCGGTCTTATTGGTCTGAGGTTTCTCTGTGTAATCAAAACAAAACAAAACAAATTTGTGTTGGGTATTCTTCAAAGTAGATCACATATCTGGAGAGCATACAATTAAAAGTGAATCTTATGCCATACATGATTTGATAATGTGGATGGATTTTCAATGACCGAGTCATTTTGGCAATAACTAATTGCCACATGTTCTCCTTCCAGATTTGACTATCTGATCTTCTGAACGTGTCTCAAATTGTTAACTCTTTCATGTTGCCAGGTAAAAGGTCAAAGTTTAAACCTCGGAAGTAAAGGCATTTTGCATGTCTTCCGCGAAATTAATAAATCGTGCATATTTCCAAAAAAGTTTTCATTCATACAAAAGATAATTCATTAATAAATAAACTTTTTAGTATTGTCTTCCTGTGCATCTATGCTTCAATCTTAAAATTGATGTTGTTCAGAAGCTTTACATGAATTTGAATTGAGGAGACACCTGCAAGTGCAGGACAATAATAGTACCTGTGCAAACTGCAGGCGTGCCGACCCAGGTTTTGTTTGAGTTGCAATATAGAACAGTGTCGCCCTCTACTTTTTCATACTCATAGTAACATGCATATATCACTTTGGCTCCGACAGAAAAATTGTCGCCTTTTTGCGTCGAGTTAACTCCACTTGGTGGGGTTCCACATCCACTTCCTGTCAGGCACATAAAGATAAATACATGGTCCAGTGTTCCATTTGCAATTGAGGGTATTGGTTTGTTTGTAGAAGAATATCTGCACCACTATCGTGGATGCCATT